>CANUEZ040000057.1:165000-765000 GCA_948099385.1 Fasciola hepatica | reverse complement strand
TGTTTATCGAAAGCTGAACCCGAGAAACTCTCTTCCGATGAATTTAAGTGACAATCTTTATAATACTGACTCGATAGTTTCATGAAAGTTACTTTGCTAGGGTGAACAGGGTTAGTTTTTCTAATCCAAAGAAGACGAAAACTGTGCTCTTCGTATGTGCGGAGAGCCCCAGCAAACTTGTTGGAGACGAAACCACCGAATCAAACGCCTACATAGCTGGTTCTGTGCTATCGTCGTGACAGGAAAAATTCCCGCATTGGTAAATGCAGTTTGTTGCGTAAAAAAGACACGGAAGCCACATCGAACAAAAGCGAAAACAAGAGGTGTCGATTTGTATCCCATTCGTACATTTACTCCAGAACAGTTTTGTCCGGCATATTTTCTTGTGCCGTTGATTCCTCGCAAAACGATGCGTCTGGCACTTTTCCCCGTTGGTCAAAGTGTCTTATGTGATACATTGAAAACAGCGCCTAAAGATATCCAAACACGTTTTTTGTATTGTAAAAACTCGTTCAGATGCTGACAGTCAAAGCATTGCGTCAAGTACATCCATAAGTGTCACGGAATTTTTCAGTCTGAACAGAATCCATCTTCTGAACCGCGGTACACGGTACTGTTGGCTGCTCAGTGTGGATTTAAGTCACATTTTTTTCACGCGAGGCTCTCTGACAACTATGGTATGCATGTAGTAACAGTTGTTGTCAGTCGCAGTATCCGTAAGAAGAACCGGATATCTTCCCGGTTCAGTGCAATCTACAGTGGACAGATCAATCGCTTCAGCTTGTGCGCCGGCAATATCGGACGAAACGTAAGTCATGAAGGACAGTATCTCAAAACAAACCATTCTGTTCCCGACGGCATACAGATGTTGGATGGCTCTATTTGCTGCATCAAAATTGACGTAGTATCCGTGATTGATATCAGTTTGGGAAACCGAAACGAAAGTATAGGGAATGAAGTTATTTTGACAGAAACACGATGCACCATAAAGTGAAATACGAAGTTAGAGAACATGTGATATACTCTACTAGGTCATTGTTGAAATGTGACATTGGTGATGCAAGTTAAAGTATTTACCAGACCCTTGTGATTGGCGTGTTGTCCGAAAGCGTATCACAATAAACCAACTATTAACCCGCACGTCTTCTAGATTCCTACGCTTGAACGCCCTCTCGTATGACAATTAAGTTATCTCAGGGATACAGTTGGCTAGTATCTAATTTTGCGGGGTTTTAGTTTCAGTCCCGAAAATGAAAAAGATAGTGTCGCAGAGAGTGTGAGTTTATGTTCAAGTTCCATCACACCTCTTCGGATTGTTAAAATACGACAGTATCCAAGAAGCCGGCTAATTTTCCGGACTAAGATAATCGGTCAAAATATTCGAGTCAAACAAACCAGTCTCTCACAGTATACTAATCAATGGTTTTTTGGCACCGAGGTGATCAAATCGAAAATTCTGCTTGAAATTATTCATCGATTTTCCAAATGGTGATAAAGACCCCCTTCAGTATCTGTATCGCTTTATGCTCAATCTAGCAACTGTGGAACTGAGCAATCGGATTAGCAACATTAAAATGATGTTCTTATCGTTTCAATTGTCCGCGAGTTATTTGTCCTCCTCATTATGACGAGAATGCACCTTGACGTGGTGTGATGGCTTGCGTGCTTCTACGACCCAAAGAGCCATATAGGATAGCTTCCTTAAGCCGGAGACACAATCATGTATGACAGGTCAATGCGTAGAGGCCAGACAAAGTCTAGTCTCTCGGTTCTCCAGGCTGGGGGTCAATCTGAGCTGGCAACTCAGCCGGTAAAATCAGTGGAAGAATGACTTATCTGGGCAGATAGGCATTCGCTGAACCCCTTTCCAGCTGCCTTGAGTACTGGTTCTTGTTAGAACTAAAGGCTTTCGTTGGGAACCCTAATTGTCCTCTTACTTAGCGGCTAGACACCCTAGCAGTACCCGTTCAACATCTCCCGTGAACTACACGAATACAAAGAATTCCATGCTGCATCGGTCGTCGCGCAGGATAATCAGGAGCGTGCTGCCCATTACATCGAGCGCGGTGGGTAGTGATAAGCGGGCTACTGCTCACAATTCTTCTTCTTTCATTCAACCGTCGTCTTCTGTCCCTAACCATCTCGCTTTGCTCCCTCTATCTACCCATAATGTTTTCGCTGGTAATGTGCCCGATACTCGCAACGGTTCATTGTCAAATAATGTCGGGAATAATCCGTTGTCTGGTAACTCACATTTTCTCAAACCTCCTCAGCCTCTGAATCTCGGCTCCTTTACCGAGCGTACGCCAATGCAGGCTGGTCAGCAGCCGTGTCTGGCGCTCACAATGGACTCTCTGAAGATTGATGTCTTTTGCTTAAGTCTCGAACAGTGTGCTTCAACTAAACTGCTCCTGGTATCTCATCGAGGTATCTTCTGCGCGCTTCAGGAGACGAAGTAGCTAGGGCTGTGGGACAACGTAGTGTAGGAGTAGTCATCATTGACAAGGTTGAAGCTGCGCTTTTAAACCGGATACTGAATACCAGTAGTTTGTGACCAGTGAGACTTTAGGGGTCAGTCGGCGTTCGAAAAGATAGCTGTGTTATGCGCAGTGTATTTGCGATCTCGGCATACACTCCAACAGACTGCAGCTCTGACACGCAGAAGGATGAGTTCCATGATGAATTCACCACTCTCGTTTGTTGGAGCAAAGGCTCTGACATTGTAGTGCTAGCTGACGAGTGCAGTGCAAAAGCTGACAAACTGATTGCGTCAGAAGCTTGTTTAGGTGAACGTTGTGCTTCAACCACTCATCGCGCAGATAACGGGGATAGGCTTCTCCAGTTTTGCGCAGACAATCGGCCCGTATTGTCTAGTCCGGTTTCCTCTCAGGGACGTCGTCTGGAGCGTTGGGCGGAGCACATTAAGGTGCGATTCAGTTGGCCCACTTCAACGGTGAACCTTCCAAATATACCTGCCAATAAAACGATGCAGGTGGTTATCAGTCATCCATCAGAAATGGAGATTATGCAGGAGATAGGTTACTTGAAAGGATACAAAACCGCTGGACCGGATCAGTTGTTTTCATCCTTTTTTAAGGATGGAGGTGAAGCTTTGGTTTCCGAATTACCAAAACTCCTCCGTATTATTCGGAATAGCGGGCAGATTCCCAGGGAATGGTGTGAGTCGGTGTTGTGCCGATTTACAAGAAAGGTGAAAGATGCACTTGTGAAAACCATAAAGGGATTAGCTTGGTAAGTATCGCGTCCGAACCAGAGCACAGAGGTGCGAGGCTGGACTGTTGGGCTGAATATTTCAAAGATCAGTTTAGCTGACTGCGCGCATAATGTAGTTACTCCTGTGTCAACAACTGCGATTCCTTGGGGAGTATCCCTTGAGCCCTCATCGAAAGTCGAAGTTGAGTCAGGCATTCGAATACTAAAGCGAGGGAAAGCGGCCGGTCCTGACGAGCTACCTCCGGTTCTTTTCAAACTGGGTGGAGATGATTTGATAAAATCACTTACCACTTTTCTGCGCGACATTTGGAACGAAGAGCATGTTCCATTATTATGGGGTGAGCCATTGATTGTACCCGTCTTCAAGAGGAGAATACGCAGTGACTGGTAGTCAACGTGGGATTAGTTTAATTCCGATAGTCACCAGGCTATTAACCTCGATTTCGTTGCGCCGTCTTACACCGGCTCTCGAGAGAAACGTCCACGAACAGCAGGCCGGATTCCGCCTATGTCGAGAATACATCGAACAGATTTTTAATCTTCGTTAACTACTTGAAGTGCGTCACGCGCACACACACTGTCGACCAACAATAATGGCTTTCCTTGACTTGAAAGACACTTTCGATTCAGTTGATCAAACAGCGCTCTTCAGTGCTCTTCATCGAAAAGGTATGCCGCAGAAGTTAGTGAATCTACGGAAATCATTTTGCTCTCATACTTCTGGCCGCGTAAGGGTTTATGGTTAACTGTCTAGTTCATTCGGAACAACTAGCGGTGTTCGACAAGGATGGCCCGTTTCCCCGTTCTTGTTTAATCTCATCATGGACGAGATAATAAAGAACGCCTTGCAAAACCTTCAAGCTGTGGGCGTCGAATTAAGAAGTAGTGAGAAGCTGTGTGATCTAGACTACGCGGACGGCGTTGTCTGCTTGCTTAAATGCACGGAAAGTGCGCAACGTGCACTAGATAGACTTGCGAGAGCTGTAGCCCCATTCGGCACGCGCTTCGCACCTCCAAAGTGTAAAGTGATGTTGCAAGACTGGATATCAACGATTCCGTGCTTGAGGTTCGATGGGGAGGAACTAACAGTTGTTGACCGCTTTAGTTAACTCAGCAGCAGCTTGACAACGGATGAGAGCACTGTAGTAGAAGTGAACACGCGTATATCCAAAGCTCGAGCCGCGTACGCTGAACTGAAGCATTTGTGGCGCTGACCTGATATTTTTCTGAAGTCGAAAGGTTGTTTGTACTGTGCTGCGCTGCGCTGCACTGCGCTGCGTTCAGTTTTGTTGTATGGTTGCAAGACATGGAATCTGTGTGCGGAGGATGCCCGTCGCCTTGAGGTTTTCGACCACCGATGTTTGCTTAGTATCGTTAAGATTGGATGGCATGACCAGGTGAGTAATGCTGGGGTCAGAAGTCGTGTATTGGGTACCAGTTCAGAAAATCTTCTACCACAGCGTATCCAGCTTAGTAGACTTCGTTGGTTGGGGCACGTGTGACGTATGGCGAACACACGTCTACCGTACCGTGCTCTGTTTTCTGTTCCTCCTAGGGAATAGAAGAAGTCACGTGGAGGTCAATAGATGACATGGCAGTAGAGAAGGAGAAAATGTACAGCGAACTTAGGAAGAGAAAGTGCCTCACGTCTTCGTGGTTGAGGTCCAAAAGATCCGTCAATCAGTTGGCTGGAGACACTGAAGGATATGGCAGCGAACCGTGGTGATCGTGTTGTCACTTTCTGTCACATCAGGATGTTTAGCCAATGTGCGTTTGTACAGTTAGACAGTGTATTCCGTTTGTTGGCTTCTACGGCGTCGTTTCCTTTTACCACCTCTAAGTCCATTCCCTGTCCATCTCATATATTCTTTCCTTTCACTGCTACATGCTACATGTTGAAAACTGTTGTGGTCAGTGGCGCTTACCCTTCTGTTTAATGTTGTACGATGATGATGATTAGTCTTCCTATGCAGTCGATCTGATTCAACTTCAAAAGCGAGGATACGTCATTTATGGTTGTAAGACTCTGTCGCATTGTGGGTTGTTCGCGATTCCTACCTCAGGATGGAGAAAACTACTAATAGGTTATCAGAAAGTGTGGTGGATACGCATGAATTCAGCAGGGAAGACGAGTGCCTCTCGCTTTCCTGTCAGCGGTTCAAAAGATTCTGTCACCATGCGACTAGAGAGTTTGAGGTACGGGACACAACTAAGGACGCTGACGATCTTGTTATTGTTTGCCCACTCAGTCTGTTTGAGAATGTATGCATGCACACAGTAAGACTTTGTTCCATATGACCAGGTCGATATTTTTCTGTTGTCCATTCTTCATTCACAAGTCTGCAGACAGTTAACTTGGAGACCCACCCTTCGTTTTCGTCACTGATGAGCATTGATGTCTATTTCTCTGTCTCGCTGTACGATGCTGGACGATAGCTTGTGCTGGATGTTTTCGCGCGTCAGACCTCATTCCTTCCTTGTGTTCGTCCAAAACAGGTTTTCCATCAGTCGTACCATTTTCTCCCCTGTCATCAATCATGTTCGAGGCCAGATGGCCCACTCAATGATGTTTGTACAGTAGTCGTGTTGCGGAGTGCACATACTACTTACTGAGTAAGTGAGTAATTAATTGCTCAAAACGCAATTATGAATAGTGGTGAACTGATAACGAATTCTGCTAGGTCGGTGGGACCGAAAGCATTAAGGCAAAGGAAAGTATGTGAACTACACGATTGCATCCGCCGGCTAGATAACGACTGCCTTCAAATGGAATGGACCACTGGAATACAAATAAACATCGGTGCTTCATCCGATTGATTTCGATAACTACCGAGCGAGTGGATCTCATGAAACAACCTATTTATTATGCACGTCTTCTTGGAGAATGGCGATGCGTTTTTGTACTCCAGGATTCAGTTCGTAATTGCATACGGATCATGGGCCATTTCGTGGAAGGGTATATGTATGTATGCATTCATGCGTGTGTGCAAACAGTGTGGTCCTGTGGTGCATGTCGGATCTGACATTTTATACTGCAGTACTGCTTCCAAATGAATGATCTGTCCAATAAATTCGGTCGGAGAAATGCAAACACTGCTGTCGCAGATCCTCTAATTGACGACATCCACCACGATTTTTATCGCTGAACGATAGTGTCTGCTGTACATTTTTGGCTGTGAATTTGGTAGTATAGACTGGAATTTGACCGTGTCAGGATTTCCACCGGATTGAGATGATCCCGAAATTTTTGGACACGCAGATGTACACCTTCGCCTAACACTTTGATGCATTTGTTTGAACTGCTGTCTTGACTTAGTTCTGAATGGAAAAAAATTCAAACAGTAACAAATGAATGTAGAGAGATCATCAGTCAGTGTGACTTATAACAGTCAATGAACATTGAACCAAAAACACCAATGTGATTGTAACATTCTAAACCTTGTGTCTCGTTATTTGGGGATGGGAACATCTATGCAGTATAATCCAGTAGGGCGGCAGGAGTTTTAAATGATATTCCTCGACTTGTTAGAAGATGCATTGCACGGTAAGAGAAACCGTAGGGGTGCTTATAAGTTTCCTCCAGCAAGTGTACTCAAATGTCCTCTTGGCAGAAAGGGAAGGATCAATAATGTAAACAGAATGTTTATGAAACAAAAATGCAAAACGTAGAGTTTCGCCGGTTGATAGTTTTCTCTACAGGCCAATATAACCGTCAGTATGTCGCAACTTAGTTCCGGGACTTGTGACTGCTCGCATTCAAACTAGTTATACGCTTGCTTTGTTATTTTCTCTGGTGCGCTGCAAGGATATTACATTCTACACGGTATGAGACTTATCATACAGTGTGAACGTTCAAACCGTTGAAAACCATGGAAACACTGTACAGCTGTCTCATCCTTGTTAGGAATCATCAGCAATGCACATCCATCGAGCTCCAACTGGAACTCGAACCCGGGGTGAACGATTGAATCCAACACCTTAAACCCAAGGTTATGCGGACTGGCTATGAACGGTTTATTGAACTTATAAACTACATGACATAGCGCCCTTTCGACACTGGCTTTGAATGTAAGCAGAGCATTTCCGGCACAGCGAGCGACTCCCATGCTGGACGGCTTCTCTGTTGGGGTCCAAGTACAACGAAGGCATTCCGTTAACTTACAAAGCTTGGTTACTATATGAGTAGTAAGAGGTTCGATTTTACATAGTATGAGATTCATCACGCGGTGTGAACGTTCACAATGCATGACGAATCTCAATATATAAAATCTGATCTACTGCTACTCGTATATTACACTCTGTTTTTTAGATCCATTTGGTATATTTCATCATCCATTTTTGTGTCCCAACGTGTTTCAGTTAACCAGCTAGCAAATAGACGGCTCAGTGCACGCAGTCCGTTCATATATAAAACACGTTCAAATAAGTCTCCACGTAAGAATATCCAAAAGCCATATCCACGTATTTAACAGTGTTATTTCCCCGCATGTCACTATATTATGATTTCAATTTTCCTTGTCTAATTCGTCAACTTCCTGGTCGTATACAAGCTAATGTGGAATTACCTCAACATTTGCCCGAATGATTTTTCCAGTGATGATCATTCAGTGACCATGTAGGCAAACTTTCTCTTGATCGATTTCTGAACTCAGTGTTTTTATAATGGCCAAAAATTCGTCCACCGAATCGTGTACAACTAATACTGACTTTACTTGAATCCGAGATAACTAAGACCACATGGTTCTGTTACAGGGATCGACGCCGCTGCAGCCGCGTTGGATTCGGCTAATTTGTGTCTGGCCCAATTAGCTAACGCTGCCAACTCCGCCAATGCTTCACAATCTCAAAAGTTTCATCAACAACAACAGCAACAACTATCTTCACTCGGTGTGATCAATCCACTCCTGTCACCCATGCTGAGTGGGGCCTCCCTCGAAAGTTTGGCGACAGCCAACACCCCGTCAACTACAACTGCCTCCGGTACTGGTGGTGCTGGTTCATTGCCACCGGCACCGATTGGTTACCGAGGCAGTATCACGACAGGACAGTCGGCACAACAAATCCAGTTACAACAGCAACAACAACAGCAGCAGCAACAACAACAAGCGCATCAAAAGCAACATTTGTTGACCAAATACTCGATGCCCTCCGACTTTATGGTCAATCGATCCTGTCTCTCGAATCAGCCCGGTGATGTCATGGGTCTGGTATGTCCATTCCCTTTTGTTATTGTCTTAGGTTGTCTGCCTCAACGGCCTATTCGTTGACAAAATACACCTGTTTGTTATCCTCAACACAGTCGTAACGAAGTCAGATTCATGGTCGGGCCAGTGATGTGAAGCTGTTTAACATGGAAGGCTGAGCCTGTCGCGGGAGGCAGTTACTTTTCAGTTTTAGCTCGTCCTTCTGATTGGGATTCTCGCATCTGTTTGATTTTAATTTTTTTTCTGAACTGCTTAAAAAGAGTCTCGCGGTGGTAAAACAACCCATCATTACTAGAGGTATGAGACAAATTTGAACCAAAAAAAAAACTCGTCAACACTATGTGGAATATGTCATTGCTAGAAGTTCGCCTGAAATTCTTCGCTACGAAACGAAATGCACCAAAATGTAGTCTGTATGATGGTGGAATGCAGCATTTCCCACGGGAAGGGTCTCTTCTGGCACAACTCATCCGTTCATTTGACGGTGGATATTTTTGAAAATGGAAAGACAGTATGTATTCATTTGATTTTAATTCTCTATTTCATACCACTGCACTGCCCACTGCTGTTGTAGAGCGCGTCAGGGTAGCTTATTTTCACTATAAAATTACCGTAAGTAAATAGTGGGACCTAAGTTCGAGCCTACGGCGATCTTCCACTTTAGCTCGCTAAGGGAAGTGGCGTTCATCAAGGTTTTCCTCTCTATCCTTTTCCAACTTCTTAATTGGTATGATCCCATAGCCCGCCGTTTTGTTGTGTGAGGATGGTGGTGTTAGACGTTCATCCAGATGGAAAGGTGTCAAACCTTGAGTATACAGATGACATAGTTCTTTTTAGTGAAGATCCAAGCAAGTTGCAATATTTTCTGAATAGCACGAGTTGCTTTGTAACAATGTTTGAGATGGACTAAGTATCTTCAGACTACAAGATGCTGCTGCAGGGCTGAGTTGATCCAAAACCAAACTTTACGATGTCTGGGCAGACAATGGATCGCGTCGACATTATTATCCAGTTAGGAAAAATATCAACCATGCACTGGATGCGGGGGTTCTGATTGCTGTCTCAGCAAAAACTCCGTTGGGAAATCATAGCAATTGAGATGGGAACTGCAAAAAATAGCAAAAATTCGATGGAAAAGTGTGTAAATACAAGAGATCCTGTGGTTTCGACAACTAGCCATACCTTCCAATATCTCTATCCACTGACTAGGTCAATCTGTCAGAACCCACCCAAGAAGTCAACATGACCAAATTCACTGGTTGGGTTTTGGACTGATCATCCCTGTTCATCTCAGAAAACAGCGTATGTCGAAGAATTCTATCCGGTGGCACCCAGCACATCTAACCAACCTAATGTGGTGTGCTTCAGCGTTTCATCTATTTTTTCTTTTATATACCTATTCCTCTGCTCCTAAAACCAGTATAGTTAATAGGGTGCTCCCGAAAAACTTAACAAACAGTTGTTTTTCTTACTGAGTACCTTTTCATGGTCGTTGTCCTAGGGTTACAAATAGAGGCTTTGCGGAAGTCAACGAGTGACCGAGAGTAGTTAAGTGACTGACTTATTCAGTGATCAAATAAGTGGCCATTTAGTTCCTGAACTTTGTCGCCATCGAGTTAATTGGTGGTTTCCGGAACTCAGTTTTTCTTGTTTCATCCACGCGCTTATTGATCGGTGGAAACAAACTTTCACGCAGCATCTCACGTACTGCAATTGGAATGATCTTTCGGCTTGATTCCCTTCGCTTTCTTTTAGGGCGCTAATTCATTGTCGTTATCCAATACCGCCAAGGCCTCCCTGAATGCGGATCGTCTGTCGGAAGCAGCTGCACTGATGGCCTCTATTGGTGTGACAAACGCTTCACCCGCACTTCTCAATGCTGCCGTTTTGCAAGCGGGTTTAGCCTCAGCCGCGGCGGCGGCTGCCAATACAACTTGCACCAGTTCCGTGGCCGGGATTACCGCCTCGTCCCCCATCGCATTGACCGCGGTTCTTGCGCCGTACGCATCTGACTTGACCCAGTTCAACTATTTAAATACAGCTACTCTTGCTGCAGCAATTCAGCAACAGCATCAGCAGCAACAGCAGCAGCAACAACAACAACAACAACAACAACTACAAAAAATGAATGCGGCCGCAAACAGTGCGGCTTCACCGCGTACACGAGCCAGTCCGGCCGGTTCTTCTTCTTCATCAAACGTCTCTTCTCAGATGAACGCATCTGTTCGTCGCTTCTTTTAAACTGTTCATTCCTCTAGTTTGGCCAACTTTCTATCTGATTTGCTTAACATTCAATATCCATAATTCGCATTTGGTCCTCATCACTCGTTTCCTACTTTCTGTTTACCCTCGTTCCCATCTGTATCGCTCGATGCGTTCTTTTTCTTTCGTGCAATTCGGGTGTTTTTTATCATCTAGGTCGGTGGAGTTCTACTACACATTCGCAAGCTTGGAGATTACCAGTGACCCTTAACTCTTTGGTAGTTATTGTTACTATCTCTTTTCTATTTTTTTCTTGCCCTGTTTCCTCAGCTTTCTAGCTTCCCAGCCCACCTTTGTCTTGTTTCACACATACACAGTTCTCGTTTCTTGTCTGGTTCTTATATCAGGTACTTCATTGAATTTCAACTTTGCTCTATTCCATTTTACCCGGTTTTACTTTCGTTCACATAAAGTAAAAGAGAGAGAAAGAGAGAGAGAAAAAAAAGAGGTGGGGAGAAAATTTAGTCCCAGGCTTTTTGTCTTACTGTTTCTGCCCCGATTGAATACGTTGAGTAGATGAGGACGAACATTGTATGAGCAAAGCTCTCCTCATCCCGGTAGTCGCATTCCTACATTTACCCCTTCCAATGGACAACCAGACCTTATAGATATCTCCAAGCGGAGCCACTGTATAGCCTCCAAGATAATCCCTAAAAGAATGAATTAAAATTACTCAGAGATAACAGTTCTTTGCGAATCGTACTGTCCAGTTTTCTCTGTTAGTCTAACGGACTACTGACGCGAAAGTGTAGCAAAATATCGGAAACTCTGACAGATGATCTACATCTCTATGTATCTGTCTGTATATGCACTGTAAGTGTAGGCGCATTCCGAATTTCGATACTATTGTTCTTGTTTAAGCTATCAAGAGAAGCTCGCAACTTTTTCCGGTCTTCATCCGCGCGCTCTTTCGTGAAACGGTTTTCCCACGCGATAAAATTAGACTAATTTTATAGCAATCATGATTAAAAGATAATCTAATGAGCAAGTCTAACGAACATCACTTATGGTGTTGAACTGGGATTGAAAATCTTCAGATGCATGAGCCGAGCTTCAGCTGTCCATGAATTTCACTTTTCATGAGAGGCAAAGGTAAGACACTATGCGATCGACCGACTTGAAAGCCGGTTTTATTTCAGGGCAGATCTTGATAGCCGACCAGCGGAACTTTAACCTGTGTTTCAACATCTGATCGGGTCTTTACCTGGATTGACTGTTGTGCATGTATCTGGATAATCGACGGTGAACAGCGTCAAAGTCTAATTTGGGTGTGATAATTTTTGGTTTTCCTGGTGAGTCGTTACAGACACAATTCTGTTAAGTATGATACCGTAGCGGGACCTCCATCCTTGAAAATGGACAAATTCAACCAGTCGGGTCCGTAATTATTGAACAGTGACCCCCCCCCCCCAGAGTGAACATCTTCGTTGGGTCGGTCCAGATTTTTTCGCTTCTCGGAGGTGTTCGCTCTTGGAAGAAACGTTCAGAAAATAACAAAACATGGGTAAACACAGAGACAGTTTGTCAGCATCAAAAACAACATTTGAAAGGTTTAAATGAAGTTATTAGTATTATCGCCTTTGAAAAGACACGAAGCAAGCTTCAGTAGCAATATATTTTATCACCAAGGAATCCATTGTTAACTGCTTCCTGTTTTGTCATCTTTGCGTTCTCACATGCGGCTGCGCGGATCACATTTCACAACCAAGCTACGTTTTGTTGCGACTTTACAATAAAGACCGGTCGCGTCACAATTAAAAATGTTCTTCGAATCAGAATCGCTGCACAACTTTGAGACGTGTTCTAGCCAGTTTGATAGCTCTTCTCTTGAAGCCTCCCCGTTCAACAGTCTTGAGCGAATATGCAGTGTACTATCCAAACGCCGGGTTCACTGTGTCAGTGACGGCGGTACTAACGGAAATAGGTGGAGGAGTGCGATCAGATAAATAAACACAACGTTCAGAGTAGAAATGAAGATGTTACGTGGCACGAAATGAACTCAAATACCATGTTGTTGAAATTTGTCCAACCAACTACTGCTCGCTCCAAAATCACTGCTATATATTACGAGCCATCCCAATTGTTTTATCTTGTAACAGCACTCCTGTGACCTGTAGATGATTCTAACGAGCAGTAGGAAACCATTCGTAAATAGCGCTGTTTATATCACTGGAACAACCGAGAAGTAGATACAAAATTTCTGACTTGAAGTTCTTTCCGTTCTCCCTGCACCGAATTGCGGTGCAACCTTCTTCACGAAAGCTCCATTTTTGTGCGAGTTAATAACTTTTACTTTATCACCAAGGGTCAAGAATACCTTTCTCGTTGACCGTCCCATGACGATTTATAGGCGATTGCGAGTTGTACTGCCGTGGTGTGCGAGTTGCACTGATTACTCTAGGTTGATTCAACAGCTGTGAGATCAAACGCTGAAAGTACATTCGCAATAATCACCACCACGGGTCTCAATGACTGCCGCAAACCACTGAGCGAGCACAGAAACACAGTATACGCGGAATTCCCGAATATCCGCAGGCGCTGTTTGTCAGATAATTCCTATGACCCGTCAAATGTTGACTTTGGATCTGTATATATGGTCATCATAAACCTCTTGGGCGGTTCAAGAAGTCAACAGAAGAGTCTACTAGCTTTCTTAAAAGAAGGATTAAGTGGCGTTCTCTATCGGCGCCTAGGTATGCGACACAAAGGCCGTGTTCGCTTGAAGGGGGTTTTCTCTCTTGAGGGGTTCCAGTGGTAACGCAAGTCGGGACCGGGAAGGAGGGGGTGGTCGCTCTTCGGTAGTACACTGTGCTTTTTGTATAGTAGAATTAGTAATCTTTTTGCTGCCCCGTTTATTGTTGTGCCAAGGTACGATATTTCTGGAATATGCAGCTGGTAACTGGGAATCGACCGGCGGCAGAAAGATTCTAACTCGAGACCACAATGTTTTGAGTTCACTGTGATGACTGACCATATAAAGTGAGCATCTGGGCTTGGGAAATATGCCCATTTGCTATGCTGCTTTTCAACTTTTATGGTCATCAGACATATCAGTTGTGCCGCAGTTTGACGTGACAGCTTGCATCAACCTTGAGCTTTTACCGAGAGAATATGAGAGATGTCCGGGCGAATCATACTCGCAGCTGAACACGCCGCAGAACGGGCCACCTCAGTAGACCATAGTCAATGCCTTTGACTCAATAGAAAGGACGAGAATTAAAACCCGTTGCTATTCCTCTGGGAACCCTAACGTTGTATTGTACTGTGGACTTCAGTCAGTTAACAGACCTACATTTCAGTCAAGGGGGGGGGGGGATGATCGTTGTCACTTTGAAATAAGCATAGAAAAAATACTGCTGAATAAAGCTGGCTCTGCCACCGGGGTTTGTGCGAAGTTCCTCTGTGACTTTCCTGTTGTTAACCAGCACTTCCGGTTTCGACCTGTACCGATCGCTGTGTTGCCTCGTGTCAATACAAGTTCATTGGTTCCCGAGCCTTGTCTTTCATTGTGACTGACTTCGTGCAGTGACCAATTGTGCTGATCTGTGCATCCATTTTCAGACCTACGGACCCCACGTGCATCACAGAATTGGTGACAGTGGTGGGATCCCAATAAATGACACAACATAAATTCTGAGAAACCGAAAGTTGATACCTTCGCTAATGCGGTTAATATTTTGACCGATGCCCTGATGCGGTTAGGGCAATCCGCAAATAAGCCAACACATGTGTCCTTACCGACACCAAATAAATTTGACATTGGCAGTGATTTCGATATATGGGAGGCTAGAGTCCGCCCGTATTTGGAACTATGTGAACCTAGCCATCGCCGGTATACCCTGTTGTCACTGCTGGGCCAAGATGCGTTTAGCTTGGTTCACGAAGAGATCCCAGAAGCGGACGTCAGTGAAGGGACCTTTTCACTTTTGCGAAAATATTTGTACGCCCCAGAAAACCATGAGCGAGCTGGAAAACGAGTTTCGGTATCGCACTCAAAATCCAGGTGTTCGATATTACTCAGTGGAGGTGAAGAAGGTCGCTCGTCAAGCTCTCGTCGAGTATGGCCCCTTGGTGAGAGAAAAGTTGACACTATACCGGTTCATGGACGGAGTGAACTCAGCAGCTGTCAGGGAGATGTTCTCACTCGACCCACCGGGAAACCTGCTTGAGGCTATCGAATGGGCGGCAAAAAGGAAGCAGCAGTTGGAGCCAAACTCTCTCTGAAGAGCCCGCAGAGCATGCCCAGCAGTAGCGGCCGCAACGGTGACCAGCCAACGAGAAGTCCATACCGCCGGGAGCGAGGGAAGCGTTTTCAACCGGAACGTTGGTAACACACACGCCTTTCAAGTGTAAAGACCCGGATTAAACCCTGGGTTCGGTGGAGGATATGCACCACAGATGAGCTCTGACAAGAGCGAAACTCGAGTATGATTCTTGGGAGAGCAGGGTTGATCCAATGACTTGCGGTTTGTGCGTGAAAAAGTGGAGTCCAAAATACAGTGAGCCAAGCAAAGTATCATCAATCCCATACGCTATTCACAAGCTATCGTGAGACATACGAACACTAGGAAGTGTCCAGAATGGGACAAAAAATCCTGAGTGTCGTATAAGTTCTCGAGAAGAAGGTAGAATCTGGTTGGTTGGAGATGGATTGGCAGAGCAACACGCCCTGCTTACTTAAAAAGTCGTGCAGATGATGCAATGGTTAAGTGGTGAAAGACGGGAAAGGGCGGCACCCTGAAGAACACCAGAAGTGTTAGTTAAAGGACTCGAGAAACTTGTACCAGCTTTGGTACGTTGAGTTCTAATGGAAAAGTAGTTTCCAACCTTGAGAGTAACGAAGCAGGCCAGTCAAAAGACTCTAGCTTCTGAAGAAGTAGAGGACTGGGAACCTAATCAAAATGGAGGAGTAGTCGAGGAAAAAAAAGTGAACTGATTTCACGGAATTATTCAAACTTTTTGAGGTGAAATGGCAAACTGAGGCAACTGAAGCCAGAGAGCATCTGTTGAGTTTCTACCCAAACTGATACGGGTCATTGGGAGCAACATGGTAGACTGTCTTTTAATTTTGACCACGGCCGAAGGAGGCGAAATAAGGAGAATCCAGTTGATCTGTCTAATCATGAAGAGTGAACGGAAAAGGAACAAACGCCTGAGTAGCGGCTGAAGCGAGAACAGCGAACTGAGCTTTTCTATGCATTCCTGCAAAAAGAACGAAGGAATGCGAATTGTTGTTGGTGTGCTTAACTGTATTGATTTTTCAGGAAAGTTGTGGGTTCAAAATAAGTGATCTGGATTTGTCTGAAGTATGCTTTTTCTCTCATACGCAGCGGAGCGGCTAGTTTAAAATCTCTGAGATGCAGCATGACATCTGTCGAAATATGTGGTTTTCTAAAGATTTGCACCACGCACACCCCCATACATAAGCCCCCCAGATGGACAACCTTGGTAAACGTTTTGAACTGAACGTTGCACTTGTGAAAGGCATTCACAAAGGTGTTCATTTACAACGACAAATCAAAAAGAACACTGGAAGCTTTCCTCTGTTCTGACGAGTCTCGAACTGTCACTCGTTTTTCATCATTACTTTTCACTGGCCATTCGGATGCCTCTCCAGCTTTTTCTACGTCCTGAAATGTGCCTTCCAGAATGGGCTCACTGTAAGTGCAAATGATAATTTTTAAAAGGTCCAGTATACTGGTGCGTTTCGCAACATTATGTCAAGCATTCGGCTCCCTGCTCAGAAGCCATCTACCCTCTCAAATTTTCTGACAACCCATTGCTTCATAGGAACTCATGTTGGTTACGTTGCTTATATTCTTGTTTTTTTAATGTAACAACAAGTGCTTAAAGTGTTGTCCGGCATTCCGCTTATAAAGGAGCATTCTTTTCAAGCAGGATTCTTGGAATTTAAACAAGGTACTTTCCGATATAGCACGCCATTCTTGCACGGTAGCCGTGTTCAGTTGCTTTGACGACTGTTGCCCTCTGGAGCGAACCCCATGCTGCAAATGTTCCATGAATGAAAATCCAATGGGCTGAACTCCGACGAGCGTGGTAGCCATTCGTAACAACCTGTACGGTCAATCCATCCCGACGTAGTTTCGTTCTGTTCGTGCGTGGTGTCACTGCACCGTCCTGTATGATCCACATACTTTCGCGTACTCCCCTAGAATCCAACAGCGGCACCATTTTCTTATAAAAGTTGTTTTCATCATTGTCCAGTGAAATTTTCGGTGAAAATGCAACACATCACCTACTTGGGACATGCAACAAAGAAAAACGGCCCAACTATTTGTGTCTCCATCATTCAAATCCTTACCATACACTTTGATGGAACTGCCACGGAAAAATCGTTTCATCGGGGGTTAACAGTATCCCAAAATGGGCTTCGTCCACTTGATCCACACACAAAAGGTGAGCTCGTCACTGAATAGGGTCAAAAATGTACAACTTTCATTTAGAAACAATGAGCAAAATAATTCCTTTACCATAAAGTCGATACATTCGAGTTCCTGTGTCTGAACTTCTCCAAACCGTTTAAAGTCGCTCTCCTTCAGAACGCAATCAATGGATGTTTGGCTCATGCCGCATCCTTGAGACAGCTGTCGTGTGCTATGCCCATTTTCAGCGACGTCGTCGACACAACTTTCGTTGCTGAAGCTCAACCGGCGTTTCACACATAAATCAAATAAAAATCAGTATGACAAAAATACTGTATCCCTTTGTTTTTATCGTGACCTAGCCTTGTTAGTTTCTTCTCAATGGAACGAAAGTCACCTCTGAAGGAAATCACAACAAGGACGTGAGGCGCTGCATAATGTAAGCATCAGCAACCAATATCGTGGTACCTTCTTTTAGTTGCAAATAACTCAAATAAGTTTCCACTATGTGTATTATTCAGTTTCTTCAGTTCTTCCGATCTCGTCGTCGATCACTAACCTCAACTGAGTCCCATACCCAAAGGCGTGCTAATGATCAACAATATGTGTAGTGAACTCCAGAAAGCACTCCCTATTGTTGCTCCATATCACCACTTGGTCACCGACTAGAATATATGAAAAGAAATGCATTTCTTCTCATCATTTACCATCTCACTCACGCTCGTCTCATTAACCAACGTGTTTACCCGTCAGGTGAGCAACTGCAAATGAGTTACTCCGCAGTTACAAGTGTCTAGCTTGTCCTACATTTTCATTAAGGGCCGTTCGTTTTAAAGGGTTACATACTGTGTATGTGCTCTGTGGTGTCATTGTTTTAGAGGTTTCCGAATTTCAGCGACCGAACGCGGAACAACTTCACAATTACTACTGCTACTTATGAAGTGATTTATCATGTAGTATCAATACTGAAGCATTATTGTAGGTTTCAAATACATTTCGAGGTTCTCAGTGTGAAGCTGTTTTACCCGACTTGTTAGGAATCAACGTCATTATCAGCGGAGCATCTCCATCAGGTCCCAATGTGGACTCGAATCCGGGGTGCTTGATGGTGATTTGCACGCGTACACACACACACACACCGTTAACATTACGCTATCCGGGGTCGACCGCTGCGTGCGTGTGTCGAATTGTTGTCCTTTAAAGCTAGTGACGGATGGGAGCTTTATCACACAGGGAAACAAACCACTGAGATTCAGTTCGAATAGCCTGGTAGTAAGGCGTATGCTATTCATCGTCTTACGACCTGGGTTTGTGACCCAAGTGTTATATCCTAAGCATGAATAGACGGTGCAACCAGAGAGTTGATATTAGAATAAGAATAGACGAGTGCCAATATCTCTGCTGATTACAGGTGAAATATGAGACTGAGCGAGGCTAACTAAAGTCAACTAGGGGTTGACAACCTGGTGAGCAAATACAAATCGGTGGAGAAGTGTAATTGGTTACATTTGTTTGGTCTTGCCATAAGTGACCACAAAGGGATGAGCGTATGTATTGCTTGCAAGCGGAGTCTAAACGATCGGTAAGCTCGTCAGCTTGAGCACGATAGGGTCACGGATTTATTCAGCGGTAGGAACATACAATAACTAGAATTTTCGTATGTGAGGACTCTAGTGCATTTCAGGTTTGGAAAACTTTTATCCACTAACGATACAAATGCATAAAACCCTCGTCGCTCTGAAGCACAACTGACGGGACAAAACCTACCGAACGGTGTACATGTCCAATGAGAACGATGGAATCACACCTAATCTCGACTACCTGAGTCAGCCTTCCTTATACAAGGAATTTATCTAGGTATTTTGATGATAAGTTGTTCTCGTTGATCTACTGGCGAAAATCATGAACTAATCGATCAGTCACCAATGCAAAATTAGCCTTTATTTTACTGAATTAATCAAAAACATTTCTGCTTTCTCTAATTTAATGCGGACGCTAGATACTGGTTGAGATTGGGCCAGACCACTGCCATACACAAAGATGGTCATTCATCATTCTTCATTATGTAGGCAGAGGGCATCTCTTTCGTGTAAGCCTCATCACCCCAGCTCAGCGACATAGACTCAAGCGTGAGTCCCCAAACACCACCTCTTCAGAGAGATATCAAGTATTCACCTGAACATTTGGTCTACCAAGTCGACTGGTAACGCATTCCTTAGATTGGTCACCGTCCGAGGTAGACGGTACACCAAAGGTAAAACCACTGACTGTTGTTTCTTTAATGCAAGTGGATGACTCCGTGTGATGCCGCTGTTGCGGAGGGAAAGCTCTACTTGTAGTTCTGGTCTGAAGTCACCTCAAATAATACGCCTGATGAAGATCAGATCACCTCGAAATTTTCGATATGCCACCCGAAACAAGCCGGTAATATGCAGACGAACTTGGTAGCCACTCTCACGTAGTCCACCAATAAGAAGGGTTGCGCCTCTCTGCTTCGCCAATTCCGCAGCCGCTCATGAGAACACAGTGGTTCCCCCGTATTCCAGTCTAAGTCATACGTGGGAGGAGTACAGCACTTTGAAAGCGTTGAATGAGAGTTGACCAAATTATCGGCTTATAAGTCCAAGGATACTACTCCACGCGGATGAAAAAATTAGGTGGGTGTTCGTTTTGACTTAATGTGACGAAACCAAAACCGTCCCAAGGTCTTTTCCAAAACAGACTGGTGAAGGGATACATCACATACGTACTACATCAAATTACTGAACTGCTTCCCTGCGTGCATATGTGCACACTTATCAGTGTTGGTTGGCAGGCACGGTAGATCAGACCATCGTTCAAGCATTTTGATGTCCTCCTGAAGGACGATCTCATTTGCATTTAATGTAATGGCACGTCAGATCTTAAAGTTGTCCAGATGAACGAGACTCGGTGTTCGGAATTTTCTCGGTGAACCATTTACAGAAGCCAAGATGAGCAGTGGGCCTGGAACAGATCTTCGTGTCACACCACTGGTAGCCACCTACTATGTCGACACCGATTGGTCTACTCACACCAAAAAGATCCTTCTTTTGAGGAAATCTTTGATCCACGAAATCGACGGGTCCATGAAACCGAGGTCCTTGAGCCTACCTATTAGGCGGGCTCGAGGATCTTTGCCAAGAGCTTTGCTCAAGTTCACAAAGATTACGTCCGTAGAGTATCCCGCGGGCTTGGCTTTCGGCCAGTGTTCCTGTGTCGGTAGAGTGTTCGATGGGCACGACTTGCTCATCTAGGAACCGCGGCGTTGCCGACATATAAGGTTGTTCCCATTGCTACGTGTTGCGTTTGGCTCGTACTGACACACGCACGCATGATCTACACCCCGTGCAATCATGGACGCACGCCTGCAATCGTGCACACACGTACACAGTTGACGTTCGCCGTGCTTCCTCTCGAACAGCACTGACCAATCAGATCGTACCACTTATTGCGCGACCTTGCACGACTTAGTCCGATTATACCGCTGTCTTATACTTCCGATTACATGCATGACTGACTCACGCACTTGCACACTGTTTGCGTTTTCATTTGCTCACTTGTATTGATGCTTACCAAACGTTGCTACGGCATATACGTTTATCCATACATTCGCGCCTTCCTTCTGTTAGCGAATTTGTGAACACAACAGTGGGGTCCCGGAGACGAGTGGCCGGTAGGTGTTCCACAACCATTCCAATCACAGTTGTGAGACTGACAGCCGGTGGTTGAGACTCTCGGCCTTCGCCTCACCTTTGTGTAATGGAGCAACAACAGAGGATCTTTCCTACTGACGGTGGCGCGTTGAACAGTCTTGTGACTGGCTGAGTTGATATAACAACTAGCTCCTTTACCGCTGAGGGATGCACACCATTAGGTCCCGGGGATTGGTTTTTAATGGTACTGTAGTATGTAAATATCAGTGTTCCTCCAAGAGGATGGCTCGTGTTCGGTCAGAAAAATAAGAAAAACAAAACTCCATGAGAAAAAAGCTCAATAAGCGTCTCATCGGGAACCCAAACTTACAATAATATGGCTGCCTATAGCCTAACCAACGCACTGCTCCCACCGACGAAAGACCGCTGTCCGTAGTGTTATATACTTCCTTATCACACACAAACCGAGAGTATTCGGTTCGTCGGGACTATTTATCGGGCAGACCCTTTCAACAGATCGCTGTCAGCCACAGTGCTTTAAAATTCCCCAATTATCGAAGCCTCCTATTCTGTACGGTCCCTTTTGCAGCGTTGCTAAATTGTAGTATAAAAGGACCAGTGTTCCTCTGCAGGAGGTTGCTCGTGAGTGTCTCATCGGGAACCCACAGTTATATGGCTGCATACAGCTTAAATATTGCAGTACGCAGGGCGGCAGTTACATTTCCCTCAGTAATCTCCTAGTACGACGCACGGAGAGCGTCTACTGCAATTTGTAGAAATACTGATGCATCATTTTAGGAACATATACTGACGTGTAGTGCCTCACCAATATATCCACCTTTTGCTCATTTGCAACCCCTAGGACGTTGCAGTCCTGCACGGCTGGAATAGCAGTTGTAGTTCGTGTGTTCCCCCTCACATAGGCGAACAGACGTTTGGGCACACGAACTGAGCCCACTGGTAATTTATTCTCCAATGTGCTTCTATTTCTGGCCTCAGTAGGGTGTACTAAATACGGAAGCTGCCATAGCGGTTGCATCCCTCTCTAGTTGTGCGATATAGTCTCCATGTGCGATTCTGACATCCTAAAAGACATCTGAGTTCCAAATCAAACCGAAGAGGTCTCTTTGAATGTGCTCTCTGCCTGGACGGTGGAGCAAACTTTTAGCGTAGTCTGAGTTGTCTGTGTTTATATGGACCTAGTGGATACCAGGACGCTGAGGACGTGGCCTTCTTGACCTGTTAGAACGGCATTCGCTAACCGATAAGTTTACCCTCTGTCCTGGGTACTAATATTGCTCCTCTCTTCCAGCTAGTGGTCAACACCTCGCTTTTAGGTAAATATTTAGTCTTCTCCCCATTGGCACGTCTGGGAGATCTTACCAAGTCTAGAATAGATATTTGAAGATATTTGGTTCTGCTGGGTATCTTGACGTTTTGGCATAGGAACAGCTCCAGCACTATTGAATGGAGCTGACTTAAAAACGAATCCGTGCCTGACTGGTGTCATGGGTTTTCCCAATCGAAGTTCGACGACCTTCCTCAGCCCATCGTCGCACGCCAGTCAGTTTTTCTAAGGGGCTGGCTGCTGGGACCGATAAATGATTCCAACCGATTTAAATCTACTGACTGTTAGTTTTACGCTAAAGCCTTCCGGGTCTACACCAAGGTCCAGCTGTAGTGAAGAAATTTTATCTCGGATGTACATAGCTGCGCCCCCTACTCTCGCGTGACTTTTCAACACGGTAAAGCGTGTATCCTGGGAGGACCACCTCCAGGTCCATCACCTCCCCAGCTATCCACGTCTCCTTCAATGCAACCAATGTTGGCGAGTGAAAAAACACTCACGCCTCGAGCTCATCCCGTTTATTTAGTAGACCCCTGACATTAGACGGCATAATGAGTGCTTGTATTCACCTGTTCTCCGCCTGCGAGACATACTTCTACTGAACCCCCACGACAGAAAGTCCCCGGATGAATAGATCTGTTTCCCTACTGACTCGAATTTAGTGTAACTGGCGCAATACCATCTTACGACTTTTTCTTTCCTCCATGTCCAGAGATTGAAGGAGTCGCGTTTTCCCCCTTATAGGCTACATGACCGCTGTAGCACAGGACGCATTTCTTCATCGGAACCAAGGATCACCTTGAGTGGAATTGGGTTGTCGTTCTCATTTAATTTCCCTATACAAAAAACGGCAATGACCTCTACATTATGTGCTAAGTTCTTCCCTTCCGGTGAGAATATCTTAGCGAATAATTCCTGTAGGTGGACAGCATCGTCATCCAGTCAACACCGAACCAAGGATTCAGCTGATTACGGAAAATGTGACACCAGCAAGCACTGGGACCTGGGTGGTGGTGATGTTCGTTGGGGCGGTTTTACGATGCTCCGTAGATCTGTGGCTTCTGGCAGACATGGACCCGAGGTAATATCTCCGCTGACTATATTATCTACATCGGTAATACCAGTGTTGCGTCAGTCACCTTTGTTTTCCAAACTAATAGCTGCTGAGATGTTGTCTAGAATTACGGCTTTCTTCCGATGAGGTTTCGTTGTTTCCCCAGGCAGGCTGTTTATGACTGCTGCAGCAACCTTCATGTGGGAGCTGGTGCTTGTTGAACTTGACGCTACGGGTACTTGATTCGCCACTGCCTCAGATTAAACTGCTTCTTTTTTCTCGCGGTGGTACAGTCGGTGCACAGTTTGTAGAAAATAGTGAATTACAAAAATTCAGCCACTGAAACTTGCATCCCTTAGGTGAATTCACCCCAGCCCGAAGGCCGATAATTCGTCAGCCCACCTAACATGCACATCGATCTGAAAAGTTAACCGAACTCGTATTTGGTAATACTCCACTAAGAGACCAGAAATACCCCAAACACAACGTTTACATGAATGCAACGACAGTCTTCCGTTTGCGACGTGTTATACTTCTCTGGGTAGTGTATAGGCTTTATGCGGTGACCGATTACTCAATGGCATCAGAAACTGATATGAGTCTCCGGGCATCTCAGTTGAAATTTTATCTTAATTACTGGATTGGTTGTTATGATCTACGGGCACAAACGCATTCTGGATCATGACGGGACACAGTCATTCGTTTTATGTTCTCGATAACTGAGAAAACATGTGAGCATTCTGTGATGGTGACTGCCACACCAGCGAACAGAAACTACCGCAGATTCAATCTGGGAAAGCAAGCGGTGGCTTCATGCAGAAGAGGGAGACTATTTGCAGAACAGCCTGAGGCAAAAAACAATCTATCGAGGAATATAAGCCAACGAAATAATGGTATACTTATAGAGGTTAGAGCCAGTATATCACTTGGGCCAATCTGATTAAAGCGACAAGAATAGTGCATAGAAAAAGAAGGTCTGCGCCCGCAGGCGCGTAGCCGGAAGTAGCAGGAATGCACGTGCACCATGAGAACGAATCTTGACAATGAGTGAACGAGGGAAGTGACCACTGTTACAGTCGCACTTGACTCATCGCATAACCTGTCTGATTTGATCAGCGGAGCTGTATCGCCATCCCATTACCAGCTCATTACAATACCATGTGAAAATAAATTTATGCGGCAAAAACTAACGTCGGAGTGCGCTACTTTTTTGTACGTATGAGAGTGGCTTTAGACCTCAATAACCAGGTCCGAAATGGGACGTTCACAAGGACACTTCTAGAGAATTGGCTAAAAAGCTGATTTGTAAAATAAATACGTTGTGTTCGTCCTGAACGGGCATGTTCTTAGACAGACAATCTTGCACGCACACACACACACGTACACAGCTGACGTTTGCCATGCTTCGTCCCGGACAGCACTGGCCAATCAGGTTGTGCCACATGTTGCACTACCTTGTGCAGCTTAACCCGATTGTACAGTTGTCTTACTCTCTCGATTGCACGTAGCCTTGACTCAGGCGCTTGCGGACGTGTTGGCTTTTCACGTGCTTGCCTGTACATGTGCCTGCCGTGTTTGTACTGGATACACGTTCACCTGTACACATGCGCCTCCCTTCTGTTACCGAATTAGTGAATACAACAACTACAAGTAACTCTAATAATAGCCCTTAGATCATTCAGCTCCGGGGTGGGGGGGGGAGGTATTCAGGCGTTATAATTCTTCAAGAGTGGATGCTATACAGAAAATGAGTGCATGACCTTCGTCTGCAGATGGGGAAGTAAGTTAATGGCGCACGACCAATTCCAACTCCATTCTTATTCCGACAGCGTGTGGATGAACCACTTTAATCTTGAACTACCAGTCTTATCGCTCCTCCAAATAATTCCAGTGTTTTATGTAGAGTGAGAAGTTACAAAATCCAAAAAATTCACCTCATTCGTTTCGCAACTGTCTTATTGTCGATAGGTCCAATTCCAGTCAGCTAACTCCAGATTCCTTTAATAACATTCAGCTCTGGTTACACTGCACAATATCAACATATCAGATATCCGTGGAGAAAGAAATGACCGACTGTAAATAAAAAAAAACTGAAACGGTTTCCTGACCTCATGCAATCCAGTATATCATAAACTGTAAATTTCGACTAAAGTTACCAATGAATTGACAATTGCGAGAAACCTTTTCCGCAAAAAAGTGGACAACTTTCGTTTGCGCGTAATCTGAATCACTACTGATTTCCATTCTCGCATTCTGTGTTAAGCTCAACTAATAGTATTAACCAAAAACAGATTCCTCCTGGATTGTGTAGCAATATTTTATACTTGAGGTTTGGCAGATTCTGTCAAACTTTGAATTAATCCTAATTTTGAAAGTCATCGGCCTAGGCAGGTTTCGAACCCATGCATGGAATCCATCCATGGTGTGGTGCTACGTGGGATCTAACAACTGGTTAACGAGATCACACCAAGGTCAACAGATATTTGATACACAGGTAACTCACAAAAGTGCCGTAAACACGTAGCATCTGTTATATTGAATTATAATCCAACTGAAGCTAACGACTTTTATCTTACTGGAGAATGATTTGCTTCAGCTAATTTTTTTGTTCGACTGAAGGAAGCCAAGATTTCTGACTTACAGTTTCGAATTGGGGTAATATGTTCTGTTGCGGTCCCTCTCATTTCTACCCTGCAACTTATCTACGGTCGGCCAGTACAATCGATCTCCGTGGAAACTTCTATCGCACCAGTTTCCTAGCACAAATCAAAAAGCCACAGC
This sequence comes from Fasciola hepatica, assembly GCA_948099385.1. Taxonomy (NCBI): domain Eukaryota; kingdom Metazoa; phylum Platyhelminthes; class Trematoda; order Plagiorchiida; family Fasciolidae; genus Fasciola; species Fasciola hepatica. Next base: position 739,060 of record CANUEZ040000057.1, on the reverse strand, counting down.
ACAGCACTTCAGGCGATAGCCTATTAGTATTAGGGCATGACATGCTATTTGTCGTGAAAACGGAATGATCTCGAACGCTGCTCCCAGTAGGATTGAGTCCTTTCTCTAATTATGTGTAGCTGTCTTCTCTGTCTTAGGTTCACACGGCGGGTTCAGCCAAAAGGAGTGGGTAGAGGACTGTTGATTGGTTGATCTGGCTTGGCCCGTTCAAACGGAGCAGTTACTTGGCTTCAAGGCGGTTTTCATAATTCCCTGACGGTTCTTCAAACAACAAAATCATGTGTACGTCAGAACAGCGATACGTGATATGTTCCTCACGGAAGAGTTCTCCGGGGAATCTGTGGAAGAGGTTCGAGGGCGGCTAGTGAACATGTCTCCTATTCGGTCTGGCAGCGAAATACTAACGTTATCCCCTCTATCGGACGAATAGAGAAGACGCAAGTCGGTTTACAGATGCAAAGGTGTATTCTCTATGTCGTGGCACCGAAACAGTACCGATACGAGAGATAGACGAAACGGAAAACGAACGCAACGGCTGTGCAGAAAGCGAACCGCGAGCGCGTACGATCGGCGAGAGACCTAAAGTGAAAGTGATTCAAAACGAGGTCGATGGAAACCTCGGAAAAGTCAGTCCAGTAAAATGTACGCAACCGAACAACACAATGAGGTCAATGTCAAACGTCAGAAAAGATCGTAGAGAAAATAGATCCAAAATGATGTCTAGAAAACGGTCATTTTCTCAGAACGATCGAGGTCACTACAAATCACAGCTAGGATTCGCTGATAGTTTTTTGTGGGTTAGTCACAGTTATCCTCGAGAACGACGACGTTGGCGTCGCTAGTTGAAATATTAATAGTCAGTAGTATGCGGATTTGTAAACACAGTTTCTTGGAAGCGTACGACCGGTTTCTCCGTTGTTTCTGCCCGTCAGAGCACAGGTATGAGGATGACTGGGAGCGCCTATTTGATCAGCGGCAACAACCGCGAAGCCGGTCACGCATCTGCGGGAAATTTGTCCACACAGCCAAATACCAGTTACCTCCAGGTTCCTCATACTCTCCCGTTGCCGGTCGTCCTTCGTCGTATCGATCATTTCCATATTGAGCGGAACCTTACGACGCCAGGTCTACTGGAGCGAACTATGGTTTTCCACTGTAAATTTTAGGGTCATGTTTTTTGATTCTCTCCATTCTTTTAGGGGCCATGTGGTGTGCCGTTCATCTACTTCACTACACTCATACATGGGAAGATTTCTACGAAAAATTTCCTCTTGAATTATTCTGAATGGAACTGATAGAAAAAATTAGCCAAATACTGTGTATTCTTTATCATTATTCTAAACAGATTTGAACGGCGGAACAGTTCGTAGCTTCGGCTGATTTTTTGTTCGGGTCGGTGTTCTTGTTGAGGCCCCAAATATCAAACTCGAAGTGCATTATTTTGCGCCTAGACGAGAAAAAGATCAATCGGATTTGCAGTGCAGTACACTGTTCAAAAAAAACTTTCAAAAATGTACAAGCGGATCAAATTGTTTACCGCACTGACTAAGGTTTCCGTCGTTTGAATCCATTATAGTCACATCGAAATTCCATAAAACAAGTGGAACTTAGTCACACGACAACACCACCTTGGCGCGATGCTACGGTTAGTACTTGAATGAAGGACGAAGGTCAGCAGGGTCAAAGTTTCACACTCACGCGAGAATAACCATTTTACAAGATTTGTATCATCCGTAGCCAATATCGAAATGTATTATGTGCACCTCGAAAAGGATGCTTATTATACCGATAATACCAACCGTGATTCTTCATACGCTCGAACCGATTTCATCCGCATTCAGAACAAGTGATGCAACATAATTGATCCTGTCATGCCACGGTGCCGGATTTGTGGTCAACTGTTTGTGCGCTTTGTTTCGTGGATTACATTTTGGACTATGATGTAGGTGGTTGAGGTAGTGTCCTAAAACCCGAAGGAAGTGCACGTAAGTGCACACTGAGGAAGTGTGTTAACTGAGCGTTGGTGGAAAGCCGAGTTACGCTGCCAGTCTGCACTGGTGCAGTACCGAGGCTAAGGCATGAGACGACGGAAGCTCGGGTGATAGGTCAGTCGATCAGTGGTGTGGATCGATAGACGAAAGATGAATCCTGTCAACGTTGTTTAAGCCTCAAGGCGTGGTCGCCCACGCCAGTCGAACCAATACGTTGTGCGCAACCAGTGGGCACATGGGACAACAATCCACACATTGTTTTTCGTCAAAAGAACGAGATGACTGGAGGGCAAAAGAATTTTCTCGCTAGAGCTGGTGGGGCGGAACAGGGCACACACTGCTGAACCAAATCCGAATTGCACGTTTTGATTTTCTACGGATCTAAAATTTGTGCATCGTGAGAAGCTAATATCGATTCTATACGGTGTATGTGCGTGTGACTTATTCGAACCATCTGGGAGCCGTCGCCACAAAAGTCACTGATGTAAACGTCGATTGGGGGTCGCTCCATCCAACTATTATCATGCATAGTTGAGAATAAAAATTCGGTTACGCATTTCCAAGAAATCAAGAAACATCCAGTTTGGAAGAGGCTGTTTCAGTTTAACTTATGTTGTGGAATTTGTAGTACTGACATCAGACCTACACACACACACACACACACACACACACACACACATATATATATATATATATATATATATATATATATATATATATATATATATATATATATATATATATATATATATATATAAAGTTCGAGTGTCCCAAATGGAAAATTACTGGCTAACCAATCATAACTGACTTTTGTCTTACTTGGACGCTGCTTCTGGATGGCTGGGGCTTATCAGTGTTGGTGAACACGAAGCTGTACCATGGGGTGTCACATTAACTGCGTTCCGAACCACCGCGTGAACTCGTAACGCACGAAGTTCCTTCAACTTCAGTGTTGGCACCTCTTCGATGAGCCACTTGACACGCTCCTTTCTCCGGTGTATCCTCGTGTTCTGCGATGATTTTACTCGTGTGTTTTGGCTACACCAGTGCAAACCTAGTCTGACGACATACATCCAATACATCTGCATTTTAGAATCTAAACGAGTCATCTCCCTTTTCTCCTCCTACCGACTGATCGCACAGAACACAAGTTCGGAAGCCGATATTTTCTTGTTTTTTTTGTAGTGTAACTAGGATGTCACAAACTTGTTTACTAAAACAAGAGCTCTTCTGTAAGTCACGCAAGACCATGGATAACTTGAAGGTGGGATAAACGATCCTTACCGGGATGCATCTGTGTTGAATTTCAGTACAATTCTGAACCACAACGAGGAGATCAAACGAGTGATCCGATGCAGAAATATAAATGGGTATTCAGAATTTCCCACAATTACCAAGAAAAGATAATGAATACCCTCCAGATTGAAACTGACTCAGGTTGTCTGAATTTTCTTAAACGAGTATGGCTACATCGGTTCAAGTATGTCACTTGAACGATCGTCTGTTTTCACCTTGACAATTTCCATACAGATTTTCTGAAGCCGTTCGCTTCACTGTGTATGGATCGCAACATTCCTAATTTCAGTTGACTGAGGCCTCCGGTGATACTTCATCAGAATACAATGACGTGTTAAATCTGCCTACATTGAGAGTTTGACTGGAAGGTTCTTTTGATCTCTGTTTTGTGTTTTGGCAATGTGAACCACGTCAACTGAACAGCAGACAAGTCCCGGAGGATGCAATTTCCTCTCCACCCAATGAAATTGCCACCGAGTACCGGTAAATCATAACATTCAGATTTTATTCTTGATTCCGGTGTCTGGTTTTTTCCTAAGAATACTCACAGTAAGTCTGTGATTGTCCGGTTGGCCAGTCTAAATAAGCCTCCACCCTCGGGATGGTTGTTGACTGTTTCTCTTTCGCTGATTATTGAAAATGGCAACACCGATCTACTTCAGTTTTCGACACGATTTCACCTGTTTGAGTGTATTTTCCGAGTGTTTCCACTTCGTACACTTACCTTTCGAGTATTGTCAAAACTGCTGAGGCCAAGTCAACCAAGAAGCTCCCACAGCTCCTTCGCAGTCGGTGAAACAGTGATCCACAACAATGATAAAATGGTTTTCCCCTACGAGGTTTTGATTATTTGCTAACGGTATCGACACCAGTGTATTCGTTCGGGTAACCTGCGAGTTCAGGTTTTCCGGATGAAAGCTGACTACCACCGGGATATTCAAGGGCAGTTGCTTCAATCATCTTTCGGTCGATCATCTCCAATAAGCCATTAAACATCTACTGAGTACCGACGAACTCTACGTTCCATTAGGCAGAAACCGTCATTTCCTCGATTCATTCTAATCAGAAATTCGATTCCACTCAGATGATATTTAACACAATGACGACTCACCGGTACAGGTAATCGCAAAATGCATTCTTTACCTTTACTATGAAGATTAAATGAAGCCTTTTGGAAAATGGATTTTCGTCCAAAGTGAGATTGCCGCTTGTTTCGCTTCTTGTAGCTTCGCAACAGTGGAATACGGAAATAAGTGGGATAAAATGGGACTGATAAAAGCTAATTAAAAAAAGAGCTCACTAAATGGTCACTACAGTGAGCTATCCATATTGGTCAGCTTTGGTCACCGGTAGCCGTCCTGTTTCTGTGAAAAGTTACTGCCGCTATATTACTAATCAAGGGAAATATACAGAATACTATTGTTGTTATTTTCGAAATATGCAGACTATGTGGCTGCTTTGTATCCCCTGCAAACGTTTCTGGAAAATCTTTGTTTTATAATTCACCGTCAGTATACGTATATAGTGCATTTTCAAATAATCCGTAAATAAGAGCGGGGAAATCATTGGCTACGACTTGTTTATCGGAATGACACGATGAACAAATTCGACTGAAAGTTATGTATCTATCACGGGCAGGTTGATCGATAATTTGATTCGGACGACACCATTGTTCCAACGTGTATCACTAACGCACCAACGGGGATGGACGGTCACGTTGTTTGAACACAACTGTTTCGTCGATCGAAAAAGGCATCACTGTAAAAAGAAAAAAACCTACTTGTTGCAATCTGGAAAAAACCGACCTTGTAATTTAAAGGTTTCATTTGTGATCAGCTTGTACTGCACTGTATCAAACAGTTTTTCTGAAATAATGGCAAATAAAACGGGTGAATTAAAAAGCTGACTCCACGTTCGCATCTCACCGAGCTTGACGCATCAGATATAGCCAAGGTGAAAGGACAGACAGCATCAAAACAGCTTTTTTCAAGCTAAATAGGCAAATTAGTTACCAAATAAATAATGGTTTTAGAAAATTATGAGAACTCATCCACAGATGTGATAATCACCTCGAAACGCCAAATTCCACAAATCCTGGGTTCAATATTTAGAAAAAACAACTTGCACGGTCTATGTTACCAGTGCAAGGTCACTAATCTGTTCGGGTGTGACAACCCGGGCAGATCAGACAATAACCCATAAGCCTCCGCATCACATGGGGCTTAATTTCTCAGTTGACTATGAACAGACCCACAAAACTAGAGTCAAAAGAATCAACCAACAGATAGCTGGTGTCCTGGAAATTTAATAGGTCCGACAAGGAGCAAATACAACCAGATGCATAAGTTAGGGTGTATTCTAATTTACAGCTTTAATCTCATTTGAATCGTGTGGGGCGTCTATGGACGAAAAGTTCATTTTTAGAATCACACGATGATTCTTCTAAAGTTATTTCGTCGGGTAACGCGACTAACCGTCGGAACGAGGTCATATTGTATCAAGTATGGATTTTCGTAATGAGTAGTATGATTTCGTATCTGAATGATGGGACGAAATTCCCCCGGAAGCACATCACCGGTTTCTTGGTTGTTGCTACTCGTCAGGTATGCGTACCCGGCACTCTTCTGCTCAGTTATCCCTTTGCTCGAGCACTCTTCGGTTGGTTTACAGCTGTAATCTCATTTGAATCGAATGGAACATGCATGGACGGACAGTTCATTTTTTTGGAATCACTCGGCGATTCTTCAAAAGCTAAATGGGTGATTGGACAGACGAGTATCCAGTACTCATGTGCTACTCGCTTTAAATATCACGTTGCTCGTTAGCTCAAATAAGGCTGTAATTTGACTTGCTGTACTGTCGGGTATTTGGTTGTATTTGCGGACTGATGCAATGAGAAATCGCAGAATGGAACCAACTAGTAGCGGTTAGTTGGTATATGTTCATGACCTCGGAGGTACGAGTCTCAAATCCCATCGCTTTTTCTTTCGGTGGTAGGCACCAAACCACTGTCGCCCGACTCACTATCACACCTGACCTATTCGGACCCTGAGCAGCCCTTCACTCCATTTCTCATGATCAGGTTCCCTGTTCTTCCCTATTACATAATATGCCTTTAAAGTTATGCAATATCACAAGGCCTATCTGATTTTTTCTTGTAAGATTCTAGAAGACAGCACACACCGTCTTCATCCCGATCTTAGCAATTGCATATCAACATCTGCCGCTTGATCGCAATACAAATATCTGTTTGCTAGCACTGGAGCATGCAGATCCTCTATAGTTCTTTACCTGACCCGTTTCCTCACCAACGCAAATACCATTACCACCGACTTTCTTAACTCGCTTCGCCAAACATACGTTTTTTCGCCATTGCTAACTTTTGCGGTGCATTGGGCATGTAAGCAGCTGAATATGCATGAAGCATATACTTGAGAAAAATTTATTTCAACTGCACTCATGCTTATATGTGCAATAATGATGATAGTACTATGGAAATTCGCCAACATATTCCTCGTCAGTGGCGAGCATTAGTCTCCTGTTAACTACCTGGGTGAGTAATGAATCTTTGAGTGCAAGCCGGAATCCGGCCAAATTTAGTAGAACCGTAATTACTGATGGCATTTGTAGTTCGGGCTGGTGATTGTCTTAACAACCTGATGGCTGAACTTGGAGTTCAGGTCCCAAAAGCCTCATCATTATTCGTATATTAGTGCGCACGAAGAGTCTGGGAGTTTACTAAATTATCACACGATTTAGTAATTATGTGTTTGAACCTCAACCTAATGAACACTGTCTTAATGATTCGTGTCACAACCCCTCATCTACTCTATTCAAACTAGCACTTTTCGGGGTTCTTTTTTGCCATGCACGTAAGAAGCTCCTCTTACCTTGGGTTAGGATAGCTGTTTTTTTGACCACATCAGCAGTGTTTTCTGATTGGTCAGAAAAAGACTGTTGTTTGACACATCATAAATCGAGCAATCTCATTGGTGTAAGAGGGTTCATAAAATACCGAAGGATTTGCAATGATTGAAATTTTCTTATTATACTTTGCAACAGTATACTGATTGTTTTTCTCGAAGGACTGACTTTTGACATTATCGTTCTTGTGCAACTCTTTTCACCGGTTGTAGTTGGTCTATGAGTGACTGAGAGATTAAATGGAGTGGAAGGAACATTCCGGTCATTTTCGATGTATGCCAATAGCCCTGTCATCCTACTGTTGGACTGGGCTTTGTTTCTTTTCTGCAGTGACTTACGTGGCTCTGCGAGACCCGTTATAAAAGCGTTTCGAAGAAGCGTCTCCTCAAGGTTATGCTTCCTCTTTCATTGTGTTACGACGCATTTCGATTCTGTTAGACTACGTTTAGCCGCAGGAATTCTTCAGATGATTTGGATTATCGCTGAAGACGCTCATATTGCGGTCCGTAGGTTTGCTTCGAACTAAGTGAAGTCTTCAGTGTACAAATGGTTTTTCATCTGGCAAATGAATCCAAGTAGGCTAGTTTTTCACAGTAAATTTGCTGTGTTTACATATATTCTCGGCTTTTGCTGTGTACCTTCTCGATATTTGGGCACTTGATACTCAAAAAAGTACCACATACACAATATGACACATGGTGCAACAACAACACAACACATCACTGGAAACCATGGAAGCAATATACAACTGCTTCTTATTTGTTAGCAGTGCACATCCACCGAGCTCCTTTTTTGGGACTCGATCCTGGGGCTAACGGCTGTGAGTAGAAACCTAACCACCGGACTATCCGAGTTAGCTCGAAACGGTTCGTTGGACACACGCATCGCATGAGATAGCACCCTTCACTCACCGGCTTTGAACGGTAAAAACCTGCTGATCGTACAGCAACCGACTCATGTGGAGTTTTTACAATTATTAACCGGATTCTTCCGATACATCCCAGGAGTTCAAGAGCACAACTTCCATAAGTGCATCGACTGAAAACAACGCACTGATGGTGTCATCCTAACTAGTCACAAAGTCTGATATCTAAACTCGAAGCTCAGCAACAAGGAACTTACGGAAACCAGCAGGGCTTTTCTCGAGGGATGAGGTAGAAATAATAGCAAGATTAATGGAATTACGTGGACGGCGGAGAGATAAGATGGAATGATAAAAGTTATCGTCGTTCAGTCAGAAGTGTTCTGCAACGTCCATAGTAAGATGTACAACAGTCTGCCGATAGGAGGCTCACTATTCTCTAGAACAGTTAAAAGACTATTTTAGTTGACATTGGACGACAATCTAAAAACGATGATGACTAATTCACAGACGAGTACTTGGGACAAGATACCGAGTACTTTTCCTCTGGCTTTATCGGTTTCACATCCAGAAGGGTGTTATCAGACTCCCGGACTTCTCGTCGCCAGACATTTGATCGAATGGACATTTGGTCGTCAGACATTGGATGATTGAATTACGCTATATTCATTTAAGTCTATCAAATGTCACACTCAGAAAGTAGCAGGAACCCAGTCCCAAACCTTTTTTCATTGGTTTTCAACCTGGAAATGTAGTACTTTCAAACTGTCAGTCTGTATAATGTTCCCATTATCGCGAAAACCAACCTCAGCCTCTCAAAAGTAGCAACCGGTTGGTTAAGACAAGGCCATGTAATCGTTAGGGGGGGGGTCATTTTCTTCATATACTGAGGTAATCAAATGGATCAAGTGTCTATCACCACAAAAAGGGCAAAGGCTTGAATTCCAGATACACCAGACACTGCCGTGGTGGACCGCACTACCATTTTAGCTGGCCTTAGTTTCAGGCCTTCGGCTTTAGGAATAACAGCATAGCGCAAGCCCTTTCGTTTACCGATTCGAGATCAATGTATGCCTTTATAACCCTGGATCACCAGGTATAAACTATAAATCCCGAGAATGGCCAAGCGGACGGGCTATGCCTAGCCCACTTTCTGAGGGGGTGACATTTGACGGACTTAGATGAATATAACTTAATTCAATCATCCAAATGTCCGGCGACCAAATTGTCCATTCGATCAAATGTCCGGACACGTTATCATATGACGTGTTATATTCTTCGACAATGAAGTGAGCATTGATCTAAAACTGTATCGTGACCGCTAGATGCAGAGAAGACTACGTGCAGCATTTCCAGAGACTCAAAGCTCCTACACACCCCACCGATGGCGGTCGCCGAGTGATTTAATTTACAAACTCTAAAGTTCAAAATATGGGGTTCGAACTCCACCACAGACAAAGTTGGTGACCCAACTCACTGTTACTCGCGACCTGTTACAAGCATGTACCGAGCATCACTGCGTCGATAACCAGTGGTGATTGAGTGGCTTGAAGCCTCTATCACTCCGGAGTTAAGGGGTTTCGATCTCGCCACCGCCGGTCACTTTGGTGACAGACAGTACTTCACTGTCGTCCAGCTCGTTACCACATCTGACATAATGTGGTTCGCCGCTCAAAGTCTGAGCGTCAGGTTGCCGGTTCTCCTTAATAGTGCAGTAGATCTTTTAGGCTATGATATATACCCCTTCCACTGGAATCATCCGCGGGGTTTTCTCATCGGTAGCTCTGGGTTCTACTCCTCCCCGTTACACTCTTTTGTAAACATGGATGTTTCTTTTGCACCAGACTGCGTGAAATCCACTTGTATTTTCGTATCTAAATGTTCATACCGCGAGCCAGTGTCCTCCCACTTATCGGGCAGTTGCTCTACCCGTTGAGCTATTGGAGTAGGGCCAATGGGACTCGAGTAATATAAGTGAATATCCAGTGAGGCTCAAGCTTTTTTCAGTGATACCCGACAACTGTCCCGGTTTTAATCAGTGAACCAGCTTTTTCGTTCACTAACCAATGAGACGACCAGCACACGGCTGAACGAGATCCAAAGCTTATATATTGAAGTGCATATATAATTTATCAACAGCACAAGGAGCCAAATAAAAGTAGGTAATGGGAAACCCTTCTGAAGTTTTCTTATTCGAAATTCCATACAGCCAGCTGCAGTTGAACCGGGGACCTGCTTACCGGGCATCACTTTTCGGTACGCTACGAACCGATCTCGGCCCCGATACATTAATTGTTTCGCTATCTCCACAAACAAATGCAAGAGTATTCCATTGCGCACTCTAGCGATAGCCGAGGTAACTGGAATGAGAAATTTCACGCCTAACCTCAGCGCCCAAAAGCGTTTGGTTGAGACACTTAACTTCCAGAATCCAGGTAGAATGAATCTATTGCCCCGTCATCTAGGTGGCGTAGGCTAGGTGAATCAATCACATGACAAGGAGAATTCGACTGTGACATCCCTACCCCACGCGTGATTGCTGCTGATTCGTGCTTGTCTGAGGGAACGTTTGCCTGGCTTCTCTGTAATCTGTAAACGGCTTGAAATCCAATTACTGAAAAACAATTGCATAGTTTTGTGTGGTTCAATAATTAGGTCGTATATAGTACGGTTCTTTTTGTTCAGTTCAGAACGTGATTGACACCGCTCTGTGGATATTCTGTTTTCAATGCGTCTGAGTGGATCAGATAAAAAGCGTCGCTTTTACACAGTTTGCGTACTGTAAGTCCAGAATTGATCGTGCTAATAAAAAAGGACTACCGAACATAACTGGATCCACATGTCTTTGTTCAATCACAATTGTCAAACAGGCAAAGTTCATGATTGACCTATCTGATCAGGAGCACGTATCCACGTGTATTGGCATCTGTGTTTAGTAACCGGTATTTCCATTCAGTAAACCAGGTACGCCCAGGCAGATCCGAGGTTTACTTGAGTGAGGTGTGTACGAGAATAAAGCGATCGAAAGCGCAGAGAAAACATGTTTCGTTATTAATTAGATAGTTCAAAGATCTCAATGAAAAAAGGTTATGTAATAGGAAGTGACTAGTGAAATATATCTGTGCATTATTCTCATTCGGTGATGCGTAGAAATGAGCTGAGCTGAAAGAATTAGATCTTTGGGAGTGGGTGGAACAGGGTTAGAAAAGATGGGATGGCTAATTCTGAGAGTCAGCAGGACCGAAAACGCGGTGGAGACAAAGCATAGTGATCACCGGATACAGAGAAGTCAAGGGGGAGGGGGGGGGGGCGAACCCTATATACCGCACATAGATTTCGTATGCAATGTGAATGGAGCTAGTGGAATCTGGTGAAAGGCACCCAAATCAAGATACAAAGAATACCGAATTCGAAAAGCCGATGCCCACAGACGGCAAAACTGAATGTATGTTTCGTTGGATCGAGGTGAACTGGAAAGAAATAGTGGAAAATAAAACAGCGGGAAAGGAATTTGAACCATGTGTCGCAAACTTGAGCAAGGAAAAGAACAAATTAAATAGTCAGAAATAGGGATTCGCACAAATAATTGGACGAGACGGGAATCCGACGCGGAAGTGTAGACCACAGGCGAGAGGAATACAAATGAGATCCTTTGTACAAATGGAGTGAGAACTGTTTGAGATCGGCGCATGATTCGGGGCCGAATGGAGTGCTATTTGTGATTTCCACTGCCACTGCAGCATTTGCTCTTCGATTTGGTTTTCACTCCGGACACCGGATGCAATTTGACCGTTCCGGATTGTGCGGTACGTTGCTTCTCGGTTTGGAGTAGTTTCAGTCTGAGAGCTTCGCGAGTGATCATATCGAACATCTAAGTGAGAAGGCATTGTCGAAATTGGGTAGGACGGAAATATTATTGCGAAATTAGCCGTGGAACAGGAAGACAGATGAAATGGCTCAACATATTTTCAGTACTAGGCAGAGAAAAAGGGGCTCGGCATGCACTGAATGTTTCCATGTACACAAATTGGCAGTAAAGCGTTTTCCGCTACTGACAGTATCACCATCTTAGATAATGTTGACTAATTAGGAAGGGCCAACGAAACGAATTATTGTAAAACTGAGGCAGCGTTAAGGAAACGTTAATTACAGAATATAAGACACCCAGCAGTGATTTCAAATCAACAACAATCATAATTATTAAAAAAGAAAGAACAGATTCACACTGAAAGATAAAGACACTCATCGTATCAGCATAGGAGAATCACGATGTCAGTGCTTTGTTTTAAAAACCTCAGTGTTGAGTCGGATTGGACCTGGAGGGTTGTTGTCACTGCTGAAGCCGACGCTTAATTCTAATTAATCACTGTATCTTATACGACTCTGGGTGCATAAGAAAAAAAAACAGACGTGGATCTGAGGTACCACACAATTCTGATCTGCATGGGGAATTTTCTATTCCAGTTGCGGTCGGTGCTGCATGCTGTCGTATGAGCAAAGCTGATTTAGACAGGACCCCCTGTCTTATTGGCACCACGCAGCATCAGTTGCATTTTGGAAACAGACAATTCTGACCACAGTCGAACACGAAATAACGACAGCCAACGAGCGTCTTCGACACGTAGTGATCAGATTCTCGGAACTGGACAACCAGTCAAGCGAACAAGCTCGTAAGAACTTAAAGTATATAAATACCGGTAGCAGTGGTAATCAAGATCCATAAGAAAGAGGTATATGATGTACCAGAAAAATAATAGATACGAAGAAGGATATAAATTTCAACAGAGAAAGGTAGGTTATCCTTGTGATGTCAATGGACTGGTTTGGGAAGGAGCATATAGTTTAGTGAACGTTGACTTGAAGGTGAGCACTTCGACAACGATGCCACAAAAGGATCAGAAAAAGGATAAAGTTAGTAGAAAACACCAATTTCGGTTCTAGAGACTGTTCTACTGCTTGATCGACCTATCTAGAGTGGATGGGGAGACGGAGTGGCGTGCAGAACCTTACCCGATCCTTTCGTTCGAACGTGCACTTTTATATTCAACCAACCAAGTGCAACCTGCAAAGTGGTACAGTTCCGTGGGCTATTGGGAATTAGGGTTGTCAGACGGTAGTCCGTGCACTTTGGGCTGTTCTAACAGGTTCGCTTCCATTGTTGTTGAGTCTGCACGTGACCTCTTCTGATCATCTCACCAAAGCTTCAGACAGAAGTTTAGGGAGCACTGTCTCACCAAGATTTGAAATTTTCCTCTGAATGGTTGCCCTACCCATCAGACAATCTATAGGGGTATGACCACTACTTCGAGAAGCCCCTTGAAGCCATATATAAGAACTGAGTGTTTACTGAAGAACAGAAGCTGAGGGACACAACAAACCTCCAGTGAGAGGAGCTACTCCTATCTGTGAATCAGTTAACCAAAAACATGATCAAATACGAGTAATTGAAAACATAACTTTCGCGAAACAAATCTGAACACAGAAGTCGATAGTATTAGATTGCACGATGTATTCCGGACCATTTCGCTGCATCTTCACTAGTGCATACCATTTATAAATGATCACCTTGACTGCAGTATGCACTCGTGAAGATGCAGCGGAATGGTCCGAAATACATCGTGCAACCTAATGCTATTGACTTATGTATTCAAATCCGGGTAAAACGAAGCGAGTAGTGAAAAGCAAATAGACCTGGTAAACAGCAGAAAATTCACATGCGTAGAAGCCACAAAGAAGTGTCTCACAAGTCCCCACCGGAGTCACTGGTCAGTCAAAAGTTTGAAGCACATTAACACCACACGAAGTGAAACCACCAGCAAGTGGTCACGTAAAAATCGAGACAGAAGTCGGTAGTATTACAAACAACAGGCAACGCCGCGCATAGCCTACTCTAATGATTATCCCGTATGTCACACAAGCCGCCAATGCAGATGCATAAGCGCGCATGTATTCTGTAAACTATCTCAGCGGTAACATTATACACACGGAGATGGGCAGGTAGACCACATCTGGGGAAAAAGGGACGGTCGACATTTGTTGAACAATACCAAATTCAATCAATAAACAACCGGAATTGGATCGCAGTCACGGTCTCCTGATACGCAAGAAATTCAACTATCTCAAGAGAATGGAAAACGAATTATATGGACCTCAATCCTACAGACCCATTTCCGTGGGACCCAATTCTTTACGCGAACGTACCAACCAAACTAACTCGTTGGATATTCAGTGGACCAACAATAAAAAGAAGTGTAAAACACAAGAGTAAACTATATATATATATATATATATATATATATATATATATATATATATATATATGAAAACAACAGCGCAAATGTCAAGAAACCAATTTTTTGGATTTGGAAGACGTTGCAAAGGGTAAAAGGCCAAGGTACTAAATCAGAAAAATCGCGCCGACAGGTTAAAAGGTCAAGTTTTCATAACTAGGAACCTTCTGAGTTGAAGGTCAAATCAAGGAACAAACTCCATTTACAATTGAGTACGAGGATGTTCACTGCGCACTGACGATATCACCTTAACTGGCGAAGAAACGCTTGCGACCTAGACGCCAAGATCAACAATCAGAAGGCGTTGGAAACCGGACAAGGTGTCACTAACATTGAGTCGCTTCATGGGAGCGGTCCAGTAAATATCCGACTAACTCAGAGAAAAATCACCCAATGAAGTTCCAGTTGCCACAACGTTTGCGAGTGTTTTGGCCAATTCTACTACCGTGAAGAGAAAAGCTCATTGGAATGCCCCACAAAATGCCAAGTTCGAATGAAATCAAGTTTATGTTAAATTGTTCCATTTTGATGTTTCACTAATTTAAAATGTTAAGGGCGCATCGCTTGCTGGATAACAGACTTGGCTTCAGTTGAAACGCTTCTGTGGAACTGAAGACGTGAAGGATTTTTTAGCGGAATTTAATAAAACCATGACTTTTTAACCAACCCTCAATTTTATGACACAGTAATCTAGTGATCAGTCTCAAAATTTCGCAGTCTGCTCTAAGTTTGCCAATTGAAAAATATTGATAAAGTTGCGTTTCTTATGTTCGACTTCCTTATGAACACGTTTGAAGTATATTGGCTACTCACACAAAACAAGTAGTATATTTAGGAATTGGGTTTACTACATCATTCGTTCTGCCTCGATTTCCAGTCCACATTTTCGAGATGATTGTGTCTGCCCTGCATGTCATACACTTCGAGTGAAGCAGAAAAAGTAAGCCACGAACTACACTCTTTAGACTATTTACTTTTATGAAAATCAGGGAACGGATCGCACGTCCCCGGGTAGATGATAAGCTGGGCAAAGTTCGGGCGATACAATATATTTCAGCTAAAAAGATCTATTCATAGATCAAAGAAAAAAATTACCGAGACAGACTCGTTGAAAAATGTAAAAAATCAGGTTTAGTCCTAGTTCATAATCTTAAGACTGATGAACAGTCCAAAGGCTGCCTTAATTTTAACTCTGAACAGACAGGCCAAGTACGTCGGCAAGGCAGTGTCTTGACAACCGTACCCTAGAAGAGACAAGAGGGTAGAAGGATCTGACAGTTCGAAAATGCCGATGTGGAAAACGATGTGTGGGAGTTTGGAGGATGATTGATTGAAAACGGTGCATTCGCAGTGATTTGCAATTCGGCCAAGTAACTAGCATGATGATGCTGAAAAAGACTTTAACCGACGAAAATGGAACAGAAGAGAAGAAACTTCCAATAAATATACGTTCCAGTATCTTGCCTACATTCTTAAAGGTTACTAAGCCGGAGTGAGGTTAAAAAACCCTCATTCGGCAAGTTACTTTGACTCAATTTCTAACTGCATCGCACTACTGGTCTCTGGTTTCTCTCAGTGAAATATGATCGAAAGATAAATACAAATGGTAATGAGCGCCAAAAATTGGTTCGGTAGATTAAAAAAAACACCGTGATTTTCCCGTTCTTTCTAAGTAGATTTGGTGAAATGTAATCCAATCATCACACGCCAAGGACAAACTGACTGTAAGATGATTCTCTCATGAGGGATGCTGGCATGGTCATGGGATTCGTGAGTCTGTTCATTGAATAATAAGGCTAGTTACTTGCTGTTGGTCAACAATAGAGGGTTGCGAATTCTGTAACTTGGAGGTGCAGCAATTTGAAGATATGTAAGTCCTTAATGGCATCGATTACGAAAAAACTATCAGTATTCTCCTTTTAAAGTCATAGGGCATGGTTATTGAGGCGAAGAAAACCAAGCAGACAAATAATCGCGAAAGACTGTTCAGGTTTCGATTAAGCGTGAGTTACGAATAAATCTCTCTGGCGCGTAGGTGGTGACATAGATGGCAAATGACGAGAGCAAGACTCGAGTTCGGTGCTTCAGAGTGCAAGACTGATCGCATGACCTGAGGTTTATGCGTGAAAGTTACTTTGTGAGGCATTCACTTGGAGTTAACGGGACATAATCGTGTCTCCCCTCGAGGCTGTTGGGCATTGCTGATTGTAATAAAAGACAAAATATGAACAGACTTAACTCGATGATTCAAATCAATCTGGACGGGTGTAGGGTGGCGCAATGGTAACATACGCCTTCTAGGTGTAAAGACCCGGGTTCAAACTCTGGGTTTGGCGGAGGTGAGCTCCAACAAGAGCGAAATTCGGGTGCAAGGTTGATCGAATGATCTGAGGTTTGTGCGTAAAAGGTAGAGTCCAAAGGGCAGTCAGCCAAGCGTCACCGACAATTTATATAGAATGCAAGAGTCACTGTCAGCGATCGAAGCCCCACAAACTAACTGGTTCAAACTGCCATCGGGTAAATCCTCTTCTGATCGGCTGATTGATAGTAGGGTCAGCCATCGCTTGACGAAAATTCCTTCTCGTCTTATCGATACGCTATCCCGTCGTTCGCGATTTCGGACCAGCCCTTACGTACTGACTGCCAACCAGACTCGTCTGTCCAACGACAATAAGTCACCGTACAGATGGTGGATAGTTGTGTTGGCTGAGAGAGACGATAGTGAGCCCATCTGCCAGAATTGTTTACTGCACTCGTTAGGCAGTTTAAAACTACATTTGATTCAACTACTTCTTAGATGGTGACGTCCAGTGATATAAATGTAAGCAACTTGTAATACCCTTGCAAGGAAGCATACAGTGATGGGATCGAGTGAGCGAGCGCTGCAAACTAGAACCGTCCAAAACGCAAAAAATACCTACTTGACGCGATTAACCAGTCTCAACCACAAAACTCAACAGCACCATCATGCTGACCTAATGAACGGAAGAGATAACAATACAGACGCAGTGAATGCACTTCTAATTTTTCTAAATCACCGCGAAAGCATATCCGTTGATGTTACTAGGGACACTCTCAATCGCCTACACCAATCGCGGTCTGTGCTCAAAAGCATGAGACCCTCATCCATAGGCGACTAACAACAAACGTAAGCACCGACTTACATACAAGAAATTAAGTACCACAGAACACAATTCAATCACTTAAATCGTTTAGTTTTTTGTTTGACATCACACATGTGCAACCGACGATAGTACACAACAGATATTCCTTCTACAGTGTTGGCCTTCTGACACAGGTAGTGTTTTCGCCGCGCTCAGGCTTTCACTTAGTGGATGCCCATAATGTGGGTTGCGCAACGGTTGAATGGCCAGTTGCGGACAAAAGAAAACGTTAGGTGGGTGGCAGCTGCGAATGATACAGTGCTCGAGTGAAGCAAAACGCTGAGAACTAGCCGGGAAGGCCGGATACAGATGAACGCATAGGGCTAGTCAAAATATCGCACCTTGGTTCAGTTATTGTCCCAGCTCGAATTCTAACATGATTATCTCAACTGCTCTGTAGCATGCGTTCTACGGATAAAATGGTTGTTGCTGGTTTTCATGCTCAAGTTGGAGACCTAGATGAGGCAGAAAGGCATATAGGAGGCCGATTTGGCGTTGCAGCTGATCGAACCGATAACGGTGACCGAATCATCTAACTATGTTCCGACCATAAACATTCCCAGGGATAACACAAATTCCTAGCGCAAAAAGCATGAAGCGATTAACCTGGCCTTCTCCTGCGCCTTCTCAGCGTTGGACTCAGATCGACCACATTGCTATTGATTACCGTTGGCGCGGATCAATTCAAGACTATCGATTACACCAGTGGATACTGATCACGCTCTTGTCCGTGCGCATTTCAGTCTACGTTACGTCAGTGACCAGAAAAACACCAAAACCAACCGAACCTCGCAGATGCAACTGAACATAAGTACTGATCTGCTTTTCAAACAGAACTATCCACCAGGTTACTGATGCAGTCAAATGCCCAGGATCCAGGTGAACGATGGACAGAGATCAAGCAGGCCCTATTTGAGGTTGCTAATGCTACCCGAGGACCAAGAACCAGACCAACACATAAACGATGGATATCTGCATTCTCAGCTGCACCGTTAGATTTGCACAGACCGAGCCCTCCGGATCCAGATATGGTGAGGGACAGAGATGCTTTATATATTAACTGATTCGGAGCCTGACAAAGGACCGTGATTGAACTGTAAAGAAATGGAAAAGGCTGTAACGATCGGTAACAGCTGAAACCTTTTCCGTCTAGTTGGGAATACCGGTCCACGAAAGCCAGGAGTTAGTGAACTGATTAAAGAGACAAACCGATCACTTATTCAGACTCATCAGCGTTGTCTAGATTGTTGGGCGGAGCATTTCGAGGAACAATTTAACTGGTCTTTATGATCAACAGGAATACTGAGTAGCACGATGGTTACAGTTCTGGATGTAGATACCACTCCTCCGTCTGGAGCGGAGATTTTTTGTGAGATAGGCTATCTTAAACGATACAAGGCTGCCGGACCAGATGACTTGCCTCCGTCTATTTTCAAAGACAGTGACTCAGCATTGTTACTGGAGTTGACAAAACTCCTTGGTTTATTATGGAAGAGAGAACAAGTCCCAAAGAGTTGGCATGAATCGGTAATCGTACCGATTTACAAGAAGCGCTACAGGTCCTATGAAAATCACAGGGGAATGAGTTTAGTCAGCATCGCATCTCAACTGTCCGCTGGTATTATTCTCCACCGCTTGTCTAACGCTTGAGAACAGCGACCACACGAAAATCAAGCTGGGTTTGGATATGGTCGAGGTTGTATTGATGACATCTTTACCCTTCGACAAATTTCAGAACATAGGCACACCTTCCATAAGCCAATTAGATCTGTTTTCCTTTATCTGAAAGCGGCGCTGGGATCAATCGACCGCGCAGATCTTTGGATCTGTCCTTTATCGAAGGGTGTACCAGAGAAATTCATTTCCACCATAAAGTCCGTTCAGATGAACAGCCGAAGCCGTATCAGGCTTACGGTGATCTTCCAACCGAGTTCACCATGAGAAGTGTGTAATGTCAGGGTTGCCCTCTTTAACCTTTTCTCTTTGCGTCTGCGATAGATATAATCCTGGAGACCGTGATTTCGTTAGGTGAGGATAGTGGCATTGAACGTTTCCCGATAGGAAAAGTGTCATATCTTGAATATGCAAACGATATAGTTGATCTAAGTGAAAATTCGGGTAAGCTGGATAGATTGAGTAATCGGGTAGCAATGTTCGGCATGCGTCTTGCACCTTCAAGAGAGTGGGTTGGTCCAACACCATACCTTTCAGCATCTGGGGAGACTACAGACCACTTGGACCTGTTCTGTTATCTGAGTAGCCGCATTTCACCTGGAGGTCGGACATCGGATGAGTGGGGTCCAAGAGATCCCCCGCTCAGGGGTTACAAACGTTGCAGGACATGGCCCGGTGTCGCGACCAGTGGCGCTTTTGAATTCAAAAACCTTACTTGTTAACTTGTTACAACTTGTAGTTATTTTCTTATTCCTTTTATTGTTTCCGACTGAAGTTACTGCTGAGAGATAGCAACCAGTGCATGGTTATTAGTTGTTTGAATTGGACTTGACTGACTGTTCTAGTTAAGAAACGATGGATATGCAATGCACTGGTGAGTTTTAACAAGCTTGACGAAGCAATCGCTGTACGGTAACTAGTTCCACGGCCTTGGAATAGTTGAGCGCTGGTGTATTACGATGAATCATCCCATCGATGAGTTTCATTGTACTCCAATTATTCGCAATTAGCATACTGAGAGAATACCGATTGGCGAACAAACTTGTTTTCGGTGATTCATATTTAAGTCGTTACGTCGCGATATTTTACGATAAGTTAAGGGATTGGATCAATTTGACAAAAGGTGGGAGTGATAGAAATTAATGGTGGGATAGTGGCATATGTATGAATCGCTGAGTGCGAGCTTCCTCACCAATCTGTGTTCTCTAAACGTCACCATAGTTTCACATACAGACCTAACCAAAGTCGATTTCCGAATTCCCTGTGAAGGAATAACATAGTTATCCATTTAAAAAAGTCTGGTCTATCATAGCAAATAGATAAGGTTTCCCACATAACAAATATAGTCATTTCTTTTTGTGCATCTGTAATTCTGTGGTAACTGACCTGATCAACATTCTCGTCACTTTTGGCCGAGGTTTCAATAAACATACAAGAGTGTTTAGCAGCCAGGCGTTGGGCATCTTGAGTGGCCACAGTTTTCAGTTCCGGATTTTCATTTTTATTGCCCACTGCAAACAAAAGTTAGTTGCGGTCATGGTGATGACGTAGGGGAAATTCAGGGAAAGAGAATGACATACAAGCTAGCTGATGATGTGCAGAATCAAGTGACTGGAAACCAAATGTAATTCGGGAAACAAACCCGATGGGTCAGAGAGGATAACTGTAACAAAGCGCTGATGACAACCTGAAGACGAGGAGCGCATGATCCTTGAAGCACTCCACTCGACCAACTCGTTCAATCGACACGTCGAGGATGATGGATATTACGTCACCCTGACAAAACCGATGGCGAACGAACGAGAAACGGACAGACGGGTAACATATCAAAAACATGCGGAATCAGCCGTCCCATTCCCACGCGCATTCACTCACGTTTGACGAGTCCTAGTTTGGATCGCAACGTCATAATAAACGTTTTACAACTCAGTGCATGTCTTGGCTTCTCTATAATTATATATATATATATATATATATATATATATATATATATATATATATATATATATATATATATATATATATATATATATATGAAGACATTGCTATGTTTTCTATGGAAACTCGACAAAATCTCGGGAAGTTGTTCGAGTGGTTAAATTATTCATCTTGTGCGATAAACAAGATGTGATGGTGAAAACGGAGCTGATAAGATGAACCCCAAGTTTGAAGCTATT
This sequence comes from Fasciola hepatica, assembly GCA_948099385.1. Taxonomy (NCBI): domain Eukaryota; kingdom Metazoa; phylum Platyhelminthes; class Trematoda; order Plagiorchiida; family Fasciolidae; genus Fasciola; species Fasciola hepatica. Next base: position 717,682 of record CANUEZ040000057.1, on the reverse strand, counting down.
GTGTCAGAACCGAGATCGGTTCGGAGTGCATCGAAAAGTTGATGCGCCATATGAAATGCTATGGTAGAATTTTACTGTTCAATAACAGCGTAATCGAAATCGTTGGTAGGTGGTCGACGTTTCGGTTACCACGGGTAACCTTTTTCAAGACTGGCTTTACAATCGACTGTTTTCCTGAACAAAAGCGAGAAACGGTACATAGCAACCGCATCCGACACAGAGATTCAGGCAAAATTCCTAAACATGGTGGATGCGAACTATGGTCCTTTATCAGACACTATCTCGTCCACTAAGCCTCGGTACGAGGAGAAAAAACCGGCAAAGAGTTGAGATATGTCCAAACGAAAAATTGCGTTACCTGGACAGAGTATGCACAGCCACGATATGTGATTGACAACCAATACGGTAAAATCCATATAGATCATTGAACAAGAGCAAAATGTGTCTTTAGATAACAGTTTGAAGAAAATGTATCATTTTGACTAGTGCTGGTATTTGCATCTCGTCTGGCGACATCTCCCGATCCAATACAAGATACCAATCTTTTGGACTGGTCAAGCGCGTGGTCAATTAGTTTCCCACGAACCAGGATAATGAGTCGTGGGTACGGACGCTTTGAATTGTGAACCTTTGTACAGAAACGACTATTTGGTCAGCTCATTAGTCCGATGTGCAAGATCGGCTTTCGATAAAGGTTAAACGAAACTCGAATACAACTCTATGGTAATTGGTTGTGAGAGTGAATGTTCTTTTTATCTGCTGTACACAGTACAGTAATCTGATCCGTTGCCCAACCTAATCAACTAACTCGTGGCTTGAAAGAACCTTCCAGCGAGGAATCCACCCATCTCATGCAAATGGAGTTCAACCAAACCGTCGTCTTCTTGACTATATTGTAATTCCTGATACTTCTACAGGTTTCTTCCAGTCGAAGGACAATATCGAACACATCTCACCACCATACTACCCACAATTCAACATTATGTAGACATATTTAAACGATTTCTGCACAAAAAACGTAATAAAAAGAGAACCACGGACCGGATCTTGTAGCAATTTTTGTCTGTGCACGCCGCACGACACCACAGAGTCACTCAAGCGACAAGAGTTGCTCCGATGAACCGAAAACTGAAATCTATCAGCAAGGTTAATATACTCGACGATTCGCGAACAAATCGGTGTTATTCCTAACTGAGATTGCTAATGTACGGCTTTCATATGCTCCTCTTGATCTCTGCGCTTGGGGCGAATCACCAGCCGAGGCGAAATCCGTAGTGCGTACAGACGACAATGACTGCATACAAACTCCCGTCGCACCAAAACCAAGCAGCTGCATGACAATCTACGTGGAGGATTTCAGCACTAGAGCACTCGTCTGCGCCGAAACAATAATTTCCCGTCAGAGAGGGGCAACTAAGCGCAAAAAACCACATAAACGGCGGTATATTTTGATATATTTTCCGATTCGACCATACACACATCTTTGTGTATCGAATCTGAAGTTCCTTGTGACTGGCATTTCGGTAAGCTATCGGTACTTCGAGTCGTGTTGTTGCTGTGTCATTGACTAAGGCTACTAGTGTTGTGTGCTAACGGGATTAGGATTCTCGCCTTGTGATACTGCTCATCGCTTTACTACGCGTGACCATCGACGATGGTGCTGTGAACACCTGTTGCTGCTGTCGTTAGTGTCAATCTCTACCCCTCTCTCACTGTGTGCATGTGCGCGTGAATCCCTCTTTCACAGAACGTAACATACGTGACTAGCACGTTCAGTTATGGCTTAAAATTGTTTTCTATTTGTGCCAAGGCAACGTTTTCTCATTGTTCGATAGAATCTCTGCATTGTCCAGAGGTTCATCTCAGGGCAATTTTGCCATACCTAAAACGCCACAGCTTTGTTGTTCCGAATCACCAATGTATTCAACAGAATTTATCAAGAAACCGAATAGTGGATGTAGGAGAGGGATTTTGTAAGCTATGCTTCCTTCGATGTCTAGTTCAGATTTTACCTAAAATGTTACCTTGGTGATCTGGAACTGAACCTCAGCAGATGCTATTTCTAATGAGCTATGATGGGGATCTGTATTTTGACGAACAAAAAAAGCTGCAATTTTTATTCTGAATAAATACAGTAGTTTTCCATTATTCAACAACATTAGAGGAAATATACTGACTCAGACACAGTCTATAAATTAACAACGTGACAACAGAATTCGTTATTTACGAATTTTCTATACGGTAATAGAACTCTTAAAGAACAACAACAAAAGTTGAGTTGGCATGTGTCTCACAGGAAAGAAACTCCACAGTGAATAAGACCGTGTTATATGCGTATCTTTAGATCTTCTTTTTCATTCATGGACACCATTACCTGCCTACAATCTTTCTGTTGTGAACAGCAATGATATTGATGTTTCGACAACCTATATGGCTTGTTTTAAAACCAAAGGACTCATTTCCCATAGTGCTACTTAATTTCGTGTAACAGTGTTGTCAATTATTTGGCGAATGACATCTTTTCACTGAGGTCTTATTATTCGATGTCCGAAGCATTTGCGAACTTAACACCATGAACAAATTAGGCTAACTTGTGATAACTAGTTTACAATGAATCCTGCCAGCTAGCCCCATTCAACGAGCACAGTGACGACAAATGGTATCCACTTTGTCCACATTGCAATGTGCAACAAGGAAGATTGGTTCAGGCCCCAAGGGAGCAACGCGTTGCATGAATCACGGTTGACAGTGTTTAATTTCATGTTCTTCTAACGATGCAATCAATTTTAGACATTGTACATTCGTTTTGAATTTAAGCAACGATTGTGGCTTAAACTAAGGACGATGGTTACCTGTTTCTATTTCATACTCAGAATCAGAAAGATGGGAAAGGTTATACTCCATGATCACAACGAACCATTTTCTCAATAGTCTGCTTGCGCAAAAGTGCAGTGGTGCAGGTGTGCACTCCATAATGTCTAAGGCCTACTGCACTGTCAGGGATAACTGGCAACCTGACCCCGGGACTTAAAGTGGCAGAGAACTGCATAGGATCCAAGGTCAGAAAAAATTGGAACACTGTGTTTATCATTGTTTAACGGTAAAACACCAAACTGGAGACCCATAAGCCGCACGTTGATAATGTCAGGTCGAATCGCACAGCGGGACGAGAGCGTACGATACGCACAGTTGCAACCGCGACCGCCGTCGTGCATACAGAACCTTGGTGGATTCGTCCAGATCAAAACCGATCTACTTTGGGGTCCCCAAATTCAAACTCCGCCACCTCCGGTTAATTTGTGGTAGATGGCGATCCGTTGTCACCCGATTTGCTACCATGCCTGGCCTATCGGACCTTAAGTGATTCTTTGACACAATTTCCAAGGTTTTGGTTGTGCTTCCCGTGTTCGCTCCGTTGTTCTTATTCTATCGCTATTATTTTGGGTTTTTTCCTCTGAGTTTGCTTTGGCTGTTCCTATTCCCATTACATTTCAACGTCAGTCCCAAGTAAAGGCAGCTAACCATCTTATCAGGTTTCTGTCCCTAGATGTCAGACATCAACCTTTCAACCTTGTTTCTTCCCCGGACGGTTAAGTTATGGAACATCGTTCCCCTCTCTGTCCTTCCACCCAACTACAACATTTCTCTTTCCACAGAAGGAATCAACTAACTGGTTCTGATGCGAACGTTCCCAACAAACTCCTCTTACAGTCTGTTTTCGAACTATGGGGTTTACCTCTTTTGCTGTAATCCAATTTGCGTGTGTAATGAGGAGGCTTTTGGCAGCCATATTGGTGTTCGATTAATGTAAGTGTAGGATCCTGTTGATGCACTTACTGAGCCCTTGTGCTCATGGAGTTTTCGGTGTTTTGTGTTTTGCGGATCGAACACGAGCCAACCCCCAAGGAAGACACTGATTCTTGCATACCACACGTGCAATAAAAAGACGCCAATCACCCAGTATACCTCGTTCCTCGACTCTGACTTCTACCGTACGGAGTATATTGGCGGTAGTTGAATTCCTCGTGTGTGGCATAAACGATCTGTGCTATCTACATCAGACTGTTAATTGTTCGATATATACTGTTCCATTCACTCTGCCTGGTAGCCGCCGGTGCTGTGTTGACGTGTGACTTCAGTCGATGAAACTTTCATCGAGGAAAAAATAAACTTATGGTTGCATGCATCAGCAGAGACCAACTTAATTTTGTGATATGTACTTCTGGAAGAACAAATGAAAGGAACATTTATTACGTTACGTAAAACTCAGCACTCACGAGACAAACTCAATCACATAAGATCAATACGGATTCGGCGTGTTTGTGTGTGTGATCGTTGACACGACTAACCAATCAAATGGCAAATACAATCACTGCTCTGCTACCCACTGTCTTATTACAAACCTGAATAAATTCAAAAGCGTGTACAGATATGAAAGGTATTCACCATTCACCGATTACACGACAACGTACCGAGGATTCGAGCTATCGATTCGTCCGCGTACATGTTTGCCTCGTCAGTCCATCGTTCCACATTGCAAAATGTGCGCACATCGTTCACATCGTACACAATAATTATCCCATGTGCGCCGCGATAATATCTGAAGTAAATTGGATGTAAAACCACAATGAAAAGAGACTGGAGTATGAAACGGTGAGCTTCGAAAGAACTGAAGGTAGTCACTTCAAACCTTCTTTCTCTCAATCACACATGAAATTGAAACGAGAAACTGCACAGAAGTGGCTTGATGAATCGTACGTAATTCCATCCGGGTGGAGGCTCGAGCGCGAAGTCTTTTCATCATTTACCAGCTTTCTAGTATCGTTATTGGTATTACATGGAGCCAAACCTACTACAGATTGCGATACACTTCGGTCTGCATTTATCTACCAAAGAAACCGGTGATTTCGGGGATTGGAAACTCTGACCTCCGATTTGACTAGCGAACGCTTAAAACCACTCGAACACCGCCGGTCTGTTCTTCTGAAGGTCATGATGAAAAGGAAACATAAACAGGAAAGTGGAGAATCATCCATAAGTTCGCAGAACAAAAAAACCAACAATTTGGGATTGACATTTGATACGAGTGGCTTGTAGTTTGCGCGCAGCTCAGATAATTGAAAACGAGAACTGGAGTCGTATCAACGAGTTACTGAGAACAAAAATTACGGGAATAACGACAGGAGAGGTGAACTAATGCAACTATTCAGCGATAGGTTAACGACTGAAAATTAGAGGCGGACGTTAGGACACATGTATTGAACAAACTCGATAAGGGAACGGAGCTGTGCCCAAAAAAAGACTGTAGTATTAAACAGTGGGACTAATATTATGGGCTTCATTTGGAATAGGACTTGAACGGATGCAAAAAACGCCAAACAGGAGAAAAACCCAGGGAGATTTGGAATAGTGGAGCCGAGGATAAGGGCTGGGTAGTAAAAGTGTTGGTTTTTAAGAAACGGATAAACTAGCAGCTTCCACTTCGTTGAATAACACATGATTGTAGAGCCCCAGGCGATGATCCGAATTCAACGACACAAGAACTGGTGATCCCGAGTAATGTTGGCTGACGAGGTACGAGAATCTGTGTGGGACATAGAGTAGTTGAGGACGGTGTCATCGGAGAAAGCATAACCAAGGTTGGAAGTGGTGAACAGATGGCCATTATTAGAGAACGGAAACAACTTGAGGTGAGTATGGAACCTCGGGGAGTGTCGACAGTCACGTAAGGTATGTTTTAAAGAGCCTCATTAACACAGACGGTAACAAATCGGCCGCTGGAGAAACAATGAGTTAAATGAGTGGGTGTAGATAAGAATCCACTCATGTAGTTTCCACAACAGACTGCAGTACTGTACTTGATCAAGGGCTTTGTAGATATCCAACAGCTTTAAAAGCTGTTGGTTGTGAATTTTGATCGCAGAAGATCGGATGTGGAAGTAAAATGGTGCGACGGAAATGGGTCGGTAGTTATTAGGTTGTGAAGGACGAGCACGGTCGAAAATTTGGAAAAGATATACAATCTTACAATATATTGGGACGGATTGAGTAAGCAGCGACGTATGTGAGCTCGTACAGTAAAATGGGTCGGATGCCGTATAGACCAGAGTGACAAGACAATGCGGAACTCTGCGGGTGCCTCTGATAGTAGTAGTTTTATCCCAAAGATAAGCGCAAAAGGCGTGGTGGAAAGATGGTGCACAAACCGCGTGGCAGAATGGAATTGGAAACAAACATGATTAAAAAATCTTCCGGATAGTTCAGATATACATGTTTCTAAGGCATCTTAGACTGCAAGAAACGAAGGTGAAGAAAAATTATGGGAGAGAACTTTGGCGAAGGACAAGAAGCAGCTACCATAGGGCTAGGATCCTAACTTTAGGGGAGCATGGCGAACGAAGTTGCGCACGATTTTAGAGCATTTGTTGAGAGTTTGTAAATAACAGTCCTGTAAGTGCTGGGTTTGAGAGTGGCTTAAGCACCTGAAAGTGATCATTTTCTAATACACTGTAAGAGTACGGGTGTGAGCAAAGAATTCGGGGGATTAGGATTTATCGGATCTAAGCAAGTGAAGGGCAAACGTGTGCATACGTTTGGGCACAGTCTCCGTTACGTTCGTGAAAGAGATATATGATTAAGGAGTAAAAAAGCACTGACAACAGGGACAGGATGATAAAAGGTGGCGCATCGCGTTTCTGTTTAGAGTGACGTAGGAATCGAACAAGAGCTTAGAAGGTTCAGTGGGAACGGGAGTAGGAAGATGCCAGTGGTCCGATGCCTTGAAAGGAGGATATATATTATATATTTGACACTGGCCTAAGAAAAAGCATGGTGCCAGCGCAACAACACCAGAAAAGGATTACAAAGTGGGAGAGGGGGAGGGAAATAGGGTCAACATAAAGATTGGAACGAGTAAAAGCTAATTAATTTTCATTTTTTCACCTTACGTTTTGCTAAATTTTTGGCGTTTCTCAATTGTTCATGGGAAACCCGAGGTTAACCAACAGCGATTAAGCTCCCGAGGTATTCAAAGTCGTCAATTAACTGAAGCTGATCACCAGGAAGGGTGATTTCAGACACAGGCCCCCGTCAGCCTCGGATTTTGAATGCGCAAAGCATACGCCGCGTCTTGACACCTTAATTTCCAAGCGACCTAAGACGTGTTGAATTACCTGTGCACTGTCGCTCAGAAGAGAGATATCATCGGCATACTCTAAGCCAAAAACTCTGTTTCCCCGGGAGTTCAATTTCACTATTTGGAAACCGGACAAAGCATTCAGCAGAACATACGCTACAGCACAGTTGGAAAGAAATAAGGATGAAGGGCAGCCTTATCGAACTCCACTGGAAACGGTGAAGGGACGCAAAAGTTGCCCATAAACCCTAACTCGACCTGAGGTGTGACAATACAACTCTTTGAGGACCGACACACTTCTCAGGTACACCATTCCTCAACATACATTGTCATAGTGCAGACCTATCGACAGAGTCCAAGGCCGCGCGAATGAATGGAAACACATGATCTTTGGCCTATGGAAAGCGTAATGGTGCTCCAACAGCTGTCAGAGGGTGAAGATTTGGTCGATGCATCCACGACCGGCGCGGAACCCAGTCCGTTCCCCACGAGTTTGTTCTTCGAGCGTGTTGTACAACCTGCGAAGAATGACAGTTGCTAGCAGCTTAGATGCTATAAGCATTAGGCTTACACCCCTATGGCAAGCGAGCCCTTCTTAAAGGTGGGAACAACGATCGATTCCCGTCACAAGGAGGGAACTTTCTCAGAGTGCCAGATCTTGGAGAACAAAACCTGACGTTCTCTAACAAGATTTATTCCACCATCTTTAAATATGGCTGGAGAAAGGCCATCGAAGTCCGGTACTTTGTGATGTCATAGGGCTTGGACTTTCTTGCGCATTTCCGCCTCAGAAGGTGGGTCTGTCGAGATAGATCACGGGACATGTGTCGGGAAAGTTATGGGAGACTGACTCCGAAGGCCATTTAAACTGTAATTTAAAGTGCTCCGCCGAGTGTACAAGACGTCACAGTAAAAAGGCGATCCGTCAGCTACACAAACCGTTTCAATTACGCCTAATGTCTTCCTACCGGCGACTCAGAGAGAAAAAATACATTGTAGGAATTTTTCATCGAGGTAGCATGTTCCATTTCTGCTGCTTTTTGAAACCAACAGATTTCGCAATTCCTACGAAGACTTGCGTTCAGTTCACGTCTGGTTATGGGCCGTGCTTCATCATGATCACTATCAGCCGGGATAGACTGGCGCGCATCAAGAAAGCGTAAAAACTTAACAGAAATCCAGGGTGTCACGACAAGACGAGTTACGCCACAACTCACTATGCCAGCAGAACACAAAGCATGTTAATAAGCAACCAGTGCTGTTTGGTGTTATCTGGTCGCGTTTATTCTAGTTTTTCAGTTAGCGGGTTTCGGAAAGTTGAGAGGCAGGACGGATCAGACAGCATATCGCAGTCTAACCGCTGTTGCATCGTGTTTGGTACGTCCACCGAAGCACATGGACAACTTAGAGCAAATTGACGCGTGGTCGGAGTCAAGGGGAGTGGTCCACTATGACCGGCAGTCCTGTATGCAGCCATCTGTAGCCAATTGCAACGTAGTCCATCTGGGTCCATCGCTGACTTGAAGAGGGCGGACGCCACGTGGCGTGCAGGCGATTAGAATGCCTGAAGTTCGCACTGGCGGTGATCTGAACACAGAGCCAACAACCGTCCCTTATTTTCTGAAAGACAGTAATCAAGGCTAAAAGGGGCCTCTCGAATGTGGCTCGTTCAAAGACAGCTGACCGATTCTAGCATTCATGTCTCCAGCTAAAATCACGATATCGACCTATTTTGCTTTACGTAGGAGGTCGTGTAACTTTTGGTAGAAGATATCTTTGATTGCATCTGGATTGGAATCTGTAGGAGCATAAGCCGAGACGACAAACAAATTGTCTATCGAGACGGCGTTTGTTTACTTTGCACGAACCTCCGAGTCTCACTGCGTACAACCAACTGCCAACTGGAATCCAGTCAAGTAGAGCAGCCTCAACTCTCTCACTGAGTTACGCCTAAGCCAGCAAGACCAGCAGACAGTCTCAGAGTCCCCAGACAATCGTAAGTGAAACTACAGAAGAATCAGATGCGGGAATCAATCGAACAACCGAGCTGAAATCTTAGATGTGTGTCTTGGATACAACACATGTCAATGGTAAGGGTTCTCAGCATAGGGGCCTAACACGCCTGTTGTCCTGTGGGCATCAGCGTTCGCACATTAAATGTGTCCAGGTTGACAGGACGCCCGGGACGAAGGGCATCAGCTGGCGGAAGTGCATTCGGTGAGACTTGAATACTAGATGAAGAAGGACGCGAGAGAACAGTAACAAGACTCCTCCAGGGACATCACCGCATGTGCAATCAACTGCCATCCATAAAGAATGTGTGCGTGAGGTGGGTGAGGTGTGGGGGGTTGAATAAACGCGTACAGTGTGAGAATGTCAGCGCCAGCATGTCTTTGAGGAGCGTGCGATCGTTTTTTTTTTAAATAACCACCAGTTGCATTGTTGTTGACGTCGTGGGCTATTGCATTACATGGTCGCCAAGACCAGAGCAGGCTTTTTTATGCGAAGATGCACGTCTAGCCCTTGGGTGGACAAGCGCGTCCTTCAATGCAGCAGGGTTGGTCCAGATGAGCCGATGACCAATTGTGTGGTACACTTGGGTCTTTTGAAAACCTCTGGGAGCCGCTGACTGATTGCTCAGTTCATAGGCACTTCGAATAAGGCTAGACATCCAGGGTGCCCAGTACACCCCTCCGCCACAGATACCGGTGAGCACAGTGTTGTACGTCCCATACACTACCCGTGGTTGGTTTGGAACCAGGGTTTAGCCAACACTCCTGGACTGAATACTAGTCATCTCGGTGGAGGGAGCCGTACGTTCGCCTTCACAATTTGATGAAAACACCCCCGCCACAAGGAGGTGGTGTGCAGGACTTCCTCAGCAGAAGCTATTTGGGTGCATTCCGAAACGCGCTTAAGACGAGAAGCTATCTCGGAGCCTAAGATATGCATCCCAGAACAAACTGAGGTATTTGGAGGCACCGAAAGCCGAAGGTAGTGGCAAAATCAAAAGAGTTATTAGATGTGACGAGAAGGTCGAGGGTATGCACGTTCACCGGAACGACTGGGGATACCTGTGCACAATGGATCACTGACAAGTTGTTAGGACGATAAATGCTTTCGTTTCGTGTCTCAAGGATGAGTGTGTAAGCCAACCGCTGCGGTGGACTACGATGTCGCTTAGCATGTTTATTTTGGTGCTGGATCTAGGAAACAATATTATCCAAGACTTGAGAAATACAGTCAAAAATATGACAGCTCATGTTGCAGAGAAGCGACAGAGAGGCGGTGGTCAATTGGCCGTTATGGTGGGCTTTTAACACTTCTGTCCCGGGTTTAAAAACCTGTTTCAGCCGGCGATGACTCCCTAGCTGGCAGCCTCTAATTGGCCACAAACCCCTTCCTGAAATATTATACCATTATGATACAATAAAAAGGAAATAAATAAAAGAATAAAGATTCGAGCACGGAAATGTGAGTTTTAGCCACATGAGCTAAAGCTCCCAGTTGGATTTGTCGAATGTGAGTGGGTTAGACTGGTTTCTCGGTATAAATACAGAACTCCGACGCAAATGCAAAAGAGTGGTAGAGTAATAAGTAGGAGAAACGGGGGTGAGTGGTGAAGAAGGCGAAAATTGGAGATTCCGAGAGAATCAGAACCATAGGGAAATAAGAAATAAGCAATTTCAGCAAGAAATCAATGCCATAGTTTGACCTATGAACGTTTGGAGGGTAATGCACGAATCAAGAGAACATTTTGGAAAGTAATTTAGCACGTGACCGTTTGGTTGATAATGCGCTGTTTATGTGCGCGAGATGAGAGGAACTGGAAAGTCGGTGACGAACTACATAATTCTTTAGGGTTGTGCGGTGGTAATTTCTTGAACGGGGGCCGGGGCTGTGTAATTGCTACCAAGATGATGAACAACTCAGTAAGAGCAGAGATGATAGATGTCGAGCGATTTAGCAAATATGACCTACTGTGTGAGTCACTTATGTGCTACCTTGGACATCAAGATTTTGTGGGATCAACACTGGTAATTCGTATATTTCTCTTCTTTATTATCGGAGACATTATATTATAGTTCATTAACAAAATAGCACTTTTACTATCCTAGTCGAATGAATGTTCGTCTAGTGTTAATGACTGCGTTATCATTCAGCTGGCAAGCGAAACCCCTGTTCCCAGTGCGGTTCCCCATTTCAAGTCTCACGATAAAGGCGGCCGATTCGCCCAAGTGATAGTGAGCCGTTGGGGCGACGGAGTGCACATCTGCCCCACAGCACATATGTGCAAGTGCGCACCTTTCGTTTTATCCCGACCACGGAAAGCGTTGCCGAGACAAAATAACATAATCAACCAAAACCCTTTAGATACAAATTGAAATTTCTAACCCTTAGGCAAAGATGAAGTCTTTTTCTCCTGTCAGGTGAAATATCCATTCCGATACACTTATTTGCTTGGCAGTTGGCATTGAACAAATTAAATTTGTTTATGGAAATCTGTCAACCGACAACACAACGTTCATTATAGAATCCCGCAACTGATCTTTCCTCTTATAGTATGCACACCATCTACTGGATGAGATGCTGAACAATGCATCGGACTTGTGTTACCCCTTGAAGAGCTCGTACCAGAAAACTTTTCTTTACTAAAATTCTTGAGAACATAAAATAAACACGTGTACAAGACATGAATTTTCTCCCACAGAACCTCAATTCTTTCTGAAAAGGCAGGAAATAAATAAAAGCGTTTCATATTCGGTAAGATCATTGTAGAAAATGTTGGTAGCCAATCGACATTTCGGTTACCACGGGTAATCATTTTCAAGACCGGTTCACGATCAGAGGCGAGACTTGGCGTGTCTAAACTGCTGTTTAACCCTGTGCCATGGAATAAAGCTCCTAGGTTGATCGAGAAGTAGTAACCCTGAAAATGACAGCCAAAATGAAGCGTTTATCCGTTTGCCTCGCATCAGGCCCCTTACTACGCTTCGTTGGAATCCTCTGGGATTGGATACTTGTTTTGAAGGCTCCAAGCTTCTTCGAACCGGCGAAACAAGATTCGCCTTGGATCTAGTTAGACAGCACCTCTTCAAATCGTTCTTAAACACGGGGTTTCTCCGATAACTGAAATTACGAAGTCAAATCTCAGCTATGGTTGATTCGGGAAGAACCGTTATGAATCAGTCTCGTTCAAATTTGATGCACCAGTCACCAGCAAGACCACATTGTCAATTACTCATTAAACCCAACTTACTAGGCGGAACCATGGTCACTTCAGAAACACAAGATCAAGCAAACACTGTTTTCGAAATTTCCAACCATTCCAGTACAACTTGAAACTTGAATCATACTACTTATGTAGAATAACGAATGGGCCCATTCAACTGGCTATCTGTGTAATCTTGGTCCACTGAACTTCAGTTCTGACTTGTTGTCATTGAATGTAATCATCTTGTTTGGTCACTTTCACTACTCGTTTCTTTTAGCGATTGCTTTTGTTCCTGAATAGTCAATACTACCAACCAACTGTAGATCAGCCCATTGCTCGTGATGATGACACAAATCTATAGACCCGGTGTTGGGACGGAAAACGTTTGCACATCATGTAATTCAGCATGAGCGACCTGGTTTACTAGCCGGGGACTTATTCAGACGCAACTTACACACGCCTACGTCGAATAATCTACTCAACTATTTCCTATATGTTGGACTCACGCTTACTATGCCAGTTTCAGTCAACTGAGATTATCAGTTATTCTTCCGAACAACTCTCAGCTGCATTCTCAGAAACCCAATAGGTGTTCAGAATTTCCAGTGATTAACAGAAGCTTAACAAACTTCGTGAATTCTGCTCAGCATTTTCTTAACAACAAGCGATCCACCCTGAATTCAGCGTTCGGTTCGCTGATTGGTTTCTCAACATTTTTACCGACCAGCTATTCCACTCCACTCACTTCATGATTGAAGACGACATCCGCAATAGGATTCATTGTTTCAAGGTCAGTGAAACACTGGCCAATGGATTTGGAGTCCTTTATGATGTTGTTTTGTCTCCGCATCATTTCATCACACATATCAGTGACGTGTCCATCACATTTGCTAACGACTGGAAGGTATATCAAACCATTTCTGTCCACTTAGACGCTCTTTCCTGTTCATGATAACCTAAATCACGTTAATCAGAATTCTTCATTTTCAACCAGCTTTATGCTCTCCACGTTCACATTATATTAATTTGTTCTATATCGGTAAAATACTTACATAAGCCTAGATAGTGGAAAATTCAGTTATACTTTCAAATCCAAAAGCCCATAACGCAAGCTAGAATTGAGCAGATGACCTCCCGCCGCTGGCTGCTTGAAGAAGATAAGCCGACTCCATGAGATCATGAAATATCATGGGTGTTTGGCAGAAGAGACGTCCCTAACGTCACTCGGCTTTTGATCGGGAGCGCAACTCTAAGCTTTAGACAACCAAGTGCAGGCTGCAAGGCAGCAGCGTGTTGATGCATGGCTGCCAACGACCCCCTAAGAGTTCGTTCGCCATTCGATCCAACCCAGGGGACCATGCATCCTGGTCAGTTCGAGATTTTTCTCACAGCCGTAGAATTATATATTAAACCTCATCCGTCCACTGAGGGGTAACTGTGTTTGTATGCCAAACACCGTGCTATTGAGGTTTTTGGACCTCGGTTACCCTCAACCTAAATCAGCCCGCCTGTCGAGCGGTTTGCCGGGGTGTGACCGCTGATGCACACTTCAGCTTCGTGGAGCCATAAATGAGAGCTGGGTACGTGATGGAAACCAAAGGGATGGAAGATAACGCAATAGTAGTCTCCATACGCCAGTGAATATACAACGATGCGTCACCACCATCCCAATGATACACAACAATCATTCTGATTGCATTCACTGGTATGGCTCTCGGTGTGGACTTTTTAATAAGGACAATGCAAGTGGATTTTCCATTATCTACATCATTCTCACTCATCGTGAAATCGACAAATTCTAGTTACAAGGGTGTCGCTCACTTGCAAGTCTCCTCGTATTCTGGATTTCTTTCTACAAAAAATCGACTATCTTCCTAGATATACGGGTTGGTTACTGGAATAGTTTTATGATACTGTTTGTTTATCACTGTTGTCTACCGATATTACTTCACTGATCGACGTAATCTGCCCTTATTTCCCACACATGTTCGGCGCTTGACCGTTAATGGTTAACTTTCTCTTCCTCTCATTCTTTTTTCAAGTTACGTAGACTGTATGTTGCTGTCTGCGAGAAAATTGTCAACATGAGTTTCCCAGACCACACGTATCCGCTGCGGTCTGATCTACCTGAAGAGTATTCCCGTTTCTCTACGGGGCCCAAATGAGACCTAATCTGCAACACAGAGATAGTTATCGTAATTATCTTGTGCTCCCTTTTACTCTGTGGCTTGATTAACAAAGAAAAAGTCGCAGAAGAACTGCGCAGGAATCTCCATTTCTTTCATTTTTACCGAGAATTTCTCTTTCCAATTCATTCTTAGGCAACAGTTAACTGAACTCGTTTTTCTGCTGAAAGCTAAACTTACAGAAACAAACAATACAATACGATACGATGGATTCAGCTACAGGCGAAATTCGTGTGACAAGGCGATTTTTGGAATTAGTCAAGTGCAGTCAATTCAATGAACGTTTTTATGCACTCGATGTCAGGTGAATTATCAGCAAAAACGTGATTCACAAAGAAATCCAAAAGGAAAGAGTGCAAGGGCTTAGTGGAAAGTGTAAAGAACAGCATGGAAGCAAAACGAAGCAGTACACACAATCGAATTAATGACGGTGAATAACGCGATCGTCGATTACTTGGTCGTCGTCTACGAGTAAGCGGACAAGGTAAGGGAGGGAGTTATTTCCACAAGTAGACGTGCATGAATGACGTTTTTTTTGAGTTTCTAGCGAGTGGAAGAGAAAGGGACCACTTTAAAAAGTGTGGAGTGAAGACAACGACTTGTGTCGGTTAGTAATCTATTTGCCAGTTTGTCAGAAGCAATAAAGACGCTCGTTATTGACAGATTCAGTGAGAATATCTCGATTGATGTTGCTACAACGGGAGAGCAATTGCACAGATTTGGTGATAAGACCAAAATCCTTTTTTTTTAAACCGGGGAAAATAATCGGAGAGCAGTAAAGCCAAAGAGGAAGGACGCAAGAGGTTACAAACTGAAGTACAAAACTGTAAGTTGCTCAAGTTTTCGTAGTCTGAATGATAGGAAAAAAAGTATTATGACTTTGGCAAAGACTATTTCAGTATGAGTAGTCCAGCAAAGGTTGTGAGTTAAAGTAACTCCAAGATAGCCACTCCCAAGTAATTGCGTGATTATATACCGAAAATGCGATGCAAGTTTAAATGGGGGGATGTGCACCCCATCCTGTGGAGAAGACCTGACTCGGTGGGAGGCATTGGCTTGGAGTTAACGGGGCTGGTACCGTGTCTCCATTCGAAGCTGTCGGGCATCTCTGGCTGTCCTAGAGGTCGACATCTGAACAAGCTTACCTTGGCGATTCGGATCAGTCCGGACGGGAGCGGGGTGGAGCAGTGGTAACACATACGCCTTCGAGGTGAAAGGGCCCGGGTTCAAACCCTGGGTGTGATGAGCTCTAACAAGAGCGAAACTCGAGTCTAGTGCTTCCGAGTGCAGGTTGGTCGGATGACCTGAGGTTTGTGCGTGAAAGGTGGAGTCCAAAGGACAGTCAGCAAAACAAACTAATTAAGTCGTTGAAAGACAGCTCAGTGGATCACTGATAAACGAATTCGGTCTGAATCCCTGGTTAGGATTTCAAGGAAGAATCACAAAACACCGGCATCCCGCGGGCCCAGAATCTCATTCTGAGGTAACAGCATGGGACCCGGAAAAAACGAATCGGAGATGTGAGCGTCAACGAAAAATGTTGACTGTGTCATGTGTATGTAAGAATAGCGGTGCTTATCATGGTTTAAAAACGATAAAATCTGTCCCGGATGTCAAACCTTACTGCGCGACTCGGTTGGACGAACATCAACATCCGCACTGATGATGTCGTCTCGATTGATGAAACGTTTGCGATCTAATAACCAAGCTTCACGATCAGCTGTCGAAAACCATCAAAATGAGTTAGGGTCAGCACCAATTTTTAAAAGCATTGAAACCCCAAACAGAAGCAGCACTATTCCAAGTTATCCGCGTGGTGATACCTCACCGGATGATCACGGATTGGGGGCCATAAATCGAAGCAATCAAGCCAACAGAAAAAGCGTGGCGCGCAGAACCGGCTGAATGATCGTATGCACATAGACGAAACGGAGCCGAAATGAACAAGTAATTGTAGCATCGGTGTTACTGCAATACGGGTGTGAAGAACTGTGTAAGCGGTTGCACATGCTGGACAGATTATAATTGTCTGGCTGAGCAAATACAGTTTCGCCTTCTCGTTGTTTAGTGATGGGATTCACTGAATCCTCTGAGGGAGTGGTCAAAGCGATACCAATACCTTAGAATCCGGGATCAAAATATTTAACAATACAAATAAACCCAACGTAATTCAGCATATGAAACACCATGGGATATTCGATACTCGACTGTTCATTTGTTTTGCGTATGCCTGCCCATCGTTTACCCATTCGCGCTCCTTTTTCACGTGCTGGACAAGCCTGGAAGAGGCAGCGCGGCGATCAGGCTATGACTTAGCGCAGGAGCATGCAGAAGTAAGCTTTGGCTCTGTATTCGGTTGGTGCTCCCCACTCTCCCGAACAGAGCCCAAGGGATGGGGACTGTCGTTGGTTAGAGGCGCAGAGAGATGCTGCACAGGACTGAATTCCGTGGCACGAATGCTCTACGGCCTGTCTGTTGACTTCCCGTTCCCCATAAATAATTTAAAAATAGACAAAAAAAAATTTACAAAACGTGTACGGTAAAAACAATAAAAAAAATTTTGCTTTACTTGTTGTAATCTACATGTTGAGCCGCGAACACAAAGACCATCTGTTGATCAGTCCCAATCAGTGATCCGTCAGTCAGGTGTCGCTCGACCACGGAATCACAAACATCGATTACAACCATTACCTATACACCGGTTGCATCTGTCCCGGTTATTACTTGTCCAAAAAACACATATCAGTTGACTCAAACGCAGGCATGTTTCCAGACGCACGACGATATCTCGGACTTATGCACACCAAAACATCATGAAAGTCGTTTTCTGAGAGAGAGATTGGCTTAAGCCCGATAGGGTTACTTTCACCATACACCGCATTTTTGACGTTCGAAATTATGTCATCTGAATCTTACGAGGGTTAGGGATTGATAAATAAATTGGCCAGTGATGGCCAAGTGGTTCCAGTTATGGACCGTCACAACAATGCAGCAATGTTTTAGGATGTGCCATGCACCTTCGAGTTGTAAAACCATGCTGCGGGACTGGGTTGGAAACCACACCGACACTTGCTCGAAGGGAGAAAGCTTAAATTGGAAAAGATGAGTCTCGTAACCTGGGCAGTTACATCTCACCAGGTGGTCAGGCAGCGGATGAAGTTCCGTCGCCTTTATACAGGGTGCATTCGGTTTTGCCAAATCGAACCACCTGTTGTGCTGGCTTGACATTCGATTGTCCATCGAGGGTCCAGTGCACACTGACGTAGTTGGATCCCTCATTTTATACGGATCAGAAACACGACCATTGCGAGTAGAAGATATAGAAGTCCAAATCGGCGAAACAATTGTTTTTCAGTAATTCATTTTCAAGCCATTTACAGATTACATAGTAGACATTAGACAAAAGATCACGAACATAGACATGGAATAAACACCAATCATGGGCAGGGGTTTGTCAGTCAAGTTATCCTTATCATGTGATTGGTTTATCTAGCTGACGCCTTCTAGGTAACCGGACGGTAGATTCATGCGGTCTTGTTCAATCTTGGGCCAGGGGAGTTGGAGTGCCCGGACCAAACGCTTTAGGGCGCACACGTCAGGGGTCAACTTCCTTATTCCGATTGCCTCGGCTATCGCTAGAGTGCGCAACTGAACATCTTTGCATTTGTTTGGGGGGACACGATAAAGAACTTTGAAAGCGGCTTCCGGATTCACCTGATGTCCAGTATCGACCAAATGCGCTAAGACTGCGCTATTTATCGATCCAGTTTGTCCTTGACTCAACCAGCGTGGATGATGCTCTTTAATCCGAGTTGATAGCTGTCGTGCCGTTCGACCTACATAAGATGCGTCACAAACACATCTGAAAGAGTATACGACCATTGATGAGGTCAGCATCGGCAGTCTATCCTTGTTCTGAATCTGGATTAGAGGAGCACCTCGTAACACACCGTAGTGTGGCGGTATTGAAAGTATTTCGAATTTCTCTCCCCAGTCGACGGTTTAAGATTCCACTAACAATATCACCTTTAAATGGCAAACTAATATAAAGATCTTTCTTCCTTACGGTTTCCACGGTGATTTTTGGCACACTTTCGGTAAGATTTCTTTCGATAAACCGATCCGGATAACTGTTCTCACGTAGGGTGTTTCTTATAAGCATTAATTCGTCATCTAAAGTCTCTACGGAACAAATTTTCCTCGCTCTGAAGGCCAGGCATTTTACTAAGTTTCGCTTCTGTTGCATACTAACAAAACTGTTGAAATTGGGATACTGGCCGCTCCACGTTTGTTTTCGGTGCACATTTCGCTGGATCTGACCATCCCCCATTCTCGTGAGAGTCACATCGAGAAATGGTAGTTGATTGTTTATTTCGCGTTCAGTTGTAAAGCGTATTGCTTTGTGTGCCCCATTGAATAATGTTTGCACAAAATCAAGGTCACAATCAACGTCAGTCACACAAAATACGTCATCCACATAACGATAGTAATGATCAAAGCTGTCAATTGTAGATTTCAGCTTGGTTCTTTCTAACTTCGCTAGGAATGCGTCGGCAAGAAATGGACCTAGTGGTAGAAGATAGGCAAAGACTGTCGATGTTCGAACACCGACCTCTTAGAAGCACAACTCGAATATGGCCAGAAAACTGTATCAGCAATGCTGACGTTAGGAATAAGGTACTGAGAACCAAAGGTAATTCACTGGAACAAGTGCATAATCCGAGCGGGCTAAGATGGCTGGGGTATGTTTCAGGAACCACTAGAAATGAACTTTCTCGATGCACACTGTTCTCAGAGGTAGTCAGTGCTTGGAGTGATCCGAGGCGGCCAGAGGACTTAGCCGAGTAGGACTTGTTAGGCTTTCCGGCTGGAGTCCATGCGATCATTTCAACGGAAGGCTGAAAACACTAGGTATCATGGCTAGGTGTCCAAGTGAATGGTGTAGTTGTACTCAAGCTCTTTCTTCGCCTACATGATTTCTGTTCACTTGCTCTTCATGCTTCCGATCGGTTAACTCACGAGTAGACGATGCTGCGAGGTAGCCATCAGAACAAAAACCAGAGCACAGAAGTGTGAGGTTAATGGCTAGAAGAACAATGAACAACAAGTCACAGACCATCAAGTCTAAGGCAAAAATATGGGTATGAATGAAACTTCATTGTCACCCGACCTATCGGGAACTTGTGTGATTCCCCGATCAAAGCTTAAGGGCCATGACTGACTGTTCTTGAGAATACTGTGACGCTACGGTGGTTATGGGGTACGCCCCCAATCCACTGTACTCATTGCAAAAAATGTACGTGGCTGTTCGATGCCTACATTGTATGCAAATTTGTTGAATACGGGCTGTACAAAAGCAACTGTCTTACCAGTATCAGTATTTAAAGAGGGATAAAGTGACTAGCCCATTCTGATGAACATGGTTCGAGAAAAGATGCGATCAAATGGTATAAATTCAGCAATACTTACGTGGATGTGATGGTTCGGAACCGATCCTGACCGGCGGTGTCCCAAATTTGTAGTTTGACTCGTAATCCACCGATCATCACTGTTTTCACCTTGAAATCAACTCCGATCGTACTTATATAAGTCCCGGAAAAGTCATTATCTATGTATCGGAGCAACAGGCTGCTCTTTCCAACACCTATGCGAAAAGGAGTAGGCGGGAGATAAAGAAATAAAATTAGGAAAACAATAGGCTGCACAACTGAATTGAAAAAGTGCGCATTGATCTGTTAAAAGAATAGAACAAGAACGCACACGGAATGTAAGTGTAAATCTGAGAGTTCACCATTGCATACAAAATCAGGAGAGAAACAGAGATACGGAGGGGTTGTCGCCGAAAATGGAAAACATTCCTTTTAATACTGAAGAGGTCACAATTATTTCCAAAAGCCTCATTTATTGACAGAGTGAATAGCGGCGAACCGCTTCAGAAGGTCGAGAATACACTTGTTTCACGAACAACACGACTTTGGGAAGCGTACTATTGATTTCAGGTAACGGATATGGCCGAAAAATGACGGCGATTAAATTATGAATACACTGGCATAATCAAATATTTATACTACTATACTATAGCGAGGGGAAAAATCAGCCGCTCGGATGAAAAAAGGCTGTTTCACTAATTCACCGTTGGATGTGTTCACCGTTTTGGGCCGCCACAAAATGAGTTTGTCAATTATGAAAGATTAGTATTCATGGTCGCAGCATGCACTCCAGCGGGCATTCGAAAGAGGATATAAAGTCTGTTGTACAGCAAGACGCCACGAAACGAACCTCGATGATCCTGGACTTGTGCTTCAATTATACGTGATATACCATAACTAAAAGAAATTCTTCATTTTATATATATATATATATATATATATATATATATATATATATATATATATATATAGCCGTTTACCAACTAACGTAACCAATTGGTACCACCTTTGATAGTTCGAACATGTTTGCCTTTGCATATCATGATTGGACAAATAAGAGAACGTCCACTTATATGATAAGTACCGCATTCTTTCATTCATCCCATTAGAAAAACATAATGCACTGTGTCTGAAGATCGGCAAGAACAGTGTTAGGGGCGAGGGACTTACAATTTCACAAAAAGCTCACTGTAGTGCGGTTCCAGATCAAACTGTACACACACACACACACACACACACATGTCATCATGAATCTATTATTGAACTTTCGGGCACATTTGAACACGATCGTTGTCGATTGTGAATAAGGAGCATCATCTATCAAATCGGGTAGTACACACGTGAAACAGGAGATCTTTGATCGGGGGCGATCGATGGATCCGACCTTATTCCACGATGGGTATAACTGACTAAAACCACAAACTAAATTGACGATACAGGCAAACAAAAAGAGGATAGTTAGACTACCTAAAATAGTTCGACGAAGAGGGTTGCACCACAAGTGTGCAAGTCACCCGAGAAAACTTAAGAGGTCCTATGAGAATAAAGAATGTTTTCAGAGGCAAGGAAAACTTGATACATTAGTCAATTTAGGTACGGTACACTTATGTAACCATAACCGACGTGATAGTCATGTGGACGGCGCGTTTGCCACGCTGGGAACTTCACAGCGGCGAAAACCGAGTTCCAGACAAGTTTCTGGTCTTTGAAGAAACTACTCTAAACAGCAGTGGTGTTCCAAACGCTCACTTTAGGAATGCCTAAGTCAGCGTATCAGCGCAGATGACCTCCTCTTTATCGGGTTTTATTGATTAATCCGATAGTAGTACACCTTTTTCTCCATTGCAGCGAATAAATATTATAAATTTGATAAAAGTTATAAATCTCTAGCAAAAGATATCGCTACAACCGGGATCCGTTTCATCATTATGCGAGCATCGTTCCCCTCTGTTCTACTTGTACGGTTCCGTTTAGTTCTGTCCGTCATCAAACCTAACAGTTCTGTGCTCTAGTTTTGGCTATGGTTGCTACCTCGCAGCATCGTCCAGTCGAGAGCACAACGAACAGAATTCTGTGGAGCAAACAAACAAAAGAAAGCTACAGGTGGAAATCATACAGATGAAGAACGAACTCGAATCCAACCACATCATCGACGGCGGTTTCCAGCCACAACACATGGTGTCTCTAATTATTCGGCGAGAGGCGCCTCATGGGTCAGTGGTGGTCGAGTGGCTTGAAGCGGTTGATTACCACCTCAGAGGTAGGAGGTTCGAACCTCCGCCACCACCTGCTACTGTAATCCCACTGTCGTCCGATTTCTCATCACCCCTGACCTGTTGCGACCTTTTTGTGGTGGCCGGTCATTCCTAATAGTGCAATGGGCCTTTGTGGCTATGGGTAAACCTATTTCCACTGCACTCATCTGCAAGCACGTAAAAAAAGCCCAAGTTGTACTATGAAAATTCCAGTGATCAAGGTGCTCATGCAATATACACCGAAGAAATCTATCTGTGGGCATGTACAATCTATCCGAAAAATTCGGAATCACCTTGATCTTGCTTTCAAGTATACCTCGGGCTCTCCCAAGAATATATTATTACTATTATTAATCCGGTCGAAATCCTGACATACAGTTGAATTCCAGTTTATACTACTGACACTGCTCTCTCTCTCTCTCTCTCTCTCTCTCTCTCTCTCTCTCTCTCTCTCTCTCTCTCGCTGAACAATAGTGCCCGTTGTATATTTTTGGCTACTGAGAGTAGTATCAGCTGCATGAGCTGGAATTCGACCGTATGTCAGGATTTCGACCGAACTGCGGTGATCCCGGATTTTCTGGATAGACTATACATACACATTAGCAAACTTTGATTTTCCTATTCTCATTCATTGGGGATATTAACTCGGTATACCTGGCAATGTCATCGGACCATGGCGTCTACAACCGCTTTTATTGTAATCCATTTCACGTAAAACAGAAATGAAAATTTGATTTATTATTGTTGTTGTATTGTTGTTGTATTTCGGAATCACTATTTATTTAAGGGATGAATCTTTGTGATTTTTAGTTCCCCTTTTTCGGATAATTTTCCTGAAACCACCTGAGTAAAAACCGATTTTTTCGTAAAATCAGCGCATTGCAAGTACCCGGAGAATTTGGCGAGGTGTTTGTTTGATGAGTGCATGGCTTTTGGATGTACGCTGCTTCAATCGCTTGAGAGGTTCTATGCTGAATTCCGTACTTGGAATAAAATCCATATGGGAAACTTGAGATCAAAGCAGAAAAAGACTGGCTGGTTCAGCCCAAACTGAGTGTGAAACGGAAACAACATTACCAGTCCACCAATGATGGAAGATTTGAAACAAATTGACAAAGGTGATTGGATATAATTCTAATATATCAAACGAGCGCTGGAAGACAAACTGTCATGGGGCTTACTCTGCACTGTTATCACGGTATGAAAGCGAGACAATGGTGCGTTGTATTGCTAGATTTGATGAAAAATGGATCATCCTTGACAAGTGTAGGCACTTGGCACAGCAGATTGATGGAGATACAAACCACAAACACAGTCCAAATACAGACATTCACAAAAAAGCTAACAGTGTCTGTTTTTGATCTAGTCATAACATTTCTCACTGCACTTCCATAATACCAGATCAGTCAAAAACACCATAGGACGAAATGATGGGAGAATTTGCAACCAAACAGTTGAGACAGGTCAGTCTTCTAGTAAAACGAACACTAAATAAAATACCACAGACGCATATAATAACTACTGGAACCTGCATAAACTGACCACCGAGACAATGGATCACTACTCTACGAGAGGGAAACCTTTCAATACCAAAAAGTCTACCGTGATTTATTCGTGTTTCCTCCATAGATTTTTTGTTCTGCCGACATAAACAATGGCAAAACAGTGCAGATCGTCTGGTTGAGTACTTCGTTGAAATGCCTAGATTTTTTGACATTTATGAGGCAAACTAAATGGCAGAAAAGAACAGCAAAACGACAGGAATCTTGATTGCTTGAGTCTTAAAAGAGAGTCACGTCGAAAGCTTTTTTTATTTTTCAACCGCTTCATCGCCTTCTGGGGAAATTAATTTCAAAGATCAAGAAGCGAATCTGTATAAATTGATATCATGGTTGGCGGATTTATTTCACATTGGTTATAAGTTTGAACATGATCATTTACTCCAGTTGTTCGATTGATACAGTTATTCCTTGATGTCCCTATCTGGTACAGCGTGAGATATTTCTTTTGCGCACACGGCCATAACACAGGAATCGCTCATCAATAGGATGCATTGAGAAATCGATGGTTCTAACCAAAAATCTCCATTACCCGTGCTCCGGTTTTGTTTGCTACCTGGTAGCAACATTATTGAGGCAGAAGTGAGGTGAATTGAAGCGAAAACGGTTAATATACAGAGAAGAAAGTGGGATATCGGAAATCAAGGAAACGAGGAAAAAGCTCGAATGCAACTGCGCAACTAACCGGGACACCGAATGTCTCCAAACATCCGGTGAACAAAGTTTCATGGACCCGACCTACTCGACCTACCCGAATCAAACATCTCGGCTCGCACAGATTGTGCACTTGTTCCGGTGACTTACCCTTGCTTCTCAGTACCCTATTCCTAACGTCACCATTGCTGATACAGTTTTCTGGCCATATTCGAGTTGTGCTTCTAAGAGGTCGGTGTTCGAACATCGACAGTCTTCACCTATCTTCTACTCGCAATGGTCGTGTTTCTGATCCGTATAAAATGAGGGATCCAACTACGTCAGTATGCACTGGACCCTCGATAGACAATCGAATGTCAAGCCAGCACAACAGGTGGTTCGATTTGGCAAAACCGAATGCACCCTGTATATAGGCGACGAAACTTCATCCGCTGCCTGACCACTTGGTGAGATGTACCCGGCTACGTAATTAAACGTATCTATTCACGCGTATGTAGCTGATTTATGAGAAGAAGATATAACTCCTTTGTACTTCGCACAAGTTTGCCTAAAAACCGCGAATAAAATAAGATGAACCGAGAATGAGTCTCATGCAGCAGTAATCAACAATCACACCCAAACGTGACCGGAAAGGTGATAGTCAGCAGATGTTTTCCCGTTGTGCGGCTTGAAGGAAAAAAAGTAAGATCTCATGAAAACTGCATCTACTTTTCAAGTTATACCAATGTTACCGGTTAATTTTACGTACCATAGACGTGAGAGTCAACTAACGTGGGCCACACCCCTGAAGTCGACTGCGTACGAGGGTCAGTTCAGTTCAGTTTATGCAACCACTAACCTCGCACTTCTATGCTCTGGTTTCGGTTGCTACCTTCTAACATCGCCAGCAAAGGAAGAAAGAATAGAAGCTTTAAGTGAAAGAAAATCACGAAGGCAAAGAAAGGGTTCGAATGCAATTACACCCCTGGTCGCGACACCCAGTCATATCACTTATTGTCTCCACCTATTTTGTAGGTGGATCACGTGGACCCCAACCCGGGAGTCTAACACGCCCCACTTGACCAAGTCGATTGGTCAAGGCTTTCATACCTTTTTGACGTGTCATTCACTGACCACCTCGACCTACCTTCTTATTGCCACCCGCCTCAGAGAACAGCGTAAGCCGAGGAAGTCTATTGGTGGACATGCGTAACACGTCCCAACCACCTTAATCTGTTTAGATTCAGTACTTGATCCAGAGACTGAACTCTGGTTCCCAACACCTTACGTCCAATCTCAGCATTGCTGATACGGTGTTCCCACCATATTCGGGCAATGCTACGAAGACATCGAGCCTCGAAAACCGACAGTCTTCGCCTGTCTCCTACCCTCAACGGCCATGTTTCTGAACCGTATAGAAGAACAAAGAACAAGCATCGATGCTTCAGTTTGTTGCTATTGACATGAACAGAAACGTGCAACCGAACTGCGCACAAACGACTGCTGACTGGAATCCAGTCTAGCAGTGCACGCTCAGCTCTCATGCTCAAATCAATTCCGATGCCGGCCTGACCACGAGCACTGGAAACCGGATCACGCGACACACGAAGAGTAAAGTGAGAGACTGAGGTTGTATCTGGGGTGCGAAGTGTGGTCACAGAAGTCCGGTCTTGAATGCGCGTTTTGGAGACAACATACATCTAATTTGAAAGTATTAAGAGTTATAATAAGGCAGCTGTTGTCCTATCTAACATAGTGTGCGGACGATAAAGGCAGCCAAGAGAAGTTAATATTTAGGCGTAAGCAATACACTCGATCTATACCCGACTCCTGAGCTACTGCTTTCATCAGAGGCGCGATAACCCGTGGCGAGGGGGACATTTAATGAACGGTCGACCGTCCTTGAAGTAAGGCCAGTACAATTGTAATTTGTGAAATAATTTGAATGCACTGACTGTGCTTTGGATAGAGCTTATTTATAATCCGACTTGATTGATTTAATATGCTCGCTACTATTAGGGAAAACACAAAAACGCAGTGGAAACAAATGTCGGTTGTTTCATCCGATGATTCTATGGGGTGGATACAAGTTGCACGTCAAGTCACAGGTTGAGCTTTTGAGGGTCGCTTAGTAAGCAGATTACGCAAAAATGCTCCGCATGTGTGTGTGTGTGTAACAAGCATAGTGATGGGACGGAGGGATGGGTTTTGATGTTCAGTCAGTAAAGTCTTATCAACCACTAACTGGAAAGCATGACTCGGTTGCGAATCACAAACGTATAGGTAGAATGGGCGAGTAAACAAAATGGAGGGACGCACAAGTGCGCCGCAGGCAGTGACAACTGATGACATCGTATATTGTAGCCAATCCACCTGTAGGTCAATTTTGTGGACACTAAAATTAAAGAGAAGCTCGTTTTGTAAGATATGACCACATGAAAAATAAATTCAAAGTGAAATAGGTATTGGTATGGTCGGACGGCAAGGCAGTCGTCTTCCTGTTCACCGTAGTTTCGAGAAAGAAAGAAAAAACTCATACGAGAATATACCACTGTCCATCCATGTGTGAGCAGCGTGATGATCAGAACCCATAGTCGGCGGTGGTCGAGACGTTTAAGGCATTTGTTTAACACCTTAGGGGTCAGTGGTTCGAGTCCCGCTATCGCCGGTCATTGATGGTAGATCGTAACCCGTTATTGTCTGGCTCGTTACCACACTTGATCTACTGGAACCTTAAGTGGTTTTACACTACTCCAAGTCTTAGGGTCTGTTTGCCAGTTAGCCCTAATAGTGCAGCGGGCCTTTGTGGCTATGGGACATGGCCCATACATTGCACTCATCCGCAAGCATATAACAGAATAACCATAAAGGCTAACTCTGTCAGAGACAGCAGAAACCTCAACCCAAAGATTTTAGGCGATGATCCACGCAAGAACCCAATAGGCTTTGTGGAGCACACTCAAAGTCATATGAACCTGACACGATTAATTCCGTCGGTCAGACCGTCCGGGACTTTTTGCCCGCTCTTCACCGTCTTCACATTACTACCTGCGCTGATGAGCAATGCATGCAAAAAAGCCATATCAGATCTGTGCAACGAAGGTACCAATCAACGTGACAAGTAAAGATGAAAGACAGGGTACGTGGATTATTGTCTTACTTCGGATGAGTCGATGACATCACAAAGCCCCTCTTATTTTAGGACAAGCTGGGTTTTAATCACCACAAAATGATCTTCTACGGGCAATAGTTCAAACCTGAAAGCTTACTAGGAAATTTCGGTTTCTGCTTATTCTGGACCGAAACATTGATACAGCGGGCAGGGCGAAATACATGAGTCTGAAGAGAATCAAATCGTATGATCAAAACCTGTAGCGGTAAGCTACAGTGGCAATAGGTGGATGGAAGCACAGATTTCCATCCGAATGGAAACTAACCGATGCAGACCGTCTCTAATTACCGTGTATTGCACGATTCAGTCACGGTTACCTCAATTTGACCAGAAGTGATTGAGTGGTATAAGCTTCTATGGCCTCGGAGGTACGCGATGTCCGAACCCCGCCATCGCCAGTGGCCACAACTTTTTAGTACATGCTTGTGCATGAGCGCAATGGTAGGGGCATAACCCATAGCATCAAAAGTTCACCGCATTGTTAGGGACAACCGATAACCTGACTCAGACTCGGGCTGATGGATAAACCACACAAGAGCCCAATAGGTCAGGTGTGGTAACGAGTCCGAACTCAGTGGAGATTGCTGTCTACAACCACAGCGACCGGCGGTGGCGAGATTCGAACCTCCGACCTCTGAGGTAGTAATCGAACACTGTAAACCCCTCGACAACTACCGGTGGTAGTCAGCGATTCATTACCGTCCGGCTTACGCCTAACATTTTGTGATTTCGTGTGGTTCTTTACTCTGAATTTCGGGGTTAGGTTTTCGATTATCTGCAGTAATGATGTACGACTTTGAAGCCATGAGGTTTGTCCCTTCCTCTACACTCATACGCGGGTACGGAATAAAAAAGTAACACAAATTATTACTTAACATTCGACGCAGAATCCAACCAATAAACTGTAGCCCCGCCGCATATCAGATCAAATCCAACCCACACAATC
The DNA here is from genome assembly GCA_948099385.1 of Fasciola hepatica. Classification (NCBI taxonomy): domain Eukaryota; kingdom Metazoa; phylum Platyhelminthes; class Trematoda; order Plagiorchiida; family Fasciolidae; genus Fasciola; species Fasciola hepatica. Next base: position 689,152 of record CANUEZ040000057.1, on the reverse strand, counting down.
GGTCGTCACGCATTGTAAGTCAACGCAATTTGATGACGTTTAAATAATCTTGTGAGTTGGCACCGTAATCACCTAATCAGACCATTAGGAGCACAACCTCAGTGAACGCAAGAGTCTGTGGTTTTCTAGATTTTTATTCGTTCTTCAAACAAAACGTTGTTTAGTCATGATTATAGTTTTCCAATATGTGGACGAAGCATGCTAGTTTTCTAATTATAGGGCTGGCGCGATACGAGCTGCTAAAGCGGATACCGTGTATAAGACCTTGTAATGTTGGTATGCTCAGACCATTTAACGGATTGTTGGTCTCAAACAGGCCGTTGGCTGAAAGCACCAATTGGACTACGGGAGTTAAAGCAGTGGCAACCACGACGAAAACAGTAAACACTTGGAAAGCGTGCGACATTCAGCCAGGTGATCAGAAACGTCACATTCAAGTAAACGAACGTGCTTTTACGCCCGCACGTTCACGTGTGTGCGTGTGATGTATCGGAGTTTATCCCGGAGAAACAAGTAAGTATAACAGCGATAATTTACAGACTGAGACAGAAGCAGATTCAAACTCAACTTAGATCACGTGATGTGACTTATCGACAAATAGACAGAAAATCAGCGATAACGTTTATTCGTTGCTCGATGACGCGAGATAAAAAAGGATGATAACCAAAGTGCAGAATCACAATTGGTAAACCACTACACAGACAAAAATGCTCTCATTTCGAGAAGAAAAGCAATCGATCTAGATGGCAAGCAAGTAGTACTTCTAGTGAAGGAAGTGAAAGCTTGGCTATGTGCCTAAGTATTACCCACCACATGACTTCCCGGAAAGAATCTTGACGGGAATATACACGAGTTCTAGTCCAGAAGAGATCCGCTGTATATGAAATTATAGTTCTCAATGCGAATAAAACATCCGAGTAAGTGTACAATGTTTTCGAGGGTTGTTATTGTAGGAGCCGAATACTGATAATGTGATAAAAACCAAATAAACCCATTTATCTAATGAATGCTATGGACGACTTAAGTCCAGCAGACGTGGGATGTTTGGCTTACAATGAGCATATAAACGAAGAAAACCTAAGCGAATGGTAACCGGCACAAAAAGAGGGGGGTGTACTCGGTACGCGAACTAAATATGACTCATCAAGTGCACATGTATCGGTGACAAATACAACGCGGTTGACGCTCTGTCTAAATATCGCCGAACCTATTTGTGTGTGTGTGTGTGAATGCCAGAGTGAAGGAGTCCGAAGAGTGCGCAGGGTGGGCCGACAACAATACAACTGTGCGCATGCCGGATATACAACAAGCGGTCGATTAGCTCGAGTGAACTAACTGGACGCGAAAATCTCGGTGTCAAACTCCGCCGCATCTTGATCAGAGCTTAAGGTACACGGTGTAATCGAGATACCACTCACTATGCGACCGCGTCAGGACAGAAAACACGTCCGCGCATGCGCGCACACATTGGGTGCCTGAACCGAAAAACGACCCTTGCAATCTCCGACACAGGGATACGTGCTTGATGCGAGATTCAAAAACCGTAAGGAATAAGAACGGTTGGATGTTTTCATTGACAGCGTTGAGGACGTTGGTGATTGTAATCAAGTGTAAACATACCACAGTTTGATGACCGAAATGGAACAGATCACGCATAACTCTGGTAAAATGTTTTATAAATAACAGACGGATGGAAAATTAAAACCTCAGATTGGAGGAACACCCAGATCGTCGGCTTCATCATATGCTCATCAGCAGTAAGACAGGTTTTCGAAAGCTTGACATCACTCAAGTCGCAGATTCTTCTGGTTGGACAAGAATGAAATCTTTACATGTACCCCACGATGTTACACCAAAGTAGTGGATAGAAACTTAGTGTCAGGTTTTTTATTAAATGCTTGAGCATGAGTACAGTGGAAGGGGCATAATCCATAACCTCCAAGGACCTCTGCAAAATTAGGGAAAGCAGGCAACCAGACGCTGAGACTTGGTGGAAGAGAACCTTATAAGGTCCCAATGCGTCAGGTAAGGAGCCGGACGGTAGCGGATCACTGTCTTCCATCAAAGTGGATAGGAGACGAAAGCCATCGACCCATTACTTTAACCACAGTGGTAACAGCTTACGTGACCATTAATCCAAAAAATATGATATCCGGAACACATCATCATATATCAGCCTCTGTTACATGTAAAGCATCTCCCCCCACCCGGGTCTATCGAATCGTTACCGCAATTGATTTACTGGGGGTCTAGTGTGCTTTCTCACTCCGTGTTTTATAGTCAGTGCTGCAGTCTCTCCCTGATAGCGCAGTGGGTCCCGGTGGTTATGGAGTATGCCGGTTAAACTGGGCTCAGGCGTGAAAATTGAATGAAAAATATTTTCATAAAATGCGAGCATGTTATTAGTGACGGACGACCCTAACTTGACATTCATCCGCAATGAGGCGTTGACTACAGTTTGGCCCCTGATGTGACTCTTTTTAATTTTTATATTTACGTTTTTTCGTTGCGTGATAAAGATACAATATTTCAGGAAGGAGGTCGCGGCCAATTTGAGGCTGTCAACTGGAGAAAGTGACCCGCGGCAGAAGCAGGATTCGAACTTGGGAAAGGGTTGAGAACTCACCACGATGACCATTCGACCACCGCTGATTATATAAACAAAAGGGGTTTATTATTTTATTCTTAAATGTTAGGATCTTAGAAATGTAACTTTTGATCCGAGATTTTAAAACAAGAAACTGCGAATATAAAGGAGGAAAAATGCTTGATAGTTAAAACTCACGGCTCGCCTTCCAACCGACCCAACTACGCACAACGCGTTGGAACATTTCCAAAGCCCAATCAGTGGACTGTTCATGAGAATCAGCGCAGTCCACTCAGTCAAATGAGCTGGAAATTTAGCAACTTAAACATCCGGGTACTGACGCGGTCAGAATATTGTATATATATATATATATATATATATATATATATATATATATATATATATATATATATATATATATATATATATATATATATATATAAAGGATAAGTGTAACGTCAAAAAGCAATAAATTATCAGTGAGAAAACAAATGCTTAGACAAGCTTTTGTTTTCTATTGCGATGTCACATTCTAATCCGCAGCCACATTTCCCTAAGAATGACGCACAGTATTCTCCCAACGAACTTTGATTCCTGCTTGAACCCCTTATTATATGCAGCCAACAACAAACCTCATCCCTATAGACCCAAAACAGAAAGCCGGAAAGCAAAAATTGAGACGAATACAAGACGTAAGCTGCGCCATACCTATAAGCAGGGTACAGTATAACGACCACACCGATTCTCGCAGTATTATCATTACTATTATTATCATTAGTTACATTACTCCAAACCTGGAGTCAGGCCTGGTGCCAACACAATAAATTCAGAAACGGGTAACGAGAAGTGAATGGAACAAATTCTTTTCTTGTTTCACCGCAAGCAGGTTTTGTATTTTCGAAGGTCCTATTCAATATTTATGGAAACCAAGAGTTTGATCAGCTCGCCGCACAGCATTCACGTCACTGGTTTTTGTTCCTAATCGTATTCCTCAATGTCTCCAACAGAGGACAATCCTCATCTTTTGAGCCCCCAACTAAGGAATCGGGACGCACCAACTGAGGCCAGTGCTGACGTTAACTTTTTCATACTCTTACTTGAAATCATGATCCGACAGCCAAGTAGCTTCTTTCAGCCATACTCAGGAAGTGGAAATCGCGCATGGAGTGGGAGACGATGAGCAGGCATGTGTAAAACGTGCCCAAGCTACCGAAAGTAGTGTAGAGGAATTATTTCTGTCAGGGGCGGATATCTACAGCCAACACACGACAATGAACCTTGTCATTAGTCATACGGTTCTCCTACCGGACGTGGGCATTGCTTCAATGATATTCATGGACGGATAGTCGGACGGAAGGTCACCGATCGTCCTCAGCGCAGAGCGACCAGGATTTGGAACTGTAGAACATAACTGCACGTTGTGGCACTGTAGACCCGCTTCTTAAGGAAGAGACAAATGTCGTAACACAGATTCACAAAAGTCAGTCTGGCCTTCGCTAGTCATAAACTGACCCCCAATCCCAACAACACCTGCAGCTGTGACGTGGCTCCCGAAGTATTTAAAGCTACCTACTAATTCTAACTGCTCACTACAATGGACGAGAGCAGGTATAGGCTTCCGCTAGCCTTTTAGGAATATTTCGCACTTAAGTGGAGTAAAGCACACGCCACATCTGTACACCACAATCACCAACAGGTTCAAAACGCGTTGCAGTGCCTGTGCGTTATTACCCGGCAAGTTAAAAACTCTGTTTCCCGGGAGGAGTTCTACGCTACCATATAAGGGATTCCACAGAACATCCTCTACGGCAAATCTGAGATGAAACGAAGACACGGGGAAGCCTTGTCGAGCTCCACCGGGGATGAGGATGATGAAAGCTGGCCGCAGATCCCAACTCAGCCTGAGTTATAACGGGACCGATGTATACTTATCAAGTACTTCATTTCTGAACAACAGTTCTACGGTGCAGTCCTATCGACAGAGTCGAAGACCGTGCGAATGTTCAGAAACTCGATTATCGTTGGTGTCTTTAAGATGTGGTGGTTCTCAAGCAGCTGTCGGAGGGCGAAAATTTGATCGATACATCCACGACTGAAGCGAAACTCAGCCTGATCCTAGCGACTCTGGTTTCCAGGCATGTAGAACAACCTGAAAAGTGTAACGGACTCAAGAAGCTTCCACGTCATTGGGATCAAGCTAACGCCTCTATGGTCGGCACAACCGCTGCGCGGCGCCTTCGTGAAGGTGGGGACAACAACCGATCCCTCTATTAGGAAAGGATTTCTTCTGAGTTCCAAACATTTGAAAACAAAATGTGAGCATCTTCAGCAAGCCGAACTCCATCTTTAAACAGCGCAGGAGGAAAGCCAACGAAGCCAGGCGCTTTGTGATGTCCCGAGATATCGGCCTTAGTTGGTGGTACTGCTGCAACAGACCACGGGGACTGTAAGGAGAAGCAGTTCGTGTCAGAAACCAACGTGGGGCCCCGCCAAATTGCGCATCGAGACGCCGCTGCTGAGTGTGATTTGGTGAACCGTTAACCTCGCAGATCGTTTCACTTACACCTAGCTGTTTCCTACTACAGACACAGATGAGGTGGAACAGCTTGTGGGGGTTGCTCGTGGCTGCTGCATGTTCCATCTCAAATGCGTGTTGTGACCACGGGATTTCGCGACCCCTGCTTAGGCTTGCGTCGAGTTCATGTTTCGAAATGAGACGTGTACCATTGTGTTCATTGCCAGCAGGGGTTGACCAGTACGCGCCCTGAAAGCCCAGAGAGTGAGAAGAAATCCAGGTTCTCACCACGCTACGTATCTAGCTACAGTCGGCCACGCCGGAAGAATACAGAGCATTCTCAACAAGCATTGCTTTCGTGAACATTGCCGGATGGGAATGTTAGCTTTTTAGTTAGTGTTTCGAACATCGGAGAACCGAGCTTGCTGACCCAGTTTGTCACAATCTAACCGGCATTGCATCATGCGTTCGGGGTGTCCACGGAAGCACTTGAACAACTTGGCGCAGACCAAAGCAGGAAATCCAGTATGACTGGCAATCCTGGACACAATCCCGCCACCTGTTGCTTGTCGCAATGTGGCCTATCTGAGTCCACCGCTGAGATGAAAGGGGAGAGGGGCGGCGACAGGTACTGAATTTTACTTTTACACGACTATCTGTCAGAAGATAAGTCGACCCCATGGATATCGCGGATCACCACCGATCATGTGCAGCGATTGGATGCGAGTTCAGTTCAGAGCACCACCCACTTTTTCTTCCAGTATCGCAAACCATAGATCACCCGAGGCGCTCCACGTCTTCCTCGACAGTGCTCCACCATGTTTTCAGTTGACTATTAAGGCGACCCTGCCACCCCGTACATGGCTCAGGGCAGAGTGTTTGTCTGGACAGTTCTGTGTCGGGTTGCCGGAGTATGTGATTGAACCCCTACAGGCGGCAGCGTTGGAGAAGGATGTACAGTTGGTCAATGTCGCAGCATCGCCAATGCATTTCGTCGTTTGATAGCATCTCCTGTCAGTCTGTACGAAGAATTCGGCGCGGACATCAGTGGTCGAACATCTCCAGCCTCTTGGTATGCTTCAGGTGGTATTGGTCAGGTTTCAGACCCATATGTGAGCACGGGTCGGACAGCAACACATGAGACGCGAATCTTCGTTTGAAGGCTGATTTCGCTCCAACACCATAGCACACGCCAGAGCTGAAGAAACGTATTACGTGCATTGTCAACCCTTGAAAGTACTTCGTCCTTCGCCTAACCATTCGAAAGCAGAGTTGACATTTGATGGTATATACTCGATGACAGCCGACTAACTCCATCATTCAGTTCCACTGCTAAAATCAAAATCCCAACCGGTGTGTTTTACGCAGGCCACGCATATTCTGACATAGATTGTATTTTACTCCGGGCTGCAGCCAGTGGGCGAGTAAGCCAGTATAATAAACAAACTGCGTTTATCGGAAAGACGACTACTCACTTTTCATGAACCTCTGAGTCTAACTGTGCACAACCGACTGCCGACGGGGATCCTGTCTAGCAGCGCGGCGAAGGCTATAGAACTAAAGGCTATACCAACGACCATCTGATCAGATGCTGCAGCCTCACAGTTCCCTCTCTTTTATTCAACCTTTGTCTTCTGTCCCTAACCCCCCCCCCCCCGTCTCTTTCTTTGCCCCATCTATCCACCCATAATGCTCCCACTGATAACATGGTCGATACTCGCAACGGTTCATTGTCAAGTAGTGTCGGGAATAATCCTCCGTCTGGTAACTCACATTTTCCAAGCCTCGTCAGCTTCTGAATGTCGGCTTCTTCAACATGCGTACACTCATGCAGGCCGGTCAGCAGGCGTGCCTAGCCCTCACATTAGGTTCTCTGAAGATCGATGTCTGCTGCTTAAGTGAAACGCGTATCCAGGATTCCAGCAATGTAATTCAACTAACTGCTCCTGGTATCTCATCGAGGTATTTTTCTGCGCACCTCAGGAGACGAAACAGCTAGAGCTGTGGGTCAACGTGGTGTAGGAATTGTCTTGACTGACAAGGCTGAGGCTGCCCTATTAGACTGGATCCCTGTTAACAGTCGTTTATGTGCTGTGAGACTCCAAGGGTCAGTTGGCGTTCGAAAGGATAGTTGTGTTAAGCGCAATTTGTTTGTGATCTCGACGTACGCCCCAACGGACTGCAGCTCAGACTTGCAGAAATATGAGTTCTACGATGAACTCGGCACCCTCGTTCGCAGCAGTAAGGGTTCTGACATTGTAGTGCTAGCTGGTGACTTCAATGCACAAGTTGGCAAACTCAGTGTGTCAGAAGCCTGTGTTAGGTGGGCGTTGTGCTTTACCTGCTGAGCGTACAGATAACGGGGATAGACTTCTCCAGTTTCGTGCAGACAATCGATTGTTCTTGCCCAGCACTAATTTCCGACACAGCGACATGGCGCTCTAGCTCTACAGGTACTTTGAGTCAAATTGATCACATCGCCGTAAGCTACCGGTGGTGCAGTTCTGTTCAGAACTGTAGATCTTAATGGTCCACGTACGTAGAGTCGGACCATGCATTAGTTTTGATGCTATTATCTCTCCAGCTCCATGGTCATCGTCGCAAACCGCAAACCCGACTAGCCGTTCAACGTTTGTGTGATCCAGAAGTTAGCTCAAGAGCTAGGATCTACGACGAACAGTGATTTAGATGAACATTGGGCTCATATCAAACAGGCGATGCACTTTGCAGCAGGTTTTGCCTGTGGTCATAGATCCGTTGTCCATCAAAGACACTGGATCTCACAAGAGTCGCTGAGTATAATGGAGCAAAAGCGTCAGCTCTCGAACCGTAAAGAGATGAATAAGATGTGGAGAAATCTACAAAGGCAAGTTACACAAAGCCTTAAGAATGATCGCGAAAATTGGTGGGTCAAGGTAGCCGAAGAAATGGAAGTAGCAGCTGTTTCAGGTAACAGTCAAAGACTGTTCAAACTTATTCGTGACACCGGTGGACGGCGAACTCAGGTCAGTGAAACGATTTGCGATAGAAATGAAAAACCTATCCATAGCAAGCAGCGAAGGCTTGACCGTTGGGGCCGAGTACTTCAAGGAATAGTTTAGCTGGCCGCACGCTAATGTAGTTACTCCCGTGTCAACAACCGCGATTTCTTGGGTGGTATCACTTGAGCCCCCATCGGAAGTAGAAGTAGAGTCATGTATTCGATTACTAAGGCGGGGGAAAAGCGGCAGGTCCCAACGAACTTCCCCCAGTTCTTTTCAAACTGGGTGGTGGGACGTTGATAAAATCACTTACCGTCTTGCTCCGTGACATTTGGAACGAGGAGCGTATTCCGTTAATATGGAGCGAGTCATTGATTGTTCCCATCTTTAGGAGGCGAATACGCAATGACTGTGGTAATCATCGTGGGATTAGCTTAATTCCGATGGTCGCTAAAGTATTAGCCTCGATTCTGCTGCACCGTCTTGCGCTCACTCGCGAGAAGAATGCCCGCGAACAACAGGCTGGATTCCTCCCAGGTCAAGGATGCATCGACCAGATTTTTACTCTTCGCCGAATACTTGAAAAACGTCACACGCACCGCCGACCGACAATAATGGTTTTCTTAGACCTGAAAGGCGCCTTCGATTCACTTGACCGAACAGTGCTTTTCAGTGTTCATCGAAAAGGTATGCCCCCGAAGTTCATGAACCTACTGAGATCATTGTATTCTCATACTTATGGCCGTGTTAGAGTTTCCGGTGAACTATCCGGTCGGTTCGAAACGACCAGCGGTGTTCGACAGGGATGCCCTATGTCTCCATTCCTGTTCAACTTCGTCATGGACGAAATAATGGAGAGTGCGCTACAAAATCTTCAGAATGTAGGCATCGAAGTAGGAAGTAGTAGAAAGCCATGTGAACTAGGTTACGCGGACGATGTTGTCTGCTTGTTCGAATCCACGGAACATCATCATCCATCAACGTGCACTAGATAGTCTTGGGAGAGCTGTAGCTCCATTCGGCATGCGCTTTGTACCTTCAAAGTGTAAAGTTATGTTACAAGACTGGACGTCAACGATTCCAAGCTTGATGCTCGATGGAGAGGTGCTGTCAGTTGTCGACCACTTCACCTACCTCGGTAGCTGCGTGACGACGGATGGGAACACAGTAGTAGAGGTGAGCACGCGGATATCCAAGGCTCGAGTGGCGTACGCTGGACTGAAGCACTTGTGGCGTCGATCTGATATTTCACTGAAGTTGAAAGGTCGTGAATACTGTGCCGCAGTGCGTTCAGTTTTGTTGTATGGTTGCGAAACTTGGAGTCTGCGTGCTGAAGATATTCGTCATCTTGAGGTTTTCGACCACCGATGCTTGCGTAATATCGCTAAGATCGGGTGAAATAGCCGAGTAAGTAATGATGAGGTAAGAAAGCGAGTATTGGGTACTAATTCGGAGAACGTTTTGTCACAGCGTATCCAACTTAGTGGACTTCGTTGGTTGGGGCATGTGTTACGTATGTCAAACACACGTCTACCATACTGTGTCCTATTCTCCGTTCTTCTTAGGGAGTGGAAGAGACCACGTGGAGGTCAACAGATGACGTGGCAGCAGAGAAGGAGAAAATGTATGGCAGACTTAGGAAAAGTAGGTGCTTCACGTCTTCGTGGTTGGGGTCCAAAAGATCCGTCCACCAGTTGGCTGGAGACACTGAATGATATGGCTGCGAACCGTGAACAGTGGAGATCGTGTTGTCATTTTCTATCGAATCAGAATGACTGATCGATGTGTGTTTGTACAGTTAGACTGTGTATTCCGTGTGTTGGCTACTAGGGCATTCTTTCCTTTTGCTACCCATGTAGGTCCACTCCCTGTCCATCTTGTATATTCATACTTTCTAATTCAACGTGCAACATGGTGAGAAAGGCAGTGGTCAGTGGGGCTTGCCCTACTGTTTAACGCTGTACGATGATGATGATGTTGATAAAATGGAGAGCGTCTATATGGATCCGAAGAAAAGATCATGTTTCACCAGCATGGAAGTTCGACGGAAAATAATCAAAGGCACACAAAGAGGGGATTTGAAGGACGTTGAGAAACACTTCGGCATTAAGGCCAAAACATACTTGCTATTGCATCCACGGATCGGGAAACAGCATTAACTGTTGGATCCTACAACGAAGTTTCGTGAAGAGCTTTCCATGGATTCCTTGATTAGCTCATTCACACCGGGTTTCCATGGATCGGTTCTTGTAATCAAGCGGTAAAGGTTGCCAGTATTGCCAACAGACGCAGCCTTCACCATTTCCGTACATTTCGCAATGCATCACTGCTCACCGTCATTTGTCAGGCTCCTAATCAGTTGGCATCTCAGAGATTTACGCACTTCATTGAATGTGACATCCGGAGGAACGGATCTGCAAGCATCTAACAGAGCAACTGATGTCAAAAATATCGATCGTTTGTGGGGCATACTTTCGGATTCAGTCCTTAGCTCTATGCACTCAATGAAGCAAGCAGAACGTGGATGGGGTCAAATCCTTTGGTCTAAAGGTTGCCAAGCTTAGGCGGGCGATAGCTGCCTAATGAAGTGCGATGACTCCTCCCACCGTGAAGAGAAACACCACGCACTCCACTCCTACGTTCATCTAGTGGAGGTTTTTGACCTGTAAACTGCTACTCTCCGCGTTTATCCGAGTAAGTGTCCTCTCCAGGAGTATAGTTGTCAGAACTAGATGTTGACCAACAACTGGTTCATAGAGACTGGACTTTGCGTGGTCACTACCCATCGACCTGTCAGGCATTATTGCATCTCCGGTTTAAGAAGGCCATCCTGCGTGGCTCTGGGTAATGGAGGTCGATGGGTAGTGACCACGCAAAGTCCAGTCTCTATGAACCAGTTGTTGGTCAACATCTAGTTCTGACAACTATACTCCTGGAGAGGACACTTACTCGGATAAACGCGGAGAGTAGCAGTTTACAGGTCAAAAACCTCCACTAGATGAACGTAGGAGTGGAGTGCGTGGTGTTTCTCTCCACGGTGGGAGGAGTCATCGCACTTCATTAGGCAGCTATCGCCCGCCTAAGCTTGGCAACCTTTAGACCAAAGGATTTGACCCCATCCACGTTCTGCTTGCTTCATTGAGTGCATAGAGCTAAGGACTGAATCCGAAAGTATGCCCCACAAACGATCGATATTTTTGACATCAGTTGCTCTGTTGGATGCTTGCAGATCCGTTCCTCCGGATGTCACATTCAATGAAGTGCGTAAATCTCTGAGATGCCAACTGATTAGGAGCCTGACAAATGACGGTGAGCAGTGATGCATTGCGAAATGTACGGAAATGGTGAAGGCTGCGTCTGTTGGCAATACTGGCAACCCTTACCGCTTGATTACAAGAACCGATCCATGGAAACCCGGTGTGAATGAGTTAATCAAGGAATCCGACGGCTCATTCATTCAGGCTTAGAAACATGGCCATTGAGGGTAGGAGACAGGCGAAGACTGTCGGTTTTCGAGGCTCGATGTCTTCGTAGCATTGCCCGAATATAGTGGGAACACCGTATCAACAGTGCTGAGGTTGGACGTAAGGTGTTGGGAACCAGAGTTCAGTCTCTGGATCAAGTACTGAATCTAAACAGATTAAGGTGGTTGGGACATGTGTTACGCATGTCCACCAATAGACTTCCTCGGCTTACGCTGTTCTCTGAGGCGGGTGGTGATAAGAAGGTAGGTCGAGGTGGTCAGTGAATGACACGTCAAAAAGGTATGAAAGCCTTGACCAATCGACTTGGTCAAGTGGGGCGTGTTAGACTCCCGGGTTGGGGTCCACGTGATCCACCTACAAAATAGGTGGAGACAATAAGTGATATGACTGGGTGTCGCGAGCAAGGGCGTAATTTCATTCGAACCCTTTCTTTGCCTTCGTGATTTCAATTTGTTACTTTGATTCTCGGGGTTTTTTCACTTAAAGCTTCTATTCTTTCTCCCTTTGCTAGGCAATGCTGGAAGGTAGCAACCGAAACCAGAGCATAGAAGTGCGAGGTTAGTGGTTGCATAAATTGAACTGAACTGAACTTGTAGCGGCGCCGGCAGGGATATTGTCAATGTTCTTGACATATTTGTTTGCAGACAGATGCGGGGTTCTTCTGATTACTCTGACACTTAATTCTATTCTGTCGCACTAAATCTAGTGAGAAGTCCATTTCGCTCACGAATCATCGTTTTATGAGCATAGAACACATTGGTTATATAAAAACAGAACAATCGCTGTCACCAATCGTTGAAACACAAACTAACTGGTTCATACTTGCATTAAGTAGCCTGCCTTGTGATTGGCTGATTGGTGACATGATCAGATGCCACTTGACGGGAATCCGTTCGCTTGTTATCGAGCCACTACCTTGTCACTTGCGGACCCGCTGGCACAAACACTAACCTGGATTTTGGACAGTCGCCGACATGCTGATTGCTGACGGGACATGGCTGATCACCGACCATGAGTCAGCGCATACCCTCACAAGAGGTTTTGGAATCATTGAATGCAACATGACTGTGGAAGCCCCAGGATGTGCTCCAGGTCGGAGTCTAAAGATACACTAATTGCACTGCGGTCATGACCGATGTTTGTTTCGGCATCATGGAGAGTGCGGTAAGAAAGGGGAATATTGAGGGATGGAAAAGGAATAGATTGGGTTAGAAGCAGTTGATAGAAGATCGTTAACAAATAAAAGAGGGAACACCAGCATTTACAGAAAATGGCTGGGACAAAACCTCATCAACTCGGATGGAGATGGTTCGTTCATTGAGGAAGCTTGATGTCCACAATACGAGAGCGAAGAGAACCCGGTCGTGGGCAGTTTCGCCAGAAGACCTTCGTGTAAAACTCGGTCAAAGGCATTAGAGACGTCTAGCGAGACCATGTGGTTCTCCGTATTTGTCCAGTGCAGCCGACCAAGGGTGAGACGAGAGCCAGCAGATCACCGATGGAACAGCGAGGTCGGAATCCGTATAGGTGATCACTCAGTAGTCCTTCTCTTTCGAGAAACGTACGCAGCTGGTCAGAGATGACTGCCCTGAATGCTTTCGAAATAATAATAGGTGTGAAGGAAACTGGGCAAACGATGCCAGCGACGAGATGCTGAGCGCTTCAAGAATACAACACGATCACAAGCGAGGCTGGACAACTTAGGGGATTCGGGTGTGCCACATCATCATCATCATCATCGTACAGCGTTAAGCAGTAGGGCAAGCCCCACTGACCACTGCCTTTCTCACCATGTTGCACGTTGAATTAAAAAGTATGAATATACAAGATGGACAGGGAGTGGACCTACATGGGTAGCAAAAGGAAAGAATGCCCTAGTAGCCAACACACGGAATACACAGTCTAACTGTACAAACACACATCGATCAGTCATTCTGATTCGATAGAAAATGACAACACGATCTCCACTGTTCACGGTTCGCAGCCATATCATTCAGTGTCTCCAGCCAACTGGTGGACGGATCTTTTGGACCCCAACCACGAAGACGTGAAGCACCTACTTTTCCTAAGTCTGCCATACATTTTCTCCTTCTCTGCTGCCACGTCATCTGTTGACCTCCACGTGGTCTTTTCTACTCCCTAGGAGGAACGGAGAATAGGACACGGTATGGTAGACGTGTGTTTGACATACGTAACACGTGTCCCAACCAACGTAGTCTACTAAGCTGGATACGCTGTGACAGAACGTTCTCTGAATTAGTACCCAATACTCGCCACATAGGCAAAACTATGGAATAAAAAGTGGCATAGCTTGAAAAATAATGTCGGTGAATTTAGAAGCTGTTGTGAATTGATTTACTACTGTTTGTGTTGTTGTTCGTTTTCCGCATTTTCTAATTGTTACTGCACTTTATTTTCCAGCTATATGTGCAATTGATAAGTTGATTAAAGCTTTGCTTCCAGGCGAACCATTAGTTGTCGAAACCGATGCACCTGGTATTATGATTGTAGCTACTCTCGACCAAAACGGCAGACCAGTGGCATTTTTCTCTCGAACTTTATCTCCACCTGAGCAGCACTACTCCGCCGTTGAGGAGGCATACGCGATCGTTGAAACATTAAAAAATGGAGCCATTTTTTGATCGGGCATTACTTCAAACTGGTCACAAATCAACGGTCGGTGACCTTTACGTTTGACAATCGCTCGAGAGGTAAGATTAAAAATGAGAAGACTCAACGGTGGCGTGTAGAACCCAGTCTTTCAGTACGACGTTGTTTATCGTCCGGCACGTGATAACCCGGTATCAGACACATTCTCTCGGGGTCTCTGTGCCTCAGCTTGTAACCGTACTGACTTGTACAAGCTTCATGCATCCTTATGCCACCCGGGAGTGACTCGTATGCTCCATTTTGTGCGCGCCCGAAATCTCGCGTTCTCGGTTCAGGAAGTAAAAGATATGATATCCAGTGTTGTGTGGCTACTGCACTCGGTGCGCTGCGGTTTCGTGCGGGGGGAACGGAGCCCTAAATGGCGAACTAGTCGGTTGTTTCCTGATTGCTGGGTCCCGTCCTCTTGTTTTCAGTTGGAATTGGAATTACGGGTGACTAAAAACTAGGGTAGTCTATTCCTTATGTGACGCTGCCATCTTGTATCACTATAGTATTAATGTATTATTGTTTCTTCTTGACACTGCTGCGTGCCACATCAGTGTAATCTCTCTGTTCTTTTCGGTTTCCGGAATACTTAAAATTTACTTCAAATCAACCAAGAGTGATTCACAGTTGATTTTTCATCTGAAATCTTGAAATCGTATGCGGGTGCGAAGGTAGAAGAAACAGTTTCCGTTCCTTTAGTTATTTTATCTTATTTGGGTGCCACTGTTATGGAAGTCAAAAGAACCACCCAAGGCAACCCACACAGCATGTCCCATCCCGAGTTAGACAAGGGACGAACACAGCCATCGAAAGTCAAGCTGGGAGCCGGATAAAGATGGACTGGGCATAGGATAAACTTCTGTGGTATTTTCCATTATTAATACTCCTCAGTATGTAGTACTTTCCAAAAAATTAGGCGCCAGCCTCTGATCCAAATCAGTCTCGCGCTTGAAACTAACTATTACACCGTTATTACTCGGCGTACTACCACCACTTGCTCCTACTATCATGGGTTTGATGTGGAATGATATCAGCGATATTTTTAATTGTCGACAGTACTTAAGGCATAAATTATAAAAAGTACACACGCCTTTTTTTCTATATTTATTTTGGGCATTATCATTTTAATCATAAGTCCGAATCGCTTGACTTCTACGTAAATATAATGACTACGCTTCTGCAGCTGGAGAGAAAGGGTCCATTTTCTACCCATCGCTCGAATGGGGATTTCTACTGCTTCCAGCTGCGTCATATGTGGTGCAGTTAACTGAAAGTCCCCTTGAGATATTTTGGAAACTAATCGGGAATCGCTCCTTTTGAATTCCCTATTATTGAAGCGCCGAGACCCATCCAAGGGCGCTGTTGTCCGATGAATAAGACTTGGCTCGTTTAAGTGGCGTTGGGTAACTTTTCCCTTGGGTTTTCGAACACATCTCCAGTCTTACGCTTGTCCCCGGATCCCACTTTCAGACTAATATATTCCACCGCCCAGACGGTTTTTCTGATGTTTTAGTTTGTTCCCAAAATCGTTACTATATATTTACTTCTACGAAATTAAGGAAAAATCAGCCTCGTAACAGCCTACATTTCTTATAGGCACTTCCAGTATATATATATATATATATATATATATATATATATATATATATATATATATACATATACATAATGTTACACTGGCTTGAGAGCAGACACGGTACCAGTGTAACAACAACAGAAAAAAATTACAAAGTCGGGGACAGGAAAATGAGAGTCGACAAATACTATAACAAGTAGAACAATTTTTCCTCGTTTACACCGTACGCGTTTTGCAAATTCTTTTGTCTTTTCCAATTGTTTGCGGGGGACGGGAAGTCAACTGACAAGCCATACAAAATTCGCGCCACTGGATTCAGTGCTGAGCCACATCTCTCAGCGTCTCTAACCAACTGCAATCCTCATCTTTTGAGCCCCAATGAGATAGGCGGGAAGCTTCAACCGAAGCTAACTTCTTCATGCCCTCGCGCCAAGTCATAGCCTGACCGCCGCGCCGTTTCTTCTAGCCTTACCAAGCACGCGCAAAAAGTTAAACGATGGGTAGGCATACGCAAAACATACCCGAGTCATCCGAGGCGGTGTAGAGCGGTTATTTCTGTCAGAGGACAACTGTGGACTTCGAAGAAGCTATCAACAGTCTTCTATGCTGCCCAGGAGCTGAAATATCCACTGTCTTTTTGAATTCGAAAGTTAACCATGTCAGCACAATAAAACATTATTGTGCAATATGTCACCAGGGAAATGCTAGTTATTCACTCTTTAAATTAGAAGCCTTATGCTGGTCCCTGTTGGACTCACGTCTTCGGCTTTGGGCTCTCTCCCAAGCTTTACTACGTCAACCTGACCTTTTTGAGACGCTTACCTGTGCTATTCCAGGCGGTAGTGCATCCGGAAAGCTGATCACTATGAAGCAGACAATTAAACCGAGTCTAGCCCTTCGGCTGCCGTTTGGTGGGATATGATGAATGGCTTCATATGCAGTTATGTTCCCAAGAGCGGGAAATCCACCCATAAAACCAGATCCATATGCCCGCGACAGATGCGTTTGTTCTAGATGCGATTTCCCCAGTGCACTTTGTTGTGAGAGGCAGGCATTGCTAAGTTGGTAGACCAAGTTGGTCAGCCCGAAAAGGTTTGCATACCTAAACCAGTAAGTCTGATCGCGTACGTGCTTTCAGATTAATTTTTACCTGACCTGACGACGAGACCACCTTGGCATGATGTGATGGCTTGCATGCCTCCATAACAGACATCCCATTTTGTACAAAGCAGCACAAGAAGCGTTTTATTCTGCTGCAGCTATGTAAAACCGACGCGACGTGTGTACCTTGTCTAGGTGCAGTGGAACTTTGGTGCGCTGGTTTGTCTAAGACGAGTGACTCAGCATGTACCGAGAGAGCAAATTATATCAGTGAGTTATATATGATAACTCTTGACGATTTCCATATTTTGTTGACATTAGTTGACAGCTGATAAGGCGATTGACGGTAAAACTGTCATTCATCTTTCTGTGGCTCGTAACACACTGGGTCCTCACTAGATTTACCTATGCAGGGACAGAGCTTCAGGTTCACTCTGTCGGTATAATGGGTCATTGCACCATATTCATTCTCTGCTATGAGAATGTTGCTTTTGTGTCTGTAATGATTTAGTGCCAAGCAATCAACAATATTCGTAGAGTAAAAGTTCATCTGAAAATAAGACTTTAATCAACTTATCAATTGTACGTGCAACTGAAACCAAAGTGTGATGACAACTAAAAACGAATAAAAAACAGTAGAAAACTAGTTCCCAACATTCGACCATGTAACAAAAAATGCAGAATAAAACTAGTTTTCATCCGTTCATGTATGCGTACAAATAATAAATGTACGCTTTGCGGATTCGCAGACAGTAGAGACGCCTTATCTGTTGTTACTGGGGGAGGCGTTCTAAGGAGTTTTTCTCTTCCACTAGAGGTCCGGTTGGGATATCATTGTCCGAATTATTGTGTTAGTTGATGGTATTTGTGGGATTCTGACTTGGCCTCTAATTCGAGGACGGCTGTATCGTCATTGCGGGTAGTGGGAACTAACTGGTGTATTAAAGCGAAGTCTTCGTGACCGCCAGAAGGGCGAACTGTAGTGTAAGTCGGGTTGCAATCGACCGGTTCTACCCTCTCTGCAAAGGGTTCGCATTTGGAATATCGGTTATGCTGTTTCAGTAGGACTCGGTTAATATTCAGAAGCCCACTAAGAAGGGGTGTTCCAGTATAAGCTCGATGGTTATGAATAAGCAAGCGTTCATACGATGCTGCATTAATTTTCATGCAAATCGGAGAATATGGAGTGCGACTCCTCCAGGAGATTAGCTTCCAAGTGCCGAGTTTCTACAGGTTTTCCTGTCGTTTAGTACTTACCATTACGCTACTATCTGCGGGAGGATATGGATATCACGAACCACTGCTGACCACGCGCGTCCGGAGGCCAGCTTGGTACAGATCGTGATCTAGTCTTTTCCATCCCCGGGCTCCATAGACCGACCGAAGGTTTAGGAGCCCTACGTCTTTTCATATGGCACTGGTCTACGTTTTGAGCTACCCACCAAGCTCATCACGACGAGACTGCACCTTGACGTGGTGTGATGGCTTGCGCGCCTCTATGACCCAAAGAGCTATACAGGATGGCTTCCTTAAGCCGGAGATGCAATCATACCTGACAGGTCAATGGGTAGAGGTCAGACGAAGTCCAGTCTCCTGGTCCTCCAGGTTGGGGGTTGATTTGAGCTGGCAACTCAGTCGGAAAAACCAGTGGAAGAATAATTGATCCAAGCAAATGGGCTTCCACTAAGCCATCCCGCTGCCTTGCGGATAGGTTCTTGTCAGAACTAAAGGCTTTGGATGAGGACCCTAATCGTTCTCCTGCTTTGTGGCTGGACACCCTAGCAGTACCCGTCCAACATCTCCCATGAACTGCACGAATACAAAGAATTCCATACTGCATCGGTCGTCGCGCAGGCTAATCAGGACCGCGCTGCCCATTGCATCGAGCGGGGTGGGTAGTGATAAGTGTGCTACTGCTCAGAGTTCCCTCTCTGTTATTCAACCTTTGTCTTCTGTCCCTAACCATCCCTCTTTGCCCCATCTATCCACTCATAATGCTCCCACTGATAACACGGTCGATACTCGCAACGATTCACCGTCAAACAGTGTCGGGAATAATCCTCTGTCTGGTAACTCACATTTTCTCAAGCCCCGTCAGCCTCTGAATCTCGGCTCCTTCAACGTGCGTACACTCATGCAGGCCGGTCAGCAGGCGTGCCTAGCCCTCACAATGAACTCTCTGAAGATTGATGTTTGCTGCTTAAGCGAAACGCGTATCCAGGATTCGAGCAGTGTGATTCAACTAACTGCTCCAGGTATCTCATCGAGGTATATTCTGCGCACCTCAGGAGACGAAACAGCTAGAGCTGTGGGTCAACGTGGTGTAGGAATTGTCTTGACTGACAAGGCTGAGGCTGCCCTATTAGACTGGATCCCTGTTAACAGTCGTTTATGTGCTGTGAGACTCCAAGGGTCCGTCGGCGTTCGAAAGGATAGTTGTGTTAAACGCAATTTGTTCGTGATCTCGGCGTACGCCCCAACGGACTGCAGCTCAGACTTGCAGAAAGATGAGTTCTATGATGCCCTCGCCACTCTCGTTCGCAGCAGTAAAGGTTCCGACATTGTAGTGCTAGCTGGTGACTTCAATGCACAAGTTGGCAAACTCAGTGTGTCAGAAGCCTGTTTAGGTGGGCGTTGTGCTTTACCCGCTGAGCGCACAGATAACGGGGATAGGCTTCTCCAATTTTGTGCAGACAATCGATTGTTCTTGTCTAGCACCAATTTCCGACACAGCTCGCGTCGCACAGCGACATGGCGCTCTAACTCTACAGGTACCTTTAGTCAAATTGACCATATCGCCGTAAGCTACCGATGGCGCAGTTCTGTTCAGAACTGTAGATCTTACTGGTCCACGTACGTAGAGTCGGACCATGCCTTAGTTTTAATGCGATTATCTCTCCAGCTCCATGGCCATCGTCGCAAACCGCAAACCGGATTAGCCGTGCAACGTTTGTGTGATCCAGACGTTTGCACCCGTTATGAGCAGAAGTTAGCACATGAGCTAGGATCCACGGAGAACAGTAATGTAGATGAGCATTGGTCTCATATCAAACAGGCGATGCACGTTGCAGCAGGTTTTGCCTGTGGTCCTCGATCCGTTGCCCATCACAGACACTGGATCTCGCAAGAGTCGCTGAGTATAATGGAGCAAAAGCGTCAGCTTTCGAACCGTAAAGAGATGAATAAGATGCGGAGAAAACTGCAAAGACAAGTTACGCGAAGCCTTAAGAAGGATCGCGAAAATTGGTGGGTCAATGTAGCCGAAGAAATGGAAGTGGCAGCTGCTTCAGGTAACAGTCAAAGACTGTTCAAACTTATTCGTGACACCGGTGGACGGCGAACTCAGGTCAGTGAAGCGATTTGCAATAGGAATGGAGAACCCATCCATAGCAAACAGCAAAGGCTTGACCGATGGGCCGAGTACTTCAAGGAACAGTTTAGCTGGCCGCACGCTAATGTAGTTACTCCCGTGTCAACAACCGCGATTTCTTGGGTGGTATCACTTGAGCCCCCATCAGAAGTAGAAGTAGAGTCATGTATTCGATTACTAAGGCGGGGGAAAGCGGCAGGTCCCGACGAACTTCCCCCAGTTCTTTTCAAACTGGGTGGTGAGGCATTGATAAAATCACTAACCGCCTTGCTCCGTGACATTTGGAAGGAGGAGCGTATTCCGTTAATATGGAGCGAGTCATTGATTGTTCCCATCTTCAAGAAGGGAATACGCAATGACTGTGGTAATCATCGTGGGATTAGCTTAATCCCGATAGTCACCAAAGTATTAGCTTCGATTTTGCTGCTCCGTCTTACACCGGCTCGCGAGAGGAATGTCCGCGAACAGCAGGCTGGATTCCGCCCAGGTCGAGGATGCACCGACCAGATTTTTACTCTTCGCCGACTACTTGAAACGCGTCACACGCACCACCGACCAACGATAATGCTTTTCTTAGACCTGAAAGGCGCCTTCGATTCAGTTGATCGAACATCGCTTTTCAGCACTCTTCATCGAAAAGGTATGCCCCAGAAGTTCGTGAACCTAATGAGATCATTGTATTCTCATACTTCTGGCCGCGTAAGGGTTTACGGCGAACTATCCGGTCGGTTCGAAACGACCAGTGGTGTTCGACAGGGATGCCCTTTGTCTCCATTCCTTTTTAACTTCGTCATGGACGAAATAATGGAGAGTGCGCTGCAAAATCTTCAGGATGTAGGCGTCGAACTAGGAGATAGTGAAAAGCTATGTGACTTAGATTACGCAGACGACGTTGTCTGCTTGTTCGAATCCACGGAACATGCTCAGCGTGCACTAGATAATCTCGCAAGAGCTGTAGCTTCATTCGGCATGCGCTTTGCACCTTCAAAGTGCAAGGTGATGTTACAAGACTGGACGTCAACGATTCCGAGCTTGATGCTCGATGGGGAGGTGCTGTCAGTTGTCGACCACTTCACCTACCTCGGTAGCTGCGTGACGACGGATGGGAGCACAGTAGTAGAGGTGAGTACGCGGATATCCAAAGCTCGAGCGGCGTACGCTGGACTGAAGCACTTGTGGCGCCGATCCGATATTTCACTGAAGTTGAAAGGTCGTGTATACTGTGCCACTGTGCGTTCAGTTTTGTTGTACGGTTGCGAAACTTGGAGTCTGCGTGCTGAAGATATTCGTCGTCTTGAGGTTTTCGACCATCGATGTTTACGTAGTATCGCTAGGATTGGGTGGAATAGCCGAGTAAGCAACGATGAGGTAAGAAAGCGAGTATTGGGTACTAATTCAGAGAACGTTTTGTCACAGCGTATCCAGCTTAGTAGACTTCGTTGGTTGGGACACGTGTTACGTATGGCAAACACACGTCTACCGTACCGTGTCCTATTCTCCGCCCCTCCTAGGGAGTGGAAGAGACCACGTGGAGGTCAACAGATGACGTGGCAGCAGAGAAGGAGAAAATGTATGGCAGACTTAGGAAAAGTAGGTGCTTCACGTCTTCGTGGTTGGGGTCCAAAAGATCCGTCTACCAGTTGGCTGGAGACACTGAAGGATATGGCTGCGAACCGCGAACAGTGGAGATTGTGTTGTCACTTTCTATCGAATCAGAATGTTTGATCGGTGTACGTTTGTACAGTTAGACTGTGTATTCCGTGTGTTGGCTACTAGGGCATTCTTTTCTTTTCCCACCCATGTAGGTCCACTCCCTGTCCATCTTGTATATTCATACTTTTTAATTCAACGTGCAACATGATGAGAAAGGCAGTGGTCAGTAGGGTTTGCCCTACTGTTTAACGCTGTACGATGATGATGATGATGATGTCAAATTCGCGAGGAAGCGAAGGCAAGGTTTTTTAATCCACCGTATGTACCTTTGCTCAACGCCACTCAACCTTTTGAAAGAATCAGTGTAGAACTTAAAGGATCATTACCATCATCCACACATAAGGAATTCCTCCTTTCAATCATTGACGAGATTTCCCGTTTCCCTTTCGCTTATCCTTGTCAAGACATTTCTACACCCACCGTTATTCGGTGTCTCGCCGATTTGTTTGCTACTTTTGGCATGCCCGCGAGTCTCCATTCTGACCGCGGATCTTCATTTATGTCTGCCGAACTCTGTGACTTCCTTCGCGAGAAAGGCATGGCTATTAGCCACACTATCGTTTACAATCCATAGTCTAACGGGCAGGTTAAACCTCTAAACTGCACGCTTTGGTAGGTCAATGCTCTCGCTCTGAAATCGCGAGGACTCGAGACTCGACAATAGGAAACTGTTCTTTTAGATGCGCTACACTCTATAAGTTCTCTTCTTTGCACAACAACCAATGCAACACCGCACGAATGCTTATTCGCTTACAACCGCCGAGCTTCTGCCGGGACATCCCTCCCTAGCTGGCTTCTGAATACCAACCGAGTGTTACTGAAGAAGCATGACCGATATTCCAAATACGACCCTTTAGTAGAGGAGGTGGAACTGCTCGAATACAATCCGAATCACGCCAGAATACGTCTTCCAAATGGTTGCGAGGTTCAGTCTCACTACGCCAGCTGGCTCCCGCTGCTCACGATGACGATACGACAATCCTTGAACCGGACACCGAGCCAGAAACTCCATCGATGTCATCACCAGAGTACTTCTAAAGACGATGCTCCCGCAGAACCTCACTTAGAATAGAAATCCGTAGAAAGCCTCCTCCAGCAGCAACAGAGAGTTTGTTCCTACTGCCTGCAAAATAGCGAAGCGTAAATTTTCTATTTATGGACATACATAAACAGATGCGAAGTGGTTTTAGTCTTCATCTCCCGTTGCCTGTAAGAACAATTCCATACACCTGGGAAGAATGCTGTGAAGTGGTTTTCTACTGTTTGTATTGTTGTTCGTTTTCCGCATATTCTAATTGTTACTGCACTTTATTTTCCAGCTATATGTACAATGGACAAGCTGATTAAGGCCTTGGTTCCAGGCGAACCTCTTATTCTGTGACTGATGTTGAACGCACGCTGTTTCTCCATTACAGAAGCGGAAGCGGGAACGGAAAGGTTCGAAGTAAAGTACCAATCGTTCCAAGGATAGGAAACTAGCAAATCACGAAACCCGTCCCATTTGGCTGAGCTGCAGCGCAAAAATGTGTATCAAGGTGGGCGGAGGATAGAACCGCGTAAAATTTGTCGTGTCATGTCCATTTGTTATTTTCTATCTACCTTAGTTTTATTACTATTGTTCTGAATTTTCTTATTGTTTTCTGCTCCTACCGTTCAACTGTATACCGAATAAAGTATGAATTCTACACCTCTATCTTGTCTGTCTCAACCACTGGGACTTTGTAATCATGGACATATCAACAGGAAACAGAAGTGGTCAGACGAACCAAGTGAAGAGCGGAGATGCCTGGGAAGAGAGAAGGAACAGGAATAAGAATAAGATCAAGGGTATGGGCACGGTTGCCAGCTCGTTGGGGGATACTTGTGGGGAGGTTAATTACCTGGAACAGGTCGTTGACTACAGCGAACTGTTCGGCTTCGCATCCCTGAGCCAAAGTGTCCGATGAGTAAATCAACCAATCCCAATCGTGAAAATTAAAATATCCTAAGATAACGAAACGACAGTTGAGATCTGCCACAAACTGTTGCTCAATGTTCGAAGTTAAGAAATCGAAGATCGATGAGTCGCTACTGCTGGGTGGACGGTAAGCAACACAAAAGTAGTGATTAAAAAGGGCAGCCGAAGCTTCAGCCACATCAACTGAAATTCACGACTGGAAAAGTCAAGGTTCTGTAGTTTGGGTGTGGACGAAGACACACATACTAGCTTTGGGTGAGAAACAGGAGTGAACGATATGGTTTGGAGATTGGAGGTGTTTGGTGTCTGATGAGGGGGAGATTTGAGTTTCGGTCAAAAACAGGACAAAAGAAGATCGGAGAAGTTGGTACACAGAATCGATATTATGGTCAAGTCCGCGAAATTTAGTGAGGGTGATGAGTTTGTAATTGTTTCGTGAATAAGCGGAGCCAGCGAGAGAGCGAATGCGTACGTGATTGTGTACAGTCATGATCCATGATGTGAGAAAACCACCAACCATGATCCTGAGACTTAAAGTGGCGAATCATATGAGGCCTCAATAGATCAGACGTGGTCGTGAGCTCGGGGCAGCAGAATAACCTACCACTATTGGGACTCTGTGTGGTTTACCACACTAAGTCTCAGGGTTGGGTTGCCGGCTACCTTTAATAGTGCAATGGACCTCTGTGGCAATGATCTGTACGCCTTCCACTATACTCATGCGCAACCACGTAACCGAAAAACTGTTTACAAGGTTATCAGGTGAACGGTTCGCAAGATTAAATGTGCCTATTATTAAATACAATGGCCATTTCCTATATAAAAATAAGGGAAAAGAAATCACTACTTGGCTAGATAGAAGAATCTTGAGCGTGTTTCCGAATATCAGGGGAAATGAAAACAGAGTTGTAAAGTGAAGTAGAGGAAATATAGGAAGACTTCGATAGAGGTGACTGAAGTGTGAATTGCTAGAGGCATTATTAGGTTGTCTGGGCTTCTGTTCACAATAAAACCTCTAATAAACAGACTGCTTTTCAACAGACTCACTCATGTACGACGTCAATAGCTGATTAGAGTGACATTAAAACGGAAACAGCGTTGTGGTTCGTGAAACTGAAAGGTAATGAACTACATTGCTTTTGGAGCGCTTGTCCTGTAGATCATAGTGATACACCCATTGTAAAGCATCTCGGTCTGGGGGAATTGAAAATATTGAGTCAAGGTGCACCTGGGTTCAAAATGTCCGGCCCGGAAAGTAATTTGTAACTCTAGCGGGAAAAGTGGTATTTCTAGGTTTGTCGATGAAATCCCAAAAACAAACGCACTGTGTCCTTAGTGAAACCTGTCGTTTCATCTCTTGTTGTCACGTCTTTTACCGGTTTATCTAGGTCTTCGGTACGGGTTCTGATTAACGATGTATCGTTGAAGGCACTTATCAATACGGGGAGTTGTGAGAGCTACTTATCATGTAATATCGCTGCACAACGTCGCTGGGCTATACTGTCCTCTACTAGTACGATTTCTATGGCACCAACTCAACTGTCTTGTTTTACTCAAGGGCACATACGCGCTTCTGTTCGATACAAAAACACTCATTACCTAGGTGATCGACCACCCTTCTATGTTCGCACGCTTACTACTGCAAAAGTCGACGTCCTATTCCTGTTCAACAATCTGGCTCCCAATTGTAAACCTATTGTCACTAAGTCGCACCGTCATTCTGTTGCAGACAAAGTTTATTAAAAGCGAAATTGACCAACTACTAGAGAATGATATCACTGAACTTTCAACATCCCCCTGGCGACCCCGAGTTTTGGTCACCACGAATGAAAGACACAAGAAACGCATGGTGGTCGACTACAGCCAAACCATTAATCGGTTTACGTACCTTGATGTTTACTCTCTGCCTCTAATCGATGACCTCGTTGAGAAGGTGTCCCAATACGCCGTTTTCAACACGCTGAATCTTCAGAGTGCTTATCATCAAATTCCCATACGTGAGGATGAAAAATCGTACACTGCCTTCGAAGCCCGTGGGAAGTTATACCAGTTCTGCCGCATACCACTTAGCGTGACGAACGGGGTAGCCTGCTTCCAGCGCGCTATTGATGACATCATAAGTGATGAATTCTTACAAGACACGCCTAAGTGGACAACGTTACTGTGTGTGGCCAAGACTTGGAGGAACATAATGAAAACCTGCAGAACTTCTTTGACGTTGCAAAGAGATGTGGCATTACACTCAAAGAAAACAAGAGCGTAATCACTGCAAAAAGGTCCGACTGTTCCGTTACGAAATTTCGCTAGGCTCGATCAAAGCAGACCCGGAAAGTTTCCAAGCCTTAAGAGAACTCCCTTCTCTACGGGACATCCGATCACAGAAGAGAATAGCGGGAATGCTAGCGTACTATGCCAACTGGATCCCACACTTCTCTGATAAGATTCGCCCCCCGGTGCACAACCGTATATTTCCAGCTCCTGATAATGTGACGACGGCCTTTCGAAATCTTAAAGACGAATTGGAGAGCTACTGTGTACACTATCGACTACAGTCGCTCCGTGATTGTCGAAACGGACGCATCAGATATGCCATTGCGGCCACACTGAACCAAGATGGTCGTCCTATTGCTTTCTTTTCACGCACTCAGTCTCCAAGTGAATATAGGTACTCTGCGATTGAAAAAGAAGCCTGTGTCATCGTAGAAGCCCTGAGAAAATGGAGGCATTATTTGTCAGGGAACCACTTTACTCTCGTCACTGATCAGCGCTCAGTCTCCTTGATGTATGGTCACTTGTATAAGGGCAAAGTAAAAAATGACACAATTCAGGGGTGGAAATAGGAGTTTCCTTGTTACCATTAGGACATTCAATATCGTCCTGGAATCCACAACAAAGCGGCTGACACGTTCTCTTGGGACAATTGTGTTTCCGCCGTATCGCGCGTTGACCCAAAACATTTACACAATACGCTATGCCATCCTGGTATCACACGCATGTTACATCTTGTCCGTTTTAGAAACTTGCCGTTCTCTGCTGACGAAGTTCGACCAGTTGTCGATCAATGTGAAATCTGTATAGAACTAAAACCCCGCTTTGTTAAACAACAGTTTGGCAAATTCATATAAGCTACTCAGCCATCTGGAAGAATCAGTATTGACTTTAAAGGCTCCCTACCATCTACCTCCCGCAACAAGTACCTTTTGACGATAATCGGCGAATATTCACGATTCCCCGTCGCTTTTGTCTGTTCTGACTTATCTTCTCCCATAGTTATCCAGTACCTTACCCAGCTATTTCCCCTAGTTGGAATGCTCTCCTGTGTCCACTTCGACCGTGGCACTGCTTTCATGTCATCTGAAGTTCAGACATTCCTTCACGACAAAGGAGTGGGAACCAGCCGCACCACTCCGTACAACCCACGCGGAAACGGTCAGGTGGAGCGGTTGAATGGGACCCTATGGAATGCCATCACGCAGGCATCAAAATCATAACAACTGGACATTTGTCACTGTGAATCCGTACTCTTCATCATCATCATCATCGTACAGCGTTAAACAATAGGGCAAGCCCCACTGACCACTGCCTTTCTCACCATGTTGCACGTTGAATTAAAAAGTATGAATATACAAGATGGACAGGGAGTGGACCTACAGGGGTGGGAAAAGAAAAGAATGCCCTAGTAGCCAACACACGGAATGCACAGTCTAACTGTACAAACACACATCGATCAGTCATTCTGATTCGATAGAAAGTGACAACACGATCTCCACTGTTCGCGGTTCGCAGCCATATCATTCAGTGTCTCCAGCCAACTGGTGGACGGATCTTTTGGACCCCAACCACGAAGACGTGAAGCACCTACTTTTCCTAAGTCTGCCATACATTTTCTCCTTCTCTGCTGCCACGTCATCTGTTGACCTCCACGTGGTCTCTTCCACTCCCTAGGAGGGGCGGAGAATAGGACACGGTACGGTAGACGTGTTTTTGCCATACGTAACACGTGTCCCAACCAACGAAGTCTACTAAGTTGGATACGCTGTGACAAAACGTTCTCCGAATTAGTACCCAATACTCGCTTTCTTACCTCATCATTACTTACTCGGCTATTTCACCCGATCTTAGCGATATTACGCAAGCATCGGTGGTCGAAAACCTCAAGATGACGAATATCTTCAGCACGCAGACTCCAAGTTTCGCAACCATACAACAAAACTGAACGCACTGCGGCACAGTATACACGACCTTTCAACTTCAGTGAAATATCGGATCGGCGCCACAAGTGCTTCAGTCCAGCGTACGCCACTCGAGCCTTGGATATCCGCGTGCTCACCTCTACTACTGTGTTCCCATCCGTCGTCACGCTGCTACCGAGGTAGGTGAAGTGGTCGACAACTGACAGCACCTCTCCATCGAGCATCAAGCTTGGAATCGTTGACGTCCAGTCTTGTAACATCACTTTGCACTTTGAAGGTGCAAAACGCATGCCGAATGGAGCTACAGCTCTTGCGAGATTATCTAGTGCACGCTGAGCATGTTCCGTGGATTCGAACAAGCAGACAACGTCGTCTGCGTAATCTAGGTCACATAGCTTTTCACTATCTCCTAGTTCGACGCCTACATCCTGAAGATTTTGCAAAGCACTCTCCATTATTTCGTCCATGACGAAGTTAAAAAGGAATGGAGACAAAGGGCATCCCTGCCGAACACCACTGGTCGTTTCGAACCGACCGGATAGTTCACCGTAAACCCTTACGCGGCCAGAAGTATGAGAATACCATGATCTCATTAGGTTCACGAACTTCTGGGGCATACCTTTTCGATGAAGAGTACTGAAAAGCGATGTTTGATCAACTGAATCGAAGGCGCCTTTCAGGTCTAAGAAAACCATTATTGTCGGTCGGCGGTGCGTGTGACGCGTTTCAAGTAGTCGGCGAAGAGTAAAAATCTGGTCGATGCATCCTCGACCTGGGCGGAATCCAGCCTGCTGTTCGCGGACATTCCTCTCGCGAGCCGGTGTAAGACGGAGCAGCAAAATCGAAGCTAATACTTTGGCGACTATCGGGATTAAGCTAATCCCACGATGATTACCACAGTCATTGCGTATTCCCTTCTTGAAGATGGGAACAATTAATGACTCGCTCCATATTACCGGAATACGCTCCGCGTTCCAAATGTCACGGAGCAAGGCGGTTAGTGATTTTATCAATGCCTCACCACCCAGTTTGAAAAGAACTGGGGGAAGTTCGTCGGGACCTGCCGCTTTCCCCCGCCTTAGTAATCGAATACAAGACTCTACTTCTACTTCTGATGGGGGCTCATGTGATACCACCCAAGAAGTCACAGTAGTTGACACGGGAGTAACTACATTAGCGTGCGGCCAGCTAAACTGTTCCTTGAAGTACTCGGCCCATCGGTCAAGCCTTTGCTGTTTGCTATGGATGGGTTCTCCATTCCTATTGCAAATCGTTTCACTGACCTGAGTTCGCCGTCCACCGGTGTCACGAATAAGTTTGAACAGTCTTTGACTGTTACCTGAAACAGCTGCTACTTCCATTTCTTCGGCTACATTGACCCACCAATTTTTGCGATCATTCTTAAGGCTTCGCGTAACTTGTCTTTGCAGCTTTCTCCGCATCTTATTCATCTCCTTACGGTTCGAAAGCTGACGCTTTTGCTCCATTATACTGAGCGACTCTTGCGAGATCCAGTGTCTCTGATGGACAACGGATCGAGGACCACAGGCGAAACCTGCTGCAAAGTGCGTCGCTTGTTTGATATGAGCCCAATGCTCATCTACATTACTGTTCTCCGTGGATCCTAGCTCATGTGCTAACTTCTGCTCATACCGGGTGCAAACGTCTGGATCACACAAACGTTGCACGGCTAATCCGGTTTGCGGTTTGCGACGATGGCCATGGAGCTGGAGAGATAATCGCATTAAAACTAAGGCATGGTCCGACTCTACGTACGTGGACCAGTAAGATCTACAGTTCTGAACAGAACTGCGCCATCGGTAGCTAACGGCGATATGGTCAATTTGACTAAAGGTACCTGTAGAGTTAGAGCGCCATGTCGCTGTGCGACGCGAGCTGTGTCGGAAATTTGTGCTAGACAAGAACAATCGATTGTCTGCACAAAACTGGAGAAGTCTATCCCCGTTATCTGTACGCTCAGCAGGTAAAGCACAACGCCCACCTAACACAGGCTTCTGACACATTGAGTTTGCCAACTTGTGCATTGAAGTCACCAGCTAGCACTACAATGTCGGAACCTTTACTGCTGCGAACGAGAGTGGCGAGGGCATCATAGAACTCATCTTTCTGCAAGTCTGAGCTGCAGTCCGTTGGGGCGTACGCCGAGATCACGAACAAATTGCGTTTAACACAACTGTCCTTTCGAACGCCAACTGACCCTTGGAGTCTCACAGCACATAAACGACTGTTAACAGGGATCCAGTCTAATAGGGCAGCCTCAGCCTTGTCAGTCAAGACAATTCCTACACCACGCTGATCCACAGCTCTAGCTGTTTCGTCTCCTGAGGTGCGCAGAAAAATACCTCGATGAGATACCAGGAGCAGTTAGTTGAATTACACTGCTCGAATCCTGGATACGCGTTTCGCTTAAGCAGCAAACATCAATCTTCAGAGAGTTCATTGTGAGGGCAAGGCACGCCTGCTGACCGGCCTGCATGAGTGTACGCACGTTGAAGGAGCCGAGATTCAGAGGCTGACGGGGCTTGAGAAAATGTGAGTTACCAGACAGAGGATTATTCCCGACACTGTTTGACGGTGAATCGTTGCGAGTATCGACCGTGTTATCAGTGGGAGCATTATGAGTGGATAGATGGGGCAAAGAGGGATGGTTAGGGACAGAAGACAAAGGTTGAATAACAGAGAGGGAACTCTGAGCAGTAGCACACTTATCACTACCCACCCCGCTCGATGCAATGGGCAGCGCGGTCCTGATTAGCCTGCGCGACGACCGATGCAGTATGGAATTCTTTGTATTCGTGCAGTTCATGGGAGATGTTGGACGGGTACTGCTAGGGTGTCCAGCCACAAAGCAGGAGAACGATTAGGGTCCTCATCCAAAGCCTTTAGTTCTGACAAGAACCTATCCGCAAGGCAGCGGGATGGCTTAGTGGAAGCCCATTTGCTTGGATCAATTATTCTTCCACTGGTTTTTCCGACTGAGTTGCCAGCTCAAATCAACCCCCAACCTGGAGGACCAGGAGACTGGACTTCGTCTGACCTCTACCCATTGACCTGTCAGGTATGATTGCATCTCCGGCTTAAGGAAGCCATCCTGTATAGCTCTTTGGGTCATAGAGGCGCGCAAGCCATCACACCACGTCAAGGTGCAGTCTCGTCGTGATGGATGCCTTGCATTCAGTTCGTCCCTTGTTGTGCACCGCTACTAATGAGACACCCCATGAGCGCTTTTTTAATTTCCATCGCAATTCTACTAGTGGAGACTCCCTCCCTACACGGTTGTCAAATCCGGGGACTTTCCTATTAAAAAGGATGGCTCGGTCTTTGAAATACGACCCCTTGGTGGGAGAAGTGGAGCTTCTAAACTGCAATCCACAATAGGCTCGAACTCGTCTCTCAAGTGGCACTGTGTCACTAAGGCATCCTGCCCCCAAATCGGTCGTCTTGGAGGTCTCACACCAAGGGCAGACGAATCAACACGCCTTTCCAACCGCCGAACCACCTGAACACACATTCGACTCCCTGCATCATACATCTGGAATCGAAGACGATGGTTCCCTGCCACCCCAGATCCCTGATCTGTAAGAAAATGTTCGGCAGCTTCTGGAAGCCCAACAATTAACCAGAATATATAATTCACGGAGTCGTGAGGTTTGAGTGTCCAGGAAGTGACCACCCTTTTATACTACACTGAAAATTTATCCAGCGGCGGAGAATGTTATGAACTAGTTTGACGTCAGTCTGCCATTTTCTCGTTTTTTTTTCTTCAATACTAACGCTTTTCGTTTTTCCTTTTCACCACATGTACTCGCGTTGTTAGAAGATTCAAGCTTCTTTTCGGATCCGTCCTCTCTCTCAGTTCGTTGCTCAATCATTCGAGTTCATAACATCACTTACACCTATGAATTCAGTTCTTTCATTTGCTTTTAGGACTTCAATTTAACTGACACCTGGCTCTCTGATGACGACGTGAGACAACAACGAAAACCAGAACACAGAAACATGTTATTAGTTGAAAAATGAACTGAGTTAAGACTCCCCTGAGTCGTATGTTCTTTTGTAATTTTTTCAGGATTATGTGGAATACTGATATCGGTAAAATTCTGCTCTTTCACCTGAGGATCAAAATAAACATATTTTTCGAGTTTGAGTATCACAGTACAACCTTCTCGGCGCTGATTCTAGTTCCTTCCAACCACAACTGAATATCAATTATGACAACGATTTCCTCGTAATACATTTTTGAAGCAAAACATGAGTATGGGCGGGAAAGGGGGAAGTTGACGGTCTAACTACGCATCCCCCCAAGCTTTAACGAAAAACCCGCAATTATCTAGCCACGATCCACCACTCATTCGTCACGACCCTCAGTCCCACGTCACCGCAAGCCAGTTTAATCTAAATCATCGAAATATTATAGCACCAAGAAATGTTGGGACGATCTTTTAGATACAAATATTGGTGTTGCAAAGCTGGCTGGACAAATGAGAAAGTGTGACGATCGTATTCTGCGCAGTTTGCCGTGGTAATGGCATCAAATGCTGCATCGCAAATTGGTTAAAGAAGGCTTAAACGATGCGCCGGTATTGCCGAAGCATGTGGTACAGTCCGCATGACTATTGCATTTTCAGCGATGTTGACAGCATCTGACGGTGCATTATAAATAAATAGATGGCATTGATGGGATGTACTTACGGCATTCTCCGTGAATCAGTTTTTGATGTACTAAAAAATCCAGACGAATAAAAGTAGTAGAATCTTTCTCCATCCTCTCCTTCAACTGAATCAATGTGTTTGTTGGCTCTACTGCATTACATAAAAGCATGGAAAGCTCTTCACCAAACTTCGTTGTAGGATCCAACAGTTAATGCTGTTTCCCGATCCGTGGATGCAATAGCAAGTATGTTTTGGCCTTAATGCCGAAGTGTTTCTCAACGTCCTTCAAATCCCCTCTTTGTGTGCCTTTGATTATTTTCCGTCGAACTTCCATGCTGGTGAAACATGATCTTTTCTTCGGATCCATATAGACGCTCTCCATTTTATCAACATCATCATCATCGTACAGCGTTAAACAGTAGGGCAAGCCCCACTGACCACTGCCTTTCTCACCATGTTGCACGTTGAACTAGAAAGTATGAATATACAAGATGGACAGGGAGTGGACCTACATGGGTAGCAAAAGGAAAGAATGCCCTAGTAGCCAACACACGGAATACACAGTCTAACTGTACAAACACACATCGATCAGTCATTCTGATTCGATAGAAAATGACAACACGATCTCCACTGTTCACGGTTCGCAGCCATATCATTCAGTGTCTCCAGCCAACTGGTGGACGGATCTTTTGGACCCCAACCACGAAGACGTGAAGCACCTACTTTTCCTAAGTCTGCCATACATTTTCTCCTTCTCTGCTGCCACGTCATCTGTTGACCTCCACGTGGTCTCTT
Organism: Fasciola hepatica; assembly: GCA_948099385.1. Taxonomy (NCBI): domain Eukaryota; kingdom Metazoa; phylum Platyhelminthes; class Trematoda; order Plagiorchiida; family Fasciolidae; genus Fasciola; species Fasciola hepatica. The sequence continues at coordinate 655,550 of CANUEZ040000057.1, read as the reverse complement.
CCACTCCCTAAGAAGAACGGAGAATAGGACACAGTATGGTAGACGTGTGTTTGACATACGTAACACATGCCCCAACCAACGAAGTCTACTAAGCTGGATACGCTGTGACAAAACGCTCTCCGAATTAGTACCCAATACTCGCTTTCTTACCTCATCATTACTTACTCGGCTATTTCACCCGATCTTAGCGATATTACGCAAGCATCGGTGGTCGAAAACCTCAAGATGACGAATATCTTCAGCACGCAGACTCCAAGTTTCGCAACCATACAACAAAACTGAACGCACTGCGGCACAGTATTCACGACCTTTCAACTTCAGTGAAATATCAGATCGACGCCACAAGTGCTTCAGTCCAGCGTACGCCACTCGAGCCTTGGATATCCGCGTGCTCACCTCTACTACTGTGTTCCCATCCGTCGTCACGCAGCTACCGAGGTAGGTGAAGTGGTCGACAACTGACAGCACCTCTCCATCGAGCATCAGGCTCGGAATCGTTGACGTCCAGTCTTGTAACATAACTTTACACTTTGAAGGTACAAAGCGCATGCCGAATGGAGCTACAGCTCTCCCAAGACTATCTAGTGCACGTTGATGGATGATGATGTTCCGTGGATTCGAACAAGCAGACAACATCGTCCGCGTAACCTAGTTCACATAGCTTTCTACTACTTCCTACTTCGATGCCTACATTCTGAAGATTTTGTAGCGCACTCTCCATTATTTCGTCCATGACGAAGTTGAACAGGAATGGAGACATAGGGCATCCCTGTCGAACACCGCTGGTCGTTTCGAACCGACCGGATAGTTCACCGGAAACTCTAACACGGCCATAAGTATGAGAATACAATGATCTCAGTAGGTTCATGAACTTCGGGGGCATACCTTTTCGATGAACACTGAAAAGCACTGTTCGGTCAAGTGAATCGAAGGCGCCTTTCAGGTCTAAGAAAACCATTATTGTCGGTCGGCGGTGCGTGTGACGTTTTTCAAGTAGTCGGCGAAGAGTAAAAATCTGGTCGATGCATCCTTGACCTGGGAGGAATCCAGCCTGTTGTTCGCGGGCATTCTTCTCGCGAGTGAGCGCAAGACGGTGCAGCAGAATCGAGGCTAATACTTTAGCGACCATCGGAATTAAGCTAATCCCACGATGATTACCACAGTCATTGCGTATTCGCCTCTTGAAGATGGGAACAATCAATGACTCGCTCCATATTAACGGAATACGCTCCTCGTTCCAAATGTCACGGAGCAAGACGGTAAGTGATTTTATCAACGTCCCACCACCCAGTTTGAAAAGAACTGGGGGAAGTTCGTCGGGACCTGCCGCTTTCCCCCGCCTTAGTAATCGAATGCATGACTCTACTTCTACTTCCGATGGGGGCTCAAGTGATACCACCCAAGAAATCGCGGTTGTTGACACGGGAGTAACTACATTAGCGTGCGGCCAGCTAAACTATTCCTTGAAGTACTCGGCCCCAACGGTCAAGCCTTCGCTGTTTGCTATGGATAGGTTTTTCATTTCTATCGCAAATCGTTTCACTGACCTGGATGCGCCGTCCACCGGTGTCACGAATAAGTTTGAACAGTCTTTGACTGTTACCTGAAACAGCTGCTACTTCCATTTCTTCGGCTACCTTGACCCACCAATTTTCGCGATCATTCTTAAGGCTTTGTGTAACTTGCCTTTGCAGCTTTCTCCGCATCTTATTCATCTCCTTACGGTTCGAGAGCTGACGCTTTTGCTCAATTATACTCAGCGACTCTTGCGAGATCCAGTGTCTTTGATGGACAACGGATCTATGACCACAGGCAAAACCTGCTGCAAAGTGCATCGCCTGTTTGATATGAGCCCAATGTTCATCTAAATCACTGTTCGTCGTAGATCCTAGCTCTTGAGCTAACTTCTGTTCGTAACGGGTGCGTACTTCTGGATCACACAAACGTTGAACGGCTAGTCGGGTTTGCGGTTTGCGACGATGACCATGGAGCTGGAGAGATAATAGCATCAAAACTAATGCATGGTCCGACTCTACGTACGTGGACCATTAAGATCTACAGTTCTGAACAGAACTGCACCACCGGTAGCTTACGGCGATGTGATCAATTTGACTCAAAGTACCTGTAGAGCTAGAGCGCCATGTCGCTGTGTCGGAAATTAGTGCTGGGCAAGAACAATCGATTGTCTGCACGAAACTGGAGAAGTCTATCCCCGTTATCTGTACGCTCAGCAGGTAAAGCACAACGCCCACCTAACACAGGCTTCTGACACATTGAGTTTGCCAACTTGTGCATTGAAGTCACCAGCTAGCACTACAATGTCAGAACCCTTACTGCTGCGAACGAGGGTGCCGAGTTCATCGTAGAACTCATATTTCTGCAAGTCTGAGCTGCAGTCCGTTGGGGCGTACGTCGAGATCACAAACAAATTGCGCTTAACACAACTATCCTTTCGAACGCCAACTGACCCTTGGAGTCTCACAGCACATAAACGACTGTTAACAGGGATCCAGTCTAATAGGGCAGCCTCAGCCTTGTCAGTCAAGACAATTCCTACACCACGCTGATCCACAGCTCTAGCTGTTTCGTCTCCTGAGGTGCGCAGAAAAATACCTCGATGAGATACCAGGAGCAGTTAGTTGAATTACATTGCTGGAATCCTGGATACGCGTTTCACTTAAGCAGCAGACATCGATCTTCAGAGAACCTAATGTGAGGGCTAGGCACGCCTGCTGACCGGCCTGCATGAGTGTACGCATGTTGAAGAAGCCGACATTCAGAAGCTGACGAGGCTTGGAAAATGTGAGTTACCAGACGGAGGATTATTCCCGACACTACTTGACAATGAACCGTTGCGAGTATCGACCATGTTATCAGTGGGAGCATTATGGGTGGATAGATGGGGCAAAAGGGGGGGGAGGGACAGAAGACAAAGGATGAATAAAAGAGAGGGATGCATATAGAGCCAGATCAAGTACGGCGAATATCACCTCAAACGGTCGCGGTGTGGTTACATCGCCTGACTATCTTCAAACGAAATATTCAACGACTCGACAACGAGTCTCCCCATACAAAGGTAAAATTTCCCAATCTAGCAGTCCTGTCAGTAGAAGTCTACCATGTAACAAACGGTAATTTGCTAACCACTCAAAGTCACTGACAAAGACCAAGACTCCATATGATCGACAAAATAAAGGATTGGTCTCTTATGCGCTTACATAGGTGGATACACTGAAATTCCGAAGATCATACACAAATCTGCTATAAGTACATCCCATCAATGCCATCTATTTATTTATAATGCACCGTCAGATGCTGTCAACATCGCTGAAAATGCAATAGTCATGCGGACTGTACCACATGCTTCGGCAATACCGGCGCATCGTTTAAGCCTTCTTTAACCAATTTGCGATGCAGCATTTGATGCCATTACCACGGCAAACTGCGCAGAATACGATCGTCACACTTTCTCATTTGTCCAGCCAGCTTTGCAACACCAATATTTGTATCTAAAAGATCGTCCCAACATTTCTTGGTGCTATAATATTTCGATGATTTAGATTAAACTGGCTTGCGGTGACGTGGGACTGAGGGTTGTGTGCCAAGGCTAACGGACTGAGGGTCATGGCGAATGAGTGGTGGATCGTGGCTAGATAACTGCGGATCTGGGTCAAACCTTAGTGGGAAAATGTGCCATAGGCTGTCGTAAAAATTTGCGGGGTGTCGACTTTACTCTGATTTCGTTTTTTTCACGAATATAACCGCACTGAGGTTAGTCTAAGATGACACCAGGTGAAAAATTGGAGAGTGGGAGAAAAAATCAGCTTGAGAGTCCAGCATCTGTGAGACTTTCGAAAGAAGTTACTCCGAAAGTGATAATAACGGCAGAATGGGTTCAACATGCAAATAAATTTCCTAAAACAATGATCATTACGTTCTAAGGCGAGAATTCACGGACTGCATCAAGACAAAATGAATGTACATCGACACTAGACGTACTACAATGTATCGCACTAAACATATCACTTAAAAAAATTTGGTACTGAAATCCGTCACTGGTCTCACCCATGTCTCCGATCAGCAGAAGTTTGAGCAAAACATCACTCGGAGGAGGACTTCCTGGTTCCATGAACGCAGAAGCCCAACGGCAGAAACTGCGACCCCGTGACCGCACAACAGGGATCTCAAAATGGTTTAATTTCAAGGTCAGTTCAGTTCAGTTCAGTTTGCACAAGACAGCTAATGGCCACAACCAATTCAACGTCCAGAATTCCTTCGAAGGTGCTCGGACCAGCTATGCACACACCACTACCGGGTGTACTCCGTCGAATCCCCGGTAAAAATGAGACAGAAACAGAAAACCTCATGGCAGATCAACTGCGAGAGACATTACGCATCGGTGACGTTAGCGGAGACTGTACGCAACGAGCGAAAAATTCAATTGAAGCACACTTCAGAAGGACCGCAGTGCTCCCCGTCATCCATTTGCTTAACATACTCAAAGCTCACTATGGGGAAATATTTCGCACCACTTGCGATCTAGGGCACTTTTAAAGGATCGGACGGTCTGCAGATCTGTCATTCCACCAGGCAGACCGTTCCAACCGTTTACTACCCTGTCGCTGAAGAAGTGCGATCTAGCCACCAACCTAGCTCGGGCTTTTGCCGGCTTCTTTCCATGTCCACTTGTTCTGGAATCTAAAGCCACTTGGAACAGACTATCTGGTCTAAGGCCAGAGAAGACCTTGGTTACCTTTACCGCTTCTACACGATCCCCAAAGTCTCCTCCTTTCTAACGAGAAAGGATTCAGATCACAGAGCCTCTGCTCGTACGTCTTACCTCTCTGCCCTTCAACCACTGGCGTGGCGAGACGCTGAACTTCCTCTAGGCAGGTGGCGTCCCTGCTGTAGAAGGGTCACCAAGCCTGCACACTACCTTCTAAGTGAGGTCTTACTATGGCCATGTGAATTGGTGCGAATATCTCGGGCTGCCGGCAGGACAAAGCTGACCGCAGTCCAAAGAGCTGACCAAGGGGCCTTTTATGCAGCAGCGTTACACTGCTCTGATCATTTAAAATCACCTTTCGTGATGACCCCAATATCTTTAGCCTTATTGACTGCTTCTATGGTGAACAGCCGTTGATCACGAGCGGCAGTTTGGCCCTCTGTTGGTCTTGACAACAAATGGCTTTTTTCAGCGTTCAGAAGTAAGTCCCATTTGTATTCTCAGTCCAGGACGGTCCCTATATCCCTGCTCAAGTCCACCCTACCCTCAGATCCAACAATCTTCACAACATCCGTAAAATTAAAGCTAGGACCGCCCTGGGATGAATCCCTGAGACACACCACTGGTGGCATTCACCAAACTGGAGCTCCTATCCCCTACTTTGGCATAAAAAGTCCTGTGGGGGGGGGGGAATTCAGCCAACCACCTATATACGGGCCCACCTATGTCGAACGTCTCCGTCTTGCATAGCAAAAGACGATGGTTAACGGAGTCGAACGCCTCTCTAAAATCGAGATAGCATACATCAACTTGCCTAACTTCGTCCGGTCGTCGAGTCACTTCATCTAAGAAGCACAAGAGATTGGTTAGAAAAGATCTAATTTTCAGGAATCCATGCTGGGCCGGACTTAGCTTGGAGTGTTCCAGTGGGTGCAGACAGATGTGGGCGCGGCTGATCTTCCCAAAGACTTTACATGGGATGCTAGTTAGGCTTACCGGTCTGTAGCTTTCCACAGCTGACTTAGCTCCACTCTTATATATTGCCACGACCGTCGCAAGTTTCCAGCCCTGAGGCAGCTTACTTTGATCTAGCGTGTCCTGTACAGCCTTCATACCGACGGAGCTATGATATCCTCCATCGGCTTGATGATAGGTGAGTGGATGCCATCTAAGCCCGCTGACTTGTGGCTGTTTAATTCCCGTGGTGCTTAAGCACCATTTCCCCTGAGAGATTTATCTCGTTTAAAGGCGGAGCAGGATGTTTCAGAGCCAGACCGAGTCGCACCCGACTATCTATCCTATGTACACTACCAAAGTATTCCCCCAGGGCGTCTGCTTTGCTCTGGTCATCAGTGACAGTACCGTGATCCCTAGCGGATGATGGACCTACGGCATTCTTTGTTGAGCCTTTCGAATGCACGTAGCTGTAGAACTTTTTCGGCTGTTGTCTTACACACTGGGCTAATTTGAGCTCGAATTCCCGCCTCGAAGTTCTCAGAAGGCTCACAGTCTCGTTTCTAAGCTTCTTATAGAGGTTCCAGGCTAGCTGACTGCCGGAAGCTTTGTACTGGTTCCAGCTGCCGTTTCTACGCTTGACGGTCTTGGATATTTCAGCCTTTTACCACGTGGATTGCCCTGCCCACTCTTTCGTTTCAAGGGTGCGAACTTTTATAGGGCATTCAGGGATCACCTTATGACCTGCCAGCTCTCCTCGACGGTAGCCCCCTCTAGCATGTCCCAGGTCAAGCCTATCGCCCCTATTACGAAGCCTTTATGTGTCCATACTACCGAAGTGTATGACCAGCCTTGAGGGTACCTCGGGTTGCCGCATGCATAGTTCCATTTTGACACATATGTGGTCGCTCTTGGCCGGCGGTACACAGTAATGTTGTCCAGACACATCTTCGGGGAGGTTCGTTATTGCTAGGTCCAGGAAGGACGGAACACATCCAGTCCTATATCTGGTATTTTCCCCAATAAGATAGTGCATCGCATTGGCATGCGGCCATTCTAGGTAGTTTTGCTCCTCCGACCCCGGCTCGCAGACCTTAGCTATCCAGTCAATACGCGGAAGATTGAAGTCGTCCACTATGAGGGTCTTTTGTGAGTCCTTAAATAGCTCAGCTGAAGTCCACAGTAAACAAACATTCTCTTCGCAGTTTGTGCTTGGTGCCCTGTAGCCACCGACAACGTCAACACTTCTGCCTGGAAGAATGATGGTAACGGCGCGCAGCTGGACGTTGCTAGTGCACATCTTGGTCCGCGACTCAAGGTGGCTTGTACCTGAACTAATGAGGGTGGCTACCCCTCCACCAAGGCGATCGGGTTCTCCGTCCCGCCCATAGGCTGCAGAACTGTTATCTATTAGGCCTGGTGCATGGTCTCACTTAGAAAGCCACGTTTCCGTAGCAGCAACTATTGACGCATCGTGCCTCCCAGCGGTTTTGGCTAGTTCCGTCCATTTGTTTCTTATACTACACGCGTAAGTATATAACGCCACCGCGTTTGCTCCGCCACTTAGGTGCCTCCAATTATTTTTTGCTCTCTGGTTCTCAGGCGCAACCCTTGAGATGATGACAAGTTTTTTTGCATCGGCCGTCCCCACTGGTGTGCATGACGCCGGCTGACGATCCAAAACTCCCGACGACCCCCAATCCATCTCTAGAGAAGTTGCCATGACATCCAGGCTGACAAGGGTCGAGCTGTCCTCCCCCTTCGGACCGTGCTGCCAATTTTTATCTTCATGTGCGTCTTTAGTACAACTATTCCCGAACCCGCACACAGCTTCTTTACTACTTTCGGGGCCGGGGCTTGGGGGCCGAATACTGCATTGTGACATAATATAATACGTAATAGCTTATTTCAGAGACGTCCTAAGCGTGCCTTACGCATGATCAAAATTTTACAAGCGAGAAAACTGACAGACAAACTTCATGGAAAATTTGGAAATAAGCAACGCAAGAGAGGGTAGGATGAAATAGGGGGGATATAAGAGGGAGATAAATGTATGCACAGCAAGGAGTAATGTAGGGGGTTTAAGTGAGCACAGAGATGAATTAAAATATAGGCGCGGTGAATTTGGGGGTCAAGGTCAGATGGAGCAGCTGGCTGAGCCAAGTGAGGGAGGGCGGAGCCTGGGAGTTTCACAGGAGGAGAACAGAAAATCGGCATGAGAAGCTATCGTTACGAGAAACGATGAAGAAAAAAGGAAGGAAGAAGAGAAGAAAAGAACAAAAAATCGAGTTGTGTGGCTGGGGACTAGGTAGCCATGAAATATGAGTTATTGCACTGAACGGACAGTGTCGACTTGAAAGCAGGGAGCTAGCAGATGGCATCAGTGCCGCGGAAGGATCAAGATACGGTAAATGTGAGGCACAGTTATGGACAAAATGGACGCATATCATGGAGGGAGGTGGCATGGTGGCAAAAGAACTGGAGGCAGAGAAAATAAGTGGATACAAAAATATATAGGTATATACATATCTATATATATATATATGTATATATCAGGGCAGGAGCAAATAGCAGTGAAGAGACGGGACACGGAGGTGGCAGTGGCTGGACGGGACAGATAGGGTTGGTCCAAATGGTGCGGAATTACCTTGGATAAACCCCAACGAACATGTTCGTGACGGGTGAAAATGGGAGATCAACAGAAAAAATGAACCAACTTTGGAAGCACAGAAGTGACGGATGTGAGCAGAAGTTGATAAATGAGGGAATATGAAGGAAGGGATCGATGAAGACAGGCAAGAGTGAATCTGTCTGATTATTGCAGGTGCGGCATGTGGTGACGGTCAAACATGGGTGTAACAGCGGTCGTGGAAAATCCCCCTTTTTCCCTCGCGATTCAGTGTTTTTTCACAACATCACTCATTTCCATACACTATTGACTTGTCTTTACGAACTGGTTGTTTTTCTAGACCAATTGTTGTTTGTTCGCGCCCAGAGCGCTATTTCGGCACATCCTTGCTCAGGACCTGCGTGACGCACGTGCTGTCTGCTCACACGCTGCCATTCGGTTTCTCGTTGTTGAGTCTTTGTGATCGTATTATTGAGGTTTGTATATTGTTTATGTCATTGTTTATTTTAATAATCTAGTATTGTAGAATTATCACGGATAATCGCCTTCTGATTTCGGGATCCGTTGCGAATTTGGCTACGCATTGCTCAAACGTTCGTAACAATACTCAATAGATCAATTTGGAACGAGGAAAAATCACGCAAAATGCCATGGAAAAGGATCAAAAGCAGTCGAATCCGGACAGGAAGTAATACGGCAAGTCTCTGGGGAGGTTTTGGGTACATATGATTCTTTAGTTAATGCTAGATCGCCTAGTCCTGTCAGTGCTAGCTCATGTGTTATTGAAAGCAATATTGATCGTAAGGATGTCGATTTATATAAGCTGAGAATACTAGAACTAGAGCAACAGTTACTTTCAGCTAGACTACAGGCGCATGAAGCAGAGAAGTGTACACAGAAACAGCGAGAGCATGAGACCAGTGACTTCGACACTTCCGATAGGTTAGAGTGCAATAAGGTAGGGAACCCCACGCCGGTCGCCGAATACAAACCACCATCGATCGATCTGCCTAGAGTAGAGTTAAAGGTTTTCGACGGGCGAGCTGAGCAATACTGCAAGTTTGTCAAACAGTTTGAGACGTTCGTTGAAAACAAAGTAACCGACCCTGGGCAAAGGCTTCTTTACCTTACTCACTTCTGCCGAGGCCAAGCGCGAGAAGCTATCGACGGGTGCACCATGCTCGATCCAGAACAAGGCTACACAAAGGCAAGAAAGATTCTGAGGGACTTGTTTGGCCAACCTTTCAAAGTAGCCCGTAACCTAATAGAGGGCGTGATGGTAGAGGCAACGAGAGCCAAGGGCGACGTCTACACCATGGCCGACCTGGTGATCAAGATGCAGAACTGCTCAATAGCCCTCGACCATTTAGGTTACAGGGCTGACCTAGACGCCATGCACACTTTGGAAGGCATAGTCCGTCACCTCTCTCCCGAACTACAGGGTCGGTGGGCGGAAGAAGCTGAACGGATAAGCTGAGGCTACAGAGAAGCCAACTTCGAAGACCTGACCGAATACTTGGACAGGCAAACGAAGATAGCTGACAGCAGATTCGGCCGACTCATCCGGGACAGCAACCGAGCAAACAAGCCCGGTACTAGCCAAGCCCAAACCCCGCCAGACACCTTATGCCGTACGCACGGCTCTGGGATGGATGTTATACGGTCCAGTAGGGGTACGCGGTTCCGTGAATTACTTATCCGCCGAAACAGACCGCATAGAGTATCATCTGCAACGGCTGTATGAAAAGGAGTTTCATGACATTGGAGACGGAAGACCGACGTTGTCTCAAGAGGATCACTTCGCTCTACAAACGGTGCGGCAAGGCTCTAGAGGCCTCAAAAAACAGTTCGAGGTTCCCCTCCCATGGCGCACACCGGTCGACCCGTGGACTGACAACAGAAATTATGTTCTCCAACGATTACTACGACTAAAAGAACGCTTCATTCGAGACCAGAATCTGTGGGAACGATACGCGGATTTGATGAAGCGAAACGAGGCCCTCGGTTAAGTTGAAAAGGTGCCTGTTAACACCGACAGCGAAAGGGGTATCTGGTATCTGCCTCACCATCCGGTTATCAACCCCAAGAAACCCAATAAACTGCGGATGGTTTCCGACTGTGCGGCCAAGTTCCAGGGCAAGTCGTTAAACGATCGCCTACTACAGGGGCCTGACTGGACCACATCCCTGATCGATGTTTTTTGCCGTTTCAGAGTGGGTAAAGTGTCTTTGTCTGCCGACATTAGGGAAATGTTCCATCAGGTAAAGATTCCTGTTGGAGAACGAGATGCTTTGTGTCTCCTGTGGTGGGAAGGGAGCGACCGAGACAACGCAGTGGTGAATTATAGAATGACCGTCCACCCCTCCGGAGCCATATCGTCACCATTTTGTGCAAACTACGCCCTCCGAGAATCAGCGAACAAACATGGCGATCTAGTACATCGGACGGTGGTAGAAAGCGTCAGCAGGAACTTCTACGTCGACGACTACCTTGAGTCATTCTATGATGTGGGATCAGCTCTGGAGCAGTTCAGGGGTCTGACGAGATTGCTGGAAGAGGGCGGCTTCCATCTAACTAAATGGATGTCGAACGCTTCAGAAGTGCTGAAGGTCATCCCGTATCACGAAAAGGCCGGAAGGGTAAGAGATTTGGACGGCTCTCCACTTCCTATCGAGCGCACCTTAGGGATACAATGGGACGCGGAAACGGACGATTTTGTTTTCGGACTAAACGTTCCCGAGCTGCCAATAACCCGTCGTGGCATACTATCTGCCGTCTCAAGTTTGTTCGACCCGCTCGGTTTCGTCTCACCATGGCTGCTACCCGGGAAGATCTTGCTGCAGCGGCTGTGCCGTAAGAAAGTTGATTGGGACCAGTCACTGGACCGAGGGGACCGGCTGGACTGGGAAGAATTTTTGAACACCTTGAAGAAATTAGGGGACATAAGAATCCCACGATGTTTGGCTCCTGGCCATACGACACGGGCTGGAGAACTACATGCCTTTTTCGATGCATCCGAAGTCGGTTGTGGAGCTGTGGTGTACGGACGATGGTGCGCAGGAGATGGAAAATATACCACGAGGATCCTGTTCGCCAAAGCCAGCGTTGCTCCACTGAAGTCGGTCTCAATCCCACGCCTTGAACTCAGCGCAGCCGTGTTGGCAGTCAGGGTGGTGCAAGCTGTGAAGAGATGTTTCGATCTTTACATTTGGTCGGTGAGCTTCTGGACGGATTCAACGATAGTACTTTACTATATCAACAACGTCCGGAGCCGGTTTAGTACCTTCGTTGCTAACCGGCTCACGATTATCCACGATGAATCAGCCACGCACCAGTGGAGTCATGTCAGGTCTGGCGATAATCCGGCCGACCTGTGCTCCCGAGGCGCGAACAACTTCAGGCAACTGGACACGTGGACGAGAGGGCCAAGCTTCCTGCAATTGCCCAAACAGGACTGGCCCGTGTTCGAATTAAAACCCCCTACGGAATTGGAACTGGAGATCAAAGGCGTAGTGATAGCAACCAACGTCGTCGAAGCGTCATCCATTCTACCGCGACTGGTCAGGTTTTCTTCCTGGATGAAGACGCTCCGTTCGCTAGTTTGGTTAACCAGGTTCAAGAGAAATTTACTAGTCATGAAAGGGCTACGGCCCTCAGGTCGGATGCGGGTCGGCCCGATGGGTCCCGATGAGCTACAAGCGGCAGAGTACGATATTTTCAGAATGATACAATGCGAGGCTTTCGCCCGAGAACTCAAGAGGGCGGAAGAAGTGGGGCCGACCAATGAAGACATGCCATCTCCAAGAGGCGAGCTGAAGCGTTTAAACCCCAAACTCATCAACGGACCGCTGCGGGTGGATGGTAGGCTGACTAACGCCCACCTGAACTTTGACACAAAGTATCCTATACTGCTGCCTGCGAGACAACCTGTAGTAGAGCTAATGATCCAACACGTCCACGCCGCGGAGGGACATGCCGGGGAAATTCACGTGACGAGCGTCACCCGAAAGCGCCTTTGGTTGTTGAGAGGACGAGAGACTGTAAAACGCGTAATCCGACGGTGTGTGCAATGCAGGAGACGCAATGCCACAGCAGGCAAACAACTCATGGCCCCACTACCAGAATGCAGGGTGACTGCGGGCTGGTGGCCGTTCAGTGATACCGGGTTGGACTATTTCGGGCCTTTGTGGATCAAGTGCGGGAAAAGATTAGAAAAGCTATACGGATGTATCATGATGTGCATGAAGTCACGTGTGGTACACCTAGAAGTCGCACATTCGATGACGACCGATTCGTTTCTACGGGCCTTGCAAAGATTTATCAACCGACGAGGCGTACCAGCCGATATATACTCAGATAATGGATCGAACTTTGTGGGCGCTCACCGGGAATTGCAGCGTTAGCACAAGAACATAAACAGGGACGAACTGCAGGATCGAACCGTGGCCTATGGCATACGATGGCATTTCAACCCCCCACAGGCCAACCACCGAGGCGGCGTATGGGAACGCATGATCCGGTCCGCCAGACGGATATTGCTGTCAATCATGAAGCAGCAGCCGCCTGACGACGAGACGCTAAACACAGTCATGACTGAGGTGGAGCGAATCCTGAACAACCGCCCCCTGGTTCCAGTATTGAACGGCGACCCCACCCACCTGGCGCTCACCCCGAATGACTTATTGACGTTAAGGTCGAACGAGGGTTTCCAAAGGCCGGTAAAACTTCATGGGAGCTACCTCCACGGATGGAAGCAAGCGAACCATCTGGTCAAGGTTTTCTGGAGGCGCTGGCTGCGGGAGTACCTACCGGCTTTGCAGACTCGACAGAAGTGTCTTGGCAAAACAAGACCATTCAAAGTTGAGGACGTGGTTATGATCGCCGACGAACGCGCACATTTCAGCACTTGGTCTTTGGGAGTAGTTACGGAAACCATCAAAAGCACTGACGGAACGATAAGAACGGTGAAGGTGAAGACAGCTAACGGAGTGCTCATTCGTGACATACGCAGTATTAACCTACCCGAGAGCGAAGACGGAGGAGCTGATAACACTGAGGCCTAGTAAACCTTTTCACACCAGTCATCGAGGTGGATAAAAAAACACCATATATACCACACGGTCTCCGTCAAACACGTTACAGTGCTCGCGGTCTTTCTTTGACATTACAGAAGGTTCTTTCAGATATGTGGTGATGAATGCGATCCCATTGTACATACCGATACATACACACATGCAAGACGCATTCTACATCCCGTAAACCCATCAAACATGTGACAGTGTTCGTCGTTTTGGCTTTTCGTTGACGTTACCGAATGCCCCTTGCATATGTGGAAGTAGCGGAGCTTAGGTCACACACACATGCTACATTTGACTCGTTTTCTTGCCACACGGTCATTTTTTGACATTGCAGAAAGTCCTCCTTTGATGTGTAGTCATACCTGTGATTTCGTTGTACACCCCGGCACACACACACACGCACTCAAGCACGTACATCCAGGACAGGACGGCCCTTTATGAGGACAACATTTTGTGACCCTTCACGCCCGCCATCGGCCATTTGGTCTCGTGGAAGATGTAGACTAGCCTCACGTCTATGTATCCAGTGGATTAGGTGCGACCAGTAGTAGAACGTTGACGACGAGCATTAGATGCGCGTACTGACAGCAGGGCCTAGATAGGTAGGAAGAATCAGTACCTTTATACCGAACCTTTGACTCTGCTAAGGATCCAGGGGGATTTTGGTGGGCGGTGTAACAGCAGGTCGTGGAAAATCCCCCTTTTTCCCTCGCGATTCAGTGTTTTTTCACAACATCACTCATTTCCATACACTATTGACTTGTCTTTACGAACTGGTTGTTTTCTGGACCAATTGTTGTTTGTTCGCTCCCGGAGCGCTACTTTGACACATCCTTGTTCAGGACCTGCGTGACGCACGTGCTGTTTGCTCACACGCTGCTATTCGGTTTCTCGTTGTTGAGTCTTTGTGATCGTATTATTGAGGTTTGTATATTTTTTATGTCATTGTTCATGTAATAATCTAGTACCGTAGAATATCCCGGATAATCGTCTTTTAATTTCGGGATCCGTTGCGAATTTGGCTACGCATTGCTCAAACGTTCGTTACCATGGGTTAAGCGGTATTCAATGGACATAAATTATGCGAGATCAAGATGGACGCGAAAATGGCTGGAGAACGTTGAGCGAATGTAAGTATAAGGTGGTTGGAGAGGTGTAAAAGATCACTGGGGAAGGGTAACTTGAAAGTTAGAAGAACTGTGGTTCGAAGATGCATCAGCTGTAACAGCGAATAACATGGAAGAGAAATAAGGAAGTGGAGGATCAGAAAGATCAGGTAATGGCAGATCGCATGGTTTGAAACTGTAGGTGAGAATGATGACGTAACAATGACATTACACTGAGGGGAACGCGGAAAGGCAGCGCAGCCTGAAAGGCACAATGAAGATGCCTGTGGCAAGCATTGTACGAAGCAGACGAGAGTGTTGACCGGGGAAAACCAGGTAAGGGGTGATGAATCAGATCTTTTTACTGAAGATGACATTGGATGAAGACCGAGGAGAAGAAAAGAATCCGGACGGGAAGGCCTGTGATGGAACACAAATGCACGAAAAATGGTTGTGCGTCGGAGTTTGGAGACCGGAACTGAGGAGTTGCGTGCTTAAAAGCCATTGCACCAACGGATTGGGCCAGAAGTTGCTCATCGGTTGACTGCCTAAGAGGAAGATCCACGGAAGAATTACGGATTCAGACGTGAAAAATATGGAGGTGGTAAAAAGGTAACAAATTTCTTTGTAAATAAACGCAAAGGTTGGAAGGGCTAGTTCTTGTATGGTGATTGGTAATGGTTACGGATGTGTCTGGTGCTTAACGGTGGGAGGTATAATATGGACAAAAAAGAATATCGTGAAATGTTGGATATTGAGGTATGCGATCAATGAGCTTTATAGGCATATGGAGGTACCGAGTGAATGCTGATTAGGAGCCGACAGGGGCAAAATGGGTGGAAAGGATTATATTTCGGGCTTGGGCGGAGTAAAATGGATAGGGTGAGAGTGACATCATGCAGTCATTGTGAAACACGATAGGAACAAAAACAGAATTGATGGGTGCGCATACAGAGGTAGAAAGACACGGAAAGGAAGTGATAAGGGTGCTGACAAGAACTAAAGATGAGCGAAATGTGGCAGAAGAATGGTAGGATCATGCGGTCCGCAACGGACAGTGATAAATGCAGTAAGGCGAAGAGGGTTGGAGCGTGCAATCCGCAACCGGTGCTAGTGGGTGGGGCCAAGCGTGCGCTGGACACCCAAACTGAAAAACACTTCGTGATGTGAACACAGAGGTGTGATTCACCGGCTTAGCTGCGCTCGCATATCGTTGCAGACGGCTTCAAGCGCGATGTGCGCCTGCTAAAGCGGGGGACCCGGCCGCGCCCCGCACCGTTAGGATTATCTGAGCGTTCATCGGTGGTTGTACAGAGGGCTGAACAACAACGCTAAGGGTATCAGGTCCAGGACCAACTGGACAGGTTTCGGGAACTTGGACAACAGAGCCAACGGGAACAGCGATCGACAGGCGGCCATACGGCATTATCATCCAGGTGCACCAGCCAGAAGGGTGGTCAGTGTAGTGTCCGGGGTGGTTGACCGGCATTGAGGATCACTGGAAAGGCAAGTGAGATAGAGAAACGCAGTCTGGATATAGCCCAGCTGAGGGTCAACGGTTAACGGAAAGAGGAACAAAAGTGAGGCACGGCCTCATAAATGCAGCGGATTCCCGAGACCAATTGAGGCCATGGGACATAGGACTAAAAAAAGAAACGCGTAAGTAGGGGATAAAAATACAATGGAGAGGTTAATATTTCACCTAGAGTAGCCGTTCAGCAGAAGAAAAAACTAAGTGCAGCATGAAATTACGGAAGAAACTTAGCTGAAGAATGGGGTGGGAGCAGAACCGGTGACGTCATAACTGGATGTTGAGTTCAGTTAGTGAGCCACGCTAAGTGAGATAAACGAGACTAGATTTTTCAGTTCAAGATCGCGGAGGTGGTGATGAAAGTATATGTGGTGGGACCTGGTTTAAAAAACAGGCGTTGCAAGCTAAGAGATATCGAAGAACTTTGGGTTATTTACCATGCTTATGTTATTAATTGCAGCGCAGTAATGAATATATATATATATATATATATGCTAGATAAGTACATCCGATTCCTGAACTATAGTCAACCTTATTCGGTGTCTAAGCCGAGATGGAGTGACGCGTTCTCCTCAGAAACCAAATCATACTAGCTGAGGTTTATTAGCGGTACTGCAAACAATAATCAATCAAAGGGATAAATGTACAGACCTCAAAACGTGACGTCATCAGGGGAATCATCGTTTACTAACGTTCCGTACACTTCAGAATGGATAACACGTACTATGGCCAATTGGCCGAGGCACAGGTCACCAAGTAGGTTAACGAAACAAACACAACGAACAATGACAAGGAAAGGAACGCGCATATAAGGGACACGAACGCACGGAAAGGCGAACAGGCGGAAATCGATCGATGGTTCTGACCAAACAGTGAGTAGTGCAGGGATTCGCTCGGGCTGGCAGATACATGATTAGTCACGGGTCGAACAGGTCACAGTCATGTGTGGGTACGCGTGTGTATGCGTCAGTACATGTGCGTGATTAAACATGCCTGCCGGCGCAGCCGATCAGAATGCGGCGCCCAATCTAGCAGTCTAGCCCAGATCTAGTCAATCGACCGAGTGGTGGTTCGGCGTGTGTGAGTGTGACGGACGGGCAACGCTTGAGAGCAATGAGGAATCATGTGGACTGATAGCCGTGGTCAACGTCAAATGAATTGGGTATGTCAAACCGGTCGAAACGTAGCATAGGTAGGTGTTGATGAATGAGCAGGGTTCAAACAGGCAAAACAGATTCAACAATATATATATCTATATATGTATAGAGAACCAGCGGGTAGTTACTGATGCAGATTATATAGTGTTGTTGATGTTGGTTTCAGGGCCGCAGACGTGATATGGCTAAATAAAGACAATAAATCGTGGAGCGGATGAGGCATATTGGCAATCTGTGAGGAGTATTACGGTGGTCTCTCCATAAATGCGAACGCATATAGCAGGACTTATTTCAAAGTGAAATAGGCAGGATCCCATAAGTTGGTATGGAAAAACAATTAGTGAACGCAGACACGCTTTAAATAGGTCGATGGCGAAGCCTAAGGAGAAGCTTTTAAAAAGAGCATTCAGAATTCAAAAGCAATGAACCTGTTGGTTTCTCACCAGCGCCCTGGCTGGCCGAGCCAGGTAACCCCCGTGCTAGACCACCAGGGGAAAAGGGAAAAACCTCATCGCACATCAACTGAGAGAGACACTACTCATCGTGAGCGTTCAGTGAGGCAGTAAGCGATAAGTAAAAACTTCGAATAAAACACACCACCGCAGACCACAGTGCTACTCGTGGTCTAGCCAGTTAACACACTCAGAGCTCACTACAAGGCAATATCTCGTACCACTTGCGATCTGCAGGTCTATCTTTCCACCAGGCAGACCGTTCCAACTTTTCACTACGCTATTGCCGGTGAAGTGCGATCTAGTCAGCGACCTAGCTTAAACTTACGTCAGCTTTTCTTCGTGTCCCCTTGTTCTGGATTCTTAAGCCACTTGGAATAGACTGTCCGGTCTAAGGTCAGGTCAGTCCGCTCCAGGACTAGGAGGCGGATTGTCTGATTATCCAAATTCATGCGCCGTTAGGCTCCTTGGGTTCTCCGGCGCTCCAATAGTTGGAAGAGTTGATTATTCTTCTATACGTGACTATAGTCAGGTAAGGTCCAAGTTAGACCCCTAATCCCCATTCTGGGTAGTGGCGAATGGTTCTCGAGTGCTGGAGTACTGCAGCTAGCATAGTGCCATGATTATTGTGCGATTATTATTGGTGACTGTTAGTGTTTTGGTCAGCTGCTTCACGTGTATGTGTTTTATGCTGCGCTCAAATTCCATATTTTTTCCTGTCACGAATATTTGTTTACACGCTCTACAGTGACCACCGTCTTGGTGAGCCTTGCCCGTTATTAGCTACCCTATTTGGACTTGATGGGTTCACCGGCCATATATGTTGCTGGTGCACGGACTATCTCCGCCAGTCAGTTGTTGTGTACTCTGGGGTGCGCTGGTACATCGGGGTCTGGTTTCGTTGTTGTGTTTCGGCATTTAGCAACGGATTTCCATGAATGACAAAAGGTATCTCAGTTTTTGCAAAACCAGTGTACCAGACTACGTGCACATTGTTCTGCGCATGCAGTTTCTTATCCTCTTTGAAGCTAAGAAACAAGGCATACAATGTTTTGTCGGTTTCCAGCAGAACTACGGACTTGACGTTACTTTAACCTTTGCCAGAAAGATACCCGATCAACAAGGTAGGTTGCGTTCCTGCCCGAGACTAGTTGTAACTGTATCAGGTATCCCAATTTGGTATGTGCTTTCTCCATGATGCATCAACTAGGCGCAGCCTACTATGTTACAAAGAGCTGTGCGACAGAAGCTGCATGGTACGGCTGACAAAATCAAGAGGCGAGACAAGTATGGCCTGTATATTTCAACTGACAATTGTGATTAGTCTGCACAGGAGAAAATACGAAACCACAAAAAGTCGCTTATTCGGATGTGCAGTATTTTCATTTAATTTTCTTAATAAATATCAGCGAGAAAGCCACTCTGCCTTGCGTTTGGTTTGGATTCAAGAAAGCTGTTGAATTAATTATGGAAATCGGGACCGTCGAGCGATAGGGTGGCCGGACGATTTGCCTTGAGAAGCCTCATTTGGTCGGTACATGAATATGAGGAACCATACCCGTGCAGACGATCGTGTTGAGGGCATGCTTGTCAAGCCTAACAGGGGCAATGTAGTCCGTGATGGTAAAGGATGCGTTTTTTGTGCCCTTTGTTGTCAGTTTGGAATGTGTACTGTGCCTCTCATGCAGTGTTTTGTTCTTGAAGACATGAAACGTGAGTTTAACGGGTTTCATTGCGTGCAACGGCAGGATGGACTGCTTGTATGTCGTTGGATGCGTATTCTGGCACCCGCTATGACATTGAGAATATCAGATGTTCCCAATAGCCATAGAGAATGTGAATGTAGAGGCTATGTCTGATTTGAGGAAAACGTGGTTATTTTGTAAGCGATGTTGGGCCGAATGTTGTTTGCGTAAACGCATACCTTTAGGCAACATCACATTTACCCGCATAAAGACATATGAAAAGGGTTTTGTCTTCCCGTTCTGCGGTGTATGGTTTGTTTAAGGATGCCACAGAACGAATGAGATCCTTGTCTGAAACTAGTGATCGTGGAAACTGTAAGGATGAAGTGTTATCTGGTGAATGTCCCAGCCGTTTGCAGTGGTTTGGACCGCCGTTTGCGCGGTTGTCGTCAAACGCTCGCACGGTTCTCGCCCAGCATATCCATTCCGAATCTCCTGTCTCTTGTAAGGTTTTTCAGAGGTTCTGGGAGACTACCTATAGGCGTGGGCAAGCAACACATAATGAAGTTGTAGGACGTGCCACTTGTGACTGTCCCCTTCTGCTTCAGAGGGATCTGTCTCGCAAGCACGTCCTACTGGCCTTGAAAAAAATGTGCCTGTTGATGCTCTGCGTCTAACGCCGGTTAACGATTTGCTGTCTACCTCATTTAGAGCCGCTATGGGTCCACGAAACTAAAAGAGCTACGGTAACGGAGTAGTGGAACTATAAATAATATAATGGCATTGCATGAATAGGCGGCACAAAGTTGTTCGTATATAATAAAAGAAAGGAAATGTGTAAATGAATAGCAACGAAAAACAGTCAGAGAGACCACAGCCTTGTACTGTCAGTTAGTATTATACTGAAGCAATACTAATCAGAAGCAGTGAATGGAAAAATTTCCCCGCAGTCTTCACCGCACAAAATACGTAGTGAAATGTTAGGTGCAACTGATTATCGACGGAAGAAAATGGATAATTTGCAGTTAAAATGAGCGTTAGTTTTGTTATTGAGAAACTGTAGGGGCCCTTGTAATACCCAGCTCGTTTTTAACATCAGTTTGTCCAGTAGCCATTTTACACGAATCAACGGTGAATTGATCCGGAGAAAATCGACGACTTGGCGTTTTACTTAAATATATTGGTTAATTTCATCGAAATGCCCTGAAATACCTCGGTGTAGATTGCAGTGCACAATAATCCGGTGGTCGATTTCCTTCGTGTCAATTCATTGTTGATTCGTGCAAAATGGCTACTGGGCAAACCGATCGGCGTAACAGTGAAGACCACTCGAAAACCGGCCAAGAACCATCGGTTACTTCCTTCTAGCCAATGACTCCGATTTCGTTCGATCGCCTAGTATACCTTTGAAGTATTTTCCATTCTTTCGCGCCTAACCACTAAATTACCCCCATATGTGGGCAAAATCTCCATTTTATCAAAAATGTGGATACATTTATTAAAAACATGCCACAGATTTACAAAAAAGCCGCTAATCGAATTTCCATCAATTCATTCTACGCGAGGATTTTCCCGGTTCTTCTTCATGATGTCCACGGGATCTGTAAAAGTAAGGCGTAGGATTGTTGATGTGAGTTACATCATTCAAAGATAAAACGGAGAAGCTGTATTTTTAGTTTTGACAAAAAGAAAACCAAAGAATAGTGGTTCTGTACTGTGTTCTATATATATATATATATATATATATATATATATATATATATATAAAGCTTATTAACGAATAGTAAACAAAATGTCCACCCATTGAACTACCTGGTTGCGACAGCGAAACATGTGATGAATACCATATCCAACTGAGTGTGCAGGTCGATGGTAATTCTAACAGCTAAAATTGTTGACGAAGAAGTTTGCAGGAGATAAATTTGCTATGCTTCACCATATAGGAGATTAGCATACTGTGTTTACTGTCTTACTTCGCCTCGCTCCCGAACCTTGATGATTCAGTCAAGTCGTAACCGGCAAACCACTTGAGCGTTGCTACATGAAAGTGTTCATTTGGAATGTATATACTTACCATGCTGGCATACACTTCGGCCAAGCTCAGAGCCTCGTGGAGTTTCTGAAATTCCCCCCACGTCCCTACTCTTCACTCCTTTGAGAGCATGTCTGATTCGTGCGTGGTACCCAAAGCGACAGTTAACCCACCCAGCGCACGTTCGGCCTTGCCCAAACCGTCGCACATATTGTAAGCCTTAGATGTATTCAAATACAAATATATGTAACAGTCACTCACCGATAACTTCATACAAATCCCCGGCAAATCTATCAGTTGGATTTTCTCTAGTCGCGGAAGCAGCAACTACACTTGGCGATAAGTTTTTCATGATGTTTGATGATTACGGTTGCCCAAAGTCTTTCAGGGGATTCCAGTGGTTTGAGATTTGCTTGGTATAACACGTGTTATACCGCTCTGCGCATGCATATAAGGCAAGTATGTGCACACACACACAAGTATATATATATATGTTTATGCACACGTTCGCTCCTGAAGACGTTGTCATTCAGTTTTCCAAAAAACATCGAAAGCTCTGAGGACCCACAAGGATCTCTCAAAGTTCAACCATGTTCAATAAATGGATTAGATATGGTTCACTCACAACACGAATTAGCACCCCATTATGATGAGGTGCATTTCGCTGACTACAGTCTACAAAGCAGGTGTAAGTGAGTAAGTGTACGTCCCAGAAACAACCAAAGGCTTACGAATCCATCCTCTGGAAAAGAAATAATGCAACGGATCCATTGAGCTCCCACCGACCGTCAGTAAAGAGCCACCTATCAGTCACAGAAGCAGGAATAATAAACCATTGACGCACTAGTGCATGCACGCCTTGTGACTGTTGGTGTGTGCGTGCACCAAAAATTGTTGGTATAGTATTTAAATACCATACGGTACATATATATGTAAATAGGGGGCACACCCAAACTGCGCTTCTCTATCCCTTCTCCCTTTCCAGTGATCCTCGGTGACGGCCAACCACTTCGGCCACTGTACTGACCACCTCCCTGGCAGGTGCACCTGGATAGTATTACCACACGGTCGTCTACCACTCGCCGTTCCCTTCGGGTCTGCTGTCCATGAACTCATACCCTGACCAATTGATTCTGAATCACGCACGCCTACCGCGGTCGCTATGCCCCTCGTATAATTATCGATGACCGTTCGTGCCATTCCAACGGTGCGGGGCGCTGTCAGATCTACTGCAATGCCTGTACACATCGGGCTTGCAGGCCTTCTGCAACGATGCGCGTGATCAATTAGGCTGGTGGATCACATTTCCTGTGTTCACTTCACGAAGTGTTTTTCAGGTTGGGTGCCCAGTCCCACCCACTAGCACCGGTTGCAGATCGCACGCTCCACCTACTCTCGGACTACGGCATCCAATACTGTCGGTTAATAATCGCATGCTCCCCATACTTTTTCCGCCACAGTAAATTCACCCATAGTTCTTATCATCTGTTGCCACTTTCCATTTTTGTCGCTCTGCCATGGTTTGTGCACCCACCCACTCTGTCCTTCCTCCTATCGCCTCTCCCTATATCACCTCTCATTGCATGGAATCTTTATCATCCTTTCTTCTCTGCTGATGCCCGCCAATATATATTTTTCCCACCTGTCGTCATTGCCGGCTTCTATTCTATGTTCACCTGATATTGCCCTCCGCTCATTATGCCCATCGGTAGCACTCTTGTACCCCACTGCCTGTCGTTTTGGTAAATCCCTACTAGTTCTCCCTCTCCATGCTCAATTCCATTTCGTACCAGTCGCACCCGCACCCACCACCAATCCGCATATTATAACTCCCCGCTCCGAACCTTGCATCTTTGACAGTCGCATTTATTATCTAACCACCACCACCATATGTTCCCATCTTGGATCCGAGATTCCTCTGTGGTTCTTTCCATTGGGCAGAGTCCCAATTGGCATCCTCCTGCCCAATCCACCTGTTCAATTGACTGCTGGCAAGCAGCGCTCGAGTTACATTGTCCCATTTCCGTCACGCATTCATTTCTTGGGCTTTCTGTTCCATTCCTGTTTGAACTATCCTTGGGCTTACTGCTACTTTCTTCTCCGCCTTTTGCATGTTTCGCCTGCGGTAAAATGATCAGATTGGTCATGTCTTACCTGCGTCTCTTCGGTCATTGCTCTCAACTCCTCTTCCGAATATTGCTCGCCGCAAGCATTTTCTGTGTGCTTTTCAGTTTGGTCTGCTTTTCCATATTCCACCGATTGTAAAGACAACGTTACATCATTATGTTCACTTGCAGTCAAAAATCGTTTGACCTGCCACCACCCCATTTCTCTGGTACGTCAAAACATGTCGCACCTGCACTGATCAAATAATTAGACTCATTCTTACCTGTTCTCTTCGATCCTATCCTTCATCATCCCTCGTTTATGATCTGATCTTCACCCCCCCGGCATCACTTCTGTTCTTCAGTCTCTTCTATCCGTTGGTCGACCACATTATCCCGTCATGAAAATATTCGTCTGAATTTTCCCAAGTCAAACCTACGCATTTAGATCCAGCCCTATCTACCTCTTCCAATCAACGATACTCCTTTTCCCCTAGTAATCCACCGCTCTTTGCTCCTGCTCCTCGCATACCTATTTATACGCATATATATATATATGTATGCATATGTAGTGGCATTCAACCCTGATTATTGGTTTGACACACATCAGTGTTTATGTGAACTCGCGCCACCAAGCGCGGTGGCCACTTGAACGTTGCCCGTGCACGCTACACGCAAGCTTCTCCAATATACACTAACCACTCTCTCCCTACCTATAGTGTTCTCCTTCTCATGGGTTGTAGGAAAAAATGCCGTGGTGATCGTGATGCTTTATTGCAGAGTACCAATGTAACGAACAGGTGGTCCAAGCGTGTTGGATTGGACTAGCGAACGTACGTAATAAGGAAACAGCACGTAAGGTCTAACCAACCTTACAATAGGACCCAATTGTTATTGCTCCTGCTCCTCTTATGTGTACGTATGTATATATATACATTATATATATATATATATATATATATATATATATAAACTACTCTCAGAAGCATATATCGCCCAAGTAAGGGTCTTTCTCGATATTTTACCAGTGTAACAGTCAACCAAGGGCGAAAAGACGAACTTCAGCAATGTAAGGATTTATCTGAAATATGTGGCACACTGTCATTAACGTAAAAAGACAAATATAAACACATTACGAATCAGTCCTCTTGGATTGTTGCCCCGTCTTCCAGATTGGTGGTTTCTTCACCTTCTTCCAGTTTTCCCTTTGCTTGTGCAAGGTTGATACGACCAACTGAAACGGAGGAGAAAATCCATTACTTCAATTCGCCATACTCGTACGACCTTCCCCAAGTTTCTATTACACAGCTCTCTCCTCCAGAAGGCTCCGCCCCCGGGGCCACAGCTCTTCCCCCTTCTATCGGCACCTCTAGCTCTAACTGTACTGGTGGCACTGCGCCTTGGTCTTCCGTCGGCAAAATCCCACTGGTTGGGTTGATTCCCTGAGCTACTTGCTCGAAGGGCTTCGGCTTATTAAAATGAACAACGAATGATGGGTTACTACTATTCGGCGACGCTTTCCGAATGACACAGGTTGCATCTGACACAGCCCTTTCAACACGAAAGGGTCCCTCCCAGCCCCCGGAAAATTTAGTTGGTGCCCCCCCGGTGGGTACTGACGTATGAGGCCACACGAGATCGCCAGCTTGTAATGGGGCGTCAAAAGCCTTTCTGTCATAATACTCTATTTGCCGCCTATGTGCTGTCCGGAGATGGGCCCGAGCAAGGTCTTCACTACTTCTTTTTATGTCTCGCAGTTTGCTGACGTATCCCACTACCGTAGTGTTTTGATTGCTAATTGTGGGTAGTCGCAAATCTGGCGGAAGCCGAATTTCTCTACCTGTCCAAAGGAAGCCTGGAGTCTGGTTTGTTGACGCATGCACTGAACCACGATACTCTAGCAAGCAGAAGTGTATTTTCGTTTCCCAATCAGTACCGTGCTCGACGAAGGCTTTGAGAAGGTTGATAAGTGTCCGATTAGTACGCTCAACTAATCCATTCCCTTGTGGGTGGTAGGAGGTAGTGCGCGTTTTGTCGATACCAAGAGATCTACAAAGCACCTGTATGAGACAGCTTTCGAAATTAGTACCCTTATCCGGTGCACCCAACTGGCAAATCCAGTGCTTAAAGATCGCATTTGCAACGGTTTTGGCACCTCCGACGTTCAACGGTATCGCTTCGCACCATTTAGTAAAATAGTCGACGAGCACCAATAAGTGTTTACTTCCATGTTGCGTAAGTGGCAGGGGTCCGATTAAATCCATACCGACTATTTCATAGGGAAATCCCGCTGCTATGGGTTGTAACGGATCACACGATGCCGTTCTGGGATTCTTAAAGCGGCCATAACGTTCGCACGTCCTACAGAAATCCAATACATCTCTTCGTTGGTAAGACCACCAAAACTGAGTCCTTGTCGCATGCTCTAGTTTGTTGACACCAGCATGGCCCAGCTCAGTGTGCAATGTCGTAAGGACCTTTTGTACCATGGACCGAGGGACGATGACTTTCGTTGGATAATTAAGACCAAACTGGAAAACTAAAACGTTATTTTCAATGCTCAAGTGATCCCAGAGGCTCCAGAGATGCTTGGTCCACAAACCACTCCCCGCCATCTCACGCTGACTAGGTTTCTCACCTCCTGCCTTCAATCCTGCGTAGATGAGGCTTGTGTCGCTATCGCTGGACTGGATCGAGCCCCACTGTCCCGCCCTATCCTACTGTCGACTGGTCTGTGCCACATAACCGACGGGGCAGGACGGGCTATCTCCGTGGTTCCGGATTGGCCTCCTCGATAATGCGTCCGCATTCGAATGCCGGCTACCTGGACGGTGTTCAATCACGAAATCAAACTCCTGCACTTGCTCCTGCCACCAGGCTGTCTGTCCCTGGGGGTCTTTAAAGTTTTGTAGCCACAGAAGGGCCTGATGGTCTGTACGAATTCGAAATCGTCGACCGATTAGGTACTGTCTAAACGTTTTACGAATGTGATCAGAGCTGGCATTTCTTTTCGTGTCGTACAGTAGTTTTTCTCCCGTTTACATAACGTTTTACTGCCATAGGCAATGACGTGCTCTAATCCATCTCTCCCGATCTGTGATAACGCACCTCCAATGGCCCCGTCACTCGCTTCTGTATCTAGGATAAACTCACTAGCTCCTTCCGCCAGATCGGGCAGTGCTAGCACGGGTGCCGCGCAAAGAGCCGAACGTAAGTCTTTGAAGGACTGCTCACATCACTCGTCCCAACTAAAGCCGTCGTCTTTGAGCAGGAGAGAATTCAATGGTGCCGCCCGTTCTGCAAAACCTCTGATGAAGCGACGGTAATACGAAGCCAATCCTAGGAAACTCCTTACTTCCGTCACGTTGTTAGGCGTCGGCCAATTTAAGACTTGTTCGACTTTTTCTGGATCAGTTCTTATTCGTTGGTCCCAAACAACGTGGCCCAAGAAATTCACTTCTTTGGACAGAAATTTGCATTTGGATGGCTTTAGTTTAAGTCCCGCGTCTCTAAATCTTCCCAACACTAGCTCCAGGTTCCCTGTATGTTCCTCTTTCGTTCTCCCATGAATCAGTACATCATCGATGTATACAATGCATTTTGAAGGAATCAGACCCTCCAAAATGTGATTCAATAAGCGTTGGAACGTAGCAGGTGCGTTGGTTAGCCCAAAAGGTATGGTCTGAAACTCATAAAGCCCGGATGGAATCGCGAACGCGGAATTCTCCCGGTCTTCCGCTGCAAGTTCAACCTGCCAATACCCGGACGCCAAGTCTAGGGTACTGAAGTGCCGGCTACATCCTAAGGCGTCGAACAAGTCTTCCATGACAGGCAGTGAGAATGAATCCCTATTGGTGATGGCATTGAGTTTCCTGTAGTCTACGCACAGACAAAGTTTTCCATCTTTCTTCTTAACTAACACCCCTGGAGACGACCAAGGGGAGTGGGATGGTCAAATAACGTCGTTCTTCAGCATTTCCTCGATTATATGCTGTACTTCTGCTTGGTAATGAATCGGAATCCGTCTGGGGGCTATTTTCATGGGTTTTACGTCTCCAGTGTCAATTCGGTGTTTAACTAAATCCTTCCGGCCCAATCTCTCGTCTCCCCATGAGAACGTATCGGAGAATTTCTCAAGGAGATTCAACAACGGTTTATTACTTTTGGCTGTGTCATTAGCATCTAGGAGCGCGTCGAACCGTGTTACGTGGTCTTTCGTTGCCGGTATCGTTGCACAATTGTGTAAGCTGAAACCCGTTCCGGCCGGGGGCTTCACTGTTTCCGTTCCTCAGGTATAACCTCTTCTGTGGAATGTCAATCACGCAACGGAAATTCACTAGGACATCCTTCCCAATGATCACGTCGTAGGGGATCCCCCCGACTACTATTAGGGGCTGCTTCTTAACGACGCCGCCCAGTTCCAACTTCGGAGTGATGATCCCTCTGACGTCTAACTTCTCCCCGTTCACTGTCGGTAAGACTATACTGCACGAGGCTGACTCAAAGCTTCCGACTATTGCCATCAGTTTTGCACTGATTAAACTACACGTGGCCCCCGTATCAACCAGCCCACACAAAACGGTTCCATTAACCTTCACTGGAACAGATAGAGATTCACTGCAAGCGGAACATATTGAAACAGCAGGAACGATGGACTTACCTTGTTTCTGAGTTTGTGGCCTCGTTCCGAACAAGGGTAGACCGCTTTCGACTGGCCGTGAGTACGAAGTACCGGAACAGCTGTTGGGGGGACCCGCATACCACCGGTTGGTGCTGAATCCTTGAATCTTGTTATAAGGCGGTCGATGTGCTCCAGCGTGCTTCCCTCGATACCAGCTTCGTCTTCAATTAGGGTGATACTGCTTGGATGTTGAGTCCTGGGTGGCCACTCAAGTAAGACGCAGAACTCGTCTCCAGCTGTCACCCCCGCGACTGCTCGTTCTACGCGCTCCTCTGCTTCCCCTACAGACAAAGCCTGTGCCAGATTCCCGAACTCCCCTCGCAACAGCGCCCGCTTCACGGCTGGGTTCGAGACGCCGTCAATTAACTGTTCTAGCACCCGGCGTTCCCGCTCTTACTTGGTCTCGTCGGGGTAAGCCCGCTGACTCAGCAGTAGCAGTACGCGACCGAAGGATCCTACGTCTTCATCCGATCGCTGCCTTCTCGCTTGGAACTCCTGCCGGTATTGTGAAGGGTGCCCGGGGGCGTCCAAAAGTCTTCGAATCTGCTTGAAGGCAGAATCCAAGTCACCACTGCTAAAAACGTCTGCTTCATTGACAATATCATAGACTTCTCCATCAAGCAGCCCCATGATATTATCCTCTTGTCTCTCTTCAGCGAACCATCGAAGGTAGCGCCGCACTTGGCTCTCCCATCGATTATAGTTTCCACTAATATGAAATTTCTCAGGGGCTCCCGGGGTAGGAATCTGCTGAGTTCTGATTATTCTACACTCAGTCAACGCACGTGAAAGTTCTTGGACACATGGACTCCCAAGCTGGTCCTTGGGTGGCGAGCGAGCTGTCCCCTATTCTCGATTATCCGATTCGGCTAGCTTTTTCGACACCCTCAATCCTGGGTCGCGGCACCAAATTTGCAAGTCAACCAAGGGCGAAAAGACGAACTTCAGCAATGTAAGGATTTATCTGAAATATGTGGCACACTGTCAATAATGTAAAAAGACAAATATAAACACATTACGAATCAGTCCTCTTGGATTGTTGCCCCGTCTTCCAGATTGGTGGTTTCTTCACCTTCTTCCAGTTTTCCCTTTGCTTGTGCAAGGTTGATACGACCAACTGAAACGGAAGAGAAAATCCATTACTTCAATTCGCCATACTCGTACGACCTTCCCGAAGTTTCTATTACACTAGCTACTTACTATCAAGGTCATGCATTTTTCCAGCTAAAATTTATGGCGCGAAAACAGTTCAAACGCTAATGTGGCAGTTTCATTCATCTTACCCCCAACTGCCCTTGACTTTCATACTCACCGGGCATCCATTTGAATCCGCCCTTGAGTTCACTTGAAAGCCCTACATTTTTCGCGGTTTGCATACAATTATCCTACTTTCACCACACCTATTTCCCCTTCTGAGCCCTTTTATCATACTTTCTCATGCAAATTTCCAAATTTTCTTTATTCATATGTGCTTATTCTATCACCTGTGTAAACACGATCATGCACCCGGCATGCTTCAGGCGTCCCCAAAATACACCATTATTATTGTTTTTATACTATATAATACGCGGCTCGCAAGTATTTCACATGTTGAATGTATATATGCATATATATATATATATATGTATGTATGTATGCGTGTGCACTCTACCACACGCACATAAGAAAACATGCCGTATAATACACATATATGTGGTATATATACATATATGTTTATACGCATAAAATATTATAACTGTATACAAACTATGAGATGTAATAAAGCACACAAGTATAAAATTATTACTTGTTATACCACTTATATACATACATATCTAAAACTATGTATAGATTCACATTTATATTGGTTGAGAATTATAATAATAATAATAATAATATTGGTATATTTCTCGGCCATGGTCGAGATGCACGCGCTAACGCATGATCATGGTGTAACATGTTACTCAATATGGTGAAATATTCACAAAATTCTAAGTATGAAAGTCGAGAGTATCAGAAATGGAAAAACATAGACAGCAACAGTTTGAATGGATCATTCTGATAATGGTTTGCGCGGCAGTTTTGAACCAGTTTCGAATCCGGGCTAGGCAGTGGTGCGCGGTGGAGATGTCGAAGAAATCGTTACGCAGTGCTAAGGAGGCATTATGAACAAGAATGATGCAGGCCAAGGAAACCGGAGGCCAACTAAGGTTCTGCAGATGGAGTAAAATTTTTAACAAGAAGAAGAGGGGGGACAATCGACGCATGCGAAAAGGATAGCGATCCATGAAGACCCTGAATGACGGATTTACCGGAGTTTGAGAAACGGAATGAGCTTAGAATCAAGGGGACATGAGGCCAATTTCGTGAAAGTGAACTGGTGGGTGTGGGAGAAACAGCAGTCCATAAAAAGGTAAGTTTAGATTCATGGCCAATAACATGTACTATTTAGAAATAAGAAGGCGCAACTGGAAGGATCTCGAGAAGTGGAGAGTCAATTTCCAGCCGGCTACGGTTCGGAGGAAGGATAACCTGTGGTAACGGATAATAAAGTGGGAAAATCTTCGCATGGACTTCAGCGTTATTATGCTGTTTCACTGACAAATATATGTATGTGTTGATGCATTTGCCTTCAGTGTTATTTAGCATCATTTCTGGCAATGTACGGCTTTGAATGCGTAAGTTTCTTCTGGCAGGGCACGGTATGTATCGGTCAATCAGCCGAGTGTGGCTGTATATTATCGGCATGCGCGTGAACTGGAATTCGTGTTCGTTGCGTTAGAAAACGCTGAACGATCTGATAAGCAATTAGGGGTATCTCCTGTTGTGTGGTTTGATTTCAGTCTCAGTTGCTATGGTAGGTTCCACTTGAGTCTCTATCCGTGCGAGTCAGAGCGGCATCCTTGGTTAGCCAATTTGGCGGCTGAGATGGTGAGAGACAACGAACCTGAAATAAAGGGAGATTTCAGTCTGGACGTGGTTCCAGCTGTGGGTTATGATAATATATGAAGACAATAAACAATGGATTGGTTAGGTCTATGTGAGTAGGGCATGGGTAAAATAGACTCGCAGTGGATTTGAGCTATACTGCTGCAGGCCGACGAAGTTGCGTACACCGGCTTGGTAACTGTATGCGTTTTAAAAGGATTTGTGATTTGCCCGTGAGCATGGCATCGCTGGGATACTAATAAAATACCTAGGGCTTCACGGTTAAGAGTGGTTAGTAATGATAACCCTCGATACCGTTTGCTTACGCAGAACGTGGTTAGGCAACGAGGCGACAGGATAGGTTTCAAGTGACAGACTGAGCGAGTAGGACTAACGTACTGTTTGCGTGGCTCTATGCTGTTACTGTCTCTTTCAGTATAGTGGTTATTCTATACTGAGGAGTCAAAGTAGAAGGAACTATTGGGGTGACAGTAGTGATACATTAGAGGTAATTGGTCACTTGTCTTGGGACATTGACGCGAGTTCATCTATGCTCTTCCTCGATAGTGCAATTGTACTGAGATTAAGCTCCAATGTGAGCAAGGGAATCTGATGCGGATATGATTGCATGGTTACTGTGGTATCTTTTTCGCTGTTATCGTGCTGCAAAGCAGGACTACACCGATGTGAGGACTGGTTTGGGGAACCGTGAGAGGTGGGTCCGAATTTTCGTCAGGGAAGCAAACTCTAACGGTCTACATTTGGTGCTCATGATAGGCGGCACAAGGGCCAGCTTCAGGTAGGGAGGTAGCACGATACACAACTACTGGCATCCAGCACGTGGCTCTCCAAGAATGATCCACACTTTTTAGACGTTCTTATTATTCTTTTTTTAATGTTTTTATCACAGTCAGGTATCTGGCTGTCAGAGAAGGCGGAGCTGCTTTTGGTGGGCGACCACAGCTCCCACGCCCCGGCCGAAACATGGACCGCATGTAACAAGCCGCGTTGGGAATAGGTCAACCACACCAGTCAATCCGTAGCGACACTACAACCCAGAGAC
Organism: Fasciola hepatica; assembly: GCA_948099385.1. Taxonomy (NCBI): domain Eukaryota; kingdom Metazoa; phylum Platyhelminthes; class Trematoda; order Plagiorchiida; family Fasciolidae; genus Fasciola; species Fasciola hepatica. The sequence continues at coordinate 623,444 of CANUEZ040000057.1, read as the reverse complement.
ATGGGTCACATGTGACAGGGCTGGTGTGCCTGGAAGACAAAACAGGGGTATATTTTTTTCTCACTTTTTTGTGCCAATCTCTTACTTTTTGGGATTTATGTCTTACTGGTGGTCAACTCTGTGCAGGGAGACCATCACGGCCGGGAAAGTTTGCAGAAGTGCCGCGCTAACACTCGCCTTGTCCGTGAAGTCAGAACACCCAGGCCGTTTACATGGGACAAAAAATGCAGGGGGAGGTAGGGTCAACCACAGCCTGTGATTATTCGATGGGGTTTATGTTCAACAAAACGCCAGTCTGCACAAAGATGGGGTACGACTTGCAGCACTGACAACGTGATTCGTCGGTACGATCCACAGATGGTTAGTAGTTTTGATGGCTAAGTATCAAGTGTTGTATAGGCCTATCGTGGAGGATGCTAGAGTTCTGTGATAGGGACAGAATTTGAGCTGTGAATGTCTTATGGTGACTACTGGGTGGAGGTTGAGGAGTGTGACAGGTGCTGCGTCTTAAGTTAGAGACAGAGGCAAAAACCTAATAATAATCAGCACAGGAAATGTTCAAAGACTATCTTTCTTGCTTCCAGTGGTATTTCATAAATTCATATACGACTTCTGAAGCACTGGCCTCAGTCGTGAGAGTTATTATGTTTAGGCATTGTAAACTGGTAGGTTTACGCTTAGGTGATGGCAATTACGTCGCATGGTGTGGCACATCCTAGATTATCAAGGGTTCGGGTTAGTATCCAACGCTTTCCTCATAAGCACGGTCAAAAGACATATAAGGATTCGTAAGAGCTATCAGTTTTTGGATGTCCAGAGCTACGTGTAGTCTAGACTTAAACATATTTAGGGAATCTACGGAACGTACATCAGCTGGGAGTTTATTCCACAGAGTTGCATATTTCAGGAGGAAGAAGTTTTGCCTTAAGGATTTCCGAGAAGTAGGGATCGTTATACGGTGTTCCCTATTACGCAGCTGATGTGTCGAGTTTATACTGAACTGAACTTGGCTGGAGGATACAGCTTGTTTGTGGAGCAAAGTAAACAAATTCGAAATAAATTAGCCAAATTCAGCTAAGTAACAAAGTGGTTCATTCTTAGAATATCTCCTCAAAACGGGAATTTCAGAAATCCCGCGTGAGACTAACGAGAACCTACTTGGGCGTGAACCCCCTCTCCCCTAACACCGTATCCATGGCCCCCCGCAGCGACCGCGTTCATTTAATTGGGCGTTCATGGTCTGCTCACACCTACCCACTTTCCGTTCGATGACTTTTCCAATCGCAGCCACTAATCACACACCCCTCAATGTCGTTCTCCTGGATAACAAACGTAACATAGAGGATGGGTATTTGGTACCAGATAAAAGTGTCACGAAGAAATGAGGCGGTCTGACTGGATCGTGTCAGTTAACCCACAAAATTGGTAGTGCAGGATTCTAATTTTATTTCTTCAGATAGTCAGCCACACAATCTATGGTCTCTTCCCTGGGCTCGCAATTTTTCTATCCTCTGGGGGCTTATTCCAGTCGTTAGCTACCTCAACTACGAAAGACAGACTTCGGATTCCGGTCAAATTTCACCCTCTGTTGATTGTCAATACACGCCGTCTCAGGGAGCCGCTCTTTTCCAGCTCGAGCGAGTCCCCTCTGTGTTCCCGGGCCTCTGTGAACCCTTTTAGTGTTTTGAAAGCCATCATAAGGTCCCTCTCCTTTCTCTTTCCATTCGAAGAAATAAAACCTGGTTGCTCCAGCCTCTGTTCGTTCCACGAAAGTGCGTATTCTGCGAACTATCTGGTGAATCGCCTTTGTGGTTAATCGAGAGCCTCGGCCTCACTCACTAAATATGGCCTCCAAGATCGGACACAGCTTCCTAGACAGGGCCCTACAAACGCCTTGTACATCGGCAGCTGGACCTGTGGTTTTCCAGGGCTGACTGTTTGTCTTGGCGGGTGCATGACGCTGCACGTGGTCCGTATTATTTCCTGACAGTAAAGAGGGCTTGAAGTAGTCACTTACAATCACCCCTAGATCCACAGCTCCTTTGATTTGAATGAGTGCCTCCAGATTGTCCGACAGACCCATATTTCGGATGGGCCCTGATTCCTCCTATTTGTTGAGTCCTTGAAACTTGCTCATTAAGAGGGGAAGATTCCGGTCCTCTGGCCACTGGACACCTTGTGTAGACCACGCTGAGCAGCGGCGCCATCCGGTGCTCCTGCCCTTTTTACGCCTTCCGTGAACGAGAAGCTTTGGTTTTCCAACCCGTCTGCAAGGTCTTTATTGTACATCAAGAACAACAGGGATTCTAGGATAGCTTCTGCAAAAAGCCGTTATACATTCTCCCGTTAGGCGACAAGCGGCCCTCTACCCGCACTCGGAAAACCCGCTTCTTCAGGCTCCGCACAAACTAATTCTGTGTTCCAACCCTGAGCTGGAGCAATTCTACCTTTGCTTCAAGCCGCTCGTGGTTGATCGAATCAAAGGCCTTCTGAAATTCCGGATAGCAGACTTCTGCTCATTCCTGTAGGTCCACTCGACGGGTTACCTCATCCAAGGAACTTATCGGGCCAGAGAGACAAGAACTTCTGAGCCATAGCTCACGCTGATTGCCAGCCACTATCGTATTCCTCCCCAAATGGCACTATTCTGTCTCGTGGTATTCTCTGGAGAGTTTTGAGCACCATTGACTTTAGGTTAATCAGCCCGTAACTGGCACTTGACTTTGTTAGCAACTTTATGAACGGGTATCCCGACCGGTGCTAGCGGGCATTTAGATAGCCCACTCTTGGCCAGAGGTGCTTTGAACTACTTAGCCAGTGGTTCTGTCGAGATGGAAGCTAGAGTCTCAAGTTCAGCCGGCGGGTGTCTTCGGGACCCGCCATGTCTATTTGCCTCAGGTAGTTCAACACCTCTTTTTCGCCGATTTGTTCGTCCCACACTTTCAAGACTTTGCTGCCCTCAATAACAGAAGAACATCAAGCGCCCTGGTCCTGTTTATGTACTTGCTGGAAGAAATCCAACCACTCAGCTGCTTTTTCCTGCCTGCTTATTGCTCGCTATCCCCACAAGTTACTGACCCCGGGTATGGCTTACCTTTGTGCCATCTTGGGCCGAACATTTTTGCGGTATGCTCCGGAACTGCCTTTGGCGTTCTCGGGAGTGAGGTCCTCACACTTGATCCTGCATTGTTTCTGTCTCTAAAATATTCTGCTTCTCGATGCTTTGAACCGTAGGGAGGTCCGATAGTCGCCGGTGTAAGACACCCTCGGGCAAAACGTAGCCAAATTCGATGCGGATCCCGAAATCAGAAGGCAATCATCTGTGAAATTCTACAATACCAGATTATTACACGAACAATGACAAAAAGCAGATACAAACCTCAATTATGCGATCACAAGGACTCAAAAAACGAGAACCAAATTGCTGCTACCTGAGGCAAATAGACATGGCGGGTCCCGAAGACACCCGCCGGCTGAACTTGAGACTCTAGCTTCCATCTCGACAGAACCACTGGCTAAGTAGTTCAAAGCACCTCTGGCCAAGAGTGGGCTATCTAAATGCCCGCTAGCACCGGTCGGGATACCCGTTCATAAAGTTGCTAACAAAGTCAAGTGCCAGTTACGGGCTGATTAACCTAAAGTCAATGGTGCTCAAAACTCTCCAGAGAATACCACGAGACAGAATAGTGCCATTTGGGGAGGAATACGATAGTGGCTGGCAATCAGCGTGAGCTATGGCTCAGAAGTTCTTGTCTCTCTGGCCCGATAAGTTCCTTGGATGAGGTAACCCGTCGAGTGGACCTACAGGAATGAGCAGAAGTCTGCTATCCGGAATTTCAGAAGGCCTTTGATTCGATCAACCACGAGCGGCTTGAAGCAAAGGTAGAATTGCTCCAGCTCAGGGTTGGAACACAGAATTAGTTTGTGCGGAGCCTGAAGAAGCGGGTTTTCCGAGTGCGGGTAGAGGGCCGCTTGTCGCCTAACGGGAGAATGTATAACGGCTTTTTGCAGAAGCTATCCTAGAATCCCTGTTGTTCTTGATGTACAATAAAGACCTTGCAGACGGGTTGGAAAACCAAAGCTTCTCGTTCACGGAAGGCGTAAAAAGGGCAGGAGCACCGGATGGCGCCGCTGCTCAGCGTGGTCTACACAAGGTGTCCAGTGGCCAGAGGACCGGAATCTTCCCCTCTTAATGAGCAAGTTTCAAGGACTCAACAAATAGGAGGAATCAGGGCCCATCCGAAATATGGGTCTGTCGGACAATCTGGAGGCACTCATTCAAATCAAAGGAGCTGTGGATCTAGGGGTGATTGTAAGTGACTACTTCAAGCCCTCTTTACTGTCAGGAAATAATACGGACCACGTGCAGCGTCATGCACCCGCCAAGACAAACAGTCAGCCCTGGAAAACCACAGGTCCAGCTGCCGATGTACAAGGCGTTTGTAGGGCCCTGTCTAGGAAGCTGTGTCCGATCTTGGAGGCCATATTTAGTGGGTGAGGCCGAGGCTCTCGATTAACCACAAAGGCGATTCACCAGATAGTTCGCAGAATACGCACTTTCGTGGAACGAACAGAGGCTGGAGCAACCAGGTTTTATTTCTTCGAATGGAAAGAGAAAGGAGAGGGACCTTATGATGGCTTTCAAAACACTAAAAGGGTTCACAGAGGCCCGGGAACACAGAGGGGACTCGCTCGAGCTGGAAAAGAGCGGCTCCCTGAGACGGCGTGTATTGACAATCAACAGAGGGTGAAATTTGACCGGAATCCGAAGTCTGTCTTTCGTAGTTGAGGTAGCTAACGACTGGAATAAGCCCCCAGAGGATAGAAAAATTGCGAGCCCAGGGAAGAGACCATAGATTGTGTGGCTGACTATCTGAAGAAATAAAATTAGAATCCTGCACTACCAATTTTGTGGGTTAACTGACACGATCCAGTCAGACCGCCTCATTTCTTCGTGACACTTTTATCTGGTACCAAATACCCATCCTCTATGTTACGTTTGTTATCCAGGAGAACGACATTGAGGGGTGTGTGATTAGTGGCTGCGATTGGAAAAGTCATCGAACGGAAAGTGGGTAGGTGTGAGCAGACCATGAACGCCCAATTAAATGAACGCGGTCGCTGCGGGGGGCCATGGATACGGTGTTAGGGGAGAGGGGGTTCACGCCCAAGTAGGTTCTCGTTAGTCTCACGCGGGATTTCTGAAATTCCCGTTTTGAGGAGATATTCTAAGAATGAACCACTTTGTTACTTAGCTGAATTTGGCTAATTTATTTCGAATTCTCAACCAATATAAATATGAATCTATACATAGTTTTAGATATGTATGTATATAAGTGGTATAACAAGTAATAATTTTATACTTGTGTGCTTTATTACATCTCATAGTTTGTATACAGTTATAATATTTTATGCGTATAAACATATATGTATATATACCACATATATGTGTATTATACGGCATGTTTTCTTATGTGCGTGTGGTAGAGTGCACACGCATACATACATACATATATATATATATATATATATATATATATATATATGCATATATACATTCAACATGTGAAATACTTGCGAGCCGCGTATTATATAGTATAAAAACAATAATAATGGTGTATTTTGGGGACGCCTGAAGCATGCCGGGTGCATGATCGTGTTTACACAGGTGATAGAATAAACACATATGAATAAAGAAAATTTGGAAATTTGCATGAGAAAGTATGATAAAAGGGCTCAGAAGGGGAAATAGGTGTGGTGAAAGTAGGATAATTGTATGCAAACCGCGAAAAATGTAGGGCTTTCAAGTGAACTCAAGGGCGGATTCAAATGGATGCCCGGTGAGTATGAAAGTCAAGGGCAGTTGGGGGTAAGATGAATGAAACTGCCACATTAGCGTTTGAACTGTTTTCGCGCCATAAATTTTAGCTGGAAAAATGCATGACCTTGATAGTAAGTAGCTAGTGTAATAGAAACTTCGGGAAGGTCGTACGAGTATGGCGAATTGAAGTAATGGATTTTCTCTTCCGTTTCAGTTGGTCGTATCAACCTTGCACAAGCAAAGGGAAAACTGGAAGAAGGTGAAGAAACCACCAATCTGGAAGACGGGGCAACAATCCAAGAGGACTGATTCGTAATGTGTTTATATTTGTCTTTTTACATTATTGACAGTGTGCCACATATTTCAGATAAATCCTTACATTGCTGAAGTTCGTCTTTTCGCCCTTGGTTGACTTGCAAATTTGGTGCCGCGACCCAGGATTGAGGGTGTCGAAAAAGCTAGCCGAATCGGATAATCGAGAATAGGGGACAGCTCGCTCGCCACCCAAGGACCAGCTTGGGAGTCCATGTGTCCAAGAACTTTCACGTGCGTTGACTGAGTGTAGAATAATCAGAACTCAGCAGATTCCTACCCCGGGAGCCCCTGAGAAATTTCATATTAGTGGAAACTATAATCGATGGGAGAGCCAAGTGCGGCGCTACCTTCGATGGTTCGCTGAAGAGAGACAAGAGGATAATATCATGGGGCTGCTTGATGGAGAAGTCTATGATATTGTCAATGAAGCAGACGTTTTTAGCAGTGGTGACTTGGATTCTGCCTTCAAGCAGATTCGAAGACTTTTGGACGCCCCCGGGCACCCTTCACAATACCGGCAGGAGTTCCAAGCGAGAAGGCAGCGATCGGATGAAGACGTAGGATCCTTCGGTCGCGTACTGCTACTGCTGAGTCAGCGGGCTTACCCCGACGAGACCAAGGAAGAGCGGGAACGCCGGGTGCTAGAACAATTAATTGACGGCGTCTCGAACCCAGCCGTGAAGCGGGCGCTGTTGCGAGGGGAGTTCGGGAATCTGGCACAGGCTTTGTCTGTAGGGGAAGCAGAGGAGCGCGTAGAACGAGCAGTCGCGGGGGTGACAGCTGGAGACGAGTTCTGCGTCTTACTTGAGTGGCCACCCAGGACTCAACATCCAAGCCGTATCACCCTAATTGAAGACGAAGCTGGTATCGAGGGAAGCACGCTGGAGCACATCGACCGCCTTATAACAAGATTCAAGGATTCAGCACCAACCGGTGGTATGCGGGTCCCCCCAACAGCTGTTCCGGTACTTCGTACTCACGGCCAGTCGAAAGCGGTCTACCCTTGTTCGGAACGAGGCCACAAACTCAGAAACAAGGTAAGTCCATCGTTCCTGCTGTTTCAATATGTTCCGCTTGCAGTGAATCTCTATCTGTTCCAGTGAAGGTTAATGGAACCGTTTTGTGTGGGCTGGTTGATACGGGGGCCACGTGTAGTTTAGTCAGTGCAAAACTGATGGCAATAATCGGAAGCTTTGAGTCAGCCTCGTGCAGTATAGTCTTACCGGCAGTGAACGGGGAGAAGTTAGACGTCAGAGGGATCATCACTCCGAAGTTGGAACTGGGCGGCGTCGTTAAGAAGCAGCCCCTAATAGTAGTCGGGGGGATCCCCTACGACGTGATCATTGGGAAAGATGTCCTAGTGAATTTCCGTTGCGTGATTGACATTCCACAGAAGAGGTTATACCTGAGGAACGGAAACAGTGAAGCCCCCGGCCGGAACGGGTTTCAGCTTACACAATTGTGCAACGATACCGGCAACGAAAGACCACGGAACACGGTTCGACGCGCTCCTAGATGCTAATGACACAGCCAAAAGTAATAAACCGTTGTTGAATCTCCTTGAGAAATTCTCCGATACGTTCTCATGGGGAGACGAGAGATTGGGCCGGAAGGATTTAGTTAAACACCGAATTGACACTGGAGACGTAAAACCCATGAAAATAGCCCCCAGACGGATTCCAATTCATTACCAAGCAGAAGTACAGCATATAATCGAGGAAATGCTGAAGAACGACGTTATTCGACCATCCCACTCCCCTTGGTCGTCTCCAGGGGTGTTAGTTAAGAAGAAAGATGGAAAACTTCGTCTGTACGTAGACTACAGGAAACTCAATGCCATCACCAAAAGGGATTCATTCTCACTGCCTGTCATGGAAGACTTGTTCGACGCCTTAGGAGGTAGCCGGCACTTCAGTACCCTAGACTTGGCGTCCGGGTATTGGCAGGTTGAACTTGCAGCGGAAGACCGGGAGAATTCCGCGTTTGTGATTCCATCCGGGCTTTATGAGTTTCAGACCATGCCTTTTGGGCTAACCAACGCACCTGCTACGTTCCAACGCTTATTGAATCACATTTTGGAGGGTCTGATTCCTTCAAAATGCATTGTATACATCGATGATGTACTGATTCATGGGAGAACGAAAGAGGAACATACAGGGAACCTGGAGCTAGTGTTGGGAAGATTTAGAGTCGCGGGACTTAAACTAAAGCCATCCAAATGCAAATTTCTGTCCAAAGAAGTGAATTTCTTGGGCCACGTTGTTTGGGACCAACGAATAAGAACTGATCCAGAAAAAGTCGAACAAGTCTTAAATTGGCCGACGCCTAACAACGTGACGGAAGTGAGGAGTTTCCTAGGATTGGCTTCGTATTACCGTCGCTTCATCAGAGGTTTTGCAGAACGGGCGGCACCATTGAATGCTCTCCTGCTCAAAGACGACGGCTTTAGTTGGGACGAGTGATGTGAGCAGTCCTTCAAAGACTTACGTTCGGCTCTTTGCGCGGCACCCGTGCTAGCACTGCCCGATCTGGCGGAAGGAGCTAGTGAGTTTATCCTAGATACAGAAGCGAGTGACGGGGCCATTGGAGGTGCGTTATCACAGATCGGGAGAGATGGATTAGAGCACGTCATTGCCTATGGCAGTAAAACGTTATGTAAACGGGAGAAAAACTACTGTACGACACGAAAAGAAATGCCAGCTCTGATCACATTCGTAAAACGTTTAGACAGTACCTAATCGGTCGACGATTTCGAATTCGTACAGACCATCAGGCCCTTCTGTGGCTACAAAACTTTAAAGACCCCCAGGGACAGACAGCCCGGTGGCAGGAGCAAGTGCAGGAGTTTGATTTCGTGATTGAACACCGTCCAGGTAGCCGGCATTCGAATGCGGACGCATTATCGAGGAGGCCAATCCGGAACCACGGAGATAGCCCGTCCTGCCCCGTCGGTTATGTGGCACAGACCAGTCGACAGTAGGATAGGGCGGGACAGTGGGGCTCGATCCAGTCCAGCGATAGCGACACAAGCCTCATCTACGCAGGATTGAAGGCAGGAGGTGAGAAACCTAGTCAGCGTGAGATGGCGGGGAGTGGTTTGTGGACCAAGCATCTCTGGAGCCTCTGGGATCACTTGAGCATTGAAAATAACGTTTTAGTTTTCCAGTTTGGTCTTAATTATCCAACGAAAGTCGTCGTCCCTCGGTCCATGGTACAAAAGGTCCTTACGACATTGCACACTGAGCTGGGCCATGCTGGTGTCAACAAACTAGAGCATGCGACAAGGACTCAGTTTTGGTGGTCTTACCAACGAAGAGATGTATTGGATTTCTGTAGGACGTGCGAACGTTATGGCCGCTTTAGGAATCCCAGAACGGCATCGTGTGATCCGTTACAACCCATAGCAGCGGGATTTCCCTATGAAATAGTCGGTATGGATTTAATCGGACCCCTGCCACTTACGCAACATGGAAGTAAACACTTATTGGTTCTCGTCGACTATTTTACTAAATGGTGCGAAGCGATACCGTTGAACGTCGGAGGTGCCAAAACCGTTGCAAATGCGATCTTTAAGCACTGGATTTGCCAGTTGGGTGCACCGGATAAGGGTACTAATTTCGAAAGCTGTCTCATACAGGTGCTTTGTAGATCTCTTGGTATCGACAAAACGCGCACTACCTCCTACCACCCACAAGGGAATGGATTAGTTGAGCGTACTAATCGGACACTTATCAACCTTCTCAAAGCCTTCGTCGAGCACGGTACTGATTGGGAAACGAAAATACACTTCTGCTTGCTAGAGTATCGTGGTTCAGTGCATGCGTCAACAAACCAGACTCCAGGCTTCCTTTGGACAGGTAGAGAAATTCGGCTTCCGCCAGATTTGCGACTACCCACAATTAGCAATCAAAACACTACGGTAGTGGGATACGTCAGCAAACTGCGAGACATAAAAAGAAGTAGTGAAGACCTTGCTCGGGCCCATCTCCGGACAGCACATAGGCGGCAAATAGAGTATTATGACAGAAAGGCTTTTGACGCCCCATTACAAGCTGGCGATCTCGTGTGGCCTCATACGTCAGTACCCACCGGGGGGGCACCAACTAAATTTTCCGGGGGCTGGGAGGGACCCTTTCGTGTTGAAAGGGCTGTGTCAGATGCAACCTGTGTCATTCGGAAAGCGTCGCCGAATAGTAGTAACCCATCATTCGTTGTTCATTTTAATAAGCCGAAGCCCTTCGAGCAAGTAGCTCAGGGAATCAACCCAACCAGTGGGATTTTGCCGACGGAAGACCAAGGCGCAGTGCCACCAGTACAGTTAGAGCTAGAGGTGCCGATAGAAGGGGGAAGAGCTGTGGCTCCGGGGGCGGAGCCTTCTGGAGGAGAGAGCTGTGTAATAGAAACTTGGGGAAGGTCGTACGAGTATGGCGAATTGAAGTAATGGATTTTCTCTTCCGTTTCAGTTGGTCGTATCAACCTTGCACAAGCAAAGGGAAAACTGGAAGAAGGTGAAGAAACCATCAATCTGGAAGACGGGGCAACAATCCAAGAGGACTGATCCGTAATGTGTTTATATTTGTCTTTTTACATTAATGACAGTGTGCCACATATTTCAGATAAATCCTTACATTGCTGAAGTTCGTCTTTTCGCCCTTGGTTGACTGTTACACTGGTAAAATATCGAGAAAGACCCTTACTTGGGCGATATATGCTTCTGAGAGTAGTTTATATATATATATAATGTATATATATACATACGTACACATAAGAGGAGCAGGAGCAATAACAATTGGGTCCTATTGTAAGGTTGGTTAGACCTTACGTGCTGTTTCCTTATTACGTACGTTCGCTAGTCCAATCCAACACGCTTGGACCACCTGTTCGTTACATTGGTACTCTGCAATAAAGCATCACGATCACCACGGCATTTTTTCCTACAACCCATGAGAAGGAGAACACTATAGGTAGGGAGAGAGTGGTTAGTGTATATTGGAGAAGCTTGCGTGTAGCGTGCACGGGCAACGTTCAAGTGGCCACCGCGCTTGGTGGCGCGAGTTCACATAAACACTGATGTGTGTCAAACCAATAATCAGGGTTGAATGCCACTACATATGCATACATATATATATATATATATGCGTATAAATAGGTATGCGAGGAGCAGGAGCAAAGAGCGTTGCATTGTTTTGGTTTATAATGCATCCTTAGCGATATGTTTTCACGACATATTTTGTATTTCCAAGGGGCACCAACAACTGACTCTAATTCGAAACCACACCGTATTTGCCGCACTAACCAGTATCACCTCGGTCGATTCAAACTATCTGTAGCTATATTGTTTTGCTTCTGACGTTTTCGACTCACCTTCGTGAAATTACTGCATAGTTCATTGTTTTGAGTAACGTTGTACAACGTGATCATGCGCTTGCTCGTGAGTCTCGACCACGATCGAGAAATATACCATCATATCATATCATATCATATATAAGGCATTTCGCCCTTCTAACGGTTTTTTCACCTGGTGAAACATTTCCCTGATGTCGGCGGACTGGGCCACTCCGCCCACTCTGAAACGGCACAAAACTTCGATCAATGGTGTGGTCCAGTCAGGCCCTTGTATTAGGCGATCTTTTGCCGACTTGCCCTGGAACTTGGCTGCACAGTCAAAAACCGCCCGCAGGTTTCTGGTTTTTTGGGGCCGGGAACCGGGCGGCGAGGTAGAAACCAGATCCCCTTTCGGCCGTCGGTGGTAGCAGGCGCCTTTTCAACGTAGCCGAGAGATTCGTTTCGCCTCATCAATTCTGCATGTTGTTTCTACAGATCCTGGTCTCAAACAAAGCGTCCTTTCCGTCGTAGTAGTCTTTACAGAGCATAGTTTCCGTCATAAACCCAAGGGTCAGCTAGTGTGCTCCATGGAAACGGAAACTTGAACTGATTTTTAAGGCCTTCAGTTCCTTGCCCCACTGTCCGTGGAGTGAACTGGTCCTCTTGAGACAATGATAGTCCTTCGTCTCCGACGTCGTGGAACTCCCTAGCATACGGCCGCTGCAATTGATACTCCATGCGATCCGTTTTGGCTGATACGTAATTTTTCGTTTGATTGACGTTTCACGCGTAGCCTTTTCACTATTATCGGTATAGTTTTTATTAAGCCATCTAGGATAATCCCTAAAACTATAGCTCTGAGGTCTGTTGTCCGGCCCGGAAAAAAACGAACGATTTTTTCTGAACACTATTCCCTGTTGCCACCCGGTGGTAAGAGATTCACACGAAAGTGATCTTTGAACTGCTCTTAGGTTAGGAGCTAAGCGATACGTGAGTCTCAGTCAAACAACACTAGCAGATTCCAAGATACCACTCAGGTAATCACTTTCGTAAAGAGACTTGCGTAATACATCCGGAAACTTTCAAACAGCACCATCGGCAGAAACTGCCTGCAGTTTTTAGCTGAACAACTGATACATAATTAGTTTCGCCGACATTGACCTCCCCTGGCTAACACTTTTCCCCCCCCCCCTAGGGCCTACATATATTAGCCATACTCTACACTTAATCCTCTGCTTCCGTATGGCTCTCTTACCCCCGCACATTGCCACATCTTATCCGATTGGCCGTCCACATCCTTACCACCATAGATATGCCTTCATCTCCTCCCAACCGACCCAAAATCACTGTCAGCAACCGCCGTCGCAAGACCGCTAAACTGCAAAACTCACTGGATAACTGCTCAGTGTCTCTGGTAGGTATACTTGGACATGCTAATGAACAAACTACGGAAATGAGCAAAAATCTGAGCATTCTTTCCTCTTGCATTGACTCCGCTGATCGGATTATCGGTCAACTGATACCTATAGCATTCTTGCTTGATCCAGCCACACACCATATCCCAACCAATCTGCTACTGTCCATGAAGTTTGTGGACACAATTGCCTCGGAAATCTCCAGACGGATAAGAAAGGCAAACAATGCGATTGTGTTTAATATCCCAGACCGAATACCTCTCTGGGCTGCCAAAACATGATCTTAAGCGCTTGAAACCTTGACTTACAACCATGCCACTGTGTTAGACTCCGCAAAACTTCCCTGCGCACCACCTGCCCACTTTTGTTCCAGTTTGCAAATGAAGTTGTCGCCAAGATTTTTACCAGCCGGCAATCGTTAGTCGTAGCCAAAACCGGCTTCAAGTGCGCCAAGATATTTCCTGACAAGACCCCACTGCAAAGGGAAGTGCACAAGGGTCACACCCAGCATAGTAACCCCGGTGTCAGTGCTACCAACAGCCCACCCCGAAACTCTGGTGCACCTATCACTGGCCATCACCCGATGTTGCCATCTATTGCAGAACACAATTCAACCGTAGATTTAGACAGTACGCCAATTTCCTCACCCAATGAGCCACATGACAAACGCCCCAACATTCAGAACAGCCCAAGCAAATCGCTGGACTGAAACAAGCGCCCCAGCATCCACAAAACTGATGAAGGTTCCTCCAACTCACCCACCCGCGAGCTCATGTTCTCCACAAGCCTAGATGACCCCATTCCTTCTACTAGCTCCGTGTCGGGTTATTCAACCATACCTAAAATCCACTGCACCATCAACCCACCTCCGTCTACACCCATGCAGCCTGTTACCTCTGGCATTTTCGATAACTCAACCAGGCCCCTAAGCCCACCCGCTGCACTCATCTATTTGCCACCAGAATGTATCTGGTTACCACCTAGGCCACCACCGCTGATTAGCCCGTCAATGCAGATTGACCCTCAGAAGTTAACACTTCGTCACCAAAAGAACAAGGCCCATCAACATAATGCACATGCCAGCCATAAGGAAATGGCTCAGTCGAGCGAAACTTCACCAGCTTCTTATACGGCTGTAGATCCTACTTTTCCATCCCGGCTAACTGCGTCATCATTCCCACCCTACCTTCACTCACCTTATCCCCCCAATCACCGCTCCATTACATTACCACCCGCCACACCAACTAATCTATAACTCTACCGCTATCCATTCACTCCCTGGGAACCATCTCCGTGTCCCACCTAGCTACCCACTCCCACAAGACCCATCTACGTCTCTTGGCCTAGTACTGCCATCCGTCCGTGGCCGCTTTTTTCCTGCCGGCCCCCTCCGAGAATATTCCCCGCATTCAAACTACTCTCCCAAACAGCACCTCCCTATCCCTCTTTCCTTACACTGTCCCCCTCCGGGCTTCAACTCAGCAAACCCGTGGAACAGCTGAGGTCCTCCCCCCATCCCTGCCCTATATATGCGACCACACCGCACCCCACAAACAAATACCACGTAACCCACCTGCCAATCCCCCCAGCGCAGTTACTGCTCTCTCTGGCCACACCCTCCTCGCTGACAACCCGGTTGCCGGAAGCATACTCGGCCCCAAAAGTCTTCCGCCACCCCCACGCGGAACTTTGGCGCCTTGTAATCTCGAAGATACAGGCAGAGTTTCCCTCCTACTGTTGAATTCTCGTTCGCTGTTGAACAAAATTAACCACTTGAGGAAACATGTACTTGCTTCTAGCCTTGACGTTGATCTGGTTACAGAAACATGGTTAGCCGACCACACCCCAATTGACGTTGTCTCGTTGGTAGGCTATAACTCCTTTCGAGTGAGCAGAGTAAACCGCCGAGGCGGTGGTTGTTTTGCATACAATAAACATAGAGTTACTACCACCCGCCTCCACCACCCAGTGCTTGACTGTATTCCCGACTCTCTTTGGCTCTCCATCCTAATTCCTGGAAACGTGTTGCATATTGGATGCGCCTACCGCGCACCTTCCTCTAGCTGCTCTGATTTCCCGCATATTATTAGGGCTTTCGAGTACATTTCTGCTCTATCCTTAGGTCCGAAGATCATAGCAGGAGACTTTAACACTCCGGGTATTTGCTGGAATGCAATGACTGCCCCCTCCCATTTATTCAGTTTCCTTCTGGACATCTACGCTACAGGATGGACACAGCATGTCTCCACACCAACGAGGCATAAAAATATCCTCGATTTGGTGCTCATTCATGGCCTCCGTGACGTGAACGTCTCCGGCACACAAAACCTCCCCGGTTGTGACCACAAAATGGTCGTATGTCACTTCAATGTTACACAAGAATCATGCCTGCCTGAAATTGTCGAAGTCAAAAACCAAAACACCTACAGACCGACTAACTGGGCCCATTTGGCTACCCCCGTCCGGGGCATTAACTGGTCCGACCTCTTCCTCACATCTGATCCGCAAAAAGCAGCCGATGTGTTCTATGTCAAGTTGCTTTCCTCCATAAATTGCCTTACCCCAACCATTAGACATATTAGAGCCAAGACTACCAAAATCGACAGACGTCGACAAAAATCTGTAAGCTCTCATGAATCGGGACTTCTCTTTGATACTCAGAATAAGCCGACTCTGCCGTGATCTCTATGCAGCAACCGAGAATAAACTCAAAAAACAAGAATGGACTGCCCTACAGCAGCCTCACAGTGTGAAGCTTCTCTCGAGACTGCTAAAATCTCGCAACTCGCGCAGCAATGGAAACAATATCCCATTCCTTATCCAAAATGACACCCACCTTGTCTCGCCAGGAGATATGGCTGAAGCTTTCAACTGCTATTTCGCCTCAGCTCTTATTACGGACACAAACCCTTCACCATTCTGCTATCCGATGCTCACACAGGACAAGATATCAACCATAACATTTACCACGGCCAACATCAGAAAATTCCTGGCCAACACGAAACCCTCCCATCACCCAGGGCCTGACGACCTTCCACCTGTCCTACTTCGATCTGGAGGACCTGAACTAGTGCTCCTATTGCTGAACCTCTTTACACTATCTATGTTGTCTGGAGTCTATCCAGCTCAATGAAAAGCGTCCTGTATAATTCCAAAACACAAAAATGGGCCTTTGCATGATCCAGGGAATCATCGCCCCATGAACCACACTTTGATTGTTTCCAGGCTCATGGAGAGGATAGTAAAGGACCAGCTTGCAAATTTCCTGACTTCTCGAAATCTCATCAACCAGGCTCAACATGGGTTTCTAAAGTCCCATTCGTGCCTCGCGCGTCAGATGAACTTCCCCAATTTAATCACTTCTAAAGCTAACAGCAGCAAGTCAATTATCGTCATCTTTCTCGACATGACTAAAGCGTTCGACCGTGTATCTCACGCCCGCTTACCGCCAAAAATTAAGTCCTACGGAGTAACTGACCCCCTTCTGTCCTGGCTACCATCTTACCTCTCTGAACGTTTTCAAACCGTCATCGTCAATGGAACATCCTCTCGGCCCAAACAAATTAGTATCGGGGTCGTACAGGGTAGCGTTTTAGGTCCTCTCTTATTTCTTATGTACATAAAAGACGTCTTCCAAGTAGTGTGTCATGGCACGACATTCCTCTTTGCCGACGACATAAAACTAATCCATACTTTTGAGGTGAACGCCATGCTTTCAGCTGTCAGTGATATTCTGTCAGACTTGAAGTCCCTTGACGAATGGTGTACTCGATGGCTGATGAAGTTTTCCGCAGCTAAGAGCTCCCTTCTTTCTTACAAATGCCACGTTTCACCTGGCTCCCTGAAAATTAATGGTCTGCCGATAACCATTACTCATGTAGTAAGAGATCTGGGACTGCATTATTCACGTTCCTTCAACTTCCGTGAAGAAGCAGTGAACAAATTGGCAAGGCAAGAAGGATGATTGCACTTATCCCCAGGACATACCGTACTCAGGCGAGTAAGCTCCTGATATTCAAGACTCACGCCTGGTCACTACTGGAATACTGCCCCCTAGTCTCTGCCCTGATGCGAAAGGCCAACCGGGTCAACATAGAGGAAGTGCAACGCTCCTTCACCAAAAAATTACTGGCCACCTCTCTCAAACTTAACTACAGAGCCAGGTGCGAACCACTCCGGCTTGAGCCACTATGGTTACGTCGTATCAAGATCAATCTCTCATTTCTGTTCAACCTGCATTCAAACGTCCACTCATCTGATTACCCACTCGGTTTCTCTAGTGAAACTCCCTACTCCCTCCGTCACAGGCAATTCACCATTACAACCCCCCAATCTAGACTCTCAATCAGATCTAAATATTTCTTGGTTATCTACTCTAGCCTCTGGACTAAGCTTCCTGATCGTGTCGCACGCTAATACAATTTAAGGGAGCAGTGTGCAAAATCCTCGACGCATCTTCTATAATTAGCATGACCCGTGATAACATTAACATAGACCAAGCATATGAAGGTTGCCTTGATTATTAGACCAAAATGTGACACAGTCTTTTGCGTTCGACCGCTTTCTCATGACCCGTCCGATGATCGCATCCACGTACAGATATATATATATATATATATACTCAAAGTTATGGAATAAACTCCCGCTAAACATCCGCGAGAGTCTCTCAATTTCCCGGTTCAGAGGCTCGCTGGATCACTCCCTGACTGTTCCCAGTATGATCCTTCTTACCGGCCAGGCCGTCACCGAAGAGGTGGCCTACGAAAACGGGTTTGATTACTAGGATTACTGCACTAGAACTTTCATCTCTCGTTTGATGACGAAAGCCAGGGCAACCATTCTCTTTTACGTTATATTGCACACAATTTGTACTACTGTAGCCACAGTTTGCTGACTTTTATAACCATACCTAGTTTAATGCTTGCCCGTCCCCCTAATTTTCGACTATGTTCGTGTTCTATCGCCAACCAGTCTAAGTTTCTTAGGCCTAGATGTCCTTGCAGCAAATAGGTATGTGGCTTCGGACCCTAGGACACTGAGTTCCGCTGCTTACCACCTTACCTGATCTTTTCACTCCTTTCCCGTTCATTTTGGCTACCACCACTCGCCTGGGTTTTATGTCCGGCCTCATTTCACCTTTCTTAATCGTATCATCCCAGAACCTCTTATCCCAGAAGCCCACTTGCTAGTTCCTACTTGGTGGCCTTTCCTCTCGTCTCACCCCTGTATCTACCATCCACCAACTTCTATCATATTCCCTCCTATGCTCCACATTATTTCCCGTCAGCAGAGCTAAACTCATCTACATCAGCTAGCTCGGAATGGTCTCTGATGGTCTTAGGCATAGTCTGGCGCTGTATGAGACTGATATACGTATGCCAGCTTGCGCTTTACAACGATCGTTGTCCTACTCCATGTGTTTGCATAGTCCAACTCTATTTTCCCAGCCCATGCTAGCGAAACCCCTGATGTCAACGGCACCCATACCATTGCGTCGTTTGAACGTGAGGAAAACAGACCCCCCCCCAAGCAGTTGCGAAAAAAGACAAATACGCATAAAATTACGATCGGGCGGAGGGGCTGTGGAAAGTTCCTATATGGACTCAACCACCCCCCTATTAGGAAACAAAGAAAATATAAAAGAACAGTGGAAAAAAGACCTCATGGGATCGATTCCAGTAACAAATACCACTGACATCGGGCTGTGAAGGAATTGGGCAACCTTCATCTACGGGTATGTCTCCCATCAGCTCAGACCTGATCCTGCGAAAGGGGAAACCCCACATCGCCCTTGTTTGCTCGACAGGCTTTTGGTTTTCACGCACGGGACTGACTGGGGTGACAACGCACTGGACTCTCCACATACGCTTATCCACCCCCGCTCTAAGTTTCAACCACCCCATACCCCCCATAAGCGCACCTAGCATGCACGTCGACGTCAAATACAACCGCTACCATAGCCCTGACTTTCAATTCATTGACCTGGACAGCGTATCGACGTACCTGACGAACAACCACAACTGCGGTGAAGCCCGGAAAAGGAAAAAAAAACAAATAAATAAAAAAGAGATAGATAAGAACACAGTGGAAACCGGTCACCTTTTCCATCTAAACCCCTCCACCTTCCGTCATCTCTCTTAGAAAACGGCCTTCTCGATGTCCTAGCATCCAAGCCACGCTCAGGATTACTACCCTACCTAACAGTAACCACAGTCTTCTGCCAACTACAATCACTACTGCAGCCTGGACTCTAAGCCCACTGACAAGGATAACATATGTTAGCATATTGTTCACACTACAGAGGCAACAGATGACCAATACCTGCATCACTTAAGTCTACAAAAGATGAACACGGAGAACCGCTCATATTTTCCATTCCCCACTGACTATCTCTCCTCAGTCTTATAACAAATATGGTATTCATGCATTCACCACGTCATGAGATTTCCATGCTTACATTTAAGTTTATTCTCAGTAAGTCGGCACTACCGAGTAGGAGCACAGATGAACCCATGTCCACGTTTCTCTGCAAGATAACAATTTTCTCTAAGGCACCACCACCGATGCCCTAGTGGTTCTTCCCGAAATTTTACTTGATTGCTCTTCACAACTTCTAATTGCGTGAAAACCATTTACCCTTTGAAATGCAGACTCAGCAGCCCACCCGCTTTACGCTATCTTGCTAGCCCGTAGTAGTACTTATCAGCTACCTGCAACCCGACGTTACTTAAGCTTTCGAATTAAAACCCAGATCAGAGTATAAAATGTGCTACTGACGGTTCACACAAACCCAACCAGCTCATTACTAACTGTCGCTATTTATTATAATAACTAACAGCTGGAACCACGTCCAGACTGCTAACGTCATTTATTTCAGGTTTGACGTCACCCACTCCCGGGCTCCACTTTCGGTGATCAAGGTTCACACTTTGATCCGTACCGACAGAGACCCAAATGGCACCTTTTATACCGAACGGGGTTGCAATCGAGCCAAACGATCTGATCACTTCCAACTGCTTACCAGTAGATTGATAGGCGTCTCCTAACGCATCACCTCTACTGCTGAGGCTTCACAACTAACAGTGCGAAAGCAACCTTCTACTGACTGATTGACACTTCCCTTACCCCGCCTGATGAACCATACCCACGGGATGCTGCACGTCACCTTGGTATCATGTGAAACAATCCAATAACAGACCCAGAACAAGCAACACAGGAATCTTTTACTCATTAAAATTCGATACGCCATCCGAACGCGAGTCCACTTATCCCCCCATCCGTGGTTCCCAATTATGACGCCGAATAACACTGAGATACAATAAGGCAATATATTTTTTGTCAACGTAACAGAACAATAAGGTGCGAGCCTGCGCGGAGGTTTTTCACTCAGTTTTTTTCTAGCAAAATTTCATTTTACTTTCGATTGGCATCCCGCTTGAAATTGACTCCTCGACAATTCAAGGCCTTCAAGTTGCGCTCCCTTTTTTCTGAATGATACGGGTTATTGGTCCTGAACCTAAACTCACCTTTTATATGGATTGCTGTTTCCTCCACACTCGTCGTTTCCTAGACCACTCCCACAAAGTTTGTTCATGTCTCCCCGTTTCATGACGCACTCCGTTTCTTATAACCGGGAATATCCATCATCGTCTTCATAGAGAGCCGTTCTCTTCATACACACCAAAGTTCACGAGTGTACTCCCATTCATTTCTTTCATCTCTCCATGTTCATAACTTATTCCGTGCATAGAACCCCAATAGGCATCCGTTATCCACAGCTTGCATTGTTTTGGTTTATAATGCATCCTTAGCGATATGTTTTCACGACATATTTTGTATTTCCAAGGGGCACCAACAACTGACTCTAATTCGAAACCACACCGTATTTGCCGCACTAACCAGTATCACCTCGGTCGATTCAAACTATCTGTAGCTATATTGTTTTGCTTCTGACGTTTTCGACTCACCTTCGTGAAATTACTGCATAGTTCATTGTTTTGAGTAACGTTGTACAACGTGATCATGCGCTTGCTCGTGAGTCTCGACCACGATCGAGAAATATACCATCATATCATATCATATCATATATAAGGCATTTCGCCCTTCTAACGGTTTTTTCACCTGGTGAAACATTTCCCTGATGTCGGCGGACTGGGCCACTCCGCCCACTCTGAAACGGCACAAAACTTCGATCAATGGTGTGGTCCAGTCAGGCCCTTGTATTAGGCGATCTTTTGCCGACTTGCCCTGGAACTTGGCTGCACAGTCAAAAACCGCCCGCAGGTTTCTGGTTTTTTGGGGCCGGGAACCGGGCGGCGAGGTAGAAACCAGATCCCCTTTCGGCCGTCGGTGGTAGCAGGCGCCTTTTCAACGTAGCCGAGAGATTCGTTTCGCCTCATTAATTCTGCATGTTGTTTCTACAGATCCTGGTCTCAAACAAAGCGTCCTTTCCGTCGTAGTAGTCTTTACAGAGCATAGTTTCCGTCATAAACCCAAGGGTCAGCTAGTGTGCTCCATGGAAACGGAAACTTGAACTGATTTTTAAGGCCTTCAGTTCCTTGCCCCACTGTCCGTGGAGTGAACTGGTCCTCTTGAGACAATGATAGTCCTTCGTCTCCGACGTCGTGGAACTCCCTAGCATACGGCCGCTGCAATTGATACTCCATGCGATCCGTTTTGGCTGATACGTAATTTTTCGTTTGATTGACTGTCCTTTTGGACCCCACGTTTCACGCGCAAACCTTAGGTCATCCGACCAACCTGCACTCGGATGCATCAGACTCGAGTTTCGCTTTTGTTAGAGCTCATCAGTGGTGCATATCCTCTGCCACAGCCAGGGTTTGAACTCGGTCCCTTCCTTCTCAAAGGCTTGTTACCACTGCTCCACCCAGCTCCCGTCCGAGCTGATCCGAATCACCATGTTTAGCTCGTACAGATGTCGACCTCTATGACAGCCAGAAATGCCTGACAGGATATGCACCACTGATGAGCTCTAACTAGAGCGAATCTCGATTTTCGTGCTTCCGAGTGCGGGTTGGTCGGATGACCCGAGGTTTGAGCATTACACGTGGAGTCCAAAAGGACAGTCAACCAAACGAAACATTAAACAATCCCACACTACTCGCAAGTAATTGCGTGATATATGATACGTAATTCACGGAACCACGTCTCCTGTTGGACCATATAATATCTATCCTAGAGCTGTGACACGGTATTAGGTGCTTGGCTGTTGCCCAATTTCCGGTCAAGTACCCAACGTGCCTCTGGCACATCGCAGCCGATAGGGAGGTTCACTTCGTCGTACTCCCAATCTTCGACGGTTACCGCTCAGTCAAGATTGCGTTCACCAACAATGGTGCCCGCATGGGGAGATCAGATGATGTAAATGCCTCCGCTGATTCGATTTGCTCCTAAGTGTCTAAGGAAATGAGCTGTAACCTCAACCTACCGGCAGTCACTACTTGTGTTCTGCCCACCTTGCTCACTGCTAACGACGTCGTACATTTAGCGGGCTGGTTTTCGGTGGCAAACCTTTCCTTCACCAGGGATATGTCTTTTCCACTGTCGACTAATGCCAAACTTTGCCCCCTGGTAGGGGTCACCACTCCCACGGCAGCTACTCCTAAGCGTACTGGTTTACTGGCAGACTGCGACGTTGAACAAATCACACAATGGGCTTGGTGTTTCTCTCTGGTGTAACTTCTCTCGCCTGGTGTAACAATCCATGGTGTCTGCCCGCGCAACCCTCGTGAACACACCTGGTCTTTATTCGACAAGCTGCCTCTCGGTATGTGATGCTGAGGCATATAAAACAGGCTCCTGTTGACCTCGCCATTCCTCAACTTTCTTCTATTGTGGCGTTGATGAAATTCGGGCATTCTGGTAGCCCATGGTCAGTGTCACAGGACCTGCAACTTGGATGCGCTAGGGCCTCGCGTGGAATGGCGTGTGCATTGGTCCAAGGCTGATATTTCTGATCTTTCCGTGCAGTGGTTTGAGCCTGGCCATTAATGGACTTGTTTACTCGGTTACTGTTCCGAATAAGTCGGCCAAATCTATTGTCGGCTATATTGGTTTGCCTGTCCAAGTATTCGGTCAAGTCTTCGAAGTTAGCCTCAAGGTCGTCTCGACTTATTTGTTCCGCCTCCTCCGCCCACCGACCCTGTATTTCGGGAGGGAGGTGACTGACTATTCCCTTCAAGGTAAGCATTGCATCGGGTTAGGCCTTGTAACCTAAATCGTCGAGGGCTATTGAACAGTTCTGCATTTTGGTCGCTAGATTGGCCATTGTATAGAAGTCGCCCTTGGTTATTTTAACCTCTACCATCACGCCCTCTATTAGATTAGGGGCTACCTTGAATGGCTGGCCTAACAGTTACCTCAAAGTCTTCCTTGCTCGTGAGTAGCCTTGTCCCGGGTCGAGCATGGCACGCACATCGATCGCTTTTCTTTCTCTGCTTCGACATTAATGAGTCAGGTAGAGAAGCCTTTGCCCGGGGTCGGTTACCTTGTTTTCGACAGAAGTTTCGAACTGCCTGATGGACTTGCAGTAGTGTTTAGATAGCCCGTCGAAAACTGTCACTTCAACTCTTGGCAAGCCGATCGTTGGTGGCATTGGTGCTTTGCATTCGGAGACCGGCGCGCAGTTTCTAATTTTAATTTGTCCTGATCTATCGGATAGGTCGTAGCCGCTGACCTTTCGCTCAAGCTCTTTCTGTCCACATTTCCCTTCCGCTTCCTGGGCCTGTTGCTTAGCCGATGACAGTTGTTGTTTTAGGTTTATTATCCTCAGCCTAAATAGGCCAATATTCTTGCAATCCACATTACCCTAAGTAATACACAAGCTAGCATTGACAGGACTGGGTGACCCGGCAGTACCCAAAGAGTCAAAAGCACCCCTGTGACTTGCAGCATAACTTCCTATCCAGGTTCCAGTTTCTTCGATCCTTTTCTTGGCATTTTGCGTATTTTTTCGTTCCATGTGGACCAAAAAAATACAAACCTCAATAATGAGATCACAAGGACTCAACAGGCGAGAAACCGAATTTCGGCGTGCGAGCAAGGAGCACGTGCGTCACGCAGGTCCAGAGCAAGAATATGATAAAGTAGCGCTCTGGGCGCGAACAAACAACAGTTTGCCCATAAAGACAAACAGTTCGTAAAGACACGTCAATAGTGTGAGCAAGTGAGTGATGTTAAGAAAAACACTGAATCGTAAAGGTTTTAGGGGGATTTTCCACGACCCGTCGTTACAAGGGCCATTGCAACCCGTCGGCATTGGCCGTTAGCTCTTACAGTCTCCCACCTCCTTTCATTTGTACGGGATAACCAGTATAATTACTAAAACCCATCAGTTGCTATCGTTCTGCGTCTCCATTCGCTGGACGATAATCGAGCCCGCAAATCGCGCATGCTTCTGACATATCGCCATTCTAGCTGAAATTTGTCTGATTTTTATTCACGTGAGCCGCGTCTTTTTCTAACTTACTTACCACCTCGTTTGGGACAGTTAGCCGAACTAATGCATCGTGAGTTGACTTGGCAACAGCTGATGGTTGTCCCCGATCTTCTCAGGTATTCTCCGGGTAAATGCACTCCAACTCATGTCCGTCGGTGCCTCTGATTTACGTGGACTTTCCTCCTGAGGGCATACTCAGTTCTGCAATTTTCAATGACTCTTGCTTCGGCCATGACCTAAATACGCTTCCTGATTGGTTTTTGTATCGAGGGCGCACCCTGTTAGAATTTCCATGTTTGCAGTATACCCGTGGGTATATGATTAGGATACTGCACTACAAATTTTGTGAGTTAACTGAAGCGATCCAATCCGACCACCTCATTTCTTCGTGACACTTTTATCTGGTACCAAATACCCATACTCTATGTTACGTTTGTTATCCAGGAGAACGACATTGAGGGGTGGGTGATTAGTGGCTGCGATTGGAAAAGTCATCGAACGGAAAGTGGGTAGGTGTGAACAGACCATAAACGCCCAATCAAATGAACGCGGTCGCTGCGGGGGGCCATGGATACGGCGGTGATATATATATATATATATATATATATATATATATATATATATATATATATATATATATATATATATATATATATATATATATATATATATATATATATATATATATATATATATATATATATATATATATATATATATATATATATAGAACACAGTACAGAACCACTATTCTTTGGTTTTCTTTTTGTCAAAACTAAAAATACAGCTTCTCCGTTTTATCTTTGAATGATGTAACTCACATCAACAATCCTACGCCTTACTTTTACAGATCCCGTGGACATCATGAAGAAGAACCGGGAAAATCCTCGCGTAGAATGGATTGATGGAAATTCGATCAGCGGCTGTTTTGTAATTCTGTGGCATGTTTTTAATAAATGTATCCACATTTTTAATAAAATGGAGATTATGCCCACATATGGGGGTAATTTAGTGGTTAGGCGCGAAAGAATGGAAAATACTTCAAAGGTATACTAGGCGATCGAACGAAATCGGAGTCATTGGCTAGAAGGAAGTAACCGATGGTTCTTGGCCGGTTTTCGAGTGGTCTTCACTGTTACGCCGATCGGTTTGCTCAGTAGCCATTTTGCACGAATCAACAATGAATTGACACGAAGGAAATCGACCACCGGATTATTGTGCACTGCAATCTACACCGAGGTATTTCGGGGCATTTCGATGAAATTAACCAATATATTTAAGTAAAACGCCAAGTCGTCGATTTTCTCCGGATCAATTCACCGTTGATTCGTGTAAAATGGCTACTGGACAAACTGATGTTAAAAACGAGCTGGGTATTACAAGGGCCCCTACAGTTTCTCAATAACAAAACTAACGCTCATTTTAACTGCAAATTATCCATTTTCTTCCGTCGATAATCAGTTGCACCTAACATTTCACTACGTATTTTGTGCGGTGAAGACTGCGGGGAAATTTTTCCATTCACTGCTTCTGATTAGTATTGCTTCAGTATAATACTAACTGACAGTACAAGGCTGTGGTCTCTCTGACTGTTTTTCGTTGCTATTCATTTACACATTTCCTTTCTTTTATTATATACGAACAACTTTGTGCCGCCTATTCATGCAATGCCATTATATTATTTATAGTTCCACTACTCCGTTACCGTAGCTCTTTTAGTTTCGTGGACCCATAGCGGCTCTAAATGAGGTAAACAGCAAATCGTTAACCGGCGTTAGACGCAGAGCATCAACAGGCACATTTTTTTTCAAGGCCAGTAGGACGTGCTTGCGAGACAGATCCCTCTGAAGCAGAAGGGGACAGTCACAAGTGGCACGTCCTACAACTTCATTATGTGTTGCTTGCCCACGCCTATAGGTAGTCTCCCAGAACCTCTGAAAAACCTTACAAGAGACAGGAGATTCGGAATGGATATGCTGGGCGAGAACCGTGCGAGCGTTTGACGACAACCGCGCAAACGGCGGTCCAAACCACTGCAAACGGCTGGGACATTCACCAGGTAACACTTCATCCTTACAGTTTCCACGATCACTAGTTTCAGACCAGGATCTCATTCGTTCTGTGGCATCCTTAAACAAACCATACACCGCAGAACGGGAAGACAAAACCCTTTTCATATGTCTTTATGCGGGTAAATGTGATGTTGCCTAAAGGTATGCGTTTACGCAAACAACATTCGGCCCAACATCGCTTACAAAATAACCACGTTTTCCTCAAATCAGACATAGCCTCTACATTCACATTCTCTATGGCTATTGGGAACATCTGATATTCTCGATGTCATAGCGGGTGCCAGAATACGCATCCAACGACATACAAGCAGTCCATCCTGCCGTTGCACGCAATGAAACCCGTTAAACTCACGTTTCATGTCTTCAAGAACAAAACACTGCATGAGAGGCACAGTACACATTCCAAACTGACAACAAAGGGCACGAAAAACGCATACTTTACCATCACCAACGAGTGGTCGATGCCCACAGATGCAAAAGCCAAAATTTTATGAATTCACCAATCTCACGGATGTTTAGGGACGTCCAGTATGTCACATATAGGGCTCATAACTGGGGCCCAGTTTATTGAGTGAGAAACCAGTTCGTGGATCACACAGGTAACACGAGTTGTGACAAAATCCACCTTTCTGTGCCAGAGATTTGTGCACAAATATATGGGTAGTAAGAACACAACAATGTGTGATCTTTCGTTTTTACAAATTCAAAGTACTGTGGCGCTCTCGGGGAGTTTTTGCTTACGGCATGAACGCTTCCCTTCACAACCTGTCATAGTCACAGGGCTGGAATGTGGACACTGGATCTTTCCATCTACCTGTGTTCTGTTGCCGGTGCACCTATCTACGGACGACAGGGATGGAATCTGCTCATCTGTACACCAGACGCACTTTAATTAGCTCACTAGTGACGCTGAGGCATTGGTTCGTTCGGAGCGATCCTCGGTTCCTTTTCCTAATCAGTTCATGGTCACCACGAGTCGTGTAATGGGTGCAGAGACATGGATGTCCCAAGCCAACGAGTAAAAGTGTTCCCAATGCTCATGAGTGTTGAACAACAAAGCTTTCAGATCTATGTGTGCGCTCGTGACTGAGTAAAACAGTTTGATTGAGTGCACGGAAAGGATATTCCTAATGTCTCATTGCCCTCGTAAATATGAAGCATCAACTGGAACATCATGATGACAGCAGCATGGTGGAATATGAAATTTAACTGATGAAAATTAACAACAAGAAAAACCTAGCCAATGTGGGCAGGTGTTTCGGTGTTTTTGTGTAACGTATTTATCAATGTGCTGCTGTACATGGGACCGCAAGGATTGTCTGAGGAGACATGATGCATCACAGAGCTCCGATTTCTGGCTCTGTGTGTCCCTTCCACACCTTTAGCCTGACAAACATTTCTGATGCCCCGAATACACTCTCCATCCCCTACTTTCACCAGTACAATACTCGCAAGCCCATCGGAGTTGGCTTGGCACTGCCTGATAATTCCAAGTGGCCATTTCTCGCGGCTTGTTCGTCCTTCAGCCGGCTTCCAGCCGCCAGGGTAGATGCTCCATC
This sequence comes from Fasciola hepatica, assembly GCA_948099385.1. Classification (NCBI taxonomy): domain Eukaryota; kingdom Metazoa; phylum Platyhelminthes; class Trematoda; order Plagiorchiida; family Fasciolidae; genus Fasciola; species Fasciola hepatica. Next base: position 595,479 of record CANUEZ040000057.1, on the reverse strand, counting down.
TTGTCATAGGCAGTCATCCACCTCTGTCAGGTATTAGAATTAGTGAATAGTCTGAGATCATACCAATTGCCCTGGTTTCACTGGAAGCGAAGGTGTCAACGACTGTAATAGAGAGAAAAACAAAACTCAAGCTCTAACTCAGGATCGACCTGATACACCTACCCGCACCCCAAATTTATATTTCCCATTACCGTTTTGCGCCACGCTTGCTCATCCGCTGAACCACACACCGGACACTGAGCTTAAGCGACCGCTGACTGGTGCGTGTCTTGATTAGTTCTGTGACCCTTGACCCACATTGCCCGTAGACATTTCGTCGATTTGACCACTTGAACCTCATGAGGTCCTGAATTTGCTCGCATTTGGCCAAATCTGATGCACGGAACGGTTACCGTTGAGGTCTGTACAGTTTTTGTGTCATATTCATGATTGGTTTTGCATAGAACCGTACTGAAAACCACAACCAGAAGCTTGGCATTTTTTGAATTGTATCATGCTTGTCTCAACGAATGCTATATGTCCGTTACAACGGCCTTTCATTCAGAAGCCTTTCCAATTCATTGAGCAAATTTCTCAAAATCTCGTCATCGAAGGGTTGTTCTATCAAGGCCCTTATTATTTTCCCTGCTAAATGCAAAATTCTTTCCCATACACCATGATGGTTGCTTTCCTCCGCAGGATTCAAATTCCAGCGCACTTCTTTTACTTTGGTTTCATTCTGCATTTGATGTTTGCCTGAACGAAAGCATTTGACCGCGTGCCTCACGCCAAGCTGCTAACCAAGGTTAAATCTTACGGCATAATAGACCCGCTCTTTTCTTGGTTGTCATCCTATCTTAGCATGAGATCGCAAGCAGTAAGCATTGAGGGTTACCTCTCATCACCCCGGCCAGTCACAAGTGGTGTTATACAGGGCAGTGTGTTAGGTCCACTTTTATTTCTTCTCTACATAAACGACGTATTCAAAGTAATACGCCATGGCACCGCGTTCCTATTCGCCGATGATATTAAGATTGTATATTCATTTGAACCTCATACCTCGACCTATACCCTCACCAAAATAGCTGACGACCTGAACGCTCTTGACATATGGTGCAACACTTGGAAAATGAGTTTCTCCGCTGCTAAGAGTGCCATTCTCACATATAAAAGCCAAATTCCCCCTGAGTCCCTCGCCTTAAACGGCTCGTTCATTCCTACTACTCCGCTAGTACGAGATCTCGGTCTACAATATTCTTGCACGTTCACTTTTCAAGAACAAGCCACCTACCAGGTGGCTAAGACTAAGAGAACGATAGCTCTCATCTGCAGAACCTTTAGAATGCGCGACAGCCAGCTTCTGATCTTTAAATCCCACGCCAGACCACAGCTTGAGTACTGCCCTCTGGTATACACTCACATGCGCAAATCTGACAGACTTGCGATCGAAAGAGTTCAGCGATCCTTCACCAAGCACTTACTCGGCTCATCATCTCCCTTGAATTATAAAGAGAGATGTGAGCTACTAAGGCTTGAACCCCTATGGCTACGACGTATGAAACTCAATCTTTATCTTCTATTCAACCTCCTACATTCTAGAGCGCATACGTCCATCACTGATCTATGTTTCGCTCAAAACGCACCCTACCCTCTTCGTAACCGAAATCATACTACAAAAGTCCCATACACCAGGACAAAACTAAGAGAAAGGTTCTTCATCACCGTTTATTCCCGCATTTGGAACAGACTGCCCGAAGACATTCGGGCCTGCCAGACACTAGACCGTTTCAAAATTGTCCTTACAAAATACTTAGATGTCGCCAAGGTACTACAATTAACCCATATGTGCACCACGTTGGAACAAGCTTATGAGGGTAACCTAGATTTTTGAATAGAGAAAGAAAGCACGACCCGGTTAACATCCTTTGCAAAGTCGACATCACCTACCCCAGATGCCTTTTCCATCGCCAACACATTAGTACCCCTTATAATGACTTACATCACTGACACTGCTCTTGTTAGATTCTCCCCAATTCACGCACTCCAACGTCTCCTACCTATTATCTTTATCATATTTAATTCGCTTTACTCGGTCCGAACTGACCCCATTTCCCTCCTTTATTTTGCCTTAGCGCCCCAACACTTAATCCAGTTCCAGTGACCACCACTTACCTTCTAAATCATCATTCTTATTCCTAGTTTTGGTCATTATTTCTGTATTTCTATTCACTCCCAATGGCTCACAGTCCTCATTCTTCCCAAAGTAGTCTGTGTCTATATTACTAGATTTCTCTTTTCACCATTGACCGTTGATCCTCAGCTGGGAGCATCCCAGACTGCGTCTCTCTATTCTTATGCTTCCAGACACCAACCGGCGCGCATCTCCCATCTGATGTCTTGGAATGATCCGGAGATAACACCAGCGAAATATCTGGCCCAAACGTCAGGCTTCAAATCTGGATCCCCCACAATCTCCTAGACTACGCCATCTCTACGTCTGTATGATCTCGGCCAAAATCACCTGTGCAAATCCCGCCGGTGCGAGGCGCGGACAGATCCCCCGCTTTGGCCGGTGCACATCGGGCGTGCAGGACGTCTGCAACGATGTTTTCAGGTTGGGTGTCCAGCGCACGGTCAGCCCCACCCACTAGCACCGGTTGCGGATTGAAAAAAAACAAGAAAATAGAACAAAAGGAATACCGTTCATATACTCAAAATGTTGCTGTCTCCTCCAGCCAACATTGACTCCACATTGTGCTCGCTTCAAATTTGCCTTCATAACCTAACGCTTTTTTCGTCCGGCAAAAGTTGCTTTTTTTGGTGCACAATTATCGTATACTTAAAAACCCATCAACACTTCTGGCTCATTATTCCCAGTCCACTTCCCGCGGTTTCATGCCAAACTACTCACCAGTCTTATTTGCAAACTTAACCACTCTCTAAGATAAAGCCCACCCCTTTTTTGCTACTTTTACCGATATACTCCAGAAATAACGCATTTATTGCTGTCACTAACTTCCGTACCACAATCTCCAGACAGTATATGACACTGCGAAATTTATCTCTTGAGATTCCCAATAATCGACGACTCTGTGTTTGCTTGCCTTCTCTGCCAGCTCCGCTGTTTGCCCACTTAAGGCTGTTGCATTGCAATGTCCTCATCTTGCAAGGTATTGTGTCCCACTTTTGCACATCTGATAAGCTCTTGTGCCGCAGAGTTATGTTCTGTCACCACTAAGTGGTCCACCTTTTGTATCAAACATAAACTGATAGTCTTCTGCCCATCACTTCATCGTTTTTTCCAGCTGTGTCCATCCTATTGTTGTAGTTGAGCACCACGCCACGATTTTCTCGATAATTCCTAGTTCATGCTGACGCATTACATTCCTTTTTTCTGAAAGCAAAACAATCCACTCAAAGTCCATATGTTTTATCCGGTCACTTCCTTCACCATCACTCTGGCAACCACCGTCCAGATGTGTAGTCCATTTGGTTTATCACACACACTCCGCCCATATCCGGCTGCCGAACTTTGCAATCCTATTCATCGGTTGTTGTGTATTTCCTTTCTCATGCTCCATTCCGATAGATCGTCTCAGACACTTCCGATACTTGATACATTTTTTTTCACCACGTGAAGTCTTTGCTGAGAATTATCAGTATGTAAGTACTTACCTGTCATTCAACCGGTCATCCTTCTTGCAAGCCACGTTTCTGCCACTGTCGTAGCTATGCACCACACGTCGATTTTTTGTCAGTTACCGGTTTCTTGCCGAAGCACTACATTCCTTTTTTCTGAAAGCAAAACAATCCACTCAAAGTCTATATGCTCTATCCGGCCACTTCTCCCACCATCAATTTGACACCCACAGTCCAGTGTGTTGTCCGTTTCGTTTTACAACTGGCTCAACCGATATACGGTCAATGTACCTCAAAATTGCTATCCTCGACCGATTTTCTTGGTCTATATGTATTATGCCACAATTTGTATCGTCTAATTTTTCACCGCAACTCCTCTCATACATTGTAAAGCTCCATTGCTCGGATACGTCTCCTTCAGGGATGTTTCTTCTTCACGATATCCGCGTATCCGTCAATCTAGTTTAGTTCTCCGACAGGACAGTTTTTCTTCTGTGGGATTTGTGTGATTTTGTACCATTCTCCATCCACCCCACATTTTGGCAGAATAACTACGCCTACCTCCAGCCGGATCGACCACCTGACCTTGAGTTTAAATTCACCCGGGTGGTATCGCAGCAATTGACTTAAATGCCTTCTCTTATATTCAATCGCGTTCGCATAATTGTACAGTCCCACTGTAACTTTCATTCAGCTTTCAACTGTACCGTTTGATCTTGCATTTCAGCATGCTTCGGGGTTATCCAAAATAAACTATTATTATTATCATTATAACTACGTCTCTAGTTCTGGACTTCCCATTGGACTGCAACAGGGTTTGATCCACTGTCTGAAGAAATGTTGGCATGTGTACCTCTTCCGTCTCTGACCTCTGTTTGACCCCCAGAACCTCAGCCGATATTTTGATTGTGCCCGAAATCTGCTGGAAACCCTTGTAGCCTCCCCCAAAACTGCACGATTTTCTTTCTTTTACCCATGTTGATAACTGAGCTTAATATCTATTATCCCCCAGTCGAAGGGGAGATAAATTAGACCCAGTCTTGACCATTGGTATCAGGAATTGAGACACCCAAGTCTTTAGTTTCTTCACTAGCATTGATTACAAGATAGTATGCTGTGTTTTCACGCCATCCTGGCTTCACACCGATAAGTCAGCGGGAAAACACCTATCCATCACCAATAATAGATACCACTGGGCGTGCTAGGACGGCCTATCCTCTTTTATCCATTCCAAGAACTGAGACTAATTATATTTATCTGGTGACCTGGAGGTAGCGGTTGCTCAACTTAATTCTAATCTTCATCGCTGCCCCGACAAAACCACTCCAGCCTCAGAACCCATAAAGCGCAAACAGCTGAACCCTCAAGATCTCCTTAAAGGTAGCCTAGCCAAACTCCTTCGAAGTTTCGATAAAGAGAAGGGCTTCTCATTGTAACTCCAAATAATACGTTTGTCCCGTGAAATAAAAATACTTTTGGATTCTTGCAAGAAAAAAATTTAGATGCTTTAAGCCACCAAAACAAAGTGGAAGCCCGACCAGGTAGATGAAGGTCAGAAACAATCCACCAACTCAAGCCATCCCGTATTTCTACTATGACAGTATTTACTTGAATGATCTGCTACTGATTGCGGAGGCTTTCAGTACTTACTTTTTGTCTTATTTACCGACGGACGACACCACCTTCATCCCCTTCTTAATTCGGTGACATCAGTAACCTTGCCAGTCATTGTATTCCACTCCGACTGGGTTCCAGCCATGGTGGCGAAAACGACCGTCCTGCAGACCAGGCCGGGATGCCTTAAGGCCAGCCGTTTTCAGTCGAGATGGCTTGGACATTCCAATGTTGTTAAGAAACACATTCAATTTGTCACTGAGGTGCAACTTTTTCCCCTCCAAACGGATCAATTCTAGGTCCAGTTACCTACCTACCGGTGAACCACACCCCAGTCATGTCCAGAACCATGGAGAGAGTGATAAAAGAAAGGCTGACACGTCAGCCTAATAGCCATAATCTAATCAGGGCTGGTTAGCACTGTTTCCTAAAGTAGTGCTGCATGCACGGAGGCCGGCAACATTACCAAATCAGCAGCCGTGACCTTTTTGGACATGACTAAATCTTTCGACCGAGCATCCCACCTCAGGTTACTATGCGAGATCAAAACACATGGAATTGTGAACCCCGTGTTAGCCTGGTTTTCATTTTATTTATCGGCCCGGGATCGGACAGTAGGTACAAGCGAAACTTCGTCCAAACCCCGTCCCGTGACTGGCGGTGTAGTACAAGGTGGTGTAATCGGCCCACTACTTTTCCCAATGTACGTAAACGATGTAGTTACGTATTATCGACTGCGGGCTCCTTTCTTGTTCGCAGATGATGAGCTTGCTGTGCTAGCTTTTACCATAAGTGACACTAAAAGGAAATTGATTCCCCTCAGACCCTGTATTAATGACTGGATGGTATGAATTTCCGCCGAGAAAAGTAGTATTCTTATGTGCAAGAGTCTTGTCTCCACTGGACTATTCAGAATAAACTACCAAATTATACCCGACAGTTCTCAGGTACGCGACTTGGGTCTAGACTATTCATGTACGTTTGACCTTTCGGAACACGCAGCCATCTAGGTGGTTAGGCACGCCGTGCCATCGGGATCACACATCAGACTTACATGTTACCGGGAAGTGGCCCAAGAATTTTTAGGTCCCACTTCAGACCCTTTCTGGGATATGGCTCTATCATTTGTTTGAACATGCGACAGAGAAACCAACTAGCATTTAAGAACTTACAGCGGGCCTTAACAAAGCAGATCCCAGGTTTTCTTCCCCACTGAATTGCATAGAACTTTGTGATCTGTTGAACGTTGATCCCTCATGACCGCCTCTAGAATTAACCTTCTGTTTTTTCACAATGTCTTAAAAACGGATCAAGTAGTTCAGCGCCGCTGGTGAAAAACCCTTCTTATTAGTCCCTACGTAATAATGAGATCATGGTCTCCCTCCTTTTGCCTGGGCTGGCACTTAGATCAAAATTCCTCATCAACAGTTGCTCTTCAGTGTGGAACAAGACACAGCAACACATTCGGGCATTACAGCCAGCATCGGAGGCTTTCAAGCAAGAACTATGCTTAGCCCTAACGGTGAACACGCGGAGAGGGATAGGCAACCCTTATATTTAGAGAGCTCAGGCCTTTGAGACAGGGGCAGGGTGTTGGTAAAAATCAAGAAACAATTTAAAAGTCCCACTCTTGATAGGACTCGCCAATGGTTGGCCTCCCCCGACAGCAGTTAGGTAACTCACTATACGACACGGGGCTCAGCGGACCGCAATGCGGTCTCAGTTCTTTACCATCGAATATCTCTTTTGGGGCAAATCGCATATTTAGCTTTGGGGCCTTCGATACTAGAGTCAATACACCTAAATGTCCGGCTCAAACCAACTCTATGTCTCCAACAACCCAACCATTTTCGCCCTTTTTTGATCACGCTGCTGGCGCGGTATGTACAGCCTAATCTTTGTGCGAAGTGGCGTTTCAGGGAAAACGAAACCCATCAAATGATCTCAGGCTGTGATGAACTTTACTTGCCCCTGCATTTTTGTCCCATGAAAACCACCATGGTACTCCCGACTTCATAGATATGGTGAGTGTTACAGTGACAGATCTGCAAACAATTTTGGGTTGTATTGTGGCCCTGCACAAAGGTGGCCACCGATGAGACGACAATAACATCAAAAAATAAGAGATTGGCGTAAAAAGAGAAAAAATGCTCTACTACTTTGTCTTCCTGGCAACCAGCCTTTTCACATGTGACCCAGTTCCCCGGGCGGCCGTTTTTCCACGGAATGGCTGGTGTGACTGAACTTTTCTCATCGCAGCTTGTTACATGCGGTACATTTTTCGGCCGGAGCGTGGGAACTGCGGTCACCCGCCAAAAGCAGCTCCGCTTTCCCCGAGAGCCAAATATCTGACTACAATGAAACTACAAAAATAATGAAAACTTCTAAAGAATATGGATCACGTTTAGAGCGCCGCTCGCCGGATGCCAGTAGACGTGTATCGTGTTGGCTCCCTACCTAAAGCAGGCCTTAGTGCCGCCTATCCTAAGCACCGGTTCAGACCCTAAGAGGTTGCTTCCGTGACGAAAATTCAAATCTATCCTGCTCCCACCTCCCGCGATTTTCCAAATCAGCCATCACATTAGTGTTTTCGTGCTTTGCAGTGTGCTAAGGACGATAAAGATATCGCCACCTCATGAGATTTTCCCGCTCACGTGCAAGTATAACCTCAGCACTCTAGCACCATCGCGTCGGAGCATAACCGAACTTACGCCCTTTTTTCTCTGCATGAGACCAACCTTCTCTGGTCCATCATCACCGATACCCTTGATCGTTCCCCCTAAAGTCTTACTCAGAAGTTCCTCAGACTTCATCCAGTATAAGATAACCCCTACAGCAGAAGAGATAGTAACAAATATAGTGCCATGCTAGCAGGGTCCCAGTCCTATTCATTCGAAATGTTCTTTCAAACCAAACTTGCCGCCTCGACGCTGACCTGCATTCTGCATAAGCAAACAGCATTGGGGGCTACTGTTTCCAATTCCTCTTAACTGTACCGCCTTCGGCCTCTTAGTATCCCAATGCTGCCAAGCCTATGCGCAAACCATTAGTCCTTTGGAATGCATAAGCGGTTGCCCAACAAGTGCACTCGACTTTGCTAGCTGGGGGCAGTAGAGCTCAGTCCCCTGCAAGCATACCTGCCCAAACTTTTAAATTAAAACCCAGGTCTGAATGTGGAATAGGAGCCACCGACCGCTTTAGAAGAAAATTCATCCCTGCCCCGTTTACATAAGTCCAGCCACTTCATTGTTATTTGCCGTCATTTGATACCATAATCCGCAGCTGGAACCACTTCCAGGCTGCACACCCCTTTTACTTCAGGTTCGTCGCCGCCCGATATCTCAGTTGCCACACCGGATAACCGAGTACTATACTTTGAATGGTGCCAACGGAGGCCTAAATGGAACACTTAATAGCAACCACGACTGCCGGCAAGCCACACGACAAAAAATACCCCCAACGGCTTATCAGTTTCATTCGCCATACCGAACGCAAGGCCACCTGTACGCCTCATCCATGGTTCCCAATAATGACGCTCACTGACTCTAAGACTCAGTAAGTCAGCACATATTTTTCAAAGAAACAGCATGTTGGGGCTCGGGCTTATGCGGAAACCTCCCACGCTGGTACCCGTTGCGAGAGTCCATTTTCCTCTCGAACAGTATCCAGGTTAAAATGGATTCTTCGCTAATCCAAGACCTCCTAGTTGCGCCTTCTCTTTTCTGAATGATACTGATCTCGAAAACGGACTCACATTTTTATGGACTGCTGTTCCTTCCACATTCACCACTGTTCACGAGTGTACTTCCATACAACTGTTTCCCTATTTTTCCCTGTTCAGAACACGCTCCGTTGAAGAACCCCAGTAAGCCTCCGTCGTCCATGGCTGGCACTCCTGCGTCTTATTCTCAAAATTCATACATAGTTCGTCGTATCGAATAACTTCGGACACCGTAATCATGCCCTCGCTCGTGCCCCTCGACCGTGATCGAGAAATTTACCACCGTTATCGTTATTGTTATTGTTATTGCTAAGAAACGCTTTAACTCCATAAGAAAAGATTAATTTCTCATTGTATGCACTGCTTTTGAATGAACCGCTCTTGTCTGCGAGCAAATCATTAGAAAATTGTGCCTTCTTTCTCGCTGGTCTTACGCCTCGTGAAAGTAACAGGGCCAAAGGTTCATCATCTGTCTCCGAGAAGGGGCACCGTCATTCATTTACTGTGGCTGCTGTCAGCGGTGACTTTAGCTGCTTTCGTACCATGGCTTCTTGTGGCTGGCACCAGACAGACTCAGAAATGACCTTCCTTATTGAGATCCTTCTGGCCTCTATCTATAGTCGGGGGTGAACACTGCCTAACACGAGTATCCCCAGCATATCCCACCGTGTTATGGCAATAGCGAATCAACAATAGGCCATGTGGCAACCACCGAGCGATAGTACTAGATGTTTGGCACTAAAACTCAAGCGAGAGTTACCCAGCCTGCCCCCTATAATTATCTACCGATAGACTGAAATTGAACCGAGTTTCTCCAGCTGAATTTCATAAACATCTCTCGTTCATTTTTCTACGCATTTTGCTTAAAGTGATAAATTCCGATAAAATTGTTTGTATTGGTGGTAGACACAATATCTTGTTCTGTGCTTGCTCGAGTTCGATGGAGAGAGTCAGACTGATATTCATACTACTTCCCAGTCTGGTATCTATATATATATCTGCTGTTGGAGCCTCATGCGCAACGCCGTTGATCTAAGCAGCTCGGTTTATGAGGAGAAGTGGCGTGATTTGTTCCGCCGTATACAGAAGGTGGCCTCGATGGTTAGCACCATAAGCTTTGACTCTAAATCTGTGTTCCAAAATTTGGCTTTCGCGAATAGCAACCAAATCTTTTCTGGCAGGGTGACGAACTCCCGATAAACCGAAGTAATTCAACCACTTGCGTAAACTTCATGGGCCTCGTGGGCAGGAATCGACAAAGCTCTCAGGTGACTGTTTACAATGACGCTGATCTACGACAGAAGAATCACGGATGACTCTCAAACTATTTGCCACAAACGACTTGGAGCGAACGCCCGTAGAAAGGATGTAGTGAGCAGTAGCAAAGAAATCAGACTGAAATATCCTTGCTGATTGAAAATTCCTTTTTCTGCTCACATCCATATACTTTCTGACTAATTTCGGATTGCTTCCTCCAACCCTATTTCTGCTGACATTGCCTTGTGGTCGACAACTAATCCACGCTAAGTTCCCCTACTTCTTTCTTTCGTGTTCGTGCTTTCTTACTGGGATTACTCCGCGGGCAGTTCGTACGGTAGTGAGTCGCACTGATTCAACACGGTTTTACTTTGTTACGGCTCAGTTTCGCTTTCTCTCCTGCGTCGACCGGCCGCAGACGTTCAGCTCGTTTACGTTGAACTTTGGCTGCCACGCTCGGAAGGTTGTTCTTTGGGTCTGATTAGCGTGGAGACTTAATTCTGTTTGATTATAATACAGGACAGGCACTTCCTACTTGCTTTTTTTGGTCAATTAATCATCTGTGCAGAATTTTGTCCTGTTTTGACTACCTTTTTGGCTGGATGCTGTCTGAGGCTCACTGTCAAAGTTATGACCGTGTTTGTACTCATATTTTCACTCGCTAATAATACCGCAGAATTTGCAGAGAAAATGGTGTTCTAGATTTAGGTTCTGCATCGATGCTGGCTACGTGTTTCTCTGAGACTTCAAGGTCCTATCCAGAACGAGTGGAGCTTACCAGTCGGTGAATCGAGCAATGAATCTTTGGTCAGTCTTTACACGGACCAAGACTTGAGCGATTTGTTCGTTGCACAGTCCAATCGTTAGTGTCCAAGTTGAATCCTGTGAGTGATTTTCTCAACGTGCTGAGCATTCTTGCCGACAGTGTAGTGTACGTTCGTAATAGTGTTTTGCCGTAATTGTGACTTGCTTGAACTGTTTATACTACGCGATTTGTTCTTATTGACAGTCAAACAAAATGTAGCCCATATCGACCACTTCATCTGAACATCTGCTCATATTCCACACCTAATTTCCCCGGCAATTTTGGACTTGACTTCCAACTGCCGTGACGGTAGTGTCTGGCGGAGATTTTTTCTAAACACTGGTTTTCGTTTTTAATCTTTTTGGCCGCACCACTGAGGCTTGCACATAACTTGCATGAGTACAGTTCGTTGATCTGGTGCCGCAGAATCTGCCTATCAGTCTTACTCAGGCCTTCGTATTCGTCGTTTTGGGCACTCGTTACTGCCATCTAGAATAATGCTATAGCACTCATCTTGGAATCTTCACATGCCAACTGATCCAGTACGCGAACTGGATCACAGCCAGCTGAAGCTAGACATAGAGTAACTCGGACAGTACCCGGGGCACTTTTCAGTGGAGCTTATTTGTTGGACTTTGCTAGGCGCACTAGTCCTGCAAGTGCAACTTCATGTGTTTCATCTAGCAATAAGGATTTTTAACGTAATGTTATCTATAGGTTGAGAATATCAGAGTGAGGACACCAGTCGAGACTGGTTAGGACAGAAGCTGAGTCAAAGGGGAACGAGCAACCCCGGTGACGGTAAAGGGGGAGGGCCAACCTGAAAGCCACACAGGTTTGGTCTATATAGCCCAGCAATCGCGGAAGCAGAAGTGTGCAGGAGGAGATCATGCCGTTGACTTACCCAAGGTCGAGCTGTCTGCATCCACGGATCGAGCTGGCCGGTGTTGCAAACTATGCGAGGACTTTGTGGAAAGGAAAGTATCTGGTCCAGGACAGAGGTTATTACATCCGTTGAACTATCGTCGTTGAAGTGTAGGAAAGTCAGTCGACTGGTGCTTGAAGCTGGATCCAGAAAATGGCCACTGCCTAGAGCACAACCCTGGAGAATCTGTTTGGGCAACCTTTTGAGGTCTCTCGGAGAGGCGAAAAATCCCCAAGGCGGGCCTAGTCCTTCAGTCAACCCCGTGATGAAGGTAGAGAACTGCAGCACAGCTTAGACCCGCCTATGTAGCGACATCCCAGACACAAAACGCACTAAAAAGCAAATGCGAGCTTGGAGCTCATGCGCAATTTGTGTAAGAATAGGTATTTTAGCACTTAGGTTTACTTGGAAATGACAACCGTTCCACAGGAGGGTCCAATTCAATAGCCAGGTCCTCCTCTAGCTACAGAAACCGTCCTTCACGAATCTCCCTTCTCAGTTACATAAAGTGGCTCATAGTCAGGACAAAAGTAATTCAACGTACTTTCATTTATGCAGACCTGATTCAAACAGTGCGGTATCATAATCCTCTTCGGTGAAACACGTAAGCCTATCTTAGAAATCCTGTAGGACGATTGGGTGATCCTCATCAGTCATTCGCTGAGATGCACAACTGGCCTAGCAAACACTGACCAGGCTCTTTGATAGGTTAGGAATTCGGCTTGGCCTCGGTTCCTTCAGCTGACTGGTTGTTTGAAGTCTGTTTTGTTTAGGTCCACCTGGTGCCGGCATAGTCGACAGCGTCGCCAACTTACGTAACTCTAGGCAAGCGGCAAGGGGCACTCCAGCTCGTCAGCTCTGGCCATTAGCTCGTGCAAGAAGCCTTTGAGCAATACGTAGCCAAATTTGATACGGATCCCGCAGTCAGAAGGCAATCATCCGTGAAATTCTACAATACTAGATTGTCACATAAACAGTGGCAAAAAACAGATACAAACCTCAATTATGCGATCACAAGGACTCAGAAAACGAGAACCAAGTTGCTGCTTGCGAGAAAGAGGCACGTGCTTCACGCAGGTCCGGAACAAGGATATGATAGAGTGGCGTGCTGGGCGCGAATAAACAAACGTCGGTTCATGGAAAGTTACGGTGCATAAAACGAGTCAATAGTGCAAATAAGTGAATGAGGCTAAGGAAACATGAAATTGTAGTGTTTCCGGGGGGACTTTCCACGACCGGTCGTTACAGCCAGTTTGGTCTCCCATTTCCTTTCATTTATACAGGATAACCAATATAATTATATTATAAAAATCTACTGTGCTGCTACTCAATTACAGATAGTAACCAGGCTCTGTAGGTTGTTCATGAAGGAATGCCCTCGTTGTACTTAGGCACCTACAGAGAAGCCATCTATCACGGGAGTCGATCGCAGTGCGGGAAGCGGGTTGTTACTGTTCAAAGCCAGTGACGGAATGGTGCTATATCATGTAGTGTAGATGTTCAACAAACCGTTGAGAGCCAGCCCGGATAGCCTTGCGGTTAAGGCGTTGGATTCGCAATCGTTCACCCCGGGTTCGAGTCCCCGTGGGGGCTAGGTGGATGTCCACTACTGATGAGTCCCAGCAAGGATGAAACAGCTGTACAGTTCTCCCGTGGTTTTCATTAGTGAGTTGGGCGTTGAAGTTGCATGATGAGTCATATTATAATTACTAAAACCTAGTAATTGCTGTCGTTCTGCGCCATTTGCTGGACGGGAATCGAGTCCACACTTTGTGCGTACTCGTTTTGGGAGGCAAAACTTTCCAAAGGCGGACCTAGCTCCTTGTTTACTGCCGCGACAAAGATGGGAAACTGCAGCTTCGCTGTGAACCGTCTAGGCTATCTTTTGGATCCAAATGCTTGGCATACTTTGGAGGCTGTAATGCGCAGTTTATGCAAGGAACTACAGAGAAGAGGAACAAGGAAGGCCTGGAGAGCAGATAGATTTAGGCGAGAAAGTGCATTGAAAGGCTGATGCTTTTTGTAGTCTGTTATTTCTGGATTGCAAGTAATCATTTCGGTCAACTTTTAAGTGAGACCAGTAAGCTGCCCCGGCCTAAGATAACACCACAAAGCTAGACCACGGATTACAGTTAAGGTGTAATGAGGTCAAACGCTCAAACATTTTCTCGTGAGGGCAAGAAGTCGTTGATATTTTAGGGGTATTGTTTGCTACATGACCTAACGGGGCATCCTTGTTTTTGGAAGGTGGACTTCAGCCAAAGCTTGGAAGTGGCTAAGAGTTAGGGAGCGTGATTTATTGGAGGAATGATTCCCATCGGCCAGCAGTGTGTCGAGTGAGAACCGGCCGTGACCAGGACGGGTGCCGCAGAAGGCACCGTCGCTTGCTACACACGAAACAGGAAATTGAATACCGAAGAAACTCTGAGACCATGTATGCTTCGCTCAGTGTCTCAAGCTGTTACCAGGCCCGTAACAGCTATCGGTGTAGAAACCTCAGGCTTAGCGATGAGAGCTTTAGGATTTGCAGGTGGTGGCTTGGGCAACACTTCGTTGAGGAAGGAACTGGCCGAGAGATATGAAATCAGAGGGGTCTACCCTGCAAATCGCGATGGAATTAACTCAAAAAAGGACAGCCAAAACAAACTTATCTGACCTGGCAGGGTCACTCCTTATTCAGGTTTTCATACCACTGTCCACCGGCCTGGGGATTTACCTAGGTAATATCAGCGAAATACGGCCCAATACGCCGCTGACATTGCTGACAGATGATTTGGCGTTGGCGTTATTCTCCATTGCCTCCAGATATTCATTGGTGGAAATCTCTCTCCGGTTTTTCTACATCGATCCTTCTGGCAACCACCCTCGTATTCCAGTACTTCGTCCTACACGTCCCAAATTTTCTTTGATCGCCCGATGAACTGTTGTTTAAACCACTCTTGTAGATCTCCATATTTCAATATAGCTTCAACCAGCATCTTTGCGCTTGGAAAACTCTCCACTGCGCCCCTTTCCCGAAGTCAAAACGGCTTTGCACTTCCTGCATTAACCTTTCTTGCTTTGGTTAGTTTAAATACTGTCTAGTCCCGGGGTACTTTCGCTGAGATGTGCAAACTTGACCTTTGAAATTAGTGGATATTTTACTCTGCTGTGATACGCTGTACTCCGTGGTCATGCTTTGTGCTTGTGTCTTGATCCCAGTCGAGAAATACACCAATACCACTATTACCATTATCTTTAGCAATGTAAACACGGTGCTCCTCAGGCCACCCTTTCAACCAAACTACACTCAGAGCTAGTCTTAGTCAACAGAGATGAGACAGGGGGACCCAGGGCTTTCGCCAGTAATGATCTACCGAAGAGAGCGCTCTGGTCAGTGCAGTTGATTTGAAATCGGCGGCTGTACCTGGACGGAGCCATACTAGGATAGTCGCAGGACAACGAAGTAGATCTGTCGATCAATTGGGATGTACACGAAGCATTCTGGGTCCTGGATAAGAAGCTGCAGAGCGGATACAGCAAGCTGATCCAAGTCATCCTCGCTTCGGCGGAAATAACGAACACTGAACAGGCTTTCCAACACCCGTACTGTCTTAGACTTGTGGGCGTGGCTATTGACAAAGAAGCCTCGTTGTAATAATGTGGGTTAGCTCTGGAAATATCAACTCAGAAATTTGGATACATAATCAATCGTCTCGGGGTTCCTGCCCCGTGGAGATCCTATCTAAGTCCGAAGCTTAACAGCCGGAAAATTGCTCTGGAATAGGTTAAAATTCCTCCAGAATAGGCCAGTTTTGGAATCACAATTAGGTTTTAAATATATGGAAGCCCTGCGACAAAACACCGGATTGAGTTATATAGAAAAAGTAGGTACTGCATTAACTGAAGCAAAGCTGGTGTGGTACCCACCCCATCCCCCGGTTATGAATCCAAAAATACCATTGGGGCCCAAAATGGATTTTTGATCGCGCTGCGTAATGTCACGGTGGGTCACTCATAGACTATGTGGTAAATAGCCCAGACTGGAAGGTACCAATGGCCGAAGTCTTGTGCTGCTTTAAGGCAGGAAATGCGGCCATTTCTGTGGATGTACGCAAAATATTTCTGCAGGTCAAGATGTTCCCTGGTGGCTCGAAGACAACATGGACCAGAAACTCGACAACCAAACGCTGATTGTTCATCCATTTGGAGCAACGTCATGGCCTTTGCGTCCTCACTTTGATCTACGGGGAGAACCCAGGCTTTTTGGTGACGCTAAAAGAAAATCAGGGAAACGCAGAGAACCACTTCGATGTGGACAACTTCCTAGGTCCCTGTGAAGAACTAAATACGGCCGTTCAATATGAGACCAAACCAACTAACTCCTGAAATGCGGCAGGGATGGGGCTCACTTAGTGAACTTTCAACAGCCGTGTGGAGCTGAACGCTATCCCGGAGTCGGAAGGGACAAAATGCAAGAGATAGATTTTGGGATCCTCGATAAAAGTGAGGAGTAAGGTCAGATTCTGATGAAATGTCGAAAGAGATGAATTCACCTCACATTCCGACCTGCCAGACCAATAAGCTGCACGGGGGGGGGAGGGGGGAATCAAACCACCAGTTTCAAATCTCTATGACCTTCTTGGCTTTTTCTCACCATGGCTACCACTTAGAAAGATCGGGGGAGGGCTGACTAGTTGGGACGAACCTCTCCGGGACCAAAACTGCGGGCGATGGTGTGACTGGTCGGACAGCTTTCATCAAGTCGGCCTAATCAAGAAAAAGATGTGCGACGAAAATCAAGAGGGAACGTGGTGCCAAAGTTCACGTTGCATGTGCGCCAGACGTGGACAACTATGTTGCTGTAACGACCAAGCTCTCAAGTCTTGGTCCGTGTAAAGACTGACCAAAGATTCATTGCTCGATTCACCGACTGGTAAGCTCCACTCGTTCTGGATAGGACCTTGAAGTCTCAGAGAAACACGTAGCCAGCATCGATGCAGAACCTAAATCTAGAACACCATTTTCTCTGCAAATTCTGCGGTATTATTAGCGAGTGAAAATATGAGTACAAACACGGTCATAACTTTGACAGTGAGCCTCAGACAGCATCCAGCCAAAAAGGTAGTCAAAACAGGACAAAATTCTGCACAGATGATTAATTGACCAAAAAAAGCAAGTAGGAAGTGCCTGTCCTGTATTATAATCAAACAGAATTAAGTCTCCACGCTAATCAGACCCAAAGAACAACCTTCCGAGCGTGGCAGCCAAAGTTCAACGTAAACGAGCTGAACGTCTGCGGCCGGTCGACGCAGGAGAGAAAGCGAAACTGAGCCGTAACAAAGTAAAACCGTGTTGAATCAGTGCGACTCACTACCGTACGAACTGCCCGCGGAGTAATCCCAGTAAGAAAGCACGAACACGAAAGAAAGAAGTAGGTGAACTTAGCGTGGATTAGTTGTCGACCACGAGGCAATGTCAGCAGAAATAGGGTTGGAGGAAGCAATCCGAAATTAGTCAGAAATCTTGAGAAGATAAGGAGACGAAGAAACTTCCAGTCATCATGGATGTTACAATCGCGGCTCACGCGGCTGAGGAGATGAAAAAGCACGGCAACACAATGAAATCGTATTCTCAGTGGCGAGGGAACCATCGCTGAAGATTCTATAGATTCTGAGGCCAGAAGTGACTGCAGCCGTAATGGCCGAGATATTACTCATACTAACCAGTGAGTGTTTCGATCAAGTTGCATGGCAATCAAAATGTTTTGGACTGATTTATCCGTTGTACTGCTCCACATGAAAGAAACTAACCTTTGTTTTGCCAAATTCGTGGCCAACAGACTCACGGTAATTCGTCAGTCCACCAAAGCTGATCATTTGCCTTGCACACAATCAACCAATATCTCGGTCGACTTCCGCTGCAGGGACTGAAGATAACTAGAAGAAACTGCGGATGTGGACCATAAGGCCGGGGTTCCAAGCCGCATCAAAAGAAACGTAGCTGGCGTTGCCAGGACCCAACTGTGTGGATGCCGTTATTTGAGCAAAATAATAATCGCGGGTACAGACTCTAAGGATACCGGAATCTTACTGAGCTTTTGAGGGAGGTCGGTGAGTTATAATTTAGAGTACGGAAAAACCTCTAACACCTGCCGGCAACCACCGCATCGCGATTTGTCCGGTAGATCACCTGCATCAAGATGAAGGACATATAGACTAAAACCGGTTGAAAACAATATTCGTCGACGACTTTGGGTGACCAGTGGGCCAATGACGCTCATGCTAGCCATCAGTTATTGCCCTATCTGAAGTTGCCGAAATGCGGTGGCAGAAAAAGGAAGATAGCCATCCTCCCAGCCACGGAATTTCAAATGGGGTGGTGTCCCGTCGCTGAAATTGGCGTCGATTTGTTTGTCTATTATTCGTGATAAATTAGGGAATCACACGAAACGGTAACGCTACGACGACATGCTCACGGCCCGGAGCAGTTTACCTCGAGGCAGTATGTAACGTGTACTCCGGTTCGGTTTGCGTGGCGTTTTAGTGGTTCGTTACAGGGCAAGGCTTTCCAAGATGCACATTCAGGCCATGGTTTAAGGCTCGATGGACCGCAGTAAAGAGTTAGAGAGAAGGAGGAGCCTCTTGGACAGCACTAGAATACGAGAAGAAACAGTGAGCAGAGGAATGCAGTGGTACTATTCCACTCTGTACTAACCATCGCGATGGAGCCTAGGAAATGCTGGGGCGACCTGCGGGGAAAATTCTCGCTACTCTGATCTCACAGCAAATCTTCGTTGGTGAACAGACAAAAACCCCGCCAGTTGGAGTAGAAAGCATATTGAACAATAGACCTCTAGAGCTGATTTTCCCGGATCCGAAGAATGAACTGGCTCTTACTCTCAACTGTCTGTTGCTATTCCAGTCAAGTTCAGGTGCGTGCACTCCAGAAACTTTACGTGGAGTGTATATCACAGGGGGGAAGATAGAGAAACACCAGGCACAGAATTTCTGGAAAAGTTGGATGAGGGAGTATTTATCGGCAGTGGAGCTTTGCCATAAGCTGACAGCCGAATAAAGATCTTTTAAACTTGATAAAGCCACCATCCTAGAGGAGGGCTACTTACGCAAAGGCAAACGACTAATTTTAGCGATCAAATACAGTCGCAAGGAAATCAATGTCCCCGTACGCACGTTAGTTGATAAAAAATAAACAAAGGTGTACATTGAAGAAATTGCAATGGAAAAACCTCCAAGAACACTGAATGCCTCGTGAAAGTGACGATATTTGATATTACCTTGCTATATCCAACATTAGAGCACGCCCGTTTGTTTAGGCAAAACTCTCGGATTTCACGGTGGACCGTCTTCAACCGTCGTGCTTGTACCACGGGATGTTGAATCTTTGGGTTTTGCTGTTGAATTAACCCGGCAGCATGATTCATATTAAGATATAATCGTATTTTTTGTGATTTCCAGGTTGACCGCGTAGGAATTACCGTAACGATAGTTCGGTGCATTTGTGAAATTCCCCTGCAGTCTCCTTTTTTCACTCACGTGACTATATTCAGCATGTAGCCCGGCCCTTTCCAACCACTTCGACCCACACGTCTTCCATTTCCTTTCTCATGTTGAACCCGGTTGCCTTATCCCCGTTCACCTACCGTTTTCCACATGGGTGTACTCTTACAGTGGACCGAATTTCCATTGCTCCCAATCAAGCGGCCTACGATCTTCACCTTTTTCGCGTCATATGTGCCCGACCGTTTGTGCTATATTTGTCTGCTTCCTTGTTGGTTTATCACCCACTCCGAGCTAGTGACCTTTGTTCTTTCCTTACATGCTGAAGTTCACGCCACGTCTGATCTAGAATCTAGGTAAAGCTTGCGTGCAATTCTCCTGATTTTTTGTGAACTAGTTTCACGGTCATATTTCTGCCCTTCCGTCTCTGGTAAGTTTCCCACTCCTCCCCTAATTGTTCGGTCGTTCTTCCAATAAAAAACGAATTTTACCCCATGCCGATGACTCGGTTCCGTGTTGCTCCGCGTACATCCCCTATAACGAACGTTTGAGCAATGCGTAGCCAAATTCGCAACGGATCTCGAAATCAAAAGACGATTATCCGTGATATTCTACGATACTAGATTATTACATAAACAATGACATCAAAAATATACAAACCTCAATAATACGATCACAAGCACTCAACAACGAGAAACCGAATAGCAGCGTGTGAACAAACAGCACGTGCGTCACGCAGGTCCTGAACAAGGATGTGCCAAAGTAGCGCTCTGGGAGCGAGAAACAACAATTGGTCCGGAAAACAACCAGTTCGTAAAGACAAGTCAACAGTGTAGGCAAATGAGTGATGTTGGGAAAAACACTGAATGGCGAGGGAAAAAGGGGATTTTCCACGACCGGCTGTTACACCACCCACCAAAATCCTCGTGGATCCTTAGCAGAGTCGAAGGTTCGGTATAAAGGTACTGATTCTTTCTACCTGCCTAGGCCCTGCTGTCAGTGTGCGCGCCTAATGCTCGTCGTCAACGTTATACTACTGGTCGCACCTAACCCATCGGCTACATAGACGTCCGGTCCTGGATATATGTGCTTGAGTGTGTGTGAGTGTGTGTGTGTGTGCCGGGGTGTACAATGAAATCACAGGTATGACTATACATCAAAGGAGGACTTTCTGCAATGCCAAAAAAGGACCGTGTGGCAAGAAAACGAGTCAAATGTAGCATGTGTGTGTGACCTGAGCTCCGCTAATTCCACATATGCAAGGGTCATTCGGTAACGTCAACATACAGCAAACAACGAACACTGTCACATGTTTGATGAGTTTACGGGATGTAGAGTGCGTCGTGCATGTGTGTATGTATCGGTATGTACAATGGGATCGCATTCATCACCACATATCTGAAAGAACCTTCTGTAATGTCAACGAAAGACCGCGAGCACTGTAACGTGTTTGACGGAGACTGTGTGGTATATATGGTGTTTTTTTATCCACCTCGATGACTGGTGTGAAAAGGTTTACTAGGCCTCAGTGTTATCAGCTCCTCCGTCTTCTCTCTCGGGTAGGTTAATACTGCGTATGTCACGAATGAGCACTCCGTTAGCTGTCTTCACCTTCACCGTTCTTATCATTCCGTCAGTGCTTTTGATGGTTTCCGTAACTACTCCCAACGACCAAGTGCTGAAATGCGCGCGTTCGTCGGCGATCATAACCACGTCCTCAACTTTGAATGGTCTTGTTTTGCCAAGACACTTCTGTCGAGTCTGCAAAGCCGGTAGGTACTCCCGCAGCCAGCGCCTTCAGAAAACCTTGGCCAGATGGTTCGCTTGCTTCCATCCGTGGAGGTAGCTCCCATGAAGTTTTACCGGCCTTTGGAAACCCTCGTTCGACCTTAACGTCAATAAGTCGTTCGGAGTTAGCGCCAGGTGGGTGGGGTCGCCGTTCAATACTGGAACCAGGGGGCGGTTGTTCAGGATTCGCTCCACCTCAGTCATGACTGTGTTTAGCGTCTCGTCGTCAGGCGGCTGCTGCTTCATGATTGACAGCAATATCCGTCTGGCGGACCGGATCATGCGTTCCCATATGCCGCCTCGGTGGTTGGCCTGTGGGGGGTTGAAATGCCATCGTATGCCGTAGGCCACGGTTCGATCCTGCAGTTCGTCCCTGTTTATGTTCTTGTGCCAACGCTGCAATTCCCGGTGAGCGCCCACAAAGTTCGATCCATTATCTGAGTATATATCAGCTGGTACGCCTCGTCGGTTGATAAATCTTTGCAAGGCCCGTAGAAACGAATCGGTCGTCATCGAATGTGCGACTTCTAGGTGTACCGCACGTGACTTCATGCACATCATGATACATCCGTATCGCTTTTCTAATCTTTTCCCGCACTTGATCCATAAAGGCCCGAAATAGTCCAACCCGGTATCACTGAACGGCCACCAGCCCGTAGTCACCCTGCATTCTGGTAGTGGGGCCATGAGTTGTTTGCCTGCTGTGGCATTGCGTCTCCTGCATCGCACACACCGTCGGATTACGCGTTTTACAGTCTCTCGTCCTCTCAACAACCAAAGGCGCTTTCGGGTGACGCTCGTCACGTGACTTTCCCCGGCATGTCCCTCCGCGGCGTGGACGTGTTGGATCATTAGCTCTACTACAGGTTGTCTCGCAGGCAGCAGTATAGGATACTTTGTGTCGAAGTTCAGGTGGGCGTTAGTCAGCCTACCATCCACCCGCAGCAGTCCGTCGATGAGTTTTGGGTTTAAACGCTTCAGATCGCCTCTTGGAGATTTCATATCTTCATTGGTTGGCCCCACTTCTTCCGCCCTCTTGAGTTCTCGGGCGAAAGCCTCGGGTTGTATCATTCTGAAAATATCGTACTCTGCCGCTTGTAGCTCATCGGGACCTATCGGGCCGACCGGTATCCGACCTGAGGGCCGTAGCCCTTTCATGACTAGTAAATTTCTCTTGAACCTGGTTATCCAAACTAGCGAAGGAAGCGTCTTCATCCAGGAAGAAAACCTGACCAGTCGCGATAGAATGGACGACGCTTCGACGACGATGGCCACCATCACTACGCCTTTGATCTCCAGTTCCACTTCCGTAGGAGGTTTTAATTCGAATGCAGGCCAGTCCTGTTTGGGCAATTGCAGGAAGTTTGGCCTTCTAGTCCACGTGTCTAGTTGCCTGAAGTTGTTCGCACCTCGGGAGCACAGGTCGGCCGGATTATCGCCAGACCTGACACGACTCCACTGGTGCGTGGCTGATGCATCGTGGATAATCGTGAGTCGGTTAGCAACGAAAGTACTAAACCGGCTCCGGACGTTGTTGATATAGTAAAGTACTATCGTTGAATCCGTTCAGAAGCTCACCGACCAAATGTAGAGATCGGAACATCTCTTCACAGCTTGCACCACCCCGACTGCCAACACGGCTGCGCTGAGCTCAAGGCGTGGGATCGAGACCGACTTCAGTGGAGCAACGCTGGCTTTGGCGAACAGGATCCTCGTGGTATATTGTCCATCTCCTGCGCACCATCGTCCGTACACCACAGCTCCACAACCGACTTCGGATGCATCGGAAAAGGCATGTAGTTCTCCAGCCCGTGTCGTATGGCCAGGAGTCAAACATCGTGAGATTCTTATGTCCCCTAATTTCTTCAAGGTGTTCAGAAATTCTTCCCAGTCCAACCGGTCCAATCGGTCCCCTCGGTCCAGTGACTGGTCCCAATCAACTTTCTTACGGCACAGCCGCTGCAGCAAGATCTTTCCGGGTAGCAGCCATAGTGAGACGGAACCTAGCGGGTCGAACAAACTTGAGACGGCAGATAGTATGCCACGACGGGTTATTGGCAGCTCGGGAACGTTTAGTTCGAAAACAAAATCGTCCGTTTCCGCGTCCCATTGTATCCCTAAGGTGCGCTCGATAGGAAGTGGAGAGCTGTACATATCTCTTACCCTTTCGGCCTTTTCGTGATACGGGATGACCTTCAGCACTTCTGAAGCGTTCGACATCCATTTAGTTAGATGGAAGCCGCCCTCTTCCAGCAATCTCGTCAGACCCCTGAACTGCTCCAGAGCTGATCCCACATCATCGAATGATCCAAGGTAGTCGTCGACGTAGAAGTTCCTGCTGACGCTTTCTACCACCGTCCGATGTACTAGATCGCCATGTTTGTTCGCTGATTCTCGGAGGGCGTAGTTTGCACAAAATGGTGACGATATGGCTCCGGAGGGGTGGACGGTCATCCTATAATTCACCACTGCGTTGTCTCGGTCGCTCCCTTCCCACCACAGGAGACACAAAGCATCTCGTTCTCCAACCGGAATCTTTACCTGATGGAACATTTCCCTAATGTCGGCAGACAAAGACACTTTACCCACTCTGAAACGGCAAAAAACATCGATCAGGGATGTGGTCCAGTCAGGCCCCTGTAGTAGGCGATCGTTTAACGACTTGCCCTGGAACTTGGCCGCACAGTCGGAAACCATCCGCAGTTTATTGGGTTTCTTGGGGTTGATAACCGGATGGTGAGGCAGATACCAGATACCCCTTTCGCTGTCGGTGTTAACAGGCACCTTTTCAACTTAACCGAGGGCCTCGTTTCGCTTCATCAAATCCGCGTATCGTTCCCACAGATTCTGGTCTCGAATGAAGCGTTCTTTTAGTCGTAGTAATCGTTGAAGAACATAATTTCTGTTGTCAGTCCACGGGTCGACCGGTGTGCGCCATGGGAGGGGAACCTCGAACTGTTTTTTGAGGCCTCTAGTGCCTTGCCGTACCGTTTGCAGAGCGGAGTGATCCTCTTGAGACAACGTCGGTCTTCCGTCTCCAATGTCATGAAACTCCTTTTCATACAGCCGCTGCAGATGATACTCTATGCGGTCTGTTTCGGCGGATAAGTAATTCACGGAACCGCGTACCCCTACTGGACCGTATAACATCCATCCCAGAGCCGTGCGTACGGCATAAGGTGCCTGGCGGTCGCCCAATCTCTGGTCAAGCACCCAATGCGCCTCTGGCACGTCGCAGCCGATGAGGAGATCCACTTCATCATCTTCCCAGTCTACAACGGTTACATCCTGCAGGTGGGGCCACCGAGTCAAGATTGCGTTCACCGACCTTGGTGCTCGCATGGGGAGATCCGCTAACGTGAATGCCTCCGTTGGTTCAATTTCCTCGTTAGTGTCTAGAGAGATGAGTTGCAGCCCTAATCTACCGGCAGTCATTACCTGTGTTCCGCCCACCGTGCTCACTGCCAACGACGTCGCACCTTTAGCCAGTTGGTGGTTGTCGGCAAACCGCTCTTTCACTAAAGTGGTGTCGGATCCACTATCAACGAAAGCCAACGCCTTGACTATCCCAGTCGGAGTCACTACTCCCACGGCCACTACGCCTGAACGTACCGGTTTACGGGCAGATCGTGACGTTGAACAAATCACACTGGGCTTGGTACTCGCCTCGGATATGGCTACTCTCGCCTGATGCAGTAGCCGATGGCGTCTGCCCATGCAGCCCTAGTAACCACATCGATTCCTTGTCCCACAGGCTGCTGCCCGGTGCGTGGTGTTGAGACAAATAAAACATGTTCCTGCAATCCTCGCCATTCCCCACCGTTCGTCTATTGTGGCGTTGCCGAACTTGGGGCATTCTGGTAGGCCATGGCTAGTACCACAGGAT
This sequence comes from Fasciola hepatica, assembly GCA_948099385.1. Lineage (NCBI taxonomy): Eukaryota > Metazoa > Platyhelminthes > Trematoda > Plagiorchiida > Fasciolidae > Fasciola > Fasciola hepatica. The sequence continues at coordinate 570,366 of CANUEZ040000057.1, read as the reverse complement.
TTGCAATTGGGTTGCGCCGTAGCATCTCGAGAAATGACGTGTGTATTGGTCCAAGGCTGGTATTTTGGATGTTCTCGTACAGGAGTTTGGACTTGGCTAGTACTGGGCTTGTTTGTCCGGTTGCTGTCCCGGATGAGTCGGCCGAATCTGCTGTCAGCTATCTTCGTTTGCCTGTCCAAGTATTCGGTCAGGTCTTCGAAGTTGGCTTCTCTGTTGCTTCGGCTTATCCGTTCTGCTTCTTCCGCCCACCGACCCTGTAGTTCGGGAGAGAGGTGACGGACTATGCCTTCCAAAGTGTGCATGGCGTCTAGGTCAGCCCTGTAACCTAAATAGTCGAAGGCTATTGAGCAGTTCTGCATCTTAATCACCAGGTCGGCCATGGTGTAGACGTCGCCCTTGGCTCTCGTTGCCTCTACCATCACGCCCTCTATTAGGTTACGGGCTACTTTGAAAGGTTGGCCAAACAAGTCCCTTAGAATCTTCCTTGCCCTTGTGTAGCCTTGTTCTGGGTCGAGCATGGTGCACCCGTCGATAGCTTCTCTTGCTCGGCCTCGACAGTAGTGAGTAAGGTACAGAAGCCTTTGCCTAGGGTCGGTTACCTTATTTTCAACGAACGTCTCGAACTGCTTGAAAACTTGCAGTATTGCTCAGCTTGCCCGTCGAAAACCGTTAGCTCCACTCTGGGCAGATCGATCGATGGTGGTTTGTAGTCGGCGACCAGCGTGGAGTTCCCTACCTTATTGCACTCTAATCTATCGGAAGTGTCGAAGTCATTGGTCTCATGCTCTCGCTGTTTCTGTGTACACTTCTCTGCTTCCTGCGCCTGTAGTCTAGCCGATAGTAACTCTTGCTCTAGTTCTAGTATTCTCAGCTTATATAAATCGACATCCTAACGATCAATATTGTTCTCAATAGCACATGAACTGGCACTGACAGGACTAGGCGATCTAGCATTAACTAAAGAATCATATGCACCCGAAACCTCCCCAGAGACTCGCCGTATTACCTCCTGTCCGTATTCGACTGCTTTTGATCCTTTTCTTGGCATTTTGCGTGATTTTTCCTCGTTCCAAATTGATCTATTGAGTATTGTAACGAACGTTTGAGCAATGCTTAGCCAAATTCGCAACGGATCTCGAAATCAAAAGACGATTATCCGTGATATTCTACGATACTAGATTATTACATAAACAATGACATCAAAAATATACAAACCTCAATAATACGATCACAAGCACTCAACAACGAGAAACCGAATAGCAGCGTGTGAACAAACAGCACGTGCGTCACGCAGGTCCTGAACAAGGATGTGCCAAAGTAGCGCTCTGGGAGCGAACAAACAACAATTGGTCCAGAAAACAACCAGTTCATAAAGACAAGTCAACAGTGTAGGCAAATGAGTGATGTTGGGAAAAACACTGAATGGCGAGGGAAAAAGGGGATTTTCCACGACCGGCTGTTACATCCCTCACGAGACCCTTCGGGCGATTTGATGTATATTCCAGGACCCCTGCGCTTGAAATACCCTCACAAAAATGAGATGTGTCGTTTGTCACTGTAATGACTGTTCCCTAGGGTGCGCGTAGGTTGCGGACTTATCTTATTCGATTTGAGTTTTGGGTTCATGCTCCACTGGTCACTCACTCACTGGACAGCGGTTCGTTTACATCAAGAACCAGTATTGCTTTGGTTTTGGTATCAGTGTGAGTTGTCCAGACTTTGCGTGAATTGTGACCCTGGTGGCTTACGCTTGCCGCAAGATTTCAGTAAGGTATGTTCCCTCAAGGGAACAATGGCGATGACGACTTTGATGCTACAAACCAAGACAAAACGGAGGTTGGTGGGGTTTATCTAAACTCTCGGTACCAAATGACACTGAAGTTACCTTATTCTCCTCTCATCTATCCACCAAAGAACCGACCCCTTGCAGAATATGTAAAACACTTCCATATCTAGTTTGGTACGATGTTCACACTTCAGAATAGACTTGATTTGCAGAGGTTGCGAATCACTCCACGTTTTGAAGTTGTTTGCTGGACAGCTTAAACTTTGGAACACCCACCTAATGGCTCTTCGTGGAAAGATATTTATTTCTGAAAATCTAGTTTTGTGTTCGTATCCTATTCGTGTTTATGTTGATACATGGTATTATACGAACATATTTTTGAAGTGATTGCATCACTGGCACTGAACTTTTCAAAAATTGAGCTTCTTGTGCTTACTTAGATCCCTCTTAGAGAGGTTTCAACTTTTCTTCATCTGTCTATTTACTCCCAGTCAGGAAGCTCTTAACCTTCACCTCACCCAAAATGTCCTCACATTCCGATTACACCCTAGTGGATGTCTCCATATATCGGTGGAAGTCTTACAGTCACCAGATAAGCTTTAAAACCGGGAAGTTTGGTGGGAAATCTCAGGAAGATCTTCAAGCTTGCCCGCGACCAATCAGCGGTGGAAGTAACTCACGTCAGGAGACTTATGCACTGAACTCAGGGTCCGGGTATGTTACGGTAAAGCGGTGCCTCTACCTGCCGCTGAATACTGAGCATTTCACGGAAGGATTCGCGTGAAGTACAACCGAAGAGATGCTTCCCAACAGGTGCCACATACCTAAACTGTTTAGACCACGCGATTAATTTTTGTGGATTTTTGAACAAAATACAAAGCGCAAGAACCACTACACCTGAACATCCCGGAGAGACTTTGCACTGCATCATGCCGTGCCCTCATTGGGTAATATATAATTTTCACATTCACAAAGCTCATCACTACCCATATTCTAGCTCTACGACTACCTAGAAAATATAACCAAAGTTGTTTCACGAGTTTTTCACACCCACGAAGTTTTCTGCTTACTGACCCGTCATCCGTCCACTTTCGTCACATTATCTCCCGAACTAACCGAGGAGGCTCCAAGGATCCCCTATGGGTGCGCTAAATTTCCGGGTGCTCATCAAGCAACCCACACCGTCAGACCCAGGAAAACCAAGAACACACAACCTCAGTCCGCAATCGAGGCATGCTCAGTAGCCCTCGTTGATGCGCGTGATGCAATCAACAAAATGATCAACGAGGTAGATCAGAAGTGGCTGGCGTGCAAAACCAGATACACTCTACGGTGACATTCTATTGAAGCCGCTCTCGACATCTAGCACAAAAAAGACCAGTTCTATAGCTATTCACCAAAGTCAGCCATGGCAGGCCGTTGCTTGGACCCGGTAAAGACCAAAATTTAGTAAGCTTATTGGTAATGCCAAAAACGCTACAGTTCTCGGTATTCCCGACCGATTGCCCCTGGCTTCAACCAAGTTTGCCGTGCTGAATGCTTGCAGCATGGTGTAGCGGCTTCGCGGGCATCAAACTCACTAAAATGCAATTGCTAGCTGGGATCTTAGGTGCACTTTGTTTATAAGTAGGTATCTGTACTTGAGTGTACTTGGGAATGACAACCAACCCCAAGTAGCGTCCGATTCTGGCACCTGGACTTCCTCTAGCTACAGGCAATCTTTATCTTCAAATCTTCGTTTTCTGTCACATAAGGTGGCTCATAGTCAGGATAATTGTTTTTCGAAGTACTTTCCCACACCCAGGCCAAAATCAGCCCGCGCAGTTTGATAATGATATATTTTGGTAGGACACTTGGGCCCATTTTGGAAGCCCTGTAGGGCATTTGGGTGGTTCTGGTCAGTCATTGATTAAGGTACGTAAATGGTTAAGAAAACACCAACCGGGCTGTTTGATTGGCCAAGAATTCAGGTTGGCCTCATTTCTTTAAGGTGTTTGGTTGTCTGAAGTCTGTTTGATTAGGCCCACTTGGCACCGGGGCACACGACACTGTCGACATCTTACTCCACGCGACTCTAGAGACAAGGAGCACCTCAGCTTGCCAGCTCCTGCCATCAGCTCGTTTGGTCTCCTATTTCCTGTCAGGTACACTGGATTATAGTATTATTACTGGTTTGTTCTGGATAACCCCGAGGCATTGTGCTACGCGAGATCAAGCGATAAAATTGAAGGATCAATCCGAGTTGTAAGAGGGTCGTTTTGGTGTAAGCGCTCGATATAATGCAGGAAAGTGTTTTAAAATTACTCCTTATGGCAGCGCCCAAAAGCTTGACTTCGAGGTCAGTCGGCCGGGCAGGCCGAATCAAGGTACAGCTGGCTGAAAGTAGTGGAGTTATATACAGAAATTCCGGAAGGAGGACTACCCGACTGGGGGGTCAAACAGGATTGACGGAAATTCTGTTTACCTTGAGAAAGACGAAATTTCCAAGGGGGACATGAATAAGCAATAGAGATGTACGAAACGGGTTGAAATTGGGAGAAAGACGATATAGGGGTGTGCAAAAGTGGACTCAGAACAAAACAAATCAGTCGGAGACTACATTTTTACGTTTAGTGACCGAAATTCGGCCGAACCAGTTATACGCCCATTGAAAGACACATCTTTAGAGGGAGAGTGCTGAGGTAGTTGTGAAAGAAATGGAAAGATTAAAACAGGTAAACTTTCGGAAGATTGTTCACCTTCAGAAGAAGAGAATGTAATGCATCAAAATGGAAATGGGAACTGGACAAAAGACAAATGTGTGATGCATAGCCACGATAGTATTAGAGACACAGCCTTCAAAGTAGATGGTTGATTTAATGACAGGTGAGCACTTGCCTACAGTTTTTCATTATATAGAGACTGGGTACGATGACAAAATAATTGCAAAGATCGGAATTACCTGGGATGATTTATCAGAGTAAAAAGCCGGATATGGGAAACCCAAAATACATGATAAATATGGTTACAAAATTTGCGGCTGGTCGTGCAAGGAGTTAGTGGTAAACCATCTGGACAACGCATCTGGGGAGAGGTTGAGAGGGTGAGGATGGAAGAAGTAGCCGGATGGAAACAGGCAAACATTAAGCGGGTTGCTTACTTTCAGAAAAAGCATCAACGTGGAAACAGGGGCTGGGCGACGGATAAATATTTGACGCGCACCTACTACAGTTGCTGAGACTCATAGCCTGCAGAAAAGATGAATTACAGGGCAGGTGAAGTGCTATCTACTGATGAACTTTGTAAAAGGTGAATATCGTGGTGGCGACGGAGCACGAAGCTGAGGTAAAGGTGCCTCTTAGAAGTGCAAATATCGGGACAACACAACATTTTGAAAGGTAAGAATATCGCAGTGCAACAGCCCCAAGTGGCGAACAGTGAGAATGGTAGAGACAGCCAGCTATCTCAAGATCATCGAACTTTGGGATACTCTATAGGCAAACATTTCGCAGCAAAATATGCTGTTTGGCGATTGCCGAAAGACGGTGGACGGCAACAATAAGCGTGACAGTTTTCTACCATGTCAGCATAAAGGTGAATAGGGAGAAAGGTTAAGTTTGCGAGTGGGAATGGTGAGTAGTTTGGCATGAAAACTCGGGATAGTGGACCATAAACGATGAGCCGAGAATGGTGACGGCTTTTTAAATACGCGATAATTACGCTGTGGGGCTAAGTATTTTGCCGGGTGCAAAAACATTAGGTTTTTGACGGCGAGGTTGGAAGCTAGCACGATGAAAAGCCTTTATTAACTGGGGGAGATGGCGGCATACTTGCTGCATTTCAGGTACATGAACGGTGTTTTTTTATTCCGCAACCGGTGCTGGTTGGTAGGGCTGACAGCTCGCCAGACATACAACCCTGGGACCAATTCTGGTGGGCGAAAACGCATTAAACTGACTCGGCTAAGCCCACCCATCTTTGCAGAAGCCTTTCACGCTCGACGTGCTACGGCCAACGAGGTGGATCTGACTGCGCCTCACACCGGCTGAAATTGCACGAGTTATATTGGCACGATCACGTGGCCGTAGAGATCGAATAGCCCAGGAACCTGCTACTGGTTACTGAGGGATCCTGGACAGCAAGGCCAAAGGGGGAGCAATGAAAAGGTGGACAGGCACCGAATTTTCAGCCATTAGTGTAGGCCAGATATTATGTCGTATTTTCTGCGGATCACTTCAAGCCTTTGAAAAGAAAACACGCGTCAGTTTTCCTCTGGGTGAATACGAATACAGAAATGCAGTCTGGGATGCCCTCAGATGAGGGTAAACGGTCAGTGGTAAAAGAAACATTTAATAATATAGAAAAAAGACCTACTTTGGAAAGAATGAAGGCCACGAGCAGCTGGCAGTTGATAGGAAGGTAACAATGACGAAAATCAGGAGTAAGGGTAAAGTTGAATTGGAAATCAGTGGTGGTAGCCGGAACGGATTCTGGGTTGAAATGCCAGGGCAAACTAAGAGGAGAGGAATGGGACCGGCTTAGACCGAGTACAACAAACTTGGTATGGCGTGAATTAGGGATAAGGATTGAGACGGAGTTCACCCCAAAGGAGAACCTAGTACATGGGACAGGCAAAAAGAGGCTCAGGGCCTAGGGAAGTAGATGCCGTACTGGGAGAGTTACTAGGTGGAAGGACACCGCAATAAATGATGGAATGAGCGAAGCTTAGTATTAGCCGATAGATTAGCTGGTTACGATCATGCTGGGTCTAAGGCACGTAAGACAGAAAAATTGAGCGGTGAAACTGTGGGAGGGCAAGAGCCAAAAGATTCAGAGACGAGGTTGGGATTGGAATTACAGTAGCCAGTCTGTACAGCAAAGAACGAAATTCTGTATGAAAAAGTGTAAGAAAGTTAGCGGTAGGAAATCGTGCCGGGAACAGGACGCCTTTCAACGTAGCTGGAGGTAGAACCCAGGTAATGAGCCATTTCAAGTAAAAGAACTGAGACTCGATTTCAAGCCCAAGTTTTCTGAGGCTGTTCTAAAAAGCATAAGGTAGGGCCCATTGTGGAACGGAGGCCGGGGGAGGAGGAGGATAAAAAGGCGCACAGGGGTAGTGCCCTCGCCAGTGCCATATACGAGAGACAGAGAAGTTGATAATACTCTAAAGGAGCAAGGCTTGAAAGTTTCAGTAATAAAGTGAGGATTTGCCAGGGGAACCCCGCTGAGGAATACAATCGCCAGAGGAAATGATGGAACGGATAAACTCAAATGATAGCCCATAGGCAAGCTGATTACGATCATGCTGAGGCAGTAGCGCGTAAGGCGAAAAACGGAAAAGTGAAACCTTGGGAAGGTAAAAGCCTGAAGTTCCAGAGATGAGGTTGAGACTGAACTTGGTGCCGCCAACCTATAGAATAAAAAACGAAATTCCGCGAGAAAAATGAAAGAAAACTGGCTGTGGGAAAGTATTTGGGAACGACGTCAGTCACGTCAAAACCGAAGGTTGAGTTCCGTCGACGGAGACCAAGCTTCCTCCAAAGCAGAAGCTAGTACATGGGGCGGACAAGAAGGAAGATCCTGGTCCGGCGGTATAGTTGCCTTTTTTGGTGGGTGTTTTTTGGTGGAAGAGTAGACATGGCGGCACAAAAGACCGTACACGGAAGATGAATAAAACTAGGAGACCCTCGGCAATTTGTGTGGTACGTAGGTTTCCTGGCTCGTGACCCATAACCGCCGGGCGTTAACCCAAACCGACTACTTTCTATCACTCCTTCGAAAAGTATGTATCATTGTTGGGTACCGGTGCCCGTACACCAAGAAATCTGTTTAATCCCTCCTCAAATCTCGGTAGGCGGCCCATTGCGCGGACACTTGGAGAAGGCTCACTCGCATTAGTGAATATTTACCAATAAAGAAGCTGACCTGTGGATTGATTTTCGAGAACCGTACAATGACTGAATGACAGCGACGAATATCTGAAGATTGATAGGTCTTGTAATTCAGGGGAACCTTTGCGAGATCCGTTTTCAATAGTGAGTGGAAAAAGGACGAGCTGTTCCTTATCCGTCGGAACCAAAGAGTTCCAAGGTTAAGCAGAATAAAGCGCTGTTAATGGTCAAGATTATAAAAATAGCCTTATATTTATTTAGTGAAGGTGGGCTGAACATTTTAGATGGTCATCCTGTCACACTGGCGCATGTATGAATCAACTAGTGTACTATACTCTCGCAATGGTATAAAGTGGGTTGTGAAGAAACTGAGTTTGCCTTCAAGCAGACGGAACTTTTGTGAACCAGTCCAATCAGTCTGCGGGACCCAGCAATTCGAGACTCTGTTTTGCACGAAGAAGCTGAACAAACAAGAGTAGCATATGCCCGAGTCACTCGCTGGTGGTTTGTTGGGGATCAGATGACCATGTGTACTGGAAATTTTAGGGGGGGGGGGCATGACACTCATACGTAAAAATACAGCTTTTATCCTCCGAGGACTTCATCAGCCAATCGCTTCTCGAAGAACTGAGTATTCGTTAGTCCTCCCATATTTTCGCCGTGGCTTTGCCCAATGAATTGTGGTCGAAGGTGTACAACGAATTTACATCGTCAGCAAACAAAAGGGAGATCCCATGGCAAACCACGGTAAATATGTCATTTACGCACTCCAGGAACAACAACGAGCCCAGTGCACTACCTTGGATCGTACCTCTGGTTACGGAGCCAGGTTTGGAAACTGTGCCCTCATCTTTTATCGCTCAGCCGAGCAAGGGCAAGTCAGACTCTAGCAAAGCGTATAGTGGGTCGACTGTGCCAAATATCTGGCCCTCTGATAACAAACGAGTACGGGATATCCGGTTGAAGGCTTCAGACATGTCTAAAAAGATCACGACCACCACCTTAACATAATTGGTAGCTATCGAAGTGGGACTCAGAATGTCAGCCGTACAAGGTTTTCCTGATCATTTTTTAGGAAACCGTGCTGATCTCCACTTAAAAGGTGACTTTGGAGAGGGTGCCCTGTTAGGTAAGCTTTTATTAACCTTTCCACAATTCTCGATACTACTGAGGTTGGATTCACAATCCGGTATTTGTTCCGTTTGTCCAGTGTTCTCTTCTTGATGACTGGAATAATAATCCAAGTTTTCCATATTATAAGGTAAAAATGAACCCCGTGGACAAATTAAACGAACTTGAAAAAATAATCAGGATATCTGAGCTTCGCAGTCTAAAGATAGCCGACTGCAACAGGTCCGGTCCGATGCTGTAAGACATTGAAGTTCGGAATTGAAGGCTCGACTTCGAGGGACTAAATGTTACAGAAAATATTGGCCCATGTGAGGGTACCCGTCGGCTATGTCTAGCGGTACGTGAAAGTAGGTGTTCCTAAAAGAGAGATAAGAGTTAGATGACGTTGGTTTGGGGTTCCTCTATTTCATCAGTTTCGCAAGAACCTCGACTTTCTTGGAATGACGTTAAGCCGTCTGTTCCTGTTTTATTACCTCGCTCTTGGAGCACCATTTTATGGTTTCAGATAAACGACTTAGCTGTAGAAACCGTGATGAATCCCTTGATCGATGACAAATACTTTAGAGTCCACCCACGTTCAAATAAAGACGAGCCAGTTTACTGCACTCACGATGAGTTGACTACCGTTGAGACCAGGTTATTAGATTTGGGCAGTGGCAAAAAAAGAAGTAGAGCTAGTCTGCTGCCAGCTGAGGGTCCGCGCTCAAAAAAAGGAAGCCTCGAATTCGGCCGCGAATCAGAGAAGTTGGTAGGTCACAGTTAGCCACGTTATATGGTTTGCTTGGGGGTGTCGGCTGTTTAAATCTTGTGGACACTGTGGATTGGTAGCGGACAGCTGCGTGATCGTCCACGGGTAGATTATAATGAACCATTATTATAAATCGAGTTAATCCTAGAGAACAGATTGAGTCACAAATGTTGTCACTTCTGTTTTGGTAAGTAAATTTAAGATTCCTTCCTCCAAGGCGGACTGCCTTCAAAAAGAATAGTAGGAGGCACAGTGCCAAGTGACCTTCTGCACATTTCTGGAGCATTGAAGTCACCTGCAGCCAATTTCTGGCCTATTGGGAGATCATTTGCTAAGTTCAGTGCATCGATAGTTTGCTCAGAGCCATGAGAATTGTATCTGGCCGAACGGAACACGCGACCTAGTGGCAGGTCTTGAAGTCCGACTTTGACAGTCAACCATGCAGAATCGACTCTGCTGTCTGGAATAATACCCGAAATGCTTGTCGCTTTGGAGGTTTCCTTTACATGCACTAGACAGCTTTCTCCATCTTGATGTGTTCCGTCTTTGCTGGAAGAAGAGTAGTCAAGTAACTCAATGTCACCCACTAGGTATGAGTCCGTGGGGCAAGATTCCGTCACCGAAAAAAGTTATTATCGTTCGCTAAACAGTTGATAGTATGCGTTGCATTTTGTGCCTAGTAGAGCGTGAAATGATCAAATAACTACCAAAACCCAACATCCGCAATCAATCTGCGCACTTCCGTCATTGGGCGTGAATCGGATCCGCGCATAACGTGCGAGCGTCTGAAATAGGACAACGCAGACACTATAGCACTCGGCCGCGCTAAAAGTCCCAAAGCTCGGGCTGTCCTTTGCGATTCCACACCAAGGACGAAACAATAGCCAGGAAATTTGCAGGCGGCTGGAAAATCAAAACTAATTACTCTCCGTACAAAAAGACCAGAATATTACCTGGTAAAACGCCCCTCCGAAAAGGGGTATTGCAACCATCAAAATCACCCCAACTTCTCCGACAAAAACCGTGCCTTAAATGCCAGTCACTCGGACGCCTCTTGGCTTGTTGAGCAACCTCCCATCACAAACTTCCTCAGCTGCCCGCACTACGCCAGTTGACCTGGACCTGAACACTACCCCTTTCCTCAACCCAACCTCCTGATAAACAGCTCTGTCTTCCGCCTTTCCTCCGACCCACAAACGGCATCGATATCCGTGCCCAACTCATTGTTAGCCCAGGGCCGCCAACGCCCCGTGCCTACAGGCTTGCTGCTGCTCATGCCAACCTACTGCCCACTGTCTGAATACCGGAGAAGACTCCAGGGAGGTCCGTTGTCAATAGTCCGTCCCGTCCTAACTCACGCCCCATCGTCTTGCGGACACAAATCTTTGATAATAGCCGTAATCTACTATATGGCCAAGTGGGCCATCAACCGAGAGAATTCTGTCTTTCCATAGCTTCCATCTACCTCGGTTGCTCTTATATTCGCCCTGAAAGTCCTCTCACGGACCCGTCTAGAACCTCAACCAAGCACTCCAGGTACGCCCCAAATAATCCAAGCTTACCAGTACGCAGGATACAACCCGGCATCACCCCGAAACAGCCAACTCCGCCTCGCTGTTTTAGCGCGGTACCCTGACTAGTCGACAAGGCCTTCCATGCTCCACCTTTTATTGCAAGCGGAAACGGCCACCAAGTAACGCATCGTCATGTGTCGAGACCAAATGTACCACATCATTCAAGTATGTTGAAACAGCTTCCAACTATCTGCCTGGGTGCCAGCTTCCTCTGCCAAACCTCTGTAACTATTTTCCGACTCTTGCAGTGGTACACTTAAATAGCCCTTAGATAAATGAAACCAATGGCCTCGGTTGTTGACCTCCACGCATTTTCCCGAAAAACGGACGTGCCAGTCCAATGAACTACAGTTACTTCGTCGGACCTGGTCGAGTGATAACCACCCGCCCATTATGTATCCGGCTGAGCCTAGCCACTACTACCTTCGACCATCCCATATATCCATGCCTACTACCCCGACATTCAACCCCCGCATGGTTACTTCACCCACCACGGAGACCCCATCTCCTCAAGCGGCCACTTATTTCCTGACAACATCCCCTAACCTGGCTTCACCTGCTGACCAGCTACCTCTTTTCCATACTGTCTGCTTCCCGCTTCTAATTCCAATTAAGACTCCATCGCTTCTATGCATGAAACGCCTCATATTGTGTCCACTTATTGATAATTACCGTCCTGGTGATGTTAACCACCAACACTCGCCGATGGTAGTTCTTATTCCACCCCACGACGATGCAGCCACACTTAACTTGCTCGTCATTATTGCTAGCTCACAACTGAATAACACCCTTACCACGTATAACCTCTCGTTTCATATTCTAGCACTCATAAGACATACTGCCACCGACCGCATCACTGAAGATACTTTCCACCTCCATACTGACCCCCTATCATCCTTATTACCCTTCTCCCGATTGCTGCGTGGTTCGTCCCAAAGGCCCTGCCTAGAATTGGCCTGGCCCCTTCCTGATCTATTATCCAGCTTTGCTCAATTAGCTCAGCACCCAGGGTCAACTTCCACTAGCCTTTATGTGTTTTTAGCCTAATATACACCGTGCGACGACAGCGCCGCTGCTGTTTCATTAGAGGCAGCTCCTCATATCTAGTCCTCTCACAGAAGTGACTCGTCTAGTAATCACCACTTTCCTGCGCTCAACTTAGCTAGCGAATTCATTGGAGACCCGAAGCCTCCCATAAAATTGCATGCCATAGAATTATCAAATACTGCTTCCATTTTGAACAAACTTTCCAACGTAGAAGAACTGACTGTCGCCAACTTCTTCGAAGCCATCCTGATTACTAAAGCTTGGCGTGCTGAGTACACACTTTCTGATCAAATTTCACTGATCGGCTGTCACACCCTCAGGACTTACCAAATCCACTGCCAGGATGGAGGTTGCTTGCCGTCTTACTTGAAAACTCCGTGTTGGCAAACGTTGAAGATTCTCTGTATGGTTTACAATTTCTCCATCCGAGATAACCGTAGCTCCAGGTTGTATATATCATCAATGATAGTATTATTAACAACGGAATATTCCTCGGCAGTGTTTACAAGCACAGGCGAAACCATAATCAGAGTTTAGGACACCACTCAACGAGATGGAAAATTTACAAATTTCACAGGAGGGGTCGGACGTTTTAGCAGCAAAAGAATAAGGCAACGAAACACACGATAAGCAAGAGTCAGTTACGAGTCAACTGGGGCAACAGTAAGCTACAGACCGGGTGTGAGGATATTGAGACGGGCACTGCCTTGGGAGGCAGAAAATATAACATTCACAAGCGTGACGCAAGAAAATGGTCAGCGGCGCATACTTGAATTTACCTAGAAGGGTGATTGGTGACAAGTCAAGGAGACTGGTTAATAATGTACCACTAGCAGTAAGAGTGAACGACCTTTTCGGTATCCCCGCGGTGCGCCACCGCCCAGCGCGAAATCGAAGCTGGCTCAAAGTTGGCGCGGAAACCATTATTAAAGTGATCCACATAAACTATCGCTGGCTGTTTTTCTACAGCTGGCACTTTTGACTTTTATACCTGAAGTTTGTGAGTATTTCGTTTTGCTGAGTAAAGCTGTACACCATGATCATGCACCCGAACGTGTGTCTCGACCATAGCCGAGAAATATACCATTATTATTATTATTAGCACTATTTATTGAAGGTGGGCGGGGGAACACTAATTTTCATAAATTTATGGATATGAAGAAGTGAGGAAAGGTGAGACAATTTCAATGAGGAGTGACAAGTATCATCCAGTGTCGGGATTTCGAAGGTGATAATAGGAGGATGGTGTTTCACGAAGGAATAATCAACAAACGGGACACCTTGTCTACGAGGAACAAAATGAAGCAAGAATAAAGAGAGAAAGCCTTCGCTAGAGGCAGGTACCTCTGAAAAAAGGTGAATATATTACCTTGTTGAGTATCCGGTGACTTTTCTGTGTGTGTTTTAGGCGTTTTTGGCCAGAAGTGGTTGCGGATGTTGTCCGCGTTTTCATGGGAAGGAGGAGGGTATCACCGAATAATTACCGTCCGTTATTTACCAGGGGGCCTTTGCAAGGTGGTTAAGATGGCTTCGATATCTGAGGGTCTTGTGGTTAGAAGGTCCCAGTAAACCTCGGTGGTGCAGGCGCAGTATTGTCAGCACTTTGCTAGGGTTAAACCTGGTAACCAGATCATGTTCGCGGCAGCCAGCCTAAAGCGCCCTTGTACACGGGCAGAGAAGGAGATCAGCTGTCTGCGCTATATATCGCTGCCAACAAAAACGTCGACCGGGTGATTCTGAAACAGAAAAAGAGGAGGGTTGCAATCCGGAAAAAGCTTCAGTTGAGGGCTAGAGAAAGCGAAATAACACAGAAGTAAAAAGGTTGAAAATAAGGCAAAGTTGTCTTAGGCACGTCAGAAGCAGGTACTCGTACGGACTAACCTGGCCCGTGTTTCTAAGCCTAGTTATGGAATACCAGTTCTTTACCATACCAGAAGTCCGTTCTTGGGTTCGATAAAGCCGTGGAGGTGCACTGGGGCTATTGGGTCTTAGATCTAACCGAAAAAGCTGCTGGGAAGCACTGGGCACCCAAATGGCGGGTTTAAATAACAGGTCCAGAAGATGCATGAGACATCCTACCTTGGGGTGTCTACAGGTCTAATACTGCAGGTCACTGTGAGGTCTTGGTAACGAAAGGTGGCTGTTAGACTGGGCAGTAAACTGGAGAGTGGGTCGGATTCTAGGACATAGGAAATATCGCCTTCTTACTTAAAAAGTGAAAAAGATAGATGTGGAAGTACATTGCCGGCGGTTTTCCCTACGTTCCTATATGCGTGTTTAGATATAGTCATATTTGCGTATGTGCGTTTGGTGCTATGACGAGACCTGTTTGTCGTCTGAAGTCGACGTCTTGTCCAGAGCAGTGGGATAAGAGTCAGAGCTACGGTGGCCTAGTCGCTCACTTCAGCATACACGCCAGGCTTGCGTAAAGGAGCTTAAAACGGTTGAAACTTAGGCCGGGAGTTAGGTAAGCATATGTGGAGAGGCTAAGTCGCCATCACCCGGTTCATTTTCGTGGGTAACAAAAAAAGCATGTGGGTGAACAAGAGAGGTTTGGGGTTTCCCCTTCTGCTGGGTCATCTGTGAGATGGTTGGAGATATATACATTATTAGAGGCTACCCATTCCCTTAGACCGATAATATTTTATTCGAGGATCGTGCAGGAGCACTACGGATGTGACACACTATTACAAAGGCTGACGAATCTGTTTGTCTGGACGTTTACCGACTTTGGTGAAGCCGCCTGCGCCGCCTGTGTACACCGCCTGCACTCCGGCGCGTTCCTCCGAATCATACGTTATCCCACTTCAGCGTTTTGAGTTCTGCTCTTCTGAGCTTTTCCGAATATAATCGTCACCATGTAGCAAACCGAGAACTAAGGGCTACAGATTCTATACAGTGCAGATCCTGACCTAATTTGGGAGAATCCCAAGCAGATGAGCTTGAACTACAAATTCATTCCACGAAGGGTCCTCGTACGTCCTTGAACCACCTTCAATAGTTCATATACATTCTTATATGTCCGCCATATAGGAGGTTTATTCCGATCTTTACCACAATACTCGCTTTGTTTTTTCGTATATCAATATCACAAGTGTCATTTTACGGTTGCTCAACGGACCTACTCACTCCAACCGAAATCCGTACACCTCTGATTTCTCATGATTCCACAGAATACCGGCGCGTGTGCTTTCACGTGAAAAACCCTCAATTTAACACCCAGTGTTTTCCTTCCTTTTCACTGCTTTTCGTCTCCGACCACAGCTGGTGAACCGACCAGACTGCTACTTTCTCATTTCCCCATTCTTCTTCCGAATCATACCCTCCACTATAGTTTTATTCCTGGTACCCAAATGGCCCCCCTCTACTCATCCACCACCTACCTGATATCTCCCTGAATCTCTACTACCACTCAACTACCATAGAAAGCTAACAGTCTCCGTCCAGGGATCCTCCATGGATCGGCCCACTGGCCGTCAGACAAAATAATGTTCAGATAACAAAATGTTCATTTTTTGGTTTCCATTAAGACGATAATCATAACACGCAGCTAGAAGGCTCCAGACTGCCGCACTCCCGGTCTTCTTCAGATCGCATTGGTTACTTGGGTAGCCATCTGTCAACTCGACGTTAATCCCGGATTACCTTAAGGACTGGACAATTTGGTCAATGGTTTAAACCTATGCTCTCGACTGCTGACCTTATACGGGGCACCGTACACGGAGTAACAAACCCTCGTGAAAGTCTCACCGGATCGCGGAGGTGATTCCTGACATCAACCAACAACCCACATCCACTCAATGTCTACTTCCAATAATTCATTCCAACAGTTTAATTCTTTCTACGTTAAAGTACAAAACCAATGACCGAAACCCAGTCCTCGCCGCACCTTTTTACTTGCTATTCTCAACAGTCTATCTACCATCACCCGCAACCAAGGTTTTCATGAAACAGAATACCTGCCATCTGCAGCCAATTCGAATTTGGCTAATAATTTTTTATCACGTATACAAAATTTTTTCTTCTTCTTCTTTATACTCTTCCAACTTCTGCCTAGCCTCATCAGTAGCGTTTGTCTCTACTAGTCCATTTCTTTGGCGGCTCTTCCTTGAAAGTCCGTTCTGTGTCTATACACCATTCATACTCTTCAAAAGTTCACTGAAATCCCTGTGCAGCTTTTCGTCTTCAAGTGAACTTTCATATGACACCGAACTCACCTGCACAATAGGTCCGTTTTTATCATCACCTTTGACCCACTTGCATTTATTTCACATGCTTCCCACGTAATTGGTTACCCAATGCTGGATTGGTGTTCGATATTTCGCTGGTATCTCTGACTGCACTTTGATAGCCCCATGCGTACTTTACTTTCAGTTTTGTTCTTTGGTATCTCTCCCTCCCGGTTACTCGTTAGTGACCGTCTAATTATCGCTTGTACCAGCAATCCCACGTTTGTCCAGCTATTCACACAGCCTTACCCAAATTCGAAACCGATTTTCAATTCCCGCTCCAACCATTACCACTTTAGTTCACCCAAACACTACATGACTTTACTGTTGTATTTCCGTTGCCGTGTGATTAATTAATTTAGAAATTGTGAATACCTCACATTAACATGTACTGTTGTATTCTCTGATCTTGCCTTGTGCATGTGTATTGACCACGGTCAGGAAGTATACAATTATCAACTATCAGTTATTACCAAACCGTTGCACTTACGTCCGGCCACAACCGTAAACGTCACCCGTAACCCTCCGTTTGACAGTCGCTCTGGACTTCCTTGAGTTTTATTCGTGGCCCTGGACTCTGACTTCGAGGGTCAGAAGTAGGATTTGAGGGGCAGGATCACAGGCAAGCTTGCTTATTACTTGCGGCCTATTGGCCGTCTTCTCAGTGACGAGGCTGTCCAGATGGCTGACGTAATTTCCTGTGACTAATCTTATGCAGCCCTGAAAGAATCGGGAACCTCCTGTGATTTGCCGTCAGAATCGCGAAGACTGAAACCGCTCATCCAAGGGACAGACTAAGGTGGCAAGAAGCCGTCTTATTACTGAGAGAAGTGCAGCAACTTTCAGGGCTACTCTTAGGGGAATAGCCCCTCAGGAGTTACGGATACGGCGGTTGCTACCCAATACTCGGCCACTGGTTGAGAATAATGGTCATCCTAAAATCACAGAAGCAGCGGAACTAGTTCGCAGTATTATGGAATGGTACCATCCGCTATCTGCTGCTCAACAAACTCAAGTAGTCTACAGGTTTCCGCTCCCACCGTGGAAACACACTTCGAAGGCTCCTTGATGGCTGCTTTCGAGCGGCCTTTCATACGCTTTCTCACTCCTAGTTGTTCTCATTGTAGAGACCAAAACCTTGTGTCAACTCTGACTGACGTGAATGTCCCAGAAGCCCTTCGCCCGACCTCCCTGTTAGTCTATCCCTATCGAGGACCTGTCATTACCACAAACGGTTTGTGAAACCGGTTGCACCTTTCTAGGTGCCAAATAGGGAAGCTAATATTCCGACCCATTCGACGGCTGACACTGTCGGCCACCATAATAGCGGTAGTCTGTTAAGTGTTTGAGATTGGGTTTCCAATATTTTGTTCTTGACTAATACCGGTGCAGCAGCTAGTGTCCTTCAAAAGGAGCGGGGTGGTACCACGATTCCATCCATCCAACAATTAATTACTGCCAAAGGCTTTTCCATCTCTGCTCAAGTCCGTGATTCACTGTAGCCCAAGTTAGGCCTACGGCATTTCTTCCGCCGGGTGCTTATAGTGGCGGATGCCCCCTGACCCATGATAGGTATCGACTTCCTTGTCCATCTCGACCTACTAGTTGACGCTGGGTGCCGAAGAGATGTCCACCGACAGAGTTCTCTTTCCGTCACCAGTTCGCATTCCTCCGTGAAGCACATCAAGCCCCTTTACTTAGAACCTCAGGCTGAGCTCCCCTACGCAAGACTCCTTTCAATTAACCCGGCAGTACTGATGCGATCTGAGCTCCTTCCGCCGTGGGCACTAATGTCACACACTGTATTGTCAGTATGGACCCCCAGCACCTATCCGACCCCGTCACTTAGGCTAGACCAGCTGTGCGTAGCACAGATTGAGTTCGAGCACATGCTGGAACTGGGCATTATACCCCGATCTAGTAGCCTTTGGGCCTAGCCTCTTCATTTGCTTCCTAAACCCAGGGGTGACAGGCGCCCCTGCGGTGACTATAGGGCCCCCAACCAGGCCACTACCCCAGACGGGTACCCCATTCCACATATCCAAGGTCTAAATTCCCCTTATCCGACGTCCCCGTTTTCAGCCGCATTGGCCCCGATAGAGCATGCCACCAAATCCCGGCGACTGAAACTGATATCCCTTAAACCACCGTCACAAATCCGTTCGGACTATTCGGAGTCTTGAGCGTGCCGTTCAGGCTCATAAATGCTGCCCGAACCTTTCGAAGGTTTGTGCTTGAAGCAACACGCGGTTTGAAGAATGTCGACGTGTACTAAGAACGTATCTTTTTTGGCAAGTTCCTCAGAAAAAGAGTATATAGCACACCTGGGAGTTCTTTTTGAGCGCCTTAGCCAACACGGTGTAGCCATCAATCCTACCAAATGCAAATTAGGTAGGACAGCCATCACTTTTCTGGGTCACAAAATCTCAGCCTCGGGCATACAGCCCCTGCCTCACATGGTGGCGGCAGTTCGCGGCTATCCTTAGCCTCACTCGTACTGGCAGTTGCTCCAATTCTCTGGCTTGGTTAACTTTTATCTTCGGGCTACCCCACACTGTGCCGAAACAATGCAGCATCTGGAAAACCTTTGTTCTGGAGGTAACCGGAAATTCATTTTTCCAAACAAAGCACAGGCAGAATTTACTTTGATCAAGAGAACAACCGCCAACATAACACTCTTTTCACATCCCGATCCTATTGTTCCTATGGCATTGAGGATGGATGTTACGGACATGGCTGCTGGAGCAGTGTTGCAACAACTCGCCAACGACGCATGGGAACCAATAACTTTCTTCTTGAAGCGTCTCCGACCCGCGGAATCCTGATATATTTTCTTCACCGGAGAACTACTGGCAGTTTGTTTTTGTATCCGACACTTCCGGGTACACACTCGGAGGCCCAACATCCAACGTGCTCGGCGATCATAAAGCACTAGTGCCAAATCTCTGGTCAGATTTCGATGGATGTTCGCCACGCGGGGTTCGCCAAATAAACTGTGTTTTGCAGTCTACTACGGATATCACCACGTCTCGGTGGCACAGGGCCTGCAGGTATCGGCATAGTTATGAAGAAGCGACCGTAGAATGATACTTTGCAGCCACTCGGTCTCGAAGGACAGAGTGCCTTACAAACTTTGAAGATGCTCCAAAGATCTCGATGTACAAGGCCTAGTCATTGCAGCCAAAGCACCAACATGGGGCCAAAGGTTTGAAAGTGTGGAGGAGGACTTGACGGTGATCGGGAACAGCCTTTGTTTGCTCACAAAGCTTTTTGCGCCAGATCGCTGGATCTGCGGAAAGAGAAGTGCAACTGGGGTCCAAAGCCGGAAACACTGGGCGTGGTGTCAATACCAGCAGGTTAGGGGCAACAGGAGGTACCTACCATTCCAAATGACTTGAGAGGTGGCCATCAGGGTCCAAGGGCAATGCAGGCTATCTTATGAGATCATCTTAGCTAGAAATGCCAAGAGGTGCCAAGAAGAGCTCTACGATTTAGCTCATCCAAAACCAGCCACGCGAGTAGCAGTGGGTTCCTTTAAGGTCAGGATTGGCAATAATGCTCTTCGCGGTAGCCTCTAGGCTGGGATACTGCGAAAGCCCTTCGAGGCAGCGCACCAGCTAGACAATGGGCTGAGACCGGCTTGCAAACCCTCCTCATTTAGGCCACAGGTAAAGCCGTCAGTCATTTTTCTGCAGAAGTAGAAAAGACCCTGGAGGGTCGTAGAGCACACAAGGCCGCCGGTCCAAATGGCACACGTTGCAGTTTTACCCCCCTTTGACCAGGTAATACCGGCTTCTCTTGCTCGGTCGTACCCAAGGCGGTTGACAAAGCGCAGTTATCCGGAGACTGGCCGACGGCCGAAGTCGTTCCAGTACATGAGGGCAAGAAAATATCGACCGGTTAGTCTGCGACCTGGGCCATTAGAATAATGGAGGGACCGATTAAAGATCGCATGGCCAGTGGCCCGGCTGAAAATGGGATAGCTTCTAGCGGACAACACGGGATTGTCAAGAAAGGGTCGAGCTTGTCTTACTTGCTGCCTTTTTTGGATGAGGTAACGGCCAGGTTGGACAGGGGTGAACGAGTCGAGGTTTGCAGTTTGAACTTCCGGAAGACTCTTGACTCCGTGAACCACCGACTTCTGTTGCGCAACACGGAAGCTCTGAGCATAGCTTCTAACCCGGCGGAATGAATCCGGGCATATCCCATACACTGAAAGTATTGCGTTGAGGTGGAAGGGAGCAAGTACACGAGGGCCACGGGTACCAGTGGGGTCTTTCAGAGGTCAGTCCAGGGTCCTCTTCTGTTTTGGTCCACATCAACGACCTTCTAGGTGGTAAACAAAACCCAGGCTATCTGTTTTGCGGACGATAAAAGCTAGTGAGTAAACCCAGAACCGCGTCACCCCAGGAGGACTTGAATAATGTTCACGACTGGACCACTCAATGGCAGCTGCCACTGGAAATAGGCAAGTTTAGGCATCTCACCCGGGACATTGCCAGAGAATTGGCATACCTAGACCCATATAACCCACAAACAATGACGAATGTTACCGCCACCTCCAACCTTGGATTCCCGATGAACGATCGCTACCAGCCATTTCCGCAGTGTCTGGCTGCCGCGGCTGAAGCCCACCGGAATCCCCACCAACTATTGTGCACCTTGGCTTCCAGAGAGGCTTACGTAATGATTCCTTTCAATACAACAACAGGTAGGTTACCCGCGGAATATGGTGTCCAAGTTTGGGCCTCGGCTCTTGTGCAGGACACCGATATTCTTGAGAAACTGCAGCGATTCTTCAATAGACTGCTCGTGGGAGTCAGGGACGAAACATACACGTAGAGGTTACTGGCAGTAAACTGTTCTTCGTGAGAAGTAGAGGACTGAAAGAGGACGAACTAAAGGCCTTGAAGCAAATACGAGGACTAACCATCCCAACGGAGCTGCTGTTGATACTGACACTGGATTCCACTCTTAGCGGGCGAGTTCGTGCTCGCCAAACGGGGAGCGTCACAAAACACGAGGGGAAATTTCTTCGCGTACCAGGTTTTCTATTCACCGAAGGCACCGCTGACTGAGATGACATCTGAGACGTCGGTGGAGGGCTTCGGAGCAAGGTGGAAACTTTGCTGGACTGATACGTTCATTGAGTGCACTTAAACCTACATCGTCCGGTGGCAATACTAGCGGCAGTTCCCAGCTCTCTCTTGTAACAACTATCCACCAGTATTTTACCCATTCCGGCCCTCTCCACCGGCCCTTCTCCACCATCCCCAATTTTGTTCTACTTATCCCCCAAAGTACCACTATTACCACTTTACGCAAGCACTGTCGGCATTTGTGACACTCTTGGGTGGAGCTGTACTTGTAAAAGGGCCCAGTTCACAACAGTGGGACCGCCAAGCCCTCCCGACAGCGAATTATGTCTGAACACTTGTTTCATTCACTGACCAAGCAACAGAAGCACATTGCGAACATAGAAGCCGCAGCTTGGTGAGATTCATCTCGGTGCAAGAATCTGGACTGATTTATTTGCTTGAGCCCCAAGTTCTTTGACCTGAACTGACCCTACCTGGCCCTATTGTTTACCAAAATTTTATAGGGTATCCCTGAAGACAGTCCGTGATCTCTGCTCTGTAGCAAAGGAAAGAGGGGATTCAAGGCCAAAAGCTCCTGCTTTTTCAACGGTTCATCAGTTTAAAGACTGATAGTTACATGGATAGCAGGGCTGCAACAATATTGAGAAACCTCTGATTTTTTATGGATCTGCAATTTTGCGCTTTTATTTTGCAGCCTTCAAAGATAATAACTGCCGGGATTGAGAGTGAATGATCCCAGTAATGGTGACTGCTGACGGAAAACTACGTGGATTATCATAAAGTACGTCAGTAGCGAGATGAGGGTCGTACTGCAGGAAGTAGTTGAGGGGGTGAGGCACGGGCCCGAGGTCCATCCAGTTGATCGTGTGTAGGGGCTGTTGAGGTGAGCCACGCATGGGGTCTACGGGTTTGGCTGTAAATCCGCAAGATACTATTCAAAGGCCACTGTTCGGAAAGAGGTCGGTGGCAGCAGTTTTCACATTCGATAAGCCAACGCTAAACATCAGGCCAAGTATGCTGTTTACTCTGGTTGGTGACATTACTTGCTGCACCCAGTGACACAACCTCACCGTCGGAACGATTTTCGCGAAGTACTGCGGTGATGACAGGGTGTCCCAGCAGACAATAGGGGAGTTAAAGTCACCAGGAATAAACAACAACGGAGACGGTAATAGCTGGAGGTAGTCAAAAGCGTTGACTGCTTGGGCGAAGTCCACGATATTCGAAATGGGCGGTCGGTAGACGTAGCCAATACCGAGTGGAGAGTTCTGAGTCCTGAATCGCCTGCAGTGTTGGATCAGGGAGCGGAATGGTAGGCTAGCAGGTTTATTGTGGATTAGGCAGCAGCCTCTTCGACAACGACGCTTCTTCATTTATGTTTTTAACACGCAAGAGAAATTTGGTCTGACAGAGCAGGGAAGTTTAGTCCGGTTTCGGTTATGACAGTGCTATCGAAGTCAGATGACTGCACTGCCTCTTGGAGAGCGTGGGTTTTATCCATTTGTGAGCGAACATTGACGGCGATGAAAGTCAATGCTACTGCGTCGTCGTGGTGTGGAGTAGGAGGGAGGTGCTATCAAGAAACAAGAGGTCATGTATTGAGTCTCCTTGGTGGGCGAAGTAACCATGCGGGGGTTGAATGTCGGGGTAGTAGGCATGGATATATGGGATGGTCGAAGGAAGTAGTGGCTAGGCTCAGCCGGATACATAATGGGCGGGTGGTTATCACTCGACCAGGTCCGACGAAGTAACTGTAGTTCATTGGACTGGCACGTCCGTTTTTCGGGAAAATGCGTGGAGGTCAACAACCGAGGCCATTGGTTTCATTTATCTAAGGGCTATTTAAGTGTACCACTGCAAGAGTCGGAAAATAGTTACAGAGGTTTGGCAGAGGAAGCTGGCACCCAGGCAGATAGTTGGAAGCTGTTTCAACATACTTGAATGATGTGGTACATTTGGTCTCGACACATGACGATGCGTTACTTGGTGGCCGTTTCCGCTTGCAATAAAAGGTGGAGCATGGAAGGCCTTGTCGACTAGTCAGGGTACCGCGCTAAAACAGCGAGGCGGAGTTGGCTGTTTCGGGGTGATGCCGGGTTGTATCCTGCCTACTGGTAAGCTTGGATTATTTGGGGCGTACCTGGAGTGCTTGGTTGAGGTTCTAGACGGGTCCGTGAGAGGACTTTCAGGGCGAATATAAGAGCAACCGAGGTAGATGGAAGCTATGGAAAGACAGAATTCTCTCGGTTGATGGCCCACTTGGCCATATAGTAGATTACGGCTATTATCAAAGATTTGTGTCCGCAAGACGATGGGGCGTGAGTTAGGACGGGACGGACTATTGACAACGGACCTCCCTGGAGTCTTCTCCGGTATTCAGACAGTGGGCAGTAGGTTGGCATGAGCAGCAGCAAGCCTGTAGGCACGGGGCGTTGGCGGCCCTGGGCTAACAATGAGTTGGGCACGGATATCGATGCCGTTTGTGGGTCGGAGGAAAGGCGGAAGACAGAGCTGTTTATCAGGAGGTTGGGTTGAGGAAAGGGGTAGTGTTCAGGTCCAGGTCAACTGGCGTAGTGCGGGCAGCTGAGGAAGTTTGTGATGGGAGGTTGCTCAACAAGCCAAGAGGCGTCCGAGTGACTGGCATTTAAGGCACGGTTTTTGTCGGAGAAGTTGGGGTGATTTTGATGGTTGCAATACCCCTTTTCGGAGGGGCGTTTTACCAGGTAATATTCTGGTCTTTTTGTACGGAGAGTAATTAGTTTTGATTTTCCAGCCGCCTGCAAATTTCCTGGCTATTGTTTCGTCCTTGGTGTGGAATCGCAAAGGACAGCCCGAGCTTTGGGACTTTTAGCGCGGCCGAGTGCTATAGTGTCTGCGTTGTCCTATTTCAGACGCTCGCACGTTATGCGCGGATCCGATTCACGCCCAATGACGGAAGTGCGCAGATTGATTGCGGATGTTGGGTTTTGGTAGTTATTTGATCATTTCACGCTCTACTAGGCACAAAATGCAACGCATACTATCAACTGTTTAGCGAACGATAATAACTTTTTTCGGTGACGGAATCTTGCCCCACGGACTCATACCTAGTGGGTGACATTGAGTTACTTGACTACTCTTCTTCCAGCAAAGACGGAACACATCAAGATGGAGAAAGCTGTCTAGTGCATGTAAAGGAAACCTCCAAAGCGACAAGCATTTCGGGTATTATTCCAGACAGCAGAGTCGATTCTGCATGGTTGACTGTCAAAGTCGGACTTCAAGACCTGCCACTAGGTGGCGTGTTCCGTCCGGCCAGATACAATTCTCATGGCTCTGAGCAAACTATCGATGCACTGAACTTAGCAAATGATCTCCCAATAGGCCCGAAATTGGCTGCAGGTGACTTCAATGCTCCAGAAATGTGCAGAAGGTCACTTGGCACTGTGCCTCCTCCTATTCTTTTTGAAGTCAGTCCGCCTTGGAGGAAGGAATCGCCCCTTTTCGGAGGGGCGTTTTACCAGGTAATATTCCGGTCTATTTGTACGGAGAGTAATTAATTTTGATTTTCCAGCTGCCTGTGAATTTCCCAGCTATTATTTCGTCGGTGGAGTGGAACCTCATAGGCAATCTTAGCGGTAATTTCCTATACCCGGCCGAATGCAATAGCACCCTTTGCGCCCCATTTTCAAGCCCCGGGCATGTCGAGTTTAGCTGGAGCCAGGGGAAGCCGGTCAAGCATGTTGAAATATATAACGTTTTATCATTAGCAATGGGCTCACGAAGTTCGGTCGCTGTCGGGTCCAATCAACGTCCCGCTGTGTCCGTACCTTAGTGGTTAGCCATAGAAGTGGTCTCCACCGTGCTAGATATCGGAGATATCTTCAATAGAATATCATTCTTGACTGCATCTGGTTATGCAGGTCAGCCGCCTGTTGGTCTGCTTCGTTGGTCTTCATGTTGACTGCATCATACACATCAATGGAGGCTACTGAGCATGTCTCAATTGTGCACTGTGATTAGGAGATTTTGGATTTTTCTGGGACTGAAGTTTGCCTAATTTGTACGCGAAACTTTGGCACGTTTATGGAGGATCTTTGGAGCTTCCATAGGTAGTTCGAGAGATAGTGTGGCGAAGGCAGTAGGATGACGGGTCATTAAGTACATTTTTTCGCAAATGCGAAATCACGCAGAATATTTTGGATATTTTTTCATGGTCTACCCAGAAACTAGGAACTTGGTGTAAAGCAACTTTGTTTCGTCGAGCCGAGACTTTTCGACGTTTCGCCCTATCACTTTTGCATTTAATTATATATCTTGTATCCCATTCGGAGATATATAAGTAGCAGGTAATGTGAGTGCATAGGGCACAAACAGCTCTTCCTTCGCCGTGCCCTAGGACTGTTTGCAGTTCACCTAAAGTTTCCGCCAGGGCCAATGTGCTCAACGTGAAAAACAGCCTGCCAGAATGGACAAATTTCTTGACCTGATACTTACCCTAGGCCTAACAAAGGTTCTTGCCTCCATACTAAAGGAATATACGGGCAGTCTTACCGCTCGAAAGCGTATCCCAATAAATTAGCCTCATGGCGTTGACCTGAATTTGGAGCAAAAAATAGAAACTCTGAGTCGCCCGTACAGAGTTCGAGGGCCTGCTCGGCTACATAGGGCCCGTAACTCACAGCCAACTTTACGCATAAAACATCATCTATTTGGATAGTCTCGACCGCACCCTGAAAGATAGCCGACACAGTAAACACATTGTTCAGAACCCCTGCTCCTCTCAGTCCAGCCTGTGTTCAGCTTGTCACCCCATCTGTTACGACTACTTCACCCATTTATGTCAAGATCACCCTTTCGGTTATAGATAGATGCATTGACTCCCTCAAGCATTCCCACAACCCCCAACCTGACTGCCTACCATCAGCAGTATTCGCTTCTGATGGCCCAAATATCTGTCCTCTGTTACTCAATGTATGCAATCACTCTACAAAACGAAAGCTTTCTCAGGCAGTGGAAGGAATCTGCTGTCATCCCCAGTCATAGGAAAGGCACAAAGTTTAACATTACCCGTTACCACCCGATAAATCCTACTCCTCTGACCCCGATGCTGCTAAAAAATTCGTGAAACACTAACTAGCAGAACGCTCTCCAGCACATACTCTCATCGGCTTCAGACAGCACGAATCTATTAGATTACACCCGTGTTCAATCTGCCAGTTTACGTTCCCGAGCCTCGTAACAACAGCAGCTGACCAAGGCAGAGCGCTCGTCATCGTCTACCTTGAAGTGACAAAAGCCTTCGAAACAGCCCCTCTCCTTAAAGTGCTGAACAAGATCGGAGGTTACGAAATTGAAAACTACGTACTTTGTTGATTGGCATCCTACATGCAAATCCATCATTAAGTTACCTGCGTTGATGGCCAGATGTCAGACCACACCCGGCGAAAGTTGGGGTTATCCAATGAAGTTTTCTAAGACCGCTGTTGTTTTTGCCATATGTGAATTACATTTGCAAAGTCGCCACTTACGGCAAACTTTTCTTATTTGTCGTTGAAATGAAATTGGTCAACGAATTCAAACGAGGAAAACCTACCCGTAGAGCTGAATAGCATCTCAGTCGACATGAAGTCTTTATCTTCCTGGCATGAAAAACGACACGTGTATTTCCAGGGAATAACAGCAGTTGTCTCACGACAAGTTGCAACATCCCTCATTGTGCCCTTAAGATTGACGGTGTCCCACTTCCACACTTCCCAACAATACGAGATTCCGGATCGCCTTACTCCTACATATCCATCTTTTTTGTTGGTATCTCCTCCACATCAGCATGGGCAAAAAGTCCCTCGGCGAGCTGCAGAGAAAATTCCTCCTCAAATTAGCCCAACCCGACAGTGCTGTAAATTTATGTTCTCAAACATGCACAGAAGTGACATCATTGACATTGGAAATGTTAGGTGTGGATCTAGTAAAAAACTATTTGGGCTTCCTACAAGCCTTAGCTACAGACAACGCCTTACTCTCCTGCGGCTTAACCCTCTGTGACTTGGGAGGACGAAACTCATTCTTGGGTTTGCGTCCGACTAGCTCCATAAACAGGCTAAGTACTGTAGGTAAGTACACTTCAGCGTAAACTCGACACACAACATGCGTAACAGCGAACTCGGTATAACGATCCTCAACCCTAGGAAATCCCTTGGGTGGCAGTTCTTCCTCTTTAAATAGGCAACTTTGTGGGAAGAACTCACTGCTGGCATTAGTTCCATAGATTCCCAAATCATACTTGAATCCAGACTACGGGTGGCCCTGGGAATCCAAGAAGTGATGGCCCTTTTTTAATCCAGGCAAGGCTATTGATAGAGCCCACGAAGAGTGATGTGCGTTGAGGTTTTCCGTTTCCCTCTCATTTTTAGCGGGGATTCGACGAAATACACTCGGCAGTGGTGGGTGCATAATTGGTGTGCATATCATCGAAGGAATTCTGGATGCTTGATTGGCCGTGGCCATTACCTGTCCTGTGCAGACTGAACTGAACTGAACTGAACCTCTAGGTTGTATCTGATCATTCGTCGTCGTAGTCCCCATCTCAGCATAAACCTACCACGTTACAAAGCCCTAACTTAAGTAGTTCTGTGGCTGAGGCTAATGCCTCTAAAATCGTCATCGAACATGTGTAAAACCGCTAGTTACGTGAACGACAACCTTCAAACATTCTCGGAACTAATTTTGACTTAGTTTGCGCCTCGGTCTCTAATCAAAAAAGCAGCACCTGTTAGATTATTTAAACTTCGCTCAGTGGTAGCCTACGTCGAACCACCAAGGAACCACGGATCGACTTCGCTCCCTGTCATAAGACCCGAAATACAGATTGTCCGTCCATCGAATACCACAGCTTCCCCCGCTATTGGCCACTATAAAATCTCAGACACTTAATCCACCTGCCGATACTAGAATATAGCCCTCACTCACCATTCTGTCTGTATCACGTCCTACTCCCCACCAGACAACCACCTCTACGGCTCCCGGTACTAAATGCTCCATATTTTTCTTTCCTCCCGCCTTGCCTCACCCTCCACCCCAAAACGTGTAGCCTAATCTAACCCTCCATACTGCTGTTCCTCAAGCATTTTCAACCCTGCCTCCCACGCCACCATCGGTCAATACTCACTTTCGATTGGCCGGTATTTCGCAACCGTTTCTGATTACTCCTGATGCCATGGACCCGCCTTATTCCACAGGCTTTTCCGTCTGCCCCGACATTTCTCCCTCCGTTGCTGCACACACGTTCCAAACTTCAGCAGTCCCTTTTCTTTCACCACTTACTCTAGCTCGGCCGGAATCCCTCCCCTCCTAACCCTCTACTAGCCTCAACATTCAAATATTCTCCGTCGACCTTGATATTCACACTTCCCAGTCCCGATAGCTTGCCTTTTTTCAACACACGTCCTCCTTCATGTGCCCGTACCACCTTTTACAAATGGCACATTTTTAGCCCTATTCAACTCTCGTCTTGTTCTCAGCAAAACCTTGCACCTAAAAAAGCTAGTCTTCACACATAATCACCATATCATCTTATAACAATAATAATGGTTTATTTCGCGCGTACCCGAAGCTTGCCTGATTGCATGATCATATGGTACAGTTGAGGTTAAAAAGGATTCTTGGATATTCAACTTGGTATGTGCAAAACAAAGGCGCATCGGTTTTGGTGGTCGCATGAATGAACGCCCGGCGAACTGGAACTTGGAGGTCAGGTGGAAAGATCGCCCAGTAGTGCGCGAAGCGGGCTCCGCGGCAGAGATATGTAATCAAGTAAAACAGGGTTGGGGCACTAACGCGCAGTAATTCGGATAGTATCGATATAAAGTCGCAAGAGGTGTATAGTGATAAAAAACCATCCGAAATATCACCGAAGCAAAATTCAAATTTTCTTGGTGACAACGGACATGCGACTGAGACAACAGCCTAAATGACACGCAAAGTGGCAGAAATATAGTATCAAGGAAGTTACTGTGTGTGCTCTCAGGAGAGAAATTGCGTAAATTAAACACAGCCAGGAAAACCGCTGAATTAATACCCACAATTCATCAAGAGGTTGTGGAGAACGCGCTCACAGAGCGGTGTATCTTGATGCCGGAGCCTGGAAATTTGGTGGAAAAGACAAACAAAAGTTGACAGGTGAGAGAAATACGATTTGAATAAAGGGTTCGTTTTGGGTTGATTAGTGAACACAAGCTGACAACAAGGTGGACGGGGGAGTTATTACACGGTGACTTTACGAGGTCATATGGGGGTGGTGCCCAAGCTATACTGTCAAAACATGTAGAAGACCGCTTAACGGGATATGTTGATAAGAGTCTGATATGGAGCATTTGGAAAGCAACTGGAAGGTCAATAACTTGGCATAAGTATGGTTCAGTTCCAGCAAAGGTTTGGAGAAACTGCCTTCAAGTTGGTCTTTTGCAAGGATGCCCAGTCGTGTAAAACTGATGGAAAAGTGGCAGTAGGTAATAGGTGGGGAAATGGTGTTCAACTATAGGTTTGTAGGAGGTGGCTACAAGAATTACAGAAGGAATACAAATTTACAACGAAGTTGGTATAATAGCGGTATATATGTTTGATATGTGACGGAATCCACCAAAAGTAATACGTTACTGGAACAGTCAAAAATCCCAGACAATTGTGTGATCAAGTACGTCGAGGAAAGTCCAGCTCGAGACTTTGGGGGGGGGGGGGACAACAGAATAAAGGCAGCCTAAATTATGAGCGGTTGATTTCCAGCTAAAGTTATAGAAAAAGCGCCTAATGGACTGTGGTGCAGGTGGCCGTCCATGATAACCTAGTGGAACAGCAGCAGAGGTTCGTAGATGAGTGAAATGTGATACAATTGAGGATTTGTCCAGGTTCTTTGGTGAATAGCATGGGAGCCTCTGAAGATGTAACAAAGTGGATGCGGGAGGTGGGCACAAATTGGACAGATACAATCCTATAAGTGTGGTTCACACGAACAGCTCTCAGGAAGTGCAAGTCATTGCGTAGCTGGATATGCTGAAGTGTGCCATGAAGGGCTGGGGATGCAATCGAACCATTTGTATCCTAGATTGTAGATGCTTCATTACCAATGCAACTGTCAGGAAAAGCAAACGACTCAATGACAGGAGAGGCATGGGAAGGATTCAGTGGAACAGAGTTGGTATCACGCAGGTGGTGAGCTGGGAGGAGGACTATTTCTTGTTTTGTGATTATGTTGGCGGGTGGGAGAAGATAAATGGTGGTTTTGTTTAGACAAATGGAGTGGTGACACACAACTTGCCAAGTGAATGGATGGTCTCCTCAAGGGTTTATCAGGAATTATGGTGTTGATAATGAAGGTATCTGAACAGTGAAACAGTTTCATGTTTCGGGGTAAACAATCCGGTCGGTGGACGAGGCAGGGTGGGGGTAACTTCGGGATCAGTTCATACAGATAGAAGGCAAATCGGTGGAGATAAAAGTCAGTAGCAGCGAATGGTAGGGTACATTTCTAAGCCGAGCAGCTGCGTGTGCATATATCGATTTGGGACTTGAACGGGTGTATAGTGGGTCCTGCTCAGGAAAGTTTGTGAAGGCGATGGGTGACAGCTATAAGATGCAGCGGAGGTTGTTTTCCAATCTGCTACTGGTGCTAGTGGGCTAGGCTGGCCGTGGGCTGGATGCCCAACCCGAAAACCACTTCTGGTGACAGAAGGTACAATCCGCCGGCCTAGTTTTGCCCGCGCCTCGTTGCAGACGGCCGGCACGCCCGATGAGCACCTGCCAAAGCAGTGGATATTACCGCGTCCCACACAATTGAGTTGACATACGTTTTCTTGGTGGGGCCGAATGGCAGTAGTTCCCGGGTAGTCCGCGATCAGGCGGCCAGGCGACCAGACATCAGGGGATCCTGAAACGTAACCAAAGGAGCATCGGTTTGGTAGCTTGCTGATAGCTGACGGTCAGGTGGATGCATAGGCCCGGTTAGTGAACGACTTGGCCTCCAGAGTATTAAAAACCGTCAAGAGGTAGGTATGCACGAGTGAAGGTCTGGAGATAGAGCAAAAGTAGAGAAGCGCAGCCTGGGATGCTCCCAGCTAAGGATAAATGGGAATCGATACAAAGCAGTAGCAATAATAGACAGTGAATCCTTAGGGCTACTTTTCCCATTACAAAAGGCAGATAAGCTAAGAATTTTTACTCATTTCCATCTGTCATAGACCGCCGGTGTTTGTACGGTTCAAAATTCTAGACCCTTCGCACAGGCTCGGTGGTCGGGTGTGTTCAAATTCAGGAGATGTAAGGTTCAGGTAACTGTGAGGAATATATGAAACGCACTTCTAAATCGATGGCCGGAAGTAGAACTGCGTACCTCCAAAGGTAATTTATTCCATAAGCTAGAGTACTTTGTGATGAAGAAGTGTGAACGTGAGCTAGTGTTGGGAATGTAGGTTGAAAGGGCAAGAACTCTAGAACGTACTGGATAGCTGGAAACAGGCGCAAAGTACAATGGATTGGAAGTATATGTCTGGCTGTGAAGGACGTTATGCAGAAAGATAAGGTTCAGTTTCATACGGCCAAGCCTTAAAGGGTCTAGTTTAAAAAATGATCAGCATTCTTTATAAGTGCGGGGTGGGTTCCATTCAATCAGTCGCTTAGTGAAACTAATTTGGACTGGTTCGACACCGGTTCTGTCTGATTCGCGCATGCTGAAAGAGGTCAGCGAGCAGTATTCTAATAAAGGCCTTGCATGAGATTTATAGGGGAAGATAATGCAGCCTCAAAGTAGGAAGGAGCAAAGTATTAGCCCTAAGAACTTACTGGCCTCAGTAATGTGTAGAGTCATATATTCGGAGAAATTAAAGATGCAGGAATAGCCTAAGCCAAGGCCATAAACAACTTGTTTGCTCGCAATGGATGAATCACAGACGGCTAGAGACCATGGAGGTAGGTTGTGTATATATGCAAGTACCTCATATTTGTCAGCAGGAAAATTCATCTGCCGAGTTGAACACCATCTATCAAGTGCAGATATGTCTTCAGAGATGTTTAAGATAGCTGAAGTGAGGCTATCATGCTTGAATGAGTAGAAATTCTTTACGTCGTCAGCAAAAAGAATTAGAGTGCCAATGCTCACTGGGAGGAATATGTCGTTCTTTCACAAGACGAACGGCAGAGGGCCAAGGACCCTGTATAACACAGCTTGCAACCGGTTTGGGCATGGAACAGTGTCTATTCATTGAAATAACCTGTGATCTGTTAGACAGGTAAGAATTGACCTAAGATAGTAAGGGGTCAGTAATGCCAAAGGGTCGGATTTTGGCCAGAAAAGGAGGGTGTGGCACGCGGTCAAAAGCCTTTGACATATCCAAGTAAAGTTCTATCCAAACCATTCCGTTGCATGCCGTCTCAGTAATTAGAACTGAAATATTAAGTTGGCATGTTGCTCAAGAACTTCATCGAGGGAAGCCGCGTTGTCGAGGCTTACTTATGTCCAGTTGAAGGAGGTGCTTCATAACATGTTCATCGACGATTTTTTCGATTAGTCGAGAGAAAATAGGTGTATGGTTAATGAGACTGTAGTTAGTTAGCACATGCAATGGATCTTTCGTGTTTTGTGGGATTAGGACTGGGCATTTCCAGTTTGCCGGCACCAGACCGGAGTTCATTGATAGGGTAAATAGACGGAGTGGTAAGCAAGGTAAGCCAGGTCCGCATTTGACTATTGCAGCGGGTGGTAAACCGTCAGTTCCTAGGTAAGATGATGGCTTGAAAGTGATCGATACTCGGGGGATAACTGAAGCATCAAATTCCACTGCGGACGGACATGAAGCTGTAAGTGGAGGAAGAGGCGGAGGGTCAACATTGTTAATGAGGGCCGTAGCTGAGGCAAAGAATGAGTTGGAGGCCTCGGCAATAGAAAGGGTAGTAGAGTCGGATGCACTGACCGTTGAAACCGTGTGCGGGATATCACTGGGTACCGGAGGTTTTGGCCTTGTACTGTATTGACAGTCGAACGGATCTACTTGGGTGTGACAGAGCCTTCAGTTCCTGGATTTCTTGTTACTCTATTGCCGAGAGAGGTAGGTAATCTCCTCGAGACCTCTGGAGAACTCTACATAGAAAATATCGGCAGCATTTCGCGGATCTCCAGAAGGAAAAACTCAACCCATCGGCTTGCCAAGTGGTCGTAGGGAGAAGCTTCCAGTCAGGAAGGGGAGAATGCTTGATGCACTGTGATTTCAGGGTGGGCTGTGGGTGAGCGGGAATGCGGCAGTTAACCGTGTTGTGATCGCTACCGGGAAAACTTTGGGAGTTTGAGACAGCTATGTGAGGAACGCCATGGTGAAAGTGGGAGCGGAGAGCGGATATGCCGTACCCATCCTCCTACGTTAATACTGGTTACAAATGGCAAAAAGCTGGCGGGTGCCGATAAAGATGGCCAAGCTATCTTAGATAGTGTGAACCCACCAGCAATAATCTTTACACTTGAAGGCAGTAATAATAGGTATTCAAATGCATTAGTAAGTGAGGGAGACAGGGGGAAGTTTTGCTAGTTGGACGGTAAACACATCCAACATGAAGTTGAGATCTGGGAACGGGGAAAGTAAACCAAAACGAGTCGGGAATGGAGTGGAGTAGATGGTGAAGAAGTGTTGCTGCAAAAAGGTCTGCTTGACAAACGCCAAGCAGTCTCCGCCGAACAGAGTTTTCCTATTTGTTTCGAAGACCTTTTAGCCCACCAGAAAAATCTGGTCTGCTGGTGTGTATTCCGGTAGCCAAGTTTTAATTATCCAGAATATACCATGATTAGATCTGGTGGCCAGATATATTAAGTGCTGAAGTTTGTTCATGACGGATCGGCTATTGAAAAAAACCAGCGAGAGACTGTTGATGGTATTTAGTTTGAGGGGATTCGGTTGGCCATCAAGTTGTGTAGTGCAGAATAGTCTAGATTTGTGGTCTGACTAGGAGGTCCATTTGCGGGTGGAAAATCAGCACCAGGAGTTGTGGGGTTTGATCTGTAAGTTGTATGGTAGTACGGTGGGCTATGGGAAAAAGAAGAGCTGGTGACGCTTTGGTGTCGGGTGACGCTAGGGTGCGATGTAGATGAGCTCTGTAAGATGTGGGGAATAGCTAGAATGTCTGGGTTACTGACATTTCCACTTTTACTAGGAGGGTTAAAGATGCGAGACTCCATCGCAGTGTAGTCCGTTAACAGCCCCGATTTGGTATGCGAATTTCCACGGGAAGGTAGAAAAGATAAATGGGCAACTGGCAACTTTATCGTGCAGCATTGTCAAAGGTAGGACACATACGGTTGTAAAATGTGCCTAAGGAAACAATGGCCATTATTTGGCGCGCTATTATCAAGGGGATTTTAGGATTTGTTCATGGGAGAGGGAGCTTGTGGAATGGTGGGGCATACCGTACAACTTCAGGAGTTGGTTTGGCGTTGCTGTATTTGATAGGGCCTCCGGCGTGAAAGGGTTTGTGAGCTCATAAGGGTAACGGGTCTGTCGATCATGTGAAGCTGAAGCGAGTTATCGATGTTGCGGCTGTAGGGCATATGCCCGCCTGAACTCCACAGCTGGCATCTGAATGGGGAGGTTTGTGAAGTGGGGTGATGAATTGGTATCTGGCTTGAGGTAGAGGCGGTAGCCGTTTATAGTGGCTAGGGGGGTTAGTTGGTCGCGTGCTTGTTGAACAGCGCCGACCGGTCTCGGCCACTACAGTTCCAGGTATATGCAGCGGCCGTTTTGCCGCAGTCATATCATGAGGCCTTCAGGTAGACGTATTAGGCTGCAGAAATGATGTTCCTGGTAGATCAGTTGTCTTGTAACTAAACGTGGTGGGAGGACTGCTGAGTAAGTAAGTGGAAGACCCTGGAAATTTGGGATTGCGGTTTGACGGGGTAGGTTTTGCCGTTTACTCTAGCGGACGTAGTACTTGGGGAGGCAACGTGCCGACGTTTTCCCGGTGGTTGAGTCGGTGACACGTACGGCGACAAGTCTCGTTCTACTGTACCGTTTGGCGTCTCGAGCATCGATGGTAAAGCGGATGCATTTTTTACTACAGACTTTCTGTCCTGAGTTTTCGGCACAGGTAACCTGCGCCTCATGGGTTTTACAGGATCGTTTTGTAATGGCCTTCCCAGCGTGTCGAAAGAAGACCTTGCACCAAGCTTGGGATAAATTGCACGAAGCTTGCGTAGAATTCTAGGGGTTAGGCTGATGAATTCCACGGATGCCGAAGGAGCCATGGGGGTAGTAGGAGTTATGGCCGAAGTCCTTTTCATATGAGTAAGAGGTGATGTATCTACTGGTCCTGTTGGATCAGGGCCAGTGAGCGGCGCTGGTTTGCCTTCCTGAAAGCTGCACAACTCTTCTTGTAGAGGGGACTTATCCGCGTGCAACTCGATGTTTTTAAATGACGCAGCTGCTGCAACCTTACGACAGTTACTGACGAGATAAAAGGTTGTTAATTCATTAAAGAACTGAAACAGCAGAGGGTAAGGGGTATCGTGTAGACCGTTTACGCAGCCTAGTTGAATTGAACATGTGATTAGCCATGTTGCGCACTTTCAGTATTGTGGCTTGACCAGACTGCTTCGGTAGACGGCCTGGGACATGTAACGCTATAGCGTTGTTAGCGTTCTTTATTCTTTTTTGAGTTTCTGGGGCGGTTGCATCCTCATAACGGCCGGCTTTATTTGGGATTTCCGGGTCGACTCGATCTTTTGGCTCGGTAAGAATTGTCAGTGAGGAAATCTTCGGTAAAGCACGCTCAATCGGTTGCTATTCATCATATAGGTGGTTTATCTTCTGTTCCAAATCACTGACGTTATCTTTGGCCCCTCTGTATATATCGACCAGTGATACAGAGCGTGTACTGACAGCTGCCGTCACGTGGGCGTTAGTGCTGCTTTTCACCCCATTGGCTCGAATGGTTCGTTTTGGACCAGGAGGAAAACGCTTAAATATAGACTTAGATATTCTTCCAGTCCGAAAACAGGGGCGGCGGCTTTTGTAGAGAGCGTGGAGGTTATATCTGGCCCTTGAAGATGTTCTATTGGACTGCCACACTTCAGAAACAAAAAATTATATGGACGGATCACCAAGTCACTCTGTCGAGAGACATAATTGCTCGGGTCGCTCAAGGTTGACGTGCTTGACGAGCAGCCGTGCGCTAGGAGATTAACCGAGCGCTAAGGAGCTAGGATTGCTCCAGGAGAAGTTCGGTGAGATTTCGGGTGTCAGAAAAAAATTGCTAGATTTTTCTGAGTATCTAGGCAAAGCTTGAAAGTAGAAACGCCAAACAAGCTCTGAATAACCCATAAGGCCGGGAAGATAGCAGCTCATAGCGAGGTACGAGTAGATGCTCATGTGACGCAATCCAGCCGAAAATCAGTATATGCTTCGTAGACAGGGTGGTCAAGCGTAGTTTTAGGTAGGTTTGAACCGAAAGTTCTTGGAAAAGGAGTATGTTGATATTCCGTGATAATAGGTCACGAATTCACGGTGAGGTGGCTCAGTTGACAGCTCTGGAAACACAGTGCTCTAAAGCTGAGAAAATTCTTGCTAGAAATGATACAAAACCGAGCCTGAATGAAGGAAAAAGGAAAAAGCGGCACGATTTGATCCTCACTTCTGGATGATCTAGAGTCCTACATATATATGGATAACGGAACCCTCGCTGTCTGAGGACACTTCTAATGATCGATCAACTTCGGTAAGATGGAGTCTTCTAAAAACTAACAGGCTGAACCGGCTTGGTGGCGGGTGTATTGCCTATGTTGAGGAAATCTGCACCATGACCCCCGTTTTACATACTGCGCCCGATTCTGCTCCAAGTCTTCTCTGGTTCGCTGTCAACCACCAAAGCACTATTCCTCATACTGACTGTATGTATTGCCCGCCAACTCCTCCAGTTCCTTGTTCACACTTATTAGATCCTTTGAATACCTTTCTTTCCTTCCCTCCGGAACCATGCTTATTGTGAGTGAATTTGATCTCCCTTATGTTTGTTGGCTTACTCTCTAGGCTGCTCCCAACCTCATGGACCCACTTACTGGTATTCATCTAGGCGGCTGGACAAAACACGTTTCTTAACCCATCAAAAATGGGAACATAATAGATATGGCGTTCACTCGCAACGTGCCCCTTGTCGGCGAGTCAGCGTCACAAACTTTCCCCGGCAGTGACCATAAAGTGATTATCTGTCATCTGCCCCTTAGAGGCTCTCCTACTCTCGCACATGCCTTCAACAATACATCCCTATGCAAACACTGGAATTTGCTGGTGACGCCTATTCACCAAAATGGCTGAGGTGATTACGTTACCACTCATGACCCTCGGCTAGCTGCCTGCATTTTCTACTCCTTCTTTTCTGACTGTCTGAAAAAATGTTTTAATACTTCCAGGGCTGTGCCCTTAAAGAGGTCCCTTGTCCCACCACTCCACTAGTAGCATAAACGTCTCAACAACCACATAATTTCGAGGACTTTCCAATTTTTGTTCGTTTAGGCCGCCTCTTCACACTTATTCAACGACGAGATAATACGCGACTTCTTGACCAAGGGGTTGAGGCATCGAGTCATCCAAGTAAACCGCAACTTCTTCCTATTTTGCATAAATCTGGGAACCTTGATATGAAGGCTAATTTCCGATTCTGGACAATAACTCGTCCATCACCTCCCCACCCTGCCCAGCCGAAGCCTTTAACGCATTCTTGGCGTCAGCTATGGCCCCAGCCGCTGTCACTGCCGTTCCCCGATCTTCACCCATTACTGACTCTGCCCTTTCTACCATACCCTTCGATGCCTGGAGTAAAACTGAGCTATTATCCATTAGAAAACCCTCCTGTCGGCTAGGCCCTGACGGTTTACAGCCAGTTACTCTTAATAATGGCGGACAGGATCGCTCCATTTTGCTGCCTAACCCCTTCCTTTGTTCACTTGACGGTACTGCCGTACCTACTTAGTGGAAGCGATCGATAATCCTTCACATTCGTAAGAAGACCTTAATATGATGTATCCACTAATCCCCCTATAAATCATACCCCATTTTTGTCCAGAATAATGGAACAAACAGTTAAAGGTCATATTATCAATTACTTGTTAAGCCACAACGACAATCAACAAGGATTCCCTCATTAACGGTCCTGCATGACCTGCCAGTAATATTTTTCTGCATCTCCTCACTAACTCAGTTGAAAGTGAAAATCGTTCGCCGTTCATTTCTAGACACGTCTAAGGCTGTAAAGGAGTTCAGGAAACCCTGTTCCGTTTATCAACCTCCATCATACAAATTGTATTATTTCATTTGTATGAACCATGTTTGCCTGAATTCCGATTGTTTGTTTTACTGCTCTTAATCCTTGTCACAAACTGGATTTCACCGTCGCCTCAAGCGTGAGTCACTCAGCCTGAACTTAATTGTGACTGTATTCGGCAATTTCATCTTCCGTGTCTAACCTTTAGCCTCAATGCAGCTGCATTTGTTGATTTGTCGTTCATTTTGGAGCTTGAGAGCCCAGGAGGAACACTAGTGAGGTTTGATTATAATGCAATTGTCTAATTTGTTGTATATGATACCGTGGCTATTTGGAACGGACTTTGTCTTGATTTGTGTCGGAAATGTTTGCCACGCGCAACTGGAGCGTTCCATTGACTGGACTTCACAGTACACATTGTCGCTGTCAACGGTGGAAACAAAAAAATACTCAGTGGTTCGGCAAGCCGTTCTGAATCAAAGGACAGTATCCCGCAGGTGAACTATACCCTTTAGCCCGTAGGTTTTGATCATGTTCCTTGCTCAGGCTGTAGTTGATCAGGCTGTTTTGAAGGTTAGTTCGGTTTTCCATAGAGCTAGAGCTGACCTGTTGTCAACTGAGTTGAAGGAGAAGCAAGAAGCAGAATGATTAGAGTTAGGTAAGCTATGTAAGCCGTTTGAAGTGAGAAATGAGACGGAGATGGCGAAACTAAGTTTGGCACTCGCTGAGGAAGAAGAAAACCTAGTCACTAGAGATGAAGTCAAGGGTGGGGTAATGGTCAATGTGCATCTGCCTCTCTACCTTGGCGATTGCCATGTGCAGAACGGTGCACGAAGAACAACACAAGTGGTTCCAGTGGCAGAACCTGCGGCGGATTATCGTTTGGACTTATCCAGAGATGAACTGGGGTAATTTTCGGACAGCTATTCAGCGTAATGGAGGTTTATGAAACAGTTTGAACATAACATCGAAGGTATAGCTCGAGATGATGGCCGGAGCTCAGTTTATGTGGAGCTTTACTGCAAGGGACTCGCAAGGGATGCGCTTGTCAAACGTGTCACGTTGCCTTCAAGACGGGCATAAAATAGAACTAGAGAAATCACAAAAGATCTGTATGGACAGGACTACGTAGTGGCTGGTTCACTGACCGGCGGCTTATTGCAAGGTTTGAAGCCCCTAGTGGAGGCTTCAGATGCCCTGACAAAGTTGTCGTTGAAAATTTTTAACTGCGAAGTTGCTCTCAAACAAATGAATTGCAAGCTAGACCTCAACTCACTGCGGACTACTGAACGGGTCACTCGAGTGCCACCAACTCGTCTCCAGGATTTGTAAGCTAGGACCGTTGATGATATCTTGAGAACAAGAGACGAACCCAGGTTCCAAGATCTGTAGCACTTAGCGTCCCGTGAGGCGCGGATTGCTCGAAGTAAGTATGGCAAACTGGCTGCCAATAGCAAGGCTCAGGGGTAGTCGCGGTCATCCAGTTGGAGGAATTATGCACAAAAGCCGCACCCTGAAGCGACTCTGTCCGCTCCAAAATAGCGTAGTCCTTTGTTGGTCGCTGCTAATAGATGTTCGGTATGTAATGAATTACTCTCATTTGAGGGGTGTCAGTACTTCCAGTCTAGTGATAAACCCAGTCTTTGGGCACTGATTAAAGAAATCAAGGCTTGTTTTCCTTTTCTCAAGTGTGGAAATCTGTCCGGCAACGGTCCTGTTTCCGAACCATGTTCAACAGCAATCTGTTTGAAATGGCTCTACCCTCTACTGCATGGTGCACAGAAGCAATGTGCCAATCGAGTCATGCAGGATACAACACAAGGGCTCCAGCTAGATAAGCTGGGTACGGACAATGCAAAGAGGCCTGGGCAGTGGACCAATAATTGTGCGGCTGCTCTTGGGTCAGAGTGTCGTTTCAGTTTAAGTGCGTTACCAGTACGAGTAGATGGACCGGGGGGCTCTGTGGAGACCTACGCTCTGCTGGGCAGCGGGTCCAATGTGACTTCAACACAAGACTATCAGTTTATGTTAGATACAGAAGGTGGACCACTTTATGGCGACAGAACATAACTTTACGGTACAAGAGCTTATCAGATGTGCATACGTGGGACATGATACCTTGCGGGATGGGGACATTGCAAGGCAACAGCCCTGAGTGGGCGAACAGTGGAACAGGCAGATGAAGCAAACAAATACAGAGCCATTGATTACTGTGAATCTTTGGAGATATATTTCGCAGTGTCATATACTGTCTGAAGATTGTGATACGGAAGTAAACGACAGCAATAGATGCGTTAGTCTTCGAGCATATCGGTAAAAGCGGCAAAAAGGGGTGAGCTTTATCTTGGAGAGTGGTTAAAATTACAAATAATACTGGTGAATACTTTAGCATGAAACTGCGGGAAGTGGATCGGGAATAACGAGCCAAGAATGTTGATGGGTTTTTAAGTGTGCAATAATTATGTATCAGATAAAGCAAATTTTGCAGGACGGAAAAAGCTTTAGGTTATGAAGGCAAATTTGGAGCGAGCATGATGGAGAGTCCATGTCAGCTGGAGGAGACAGCAGCATATTTACAGCATTTTGGGTACATGAATGGTGTTCTTTTTGTTTGTTTTTTTTCTTCAATCCACCACCGGTGCTAGTGGGTGGGGCTGACCATGCGCCGGACACTCATCCTGAAAATCACTTTTGGGGACAGGAGGTGCGATCCACCAACCTAGTCGCGCCCGCAAATCGTTTCAGATGTCCAGCACGCCCGATGTGCACCGGCCAAAGCCGTGGATCTGTCCGCGCCCCGCACCGGCGGGATCTGCACAGGTGATGGTGGTTGAGATGATACAGACGTAGAGATGGAGTAGTCTAGGAGATTGCGGGGGACCCTGAAGAACAAGATCAACGAATAAGTGACGGAATGATGGGAGGGTATCAGATTTTCAGCCGGAAGTGTGGGCCAGATATGTCGCCGGCGGTATCTCCGGATCATTCCAAGATGTCAAACGGGAGATGCGCGCAGGCTGGTGTTTGGAAGCGTAAGAGTAGAGAGAGGCAGTCTCGGATGCTCCCAGCTGAGAATCAACGGTCAGTGGTGGAAAGAGAAATCTAGTAATGTAGACAGACTACCTTGGGAAAAATGAGGACTATGAGCCATTGGGAGTGAAAGAGAATACAAAAATAATTACCAAAACTAGGATAAAGAATGATGATTTAGAGGTAAATGGTGGTCGCCGGAATTGGATTAAGTGTTGGGACGCTAGGGCAAAATGGAGGGGAGGACAAGGGTCAGTTTGGACCGAGTAAATCGAACTGAGTATGATGGAGATAGGAGACGTTAGAGCGCGAGAATAAGGGAGAATCTAACAAGAGCGGTGTCGGTGATGTAAGTCATTCTAAGGGATACTAATGTGCTGGAGATGGAGAAGGCATATGGTGTAGGTGACGTCGACGTTGCAAAGGATGTTACCCGGGTCATGATTTCTTTATTCAAAAATCTGGGTTACCCTCATAAGATTGTTCCAACGTGGTGCACGTGTGAGCTGATTGTAGTACCTTGGCGACATCTAAACAATTTTTAAGGACAATTTTGAGACGGTCTGGTTTCTGGCAGGCACAAATGTCTTCAGGCAGTCTGTTTCAAATGCGGGAATAGACTGTGATGACGAACCTTTCTCTTAGTTTTGTCCTGAAGTATGGGACTTTAGTAGTATGATTTCGGTTACAATGAGAGTGCTTCTTAAGCGAAACATAGATCAGTGATGAACGTATGCGCTTTAGAATGTAGGGTTTGAACAGAAGATAAAGAAAGAGTTTCAAACGTCGTAGCCATAGGGGTTTAAGTCTTAGTAGCTCACATCTCTTGGTAATTCAAGGGGGATGATGAGCCTAGTAAGTGCTTGGTGAAGGATCGGTGAACTCTTTCGATCGCAGGTCCGTCGGATTTGCCCATGTGAGTGCACACTGGAGGGCAGCACTCAAGCTGCGGTCTGGAGTGGGATTTAAAGATCAGACGCTGGCTGTCGCGAATTCTAAAAGTTCTGCAGATGAGGACTATCGTTCTCTTAGTCTTAGCCATCTGCTAGGTGGCTTGTTCTTGAAAGGTGAACTTTCAGGAATACTATAGACCGAGATCTCGTACTAGCGGAGTAGTGGGAGTGACCGAGCCTTTTAATGCGAAGGATTCGGGAGGAGTTTGACTTTTGTACGTGAGAGTGGCTCTCTTAGCATGGGAGAAACGCATTTTCCAAGTGTCGCACAATATGTCAAGAGCGTTCAGGTCGTCCGCTATTTCAGTGAGGGTACAGGTCAAGGTATGGGGTCCAAAAGAATGTACCACCTTGATACAATCGGCGAACAGAAACGCGATGCCACGGCGTATTACCTTGAAT
The DNA here is from genome assembly GCA_948099385.1 of Fasciola hepatica. Lineage (NCBI taxonomy): Eukaryota > Metazoa > Platyhelminthes > Trematoda > Plagiorchiida > Fasciolidae > Fasciola > Fasciola hepatica. The sequence goes on along the minus strand of CANUEZ040000057.1, from coordinate 527,232 downwards.
ACGCCTTTAATGTAAAGGAGAAATAAAAGTGGGCCCAACACACTGCCCTATATAACACCACTTGTGACTGGCTGGGGTGATGAGAAGTGGCCCTCAGTGTTTACTGCTTGCGATCTCATGCTAAGATAGGATGACAACCAAGAAAAGAGCGGGTCTGTTATGTCGTAGAATTTAACCTTGGTTAGCAGCTGAGCTTGAGGCACGCGATCAAGTGCTTTCGTCATATCATGGAAGATAAGTGCTTCTCCAGAGTCAGCTGACTTTGTGGCCAGGTTGAGGAAGTAAAGTTGGCAGGTCAGACACGACCTGGACTTTAAGAAGCCGTGTTGGGTTTCATTTATTAACCCACGGGTGAGAACAAAAATTGGCAATCTCACCTTTAGCTACCCGTTCCATTATCCTGGATGTAATGGGAGTGTGGTTCATTATTGGTTTATTTCGGAGACTTCCAAAGCATGCTATGTGCATGATCTTGTTGATACTAGTGATGTAATGGACATATATAATTCATCAACATGTTAAAACTTGCATAAAAGTGCAGGATAAAAAGGATCAGAAGAGGGAATAAAGTGTGATCAGGGTAAGATAAATGTATGTTAAAAACAGAGATTGTGGTGAGTTTAAATGAACTCAAGAGCTGATTTGAATGGACTACCGGTGAGTTTGAAATTCAAGGTCAGATGAGAAGTATGACTGGTCCGGATGGATACATCTGAAGGCCGACTGATGAAAATGAGAAAGGCTAGAACCAGTTAGAATAAACTGCAGTAGCGAGGGATGATGGAGAAGAAGTGAGGTGAACTGCAGTTGAATAGATATCAAAGAAGCATTGGTACTCTGCTGTGGATTGTCGGCGGACAGGGCACAAGGCTCATCGTAAAACAGGGAGCGAGAAATCCAAGAGGTAGAGGGTTGATCAGATGACAAAAACAATTTAGATTGATTGGATACGGTAGACCTGAGGCACAGATGTAGAATTGGTGGATGCATATCATGGCGGTCGTTGGAACGATAGCAGGAGAAACGGCCGGTGAGGAACTGCAAGATGCAGAGCTCGTGCACATATACATATGTGCTCAATTTTATATTTATATATATGTATATTATATATATATATATGTATAGGTATGGGGCGGTAATTAGCAGGGTCATGTAAAGCGCCCTTATTACGGAGGGGAATGATAACGGAAGTTATCCAATGGAATGGGAGAATGCCCTGTGACATGGGTAGGTCGAATAAGTTCAGCAAAAGCATCACAATGTCCGGGCCGCCAGGACGAAACAGAGCTGGAGGGATACCATCGGGTCCAGGGCTGGCCAGAGGTCGGGTGGCATTTAACAGCTCTCTGACTTCGTTGGCTGCGAATACTACGGTTGACAAGGTGTCGGCCTTCAAGGAGGTTAGATCCTGGGTTGGACTATTGTGGTCTGTTATGAAGGTAGAAGCGAAGAAATTATTGAATACCGCGGCGATTAACTGAGGCGAGCTAAAATAAATGTTCTCTGATAGGAGAAAATATGATATTTGGTTGTACGGCGGAGGTTTCGAGTTTTATTAAGGCCAGACAGGTAAACTATTTTATTCTTCTGGTTGAGAGCGTACAGCTCTTGCTTCTCCAGCTTTTTCTCATTTTCGTTTAGTAGCTGGCTTGAGAGGTGGCTGAGGCAGTGAAATATAGAGAGGTCGTTGGTTCTTTCGTAGGCAGGCCGCAACTTCGCGAACTTGTGGATATGTAGCGGTTGCCATCTTCATTCGTACTTTTACCACGTTTATTGTTTAACTGAACGCTGACTGCCGAGCGCGGTGGCCATATGACCGTTGCTCTTGCGCACGCTCTCACGCACGCTCCCAAATACACGCTAACCACTATCTCTCCCAATCGCCTTCTCGTTCTCACGGGTCGTGGAGAATACTGTTCTGGTTAACATATTCGTGAAGTGCCGCACATTAGAGTAACGTGCAGGTGGTCCACGCAGTAAAAAGGACCGAAGCACGCGTTTACTAAGGAAACTGCGAAGTAAGGTTTAATCAACCCTACAATTGGTGAGCCCGACGTGACCCCCAGGTCACGTGAGATTCCTTGTTTCCTACCTTTCTAGGTCCCGTCTGCCAAGGTTTTTTTGTTTTATTGTTTTCTTATCTTTTGATTTTTTTGTTCGGTTTACCAAATAATTTTTTTCTATACGTGTTTCTGGATCTAGTTCTTCGTGATTTTTTTCCGAAGATGACTGTATCCCATTTGGTTTTTGATTTCTTTCCCCGTCTGTATTCGATAGAAAAATCGATATGTCTGCTAAACGGAAACTCTGCTCAAACCCACACCTTTGGGACGATCGCGCTGAGCATACCTGCATTCACTCCTGCTGATCCAGAACCCTGGTGTATGCTGGTCGAGTTAGAATTCGAAAGCTGCCGTATAATAGATGAGGCCAGCCGTTTCAGGTGGGTAGCAGGCCGCCTCCCGCCGGAGGTCACAATGCAAGTAAGGGGCGTAATAATCTCTCCTGTAGTGAGCACTTCCTCACCCATGACCCTCAGCTTGCTGCGGATATTTTCCACTCTTCCTTCTCCGACGGTCTGGAAAAATCATCTAATACTGCCCAGGCCGCACCTAAAGAGAGGGCCCCTGTCTTGCCACTCCATAAGAAGTATCATAGACTTCTCAAGCAACTACATGATTCCAACGACTTTTCAATGTTTATTCGTCTAAACCGCCCCTCAGCACTAGTTCAATGACAAGATAATATGCAATTTCTTGGCCAAGAGACCACTGCACTGAGTGATCCCAACAAGTCGCAACTTCTCTCTATGTTGCATAAGTCTAGAAACGCTGATTTTAAGGCTGACTTCCAACTTCTGGTTCTGGGTAATAATTCACCTATCACCTCCCCACCTTGTATAGCAGAAGCCTTCAGCGCATTCTTTGCTTCAGCTACGGATCCAGCTACTGTCATTGCCCCTCCCCCATCCTTACCACTTACTGACTCTGTCCTTTCTTCGATTCCCCTCGATGCCAAGAGTACTTCTAAGCTACTATCCAATAACAAACCCTACCTTCGATTAGGCCCCGATGGCTTACCATCAGTTGCTCTTATCAATGGTGGACCGGATCTCCCCCTGTTGCTGCCTAACGTTTTCTCCCTTTCACTTAATGGTGGCACCATGCTTGCTAATTAGAAGCTCTCGGTAATTGTTCTAATTCATAAAAAGGGAACTTTACATGAGGTATCCAATTATTGCCCCATAAACCATACCCCCATCTTATCCAGAATAATGAAAGAAATTATGAAAGGTCACATTATTAACCATTTTTTAAGCCTCAACCTTATTAATCACAACCAACATGGATTCCTCCGTTCACTGTCCTGCATGACTTGTCGGTACGATTTCCTGAATCTCGTCACCGACTCCGCTGAATAAGGGAAACCTTTTGTTGTTCTTTATCTTGACTTATCTAAGGCGCTTTATCGTGTACCTCACCCCCACCTTTTAACAAAGCTACGATTATTTGGCATTGTCGATCCGTTACTTTCTTGGTTCTCGTCTTACTTATCTCATCGTTCACGGTTGTCTTGGCTAGCGGGCACACCTCTGACCCTAGGCCTGTTACTAGCGGTGTTATTCAGGGCAGTGTTTTGCGACCCTTCTTTTCCTCCTATATATAAATGACATGTTTCAGACAATACCTAAAGGCACGCCGTTTCTGTTTGCGTACGACACTAAGATAGTCTAAATTTTTTCTCCTTGCAACCTCAGTACTACTATCCCTAAAATCCCCGCTGATTTGCCGCTCTTGATGAGTGGTGCTCAACCTAGGCGATGAAATTCTCCGCCAATAAGTTTATTCTTTTTTCTTGCAAATGCCATGTTCCTTCTGGTTCCTTATGCACCTGATGTTTGCCCATTGACAGCCGGCCTTTAGTAAAAGACCTTGGCTTAAGTTATTCTTGCTCTTCCAACTTCTCGGAACATGCCGTCTTTTAAAAGGCGAAGGCTAAAAAGTGTCTTGGTCTTCTGTCCGGATCCTTCCAGCTTAGAGCGAGCATTCTTCACATGTACAAAGTACACGCCAGGTTCCTTCTCGAATATTGTCCTTTATTCTTCACTACTATGAGAAAATCCGACAAGATTATTATAGAGTGTATTCAGAGATGATTCACAAAGCAGCTTATTGGTTGGTTGACAAAATTAAACCACAAGGAACGATGTTTATCTCTCAAAATCGAACCATTGTGGCTTCGTCGCATCAAGCTGAACCTGGTATTTCTGTATAACCTATTGACTAAGCGATCTTATTCCTCCAACCATTTGTGCTTCTCTCCGGGTACTGGATATTCACTCCTCAATAGACAGTATACTACTACCACATCCTCCGCGAGGACTGTTCTACGCACTAAGCCCTCTCTTTTAGCGTACTCTAGAATCTGGAATAAACTCCCTTTGCACATCAAACCTTCTCACTCAAAGCATGCATTCGTGCATGCCATTGATAAATTCCTTTCTGTCCCAATTGTTCTGCGCTTATTCGACGTGCACATAACCGAAAGTCAGGGTTACGAGAAACGCCTCGACTTTTAAGTCATTGCCCTGCTTTCTAGCTTTAACTAACCGACCTAAATAACTTTACCGCTTTTGGGTTCTGAGTGTTTTATTTGACCGCTTCTCCTTAGGCTTCGCCATTGACCTATTTAAAGCATGTCTGCGTCCACTAATTGTTTTTCCATACTAACTTATAGGATCCTGCCCATTTCACTTTGAAATAAGTCCTGCCATATGCGTTCGCATTTATGGAGAGGCCACCGTAATACTCCTCACGGATTGTCAAAATGCCCCGTCCGCTCCACGATTTATTACCTTTATTTTGTTAAATCAAGTCTGCGGCCCTGAAACAAACGTCAACAACGCTATAGAAACTGCATCAGTATCTACAACCTGGTCCTCTCTCTATATATGTATTTGTGTATATGCATATATGTATATATATCAATATGTATACATTTATTACCGTCCTGTAATTATTAACACAATCAAGATAAGCAGCCCAAAGCTTTTTGATATCTCTCAGCTTACTATGCCTACTTTCCGCACCAGGTCCTAGCACATATACTTCAGTCACCACCTCTGCAATTTCGAACTAAAAAATCTAGTCTCGTTTATCTCACTTAGCGTGGCTCACTAACTGAACTCAACATCCAGTTATGACGTCACCGGTTCTGCTCCCACCCCATTCCCCAGCTAAGTTTCTTCCGTAATTTCATGCTGCACTTAGTTTTTTCTTCTGCTGAACGGCTACTCTAGGTGAAATATTAACCTCTCCATTGTATTTTTATCCCCTACTTACGCGTTTCTTTTTTTAGTCCCATGTCCCATGGCCTCAATTGGTCTCGGGAATCCGCTGCATTTATGAGGCCGTGCCTCACTTTTGTTCCTCTTTCCGTTAACCGTTGACCCTCAGCTGGGCTATATCCAGACTGCGTTTCTCTATCTCACTTGCCTTTCCAGTGATCCTCAATGCCGGTCAACCACCCCGGACACTACACTGACCACCCTTCTGGCTGGTGCACCTGGATGATAATGCCGTATGGCCGCCTGTCGATCGCTGTTCCCGTTGGCTCTGTTGTCCAAGTTCCCGAAACCTGTCCAGTTGGTCCTGGACCTGATACCCTTAGCGTGGTTGTTCAGCCCTCTGTACAACCACCGATGAACGCTCAGATAATCCCAACGGTGCGGGGCGCGGCCGGGTCCCCCGCTTTAGCAGGCGCACGTCGCGCTTGAAGCCGTCTGCAACGATATGCGAGCGCAACTAGGCCGGTGAATCACACCTCTGTGTTCACATCACGAAGTGTTTTTCAGTTTGGGTGTCCAGCGCACGCTTGGCCCCACCCACTAGCACCGGTTGCGGATTGCACGCTCCAACCCTCTTCGCCTTACTGCATTTATCACTGTCCGTTGCGGACCGCATGATCCTACCATTCTTCTGCCACATTTCGCTCATCTTTAGTTCTTGTCAGCACCCTTATCACTTCCTTTCCGTGTCTTTCTACCTCTGTATGCGCACCCATCAATTCTGTTTTTGTTCCTATCGTGTTTCACAATGACTGCATGATGTCACTCTCACCCTATCCATTTTACTCCGCCCAAGCCCGAAATATAATCCTTTCCACCCATTTCGCCCCTGTCGGCTCCTAATCAGCATTCACTCGGTACCTCCATATGCCTATAAAGCTCATTGATCGCATACCTCAATATCCAACATTTCACGATATTCTTTTTTGTCCATATTATACCTCCCACCGTTAAGCACCAGACACATCCGTAACCATTACCAATCACCATACAAGAACTAGCCCTTCCAACCTTTGCGCTTATTTACAAACAACTTTGTTATCTTTTTACCACCTCTATATTTTTCACGTCTGAATCCGTAATTCTTCCGTGGATCTTCCTCTTAGGCAGTCAACCGATGAGCAACTTCTGGCCCAATCCGTTGGTGCAATGGCTTTTAAGCACGCAACTCCTCAGTTCCGGTCTCCAAACTCCGACGCACAACCATTTTTCGTGCATTTGTGTTCCATCACAGGCCTTCCCGTCCGGATTCTTATTTTCTCCTCGGTCTTCATCCAATGTCATCTTCAGTGAAAAGATCTGATTCATCACCCCTTACCTGGTTTTCCCCGGTCAACACTCTCGTCTGCTTCGTACAATGCTTGCCACAGGCATCTTCATTGTGCCTTTCAGGCTGCGCTGCCTTTCCGCGTTCCCCTCAGTGTAATGTCATTGTAACGTCATTGTTCTCACCTACAGTTTCAAACCATGCGATCTGCCATTACCTGATCTTTCTGATCCTCCACTTCCTTATTTCTCTTCCATGTTATTCGCTGTTACAGCTGATGCATCTTCGAACCACAGTTCTTCTAACTTCCAAGTTACCCTTCCCCAGTGATCTTTTACACCTCTCCAACCACCTTATACTTACATTCGCTCTACGTTCTCCAGCCATTTTCGCGTCCATCTTGATCCCGCATAATTTATGTCCATTGAATACCGCTTCACCCATGTTTGACCGTCACCACATGCCGCGCCTGCAATAACCAGACAGATTCACTCTTACCTGTCTTCGTCGATCCCTTCCTTCATATTCCCTCATTTATCAACTTCTGCTCACAGCCGTCACTTCTGTGCCTCTAAAGTTGGTTCATTTTTGCTGTTGATCTCCCATTTTCACCCGTCACGAACATGTTCGTTGGGGTTTATCCAAGGTAATTCCGCACCATTTGAACCAACCCTATCTGTCCCGTCCAGCCACTGCCACCTCCGTGTCCCATCTCTTCACTGCTTTTTGCTCCTGCCCTGATATATATATATATAGATATGTATATACCTATATATTTTTGTATCCACTTATTTTCTCTGCCTCCAGTTCTTTTGCCACCATGCCACCTCCCTCCATGATATGCGTCCATTTTGTCCATAACTGTGCCTCACATTTACCGTATCTCGATCCTTCCGCGGCACTGATGCCATCTGCTAGCTCCCTGCTTTCAAATCGACACTGTCCGTTCAGTGCAATAACGCATATTTCATGGCTACCTAGTCCCCAGCCACACAACTCGATTTTTTGTTCTTTTCTTCTCTTCTTCCTTCCTTTTTTCTTCATCGTTTCTCGTAACGATTGCTTCTCATGCCGATTTTCTGTTCTCCTCCTGTGAAACTCCCAGGCTCCGCCCTCCCTCACTTGGCTCAGCCAGCTGCTCCATCTGACCTTGACCCCCAAATTCACCGGGCCTATATTTTAATTCATCTCTGTGCTCACTTAAACCCCCTACATTACTCCTTGTTGTGCATATATTTATCTCCCTCTCTTGTCTCCCCTATTTCTTCCTACCCCTTTTTGTGTTGCGTATTTCTAATTTTTTTCATGAAGTTTTTTCTGTCAGTTTTCTTGCTTGTAAAGTTTTGATCGTGCGTAAGGCATGCTTCAGTTCTTTTGTCACCATGCCACCTCACCCCATGATATGCGTCCATTTTGTCCAGCGATCGCTCACCTTAAACTTAGGTTTAAAGCGTAATCTTCGTTGGGTATACATCATCGCTGACGTCCCGTTCCCGATTCTAGGCAAGGACTTCCTGCAACACTATGACTTGTTAGTTGATGCACGGCTCCGCAGAGTGGTAGATCGTCAGACCACTCTCGCTGCTGCGGGTTATAATTCTCGAGTGAATCAGGCCACTCCATTTTACTTTGGACCACCGGCACACCAACCTTATGGCGAACTCATCGCCGCCTACCCGGCCATGTTTAGGCAGGCCGGACCTCTCCCGGCAATGACCACCAACGTCACTCACTATATCGATACTAAGGGACCCCCAGTGTTCAGTAGGCCGCGTCGGTTAGCACCAGAGAAGCTTCTTTTTGCCTAGGCTGAATTCGAACACATGCTAAATCTGGGTATATAATGCGCCTCTCTAGTATAGTATAGTATAGTATAGTATAGTATGTTTCTTGACCGTGGTCAATACACATGCACAAGGCAAGATCAGTAGCCCTCGGGCTTCCTCTCTTCATATGGTCCCTTAGTCTAGCGGCGACCGGCTACCCTGTGGTGATTACAGAGCACTTAACAAAGTCACCGTCCCTGACCGATACCCAATTCCCCGTATAGAGGACCTTACTTCGTCTTTATCAGGTTGCTCCGTCTTCAGCCGTATCGATTTAGTTCGTAAGTACAACCAGATCCCGGTAGCAGAGGCCGATATCCCTAAAACTGCCGTCACTACGTTTTTCGGGCTGTTCCGGTTTCTGAGAATGTCGTTTGGACTCAGCAGTGCAGCCCAGACCTTCCAGCGGATCATGCACGAGGCAACTCGTGGTTTGGAAAATGCCTACATATACCTGGATGATATTTTGGTGGCTAGTTCTCCAGAACAAGATCACGTCGCACACTTACGAGCACTTTTCGAAAGCCTTGGCCAGCACGGCGTTACGATCAATATAGCGAAATGCGAATTAGGCCGGTCTGATATCACCCTCCAAAGGATATTCTATATCATCCTCGGATGTCCGCCCTCTGTCAGATAAAGTTTCCGCTATTTGCGACTACCATGAACCCTAATGTTTTCGCCAGTTTCGTCAGTTTGCCGGCCTGGTGAATTTCTACCGCCGATTCATTCCTCACTGCGAAAATGTTGCAACCCCTAACCGACCTGTTGCGCGGAGGTAAGCGGAAGTTCGTGTTTCCCGACGCGGCACAAGTCGCATTTGCCTTGGGTAAAGATGCTGTTGCCAAAACAGCACTCCTTACCCACGACGACCCTTTGGCTCCTATTTCGGTAGTGGAGGATGCCTCGGACACAGCGGTTGGAGCAGTACCGCAACAGTTTGGAGACGATTCTTGGCAACCTTTAGCATTCTTCTCCAAGCGCATACAACCGGCCGAATCTAGGTACAGCACATTTGGCAAGGAGTTATTAGCCATCTACTTGGGAATTCGTCATTTACGACATGCACTCGAAGGCCGTTCGTTCACGGTGTTTACAGACCACAAGCCTTTAGTTTACGCACTGAAGTCAGCTCCGGATCGATACTCACCACGCGAGATTCGCCACTTAGACTTTGTCTCACAGTTTACTGTGGACATACGACACGTCTCTGGGGTACTTGATCCCGTCGCCGACGCTTTATCACGCGTACATCAACTAAGCCTGTCACCGACGCCTAACATCAACTTGGACGCAATGGCACAGGCCAAAACTATGCACCTTGACATCGGACAACTTCGACAAAGCGGTTCTTTGAGCTGGACGACAGTACCTATCCCAACTTCCCAGAATACCATCGTGTGCGATGTGTTGCAAGGTCGCCCTAGGCCGGTGGTTCCTGCTTCCCACCGTTATCCCACTTTCCTGACACTTCACAATCTGGCTCACCCGGGTGTGACGGCCTCAGTGAAACTGGTGACTGAGCATTTTGTTTGGCACAATGTCAAACGATATGTCCGCCAACGGGCTCCTGCTTGCCTGCAGTGTCCACATGTTAAGACCTACAGGCACACCAAGGCGGCGTTAGCCAGGTTCCCAGAACCTGAAACACGTTTTCATCATGTGCACGTCGACCTCGTAAGACCACTATCATCGTTTGCCTGGGTACGTCTACATACTCACATGTGTGGATCGTTTTACTCGCTGGCTGCAGGTCATTCCTATCCCTCGCCCCACGTCGGAAGAGGCCAAGAAAGCTTTTCTGACCGGTTGGGTTAGTCATTTCGGTTGCCCGGCGATAGTGAACACCGATAGTGGTCCACACTTTGACGGCGCTTTCGGCAGCCTACTCGCTACGCTCGGTTGCCAACACGTTAAGACGACAGCTTACTACCCTCAGGCCAATGGTACGGTTGAGCGTTTCCACCGGCAATTAAAAGCCGCCCTTCGAGCAAACGGTAACCCCCTTTGGAGTGAAACACTACCACTAGCACTCTTACGCCTGCGTAGTACCGTCAAGGGGGAATTACACACAATACCTGCCATACTAGTATACGGCTGTACACCTCTTCTGCCTGGGGAGTTGGCAGCCCCCTCACCAACCGAGACTTTCGACTACGGTGACCATGCTCAGAGCCTTACGCAGCACACGCGAGTGCTCAAGGCCAGTCCACTCGCGAACAACAGTCTACAATTTATGTCCCAACTGCGTTAGAAACCGCTACTCACGTATTCCTTCGCGTCAGTGGCGTTCGATCACCACTACAAGGGCCATACACTGGCCCCATTTCGGGTGATAAAACGTAGGGCAAAAACATTGGTCACAGATATCAGCGGACGACACAACACCGTATCTATCGACCGTCTCAAGCCTGCCGTCATGGAGTGCAAGCCGCTCGGCCAATTTACGCCTACTCGAGCGGCATCGAGCGAGTTACTACTCGAACCACCCCTAATTACGCCTAGTGAGGACTCGACAGCCAGTCCATCAGAATCTCCAACCGTACCCGCAACGCGAAGTAGCAGTCGCGGTAGCCAACTACGAAATCCCGTCCGCATCGCCGGTTTCGTGATGATTTTTACAACCGACTGTTAGCAATAAGTTGGGAAGTTCACCATGGACTTACCAACCAACAGGCCCGTGAAATTACCATCGGTAGTTATGATTTCATCTTCTTCTGGTCTTTTAGGGACTACAACAACACCGGACATCGTTCGCGTGTTGTTATTACAGTCCAATATCGGCCGGCGCCCTCAGACGTTATTTTGTTCAGTTTACCTTGCCCTCTCTCAGAAGGATTACCACAGTCACATTGGCTTCATCCGTAGCCTCGCTGACTCCCGTGCACGTTCAAGGAGCCAACCACTAGTTGGATAACGGGACGATTCGTCAGCCTGGTACTGGAGACGACAACTGGACGCTCTTTTGGATGGACCTGACGCGGGATCTTCCGGATCGCATGCGTAAAAGACCCGTGGGCACTAAAACACAGTTGGACCTACGGACATCGGACCTCGAGAGTGCAGGCACCGGTAAACTCATCAGCAGTCGTTCGGCGTCACCAACAATATAACGGGCAAGCTACGAGGATTTCCTGGACAACCAATAATTCTGGCCTACCATCACGATCGAAGCCCAACTCCGTCGGACTTCTAGGAGGGGGCCCCTGTGGCGGTTGTCATCTTCATTCGTACTTTTACCACGTTTATTGTTTAACTGAACGCTGACTGCCGAGCGCGGTGGCCATATGACCGTTGCTCTTGCGCACGCTCTCACGCACGCTCCCAAATACACGCTAACCACTATCTCTCCCAATCGCCTTCTCGTTCTCACGGGTCGTGGAGAATACTGTTCTGGTTAACATATTCGTGAAGTGCCGCATATTAGAGTAACGTGCAGGTGGTCCACGCAGTAAAAAGGACCGAAGCACGCGTTTACTAAGGAAACTGCGAAGTAAGGTCTGATCAACCTTACAGATATAGCGCTCATTAGATTCCACTAATAGAATTTGTCATTGTATATCGTGAAAGAAAGGAAACGGATAAGTGAGTGACAGCGAAATGGAATCACCAGAATCCAAAGCCTCGTCTTATGTCAGTTAATATTAACTCATTATACTCATACGTAATACTAACCGACAGAGGTGAATGGAAAAGTTTCCTCACAGTCTTCATTTGTTCCTTATTTTAAGTTATAGTATTAGGAACAACTGTCATAAGGCTGAAAATGTAGTAAAAAGTTAGGTATGGACGATTATCAGTGGAACGAAGTGAATAATTTACAGTTAAAATGAGCTTCAGTTTCCATAATGAGAAACTGTAGGGGTAATACCATCATCGAGTACTTAACGATTCATTTCATCTTTCGCTTCAAATTCAGTTGGCAGCGTAGGACCATTGATGATATCAAGCCAATTTGCCTACATGCCTGTACCACAATGAAAATAAGTGAAACATAGGTCATTGAGTACCACTTTTAAGTACCTCAGTGGGTCTAAACCGCAGCTTGATAACGCATCATAGTGACAAACAATGGAAACTATTGGGTCATGTCTCTAAGTTATACGGTAACTGATGCACATTTGTTACCCTCGAGCAAGTGGACCAGCGATGGTCTTGTAACACAAAAATTGTCAAAAGTAAATACCAGTGTCATCATTCAAAAATGAGCCACTAACAACGATTCCTCTGTAGGCGAATAAGACCTTTCATTATTTCACAATAATATCATGATTTTATCGCGGCCAGCTCGCGCCTGGTAGGGTTGTAACTTTCCTAGGGATAATTTGGTCCAGCCTATCAAGAATTAATTCGAACAATTATCATCCTTTTTAAAATAAGGCATACATCTTACTTTGGCGTAAATGGGAAAAGATTTGAGGATCTTACAGAAATAATCAAAAAAGGTCAAACCTGATGATTTGGGTGCGGACTGACAAAGCATTACTACATCGGCATACTAAAAACGTCATGCAGTAGACGATGATGAAGTCAAGCCAAATTCAGTCAACGGTACAGAGCTTCCACAGTTTTCAGTGGTTTGAAAGTTCACGTTGCATCATGAGTCGTGTGACTGAAATCTAATCTGTTACTCAAAAATAACTGTTTCATTGATTCAGCAGTTATCCAGATGATTATAGATTAACTTATTGAATCTACCATTGTTGGTTCTGTGTTAACTGTTTCTTGATTGCTAGTAATGAACTGAAAAATAATCCGCCCTTCCGTGAGTAACGGAAATATGGTAGCTCGCAGAAACCGTCTACATCACTAACACTAAATGATGTTCTGTTAAATAAGAACCAACTTTATTGCTAGTAATAATCAGTCAAAGAATCATTTCTATTTTGGTGTTCAGATCAGCTTGGTGCGGACTTCGTTCACCTGATCGAGCGGACCATATCTACCCCACCCCCTGAATCAGATGATCAGTTAACTGATGCAAATTTCCACCTGGCTCCACTTCAAATGTCAGGCCTCATCAGCCGAATAACTGAAAAACGTTTCACCGCTTGAGATAGGAGTGGAATTTCATCTATGGCTCGCCGAAGTTACAATCATGATAGGAATAACACACTGCTCACAGCGTCACCGCCCTTTTACTGTAGTAGTCCGGGAACCAGAGGCCTGACATCAGAATACCACGCAATGCGTGAGCTTTGATCGGACCAACTGAGTGGCATGGCCGTAACCTCATCAACGTGGATGATTAGATGGGTTACCAACCAGCGATGCGTAATTAGGCCCAAGCTACGTCCGACAGACTGACGTGTCACGGAGTTAACTGCCCCAAACAGAATGTGTAAATGAGATGTAGTGGCATTCAACCTGGATTATTTTGCTTCACACATCACTATATTATCTGAACTCATGCCACCAAGCGCGGTGGTCACTTGAACGTTGCCCGTGCAAGCTGCACGCACGCTATTCCAATATACACTAACCACTCCCTCCCTACCTAGTGTTCTTCTTCTCATGGGTTGTGGGAAACATCTGCCTAGGGATCGTGGTGGCATATTGTAGAGTACCACTGTAACGGGCAGGTGATCCAAGCTTGTCGGGAAAGCCTAGTGAACACACGTAATAAGGAAACAGCACGGTTAGTTCTAAATGACCTTACTGTGCATTTTGTTCACATCTATGAACGGACAGCATTGTCCACAATGCAAGTACAGAGTTAGTCCACTGGAGACTCATGTCTCGATAACACGCAGTTCTTTGGGGTTACACTTAAGTAACAAACGGGAGGGTATGTGAACTAGGAAACTCATACTGGGATACCGCAATCATGAAACCGTGAAAGTGTACCCAGGCATAAAGGCTAATGGTTTAAACTTCACCACCACAGAGTGGTGATATCTTGCTCAGAAGTTTATTTTGCCACAGGTTAACAGTCCCCAAAATGTGTTATTAATGTTATTACCGGCCCAATTAATTATCTTGTGTAAATATTTCTTCCGTTTATATACGTTTTCAAATGTCAAATCTTATCCTGCTCGTTTGCATTGGCATACACAGGTAGTTTCTAAACTGAGAGTTTACAATGAAGAATAAGTTCAAGTAGTAAGAAAATGCTTCGTACACGGATAAATGTTTAACGATTCTCTTTTTTCTTATGAACATGGCAATTTTCTAGTGTACGCGATAACAAATATAAATTGTAACACTTTTGTCGGGGTTATCAGGTGTGCCGTATCCTAAGAACAATTGTTCCGCTATTCGGAAATAAATGCAAGCCGCCCCCGTTTTGAATATGTCGATTATTGAAAAATCTGTTTGCTAACGTGTGTGAATGTGAAGGAATTGACAACCATCAATCAATTTATTCAACCAACCCAAAATTCATACGGGATACAAACCTGAACAAATGTATTATTCATATCTGAGTCGACTATTCTGCAATCTCCTCTGCTAACCAGTAACAGTTATTCGGTAAGTCATAAAAGCGGAACACTTCGCATTCCAATAATAGAGCCACAAAGGAACAGATAACTCATATATTCACATTCGGTAGTCAATTAGAAATGGGTATATAACTGCTGATAACCTGAAGATAGTAACATTTTGTGATCGATATTTGCTAATAGGCACAGTAAATTATCAGCTACTTCGACTGCTTAGCGGCTTAACAACGAATTATGAGTTGATCGGTTTTATCATTGACAACCAGGAAAGGATGAATGTCTGTATACATGGGAAGTGTAAAGATGGTTGTCACAGTAATGAACAACTTGTAGCTATTTCATGCGGAATATATAACTTACTAAAGATATTTCATAATAAGTGCTGAAACAAGTCATTCCTTTTCCCAAAAAGGAACATGATACACATTAACATATTTATCGTCACTGTAAATCTTCCGAATAAAGAATACTATGCGAGAAAATGTCATACAATGTTCGCAGTAGCATTTAAAGTTCGTGAAACACGTTGGTGTTAAGTCTCTTCTCTGTCTAACCGGGAATGACACAGTGATTTCTAATAAATTTAGCGAATATTGTTATTAAAATGGGCTATAATTTTACCGAAAGTTTTCTTGATATTTGCTAGAACATAAACAATCAGGTATTGTTGCATATTTTATGCATCACCCCTCATCCTTACGCGTTTGCTGTGCTCATCAGTTAACAGGTGAACGTTATTCTGTAGATGTAGATTTCTGTTCAATAAGCAAAGTTCGATTAGCCTACGTGATAGTTTGGTGATTACATGTTACCATTTGTTAATCTTATCACCCTCACCCCGTCAATGCAGTTTTCGCTGAATGATTCCTCCGAAATGGGATTTTGTGAGACGACTGGTAATCTTGATAGCTGCTCGAGATTGCCCGCTAATTTCACCAACGGTCCTTTATTGTTAGGCAAATCAAATTGTGCATCAGTCATCAGAATAATGTTAGTCCGAACCATTTGACTATTGTTTACTTTTGACCTCATCATAATTAAACGAGATACTTGGCTGATTACTTCTTCAGAAAAATGTTACCGTGTCTGAAGCAATCCACTTGATAAAATTCCGACTTGTCGGCCTGCAGTGAACTTGGGTTCCGTCGCTCAGATACCCACCAACCACCGTCGTTGCCGTATTTGTTGACTGGATTTGTTTTCAAAATTATTATTCAATTTAGTACACAATGAATTGGCCTGTGGCAAATTTTTGAGACCAAACAAGTAATCTGTTTGCTAGCCTTTGGTTGATAACTTACGGAAGTAGCCCTATCAATTTCCGTTATTCGCCATTATGAGGCGTTATCAATGTGAATTTGAGACTCATTAGGATAGGAAATAATCACATCAAATAATAAATGTTTCTTTCATTTTCATCGCGGTATAAGTATTGGAGGAAACCAACTGTCCTTACAGCTAGCAGACAAACAACGAACAGCCCTGTGGCACCGAAAGAAATGCAAACCGCCTGGAGCTAAGTACTAGTCCGTCAGGTTTGTCTATATTGATTGCTGGTCACGAATTTATACAGTCCAACTCAGTCATCTCCAAGTCGCTACAGATGTGATCACCCAACTATAAGTTATGCTAATCAGACTTTGCCTATTGAACAGAAATCCATATTAACCGAGTAACATTCAGCTATTAACTACCCCACCAAGGCTTTTTCACGAACTTTAAATGCTGCTGCGAACATTATTTGGCATTTTCGCGCACTGTATTCTTTACTAGGCGGGTTATCATTCGTGCCTGTGCTCCTGCTGATTCTCATCTTGATTACTAGCGAAACGAAATCGATTTTTCATTGTAATCATCGGCCGGAACCGTGAACTGTTCGTCTCGGTAGCCGAACACAATGACCTAGTCACTGTGGGGTCACATATGACCCTTGTCTGTTCTCCCAACCATGGACTACGATGCGTTCTTTAGGAGGTCATCGGTGGCACCACATGACACAGGTGACTGATGATCACAATTGTATGAATCGTGTGCGAAGTTGTCCCACTGCTCTGTGATTGGTGGAATTTACACTAGTCGGCTGCACTACGCACCCGTGTTCACCTGTCTGCGATGAAACCACAACCAGTTGGACTTCTAGCCAGTTACTCCCGGAAAAGAGGACAAGATTAGGGTCTCACATTCGACACTGACCCTTAATTTTCGCATTTCTTACAATGGTTAAGAGGCAGTCAAAATTAGGGTCATGACCGTTTTCGTGCTGGCAGGGTTACGAATCGTATTAAGGAAAACTCAGGTTGTTCATCAAGAGGCCCGCATGACCGGCAGAATAACTATACTGAAAAATTCACGAAGTCTGTAACGTGCCTTCCGAAAGGAAGGTAATGTTTCTCGGGATCATATTTTCATTCCCGTTCGTGGCGTACGCATTCATCCCGTGTTCTGTATGTGTTCTTATCTCCACTATGCAACCATAATAAAATGTTGTCCTCGACAAGAGCCCAGCAAAAATTAAGGATTGATCGATAATGTATCTTTTTAATGTTCTAATGTTTTGGGCAGTTTTTTCAGACGGTTTGCCACCAAATCTTCCGTCCTTGGATGATGTACTATTAGATCCTCACATTCCACCCATTCACACAATAACCTGTAATCGGTTATCGCTTTCCGATAACTACTGTGACCCCATTGTTCCAATTTGCCTACGTTCACGTAAATTTATATTTTTCTCCATCACGTATTTGTCGTTGAGTGTGACTACGGAAGGCGCCCACTGGGCCCGGTGAGGCACTAATCTGCTGCTGGTTTGGAAGTGCGCAACAAAAAGTCATTCGAAAACGGGCTCATTGTTACCGTCAAGCGCACGTCAATAAAATTCCTTGTCTCTGACTAAACCCCAGACGCTGTTCGTTCCATCCTAGGAATTACAGAAGATCCGGTGCCTGTCGCTGAGTGACAAAGGATTGGCTTATCAACGCTAGAAATCAAGGCCATGCAAGACAAGAACGCAGATACGTAAACTGTCATTTCCTTCGAAAGAAATCTCAAGCTGCTTTTTCTTCTGGAATTGTTTTATTCATTTGGTGTAATCAACAACTCCTAAGGCATTCTCTAGATCAGTAACAATTTATCATTAATCACAACTTTACATGTTCCTCTGATTTAGTTCATAGGTTATTTGACAGTTTTCTGTTTCATTGATTATAGTTGTTTTGACACAAATTATCAGGTGTTAATCCGTTTCGTTGAAAACAGTTTTTAGACGAACTATTTTTGAAACCTGGGCACGAAAATGTTTTGTTGTTGAAAGTTTCTTTTAGTAAGACTGGCTCACTTTTCTACTTCTTGATATTTCACATCTGACAACCACGTAACACAAGAATGATGAATATCTTCCGAACATTCTGAATGGAGCAGTCCTCGAGCGGCCAATTTGTACAAGCCTTCAGTATGCTATTTTTATAACAAACTTAGTGATTTTCACAAACTGTTTTTCTAATCAGTGATAAATTAGTGGTTTAGATCAAAAGGGTGAATAATGGTCAAATAGACTATGGAACGGGCAATTAAGATGGATTGGGAAAAGAAGGGGTGCCCATTTCCAGCGAATATTTTCGAACGTTGGGCATAGCCCAATGCGCAGCCAATTGGGAGCGCGTTGGACGTGCTGCTTGGGTACGGTGCCGGGCATGAGAGTAACGTGCAGGTGGTCAACGTAGTACAAAGCACCGAAGAACACGTTCAATAAGGAAACTGCGAAGTAAGGTTTGGCGAACTTACAGCCCTACCGTCGTATGCGCACCGACTCAGATCGTCTGTACTCCTATCGTTTACCATCATATGATGGTATGATTGAATTTTCATTCTCCGTCATCCTGTTTTGGAGCATCTGACAGTTCCCTGAAGTGCCGTAAAACAACAGAAGTGGCTGTGAAGATAAGATCGCCCAAATAATATAAACTACGTCATCAGTTTCAGTTGGACAACGGTTTATTTTACGATAACGGCATGTCCATTTTGATAATCATAAATTATTTGCCGGAATTTATCCACTCCAGCTGCGGTTAATTTGACTGAACCTCATTTGAAACACGTTTTTTGCGCTGACCTTTGATATAATGCTAAAGTAGCACATTTTGAACCGTGTATTAGAAAGACGTTTGAATTTCATGGGTGTCACATACAAGTTCTTTCCTTCACTCTTACATAGCTGTATCACCTGATACATAAAATCAACTTGTTTCTTACAGCGTTCGTCAACAGCTTCGCCGACGCTTGTTATACTACTATAGAAGTAGCACGTGCTCACAAGTGACAAACTTCGTCGAGTGTCACAGTCTCCTTTGAGTGCGGCGACATTGCGTAGCGGAAGCGTATCACCAATTCACTGCTTGATAATTACCTGAAACATGAAATTACCTAAGTGCACATGTGCTCGCAGTGCATTTTATCACCATTGGTAGACACTAGCCCGGACAGTTGCGCAACATAACCAACCAAATCATCGGCTAGTTGTCTAGGGGAAAATGTGCTTGAATACACAAGTAGCTCGCGCGCAACTTATGCTGGCAGGGATGATGTGAATATCGCCCGATTCACTTACTACGCTCATGCCAGAATAAAACTTTTTTCCCTTTCTATCAATATCTTACCCACTCCATATCTATAATCTGCAGATACCCCTGTGCTCGTGAAACCTAATGATCATGCTCTTATATCCCCACTGCCTGCCAACTTGGCATTTCCTCCTTTGTATTCTCTTGTGATGTTTCACGTCAATACCCACCAGTCTCATCCACGATGATGCCAAATCCCCATATCAGAACCCATCGTTTCCACCTTACAATCCGTCACAGCAACATTTGTTACCGATATGCATCTCTACCATTTATTCCTCGCTCGGATATGCCAATCTCTCTGGAGCTTTTTATCAGCCAGCATTTTGATTGGAATCCTTCACCTCACTCCATCTTTCCAACTGCCTGCAGGTATGAAACTCCCGACTCTGCTACGCACATATTTATTCAGCTTACTGTTTCATCACAGGTTTATTTGTCCCGATGCTTCCCCAGTGGTTAAAGCTAGGACATTTGCTGTGTACTATTGGAATAGTGGTTCGGATATTCAGTTGCGTTATTCAAACTCGACTGGCCGCACC
Organism: Fasciola hepatica; assembly: GCA_948099385.1. Taxonomy (NCBI): domain Eukaryota; kingdom Metazoa; phylum Platyhelminthes; class Trematoda; order Plagiorchiida; family Fasciolidae; genus Fasciola; species Fasciola hepatica. The sequence continues at coordinate 507,191 of CANUEZ040000057.1, read as the reverse complement.
ACCATAAATCATTTGGTAGAGCATCTTCTCGGTAAGCGGAACCTTACCCGTTCGATTCCGAATCGCGGTGTTGGACGTTTTGATGTGAAAAATGCAAGTGGATTTTCAGTTGTATAAGATTCAGGCTACTAGTGTCAATAATATATTCTATGGACAATAGTTTTTCATCCAGGTACAATAACATTACCATTTCCATATGCTTGCATGTCCACGCGCATTTTCCGTCCAAATGTTTTTTTCGTAATAACAGCTTGTTTCTCATCCACTTCCAATGACTCATTTTAGAACCACACTACCGTTCATTACTTCATCTTTAGTGTCTCTTAGCCATTTCCAATGAGTGATCTTGAGTTGAACCAACCACAAAAACTGGTATCGGACACACACAAATGTACGTTATTATTTCGATTTTATTTTTAAGCTTAGCGATTCCTTTTCGAAAGTTTGTGAAATCACTCATACTATGACATCAGAATGCAGTTTCAGATATTTACGAGAAATGCACTCTTATTATTGTTATCTTCGTCCTGTATCGCCGGTGAGTTGGAAGATTGATCACTGGACAACGGAGAGACTTCAGTTTCGTGGCACTTCATTTAGCAAAAGTCCCGCCTGGAAATTTTGAATCACGCGCAATGCTCGCGGCCTTGATAACAAACTAGAATGGAGTTGTGTAAAAAATTAAATCATGTGGTTTTCTTCAATCGGTCAACTTGGGCCACTATCACAACGCCCGCCCCAAAGCCACTGAGATAAATCCCGATAGAATACATCCTTGAACTCAGAGAGACTGAAGACAGTGAGCGCATACACAAACACGATGAACAATCACCGACGTTTCAGTCTGATACTGTTAACACGTACAGAACCGTTCAAGCGAACTGCACACAAATGATTACCGACTGGAATTCATTCTAGCAGTACACATTCGGCTCCCATGCTCAAAGTGATCTTAACACCAGTCTGACCACGAGCACTAGGTACCGGATCACCCGATGCGCGAAGAGCAAACCGAGAGACCGGGGTGGGGAGAATGATAACAGGATTGGGATCTTCTATGCCCTGTTTCGGAGACAAGGCATGCATCTACTTCAAAACCTTCAACAGTTCTAGCGAGGGCAGAGTGTTGCCCCATCTGACATAGTTTGCGAACGTTGAAGGCAGCCAAGTAAAGCGAACATGAAGGCATGAGAAATGCGTTTGATTTGTTCGACGCCTGAACTATTGTTTCCTTCTGAGCGCAATAACTCGTGACGGCTTTGTAAGGTCGAGTGAACCTTACCAAGCTGTTCTCTTATTACACGCGTTCGTTAGTCCTTCATCTGTCCGTTACTTTGGTACTTCAAACTATGCTACAACGATCACAAGGGCAACGTTTCCCAAAACCCATGAAAAGGAGAACATTATCGATAGGGAGTTAGTGGTGGCGTATACTGCGAAAGCGTGCACGTTCAACGGTCAAATGGCCATCGTACTCGGTGGCAAACGTCCAGATAGACGATAATGTGTCAAACAAGTGGACAAATTTGGATGTCACTACAGTTTTCACGGATATTAAATTGAAAGAAAGCAAATCAGAAGGGCGCTGGAAGTTTCCGAGCGATTCATGCTTCGCCGCTACCTACATCACAACAGTTTTTCTTTGGGAACACTAACAAGAGTGTTTGATTTGAAATTCTTACCCACACGGTAGTGAGGCATCAACCCGGTACGGCAGCGTGACCGGAGCGCCCGTAAAGAAAATTCGTGTCTGTCACGTGTGACGTGATTGTTGTATGCATTCGGTCTTATCTTCGCTGGTGCTTTGTTATCGATCCGCTTTTCGATTCATTCCTCAGCCCTATGCACTCAATTGAGCAACCAGAACACGGACGCGGTTGTATTATTTGCGCCGGAGGCCGCACAGCTTCGGGAGGGGGGGGGGGGTTGCTGGCTTAGTGAAGTGCGATAACTTCTCCCACCGCCGAGAGGAACACTAGGTACTCCGAACATGCGCCCACCTAATGGTTTCTTGAACGGAAAACTGCTTCTTTTCTTGTTGATTCGCCGCAGTGTACTCTCCAGGGGCGAGGGAAGAAAACAGTTTTCTTGTAACAAGCTCACACAGCTGGTGCATTTCCAGAAAACATTTTCATCCATGCATCGCAGTTTGCAGAGGATTTACTCTCGCCAACAAGCTGAATGTCACGGCATCCCGGAATTTCCATGAAACGTGGTAATCTTGGGTACCTCAGTTGTACAGTTAGCTGTCAAAGTGCTTATCTCCTCCTTAATAGCCTCGACCGAAATGCTGCCGGTGAAGTACCCACTAATTCTTTGCGTCAAAATCCACTGCACTTACCCGTTAAACTGTGCGTATTCAGGTATCCGAGCTAGCAGACCGGAGAGGTGTTTTCACAACCTAGGAGTTGAAAAAGTTATCACCAAACGAATTGCATGGAACTTTTAGGCAGCATAGCAAATCTCCAATTACATCACAGGTTTTACTTTTGTTTTATTCCTCCACTTTGTGATCAAAGGCGTTAACGTGCAAACACGGAGACAATTTCAGTTGAGGATTCGGACTCGTTCCTGCAATAACTGGAAGTCGATCATAGCGAATACACGTGGGCATGCATACTTATCACTGACCTTCAGAAAATTCCGATAAAGTAGTAACGGATGTGGCTGTCCCAATCAGTTTGTAAATATTCACACAAACTATCGTGTTTGGAAGCCCTTCTCGTGACACTGCATTCATTTCTGGAAATCATCATCTTTATTGCCACCCCATGCATACACTGTTTTATCACTCCGAACCAAGTTGTTCCAGGTTCGACCGCCAAAACGACGAAAGGCCTTCTTGTGCACGGACGGTGCAAGGCTCTCGCTTCAGGCTCCCTACTCAGGTTTGTATCGAGTTCCAGAACGGAAAGGAAAGTGCTACATCATAAAACGTAATGGAAAATGAGAAGCGGTTTCTGCAGGCAGATTATAACTGGATTTCATGGAAGCAGAGATGCCATTTGATTTATCTCATCCGTGTCCAGCATCTACTGTCATGCCCGCACCCGCGTCTACTGCACCAACAAGCACGGATTCCACAAACCCCGAATCACAATCGAGCCGTGCGAAAATCCGTACGTTTAGCAGACATCATTTCTTTCATACCTATTCATCAGTAAGATTCTATTGTTATCCTTATTATTGTTTCTCAAGACAAAAACAAACATTTTCAGTTTATTTTCGCTTCCTGTGCACATCGAGCCATCTAGGACGATCACTCATGCACTTGTTTTCGCTTTTTCCCCCGCCTTTGGAGTTTCATCTGCAGGTAATGATTCTTCTGTCAACAATCCACCAATCGGCGACAAGGACGGGTGGGTGGAGAAAAGCGGCCACTCTTATCCCACCGTCTGTACGCATGCGAAGGTTTTGGCAGGCATAGCCATTTTTCTGGCAACCCGGACCTGTTTTTTTAATGGCAAGAAACCCGCTGCAATGGCTCTGCACACCCGAATTAAGGAAGAACATATTTACCTACCATAAATATCGGGGCAATTATCGAGCCATAAAGCAAATTCTGCAGACGAACAAATGTACCACTCCGAATCTTTTCCATTTATCTTCAATACATGATAAACTAGTGATTGTCCACATCCTCTTTGTAATTGTCATCTTTTTTGTCAATTTCTTAAATCGTGACAATTCCTTTGTTAGAAACATCATTATCATCATCATCATTGTACGGCGTTAAACAGCAGGGCAAGAGAACATTGTCACAACTAAACATTTCGAAGACATCTAACTCAGTCTTCATTACCACCCCATGCATACACTTTGTTTTATCACTCCGAACCAAGCTGTTCAGGGTTCGACCGCCATTATGACACACGTTCTTGTGAGTCCTCTGTGATCGTTCCTGACACAGTATTCTTTGTTCCACAAGTTCGCACAAGAATCTGTGAGGATCGACTTTCATTTTCTGACTACAAGCGAAGCATCATTCAATTCGTGACTGTAGCCATCAGCCGCGGCCGTACGTCTCTCGTCTCGTTAGCCCTGCGCGCTAAGCTCTCCAAGTCAGCCCGTTTGAGCTCCACATTTTATCCCGGACAACTCGTCCGTTTCTAAACCTTTAATGAAACAATTTAGGCAAAACACATACAGTGTGATTTTTACGTCGTGAGAAACTTTTGGAAATGTCCCAGTCAATCTGAACTGCATTCTGCACCGGATTACTATTATGCTTTTCAGTAAGCAAATCATAGAACATTCCTTTCGGGCTCAGAGAGGCCAGCCTGACTACTCACAGCATATTTTGCATACCGAGAAAAATTCTCGCCGATAAAAGCTTCCTTGAAACCAAAATTATCGAGGGGCAAATATTACCATGTAGTCGATTCTTCGGTGTTCTGCAGGGAGTTAGTTTAGTTTATATGTTATGAAGCTAGTGGTTCCCGACAGTCGCATCGTATGCGGTGACAAGTTAATGTTATCAATACCAAATCCGTCTGAATGTATCAAACAATCAAAAACTCAATTTGTAGGGCTTGTAAAAGAACAAAGAAAACAATTCACATGGTACATATAAAATTCCTTGAAAGCATGCAAATCTTAATTCAAAAACTCCCTGATGTGAACCATTACGAGTGTCACCACTCAAACAGCGAATCAGATATTGTGGCCACTCTAACGCAATAATTTTTTTCTATCACTCAACAGGAAGCTTAAATACATCATGACGTGGTAAACAACAAACTGATGAATTCAGCGACTTCAGCAGGAAGGCTTGCTACATACTTCAGCGACGAGCGGTATTCCACTCCCAACCAGAAATCAATTAATCAACCGCAATACAACACGTCGTTGAAGTCCAAACTACCGCTTATCGTACGGCGTAATTGAATACACGTCCCTTCCTACATACATGCTTTCGTTCGACTACTGATTACTGGACACAAATGGTCTTCCGCTCTGATCGGTCTTTTATAAACCAGCCAAATCAACACCACCAATCCGACTACGGGTTAGATGTATATATTGTGTTTGACTGCAATTATTTAATTCAAAAGACCTCACCAAGTTGTCAGATAGGGATGAATAATAATCACTACACACGCGGTGGTTCTCCCTCCTAACTTCCCTAGAGTGACTACTTTGGAAAACAATGAAGTTTTCTGTGGTAGGATGCATAAGAAATATAATTATTGTGTGCATGATCATTGGCGCGTACGGTGTAACTTCTGACATACTTCGAATAGCTTCTTAATTAGTACTAGAACGCCGAAAGAGTCCAGGGGGACACTGGCTGGTTGTAAAAACTGAATAACTTGGTTTTCGTGGCAGTTCGTTGAAATCTCGTGACTTTCCTGATGATAAATTCTGTGCCCCTCCTCAAAGCTTCACTGAATTCTGGTAATCGGTTCATACTCCAGGAAGACCTTTAATCTTTTTCCATGACACAAAACACCGTTCTCAGGGCCACTCCATTGCGTAAACGACCTCTCATGTACCATCCCAGAAACCGAAAAGAAGTATGCTAACGTCGCAAGTATTTTCAATGCTGTATCAACCAGAGAAATGAATAACCCATCCGATAATCTTCAAAACATTGTATGTTATTATGAACAAAGTGATCTTTCACGTAACCCTTCGTAATGTTCCGAGTGTATCTCCACTCCATCTTACTGTCTTCCCGAATGATGAGTATACTCCGCGCACCATTCAATTATACAGAGTTCAATCTCCTGAGTACCTCGGAGTGACGTTAATTCCGAATATTCTCAAGTTGTAAATTGTGCGCGAACTGTGCTGACTTATCTTTCGAATTTGATAACTCAGGCAATTCTGCATGATGATTATCAACACACTATCTTTCGTGACATCAATCGCGTTGTGACTATGTCAACACAAAGATGTCATTTGTCGTCACCATGATTACCAAGTTTCTTGTTCCTTCTTCTATAATCTGATTTAAAATGCCTATAAAAAGCGCTATATTCAGCCGGTTGGGAAGCCCCCAAAACAATCTCGTTCTCTGACGAGTGTTCTGATTTTACAGCCGGGTACTTTCAATTAATTCTGGGTCAAATCTACATTCACATTTCCCTTTGTTTCTCACTACATTTCACAAAGCCTGCTAGCTATCGTCCTGGTAGTTGCACGCCACACACGTCGCGAATGCCATTTGAGACGTATAAGAGCGTGGGCGACCAAGACAAACCACGGGAAAAGGGCTCAGCTCCATCCGGTACCGAAACGCAATTCACCTGTTGTTGAAACTCCGACGATTAAAGGAACACGGAGCAGACAGACCTTGGTTGAAAGCTGGGTGACTGAGTAAGTGTACCTATGTGCGAGCACACATGTGCACCACCTAGGACCGGCAGCGAAATTGCTTGCATATTTCACATAGACTGAGGCCTCTTATCCTGAACGTAGCACATTTCGTGTCTGAACGTGCGTGGTGTGCATATGTGATTTGACACCAACAGGAACACAGCTCAACCTGCGTATACACATCACTGCATGGCTGACGCGTGCGTCAGTTAAGACCCTTAACCAGCCCCGCTGTATTTAATTTTTGATCCCAGCTTGTATCCACGCGCGTATGCACAGAGATGCACTCACTCAGCTTTCACTCAAGCCCTGTCTCTTCCGCGGTCTTTTTGATCCCCAGGCGTTGACAGCAGGTGTTTCGATCAATCCCAGCAACTCTAGCGAGATGACAACTTTACCTTCGAATCATCTCGGTATATTGGTGAAGCACAACGTATATACAGGCTGCCCAGCCATTTGTTCGAACATAGTGACATCTCATTCGAGGATCAAATAAAGTGCACTTTTCATCTGAAGGGTCAGGTTGCGCTGCCTAGTGCAAAACCAAAGCATAAATGTCTAAAACACGTCCTCGTGTATGCATGGTGCCGGTGGACACACAATGACCGTCGGGGCATGCCTTAGCGCTTAATGCATAGCGTGATCAGTCTAATCTAGACAGAAGTATAAGTAAAAGGTCCGCTAAGGGGGTGAGAGACGCTATGATCAGTCTAAACACGAGTCTGCCATTCAGGCCGAATTGTTAGGAAAACGATTAATTTAAGGTGAAAGATAACACCGAATCGTGACACCGCTTAAATGAACCTTTCCAAAATGACAAAATCTTTCCCTCGAAGACCGGAGAAAATGACAAGGGAATGACGAACCCCAATGAAAATTGCCGACATGTCCAAGATTCTCCAGTTTCCCTGATATGCTACTTTACCAAACCAAACAGAAAGCTGCCACACACTGGGAAGACGGGAGAAAAAAGCCTCGACAGAATGGCGACATGCCCGTAGGGACACTTTGCATCATCACGCCAAAAGAATGCCCCACACAAACTAGTCGGACCAAATTTGAAAGCCACTGATGAGATCTTTTCAAACATACCAAAGTTATTAGGGGAATGGAACGCAACTGTGGAACACCATTTCAGCGAAACTTTAAGGAGACGCGTGAAACTTATCCTCAGGAAAAGTCACCGAATACCGACAAATTGCTATGAAAATGAAGTTATTCAATTTTTACTACGAGCTAGTGTCTCCTTGGACTCCCTTGGAGTTCTAGTTATAATAAAGAGATAACGTGAATTATTCTAAATGCTACAATATACGCGCAAATAATCGTGCACACAATAAATGCAGTTACTATGTATTACACAAGAACGAACAAAAGTAATCATCATCCATCTCTGTTTGACAGCTTGATAACGCTGAACCCATCCGCTTAACATTGGAAACATTATGACACTACACGGTTCGCCACGAGTAACAGAAAAGAATTGTGGCGTTAGGGATTTTACAGTATCTAATCTGTTGTCTCAGTGGTGACACCCAAAATGGTTCACATCAGGGATCTTTTGCAATAAGGTTTACCGTGCCTTCAAGGAATTTTATATGCACTAAACGGATCATAATTTTAATTCTGTCACTAGTGCGACTGATCAAACTTCTCAATTGACTGATATATTCAAAAACGAATAGGTACTAATCACATTAACTGGTTACCGCATGCAATAAGACTATCGGAAAGCAATCCGAATCACCGGCTCCATAACCTTGTGGAATTCACAGGAGTTGTTTACATACTGATATCTATCCCTCGATAATCTCGGTTTCGTCGCAACGTTTAGTGGCGACAATTTTGTCAGTATGCAAATATACGGCCTGTGCAATCAGGTCGATGCCCGCATCTCACGTGACTTCTTGGTAATTTGCCTACTGACAAGTATGAAAGTAGCCCGGTGCAGAATGCGGTTTAAATTGATTTAGGCGTCTAAAAGAATTTTCACGACTTAAAAACACACTATACATCACAGCAAAAAAACATGCAGTTTACGAGTTGGATGATTGGTCAGTCTGGTATAACGTGTACAGAACGGCAAATGTTCTTTGAATACGTAGCAAAAAGCGGCTGGTATTTTTTTTCCCCCGAATCCATATACGGAGCCCTACTCTGCGTATTGTTCCCCTTATTCCACATAATCTGTCTTCAAACCAATTTCCGCGTCTTCATATTTCCGAGGTTGGTTCCCTCCTGGAAGTTAGCCAGAAGCGCCGACCCTATCAGCTCCTTGAACAGAGTCAAAGTCGTTAGGGGCCATCCCACTTTCAATTTGCTCACAGAAAACAATTTCGAACATCCGTCTGTCGCAATACCGAGCTCGTCATCCGAAGCGCTACCACAAACGGACAGAGTACCATGTGCACCTAAACGAAATGGATATTGACTCAACAGCTTGCACCGATTTAAACATTACTGAGCTTAAATACAGCGTACATTTCCCAAGTTTCGTGTTTCTCGCGAAAGTTTTCGAAAATTCGGATCAGTCGGAAGAATCAAAAAAAAGTTTACAGGTACATGCCAACTGAGATTTTATTACTGCGCGCCCAAAAAGGATCCTAGCCGAATACTAATAAGCACTCTATCCAAAACGATCATGTACTGAATGTTCTACTAACATTAGTGGTAGGAAGGCCAACACTAGATATTGCGAATGTCGTGCTCTCACCAGTTTTGTCAATCGCGTCAAGTTCAAAAGCGACTATCACATCGAGATCAGGTTTACCGACGGTCGAGCGTTGGGGAATGTTTTCTAATTCAACTGTCAGCAAATAGTGAATCGGTTAACATACGAGCAACAACGAAAACGACGGATACACAAACGACTGAGATCTATGCAAAATTTACCCATTTTATCTGTGATGATCGATCATTTCCGAGTGGTCACAGAATCAATCCAAATTGATTACAACATGATGCATTTTAATCACGGGACAATTTAAAAGTGTGGTTAAAGTAATTATTATTAAGCGTGGCCAAAGAGAAAAACAGAAAACAGAAAGATGCATAGCAATGATAAAAGGAATGGGTTCCAACCTGGCTGTGAATTGGATCACTTTCGACTAAAAAGTAGAATGGCCTGTGACTAGTGAACCAAAAAATGCCGTTATACTACTGCGGAAGGTAACAGGGTGAAAAATATAGTGTCCCAACGGAGGCATGCAAGAAGTTGTGAGGTCCAAGTTACGTGTACCGTCAGAATGCAAAAGGTTCTGGACAATTGTGCAGAATGTCGCAGATAATTCGGTTGATGAAACGAGCGCCCGGGACGTAGACCGAACGTTTGCGAAGATCCAACAAAGCGCCACGCAAAAGTTCCAGGGCTGCAAACGGAGTCAGAAAATTTGGGTAACCTATGAAGAACGGAGAGAGACGACAACAACAACAACAACAACTAACCAACTACTTGCCGCTAGTTGGGAAAAGCGAGAAGCCAACGCTTTTTCGAAACTGCAGCTATGATTAAACAGGAGCTCCCTCAATACGATCAACTAAATGCACAAACATTCTCTCACAGGAAACAGCGGGTTTGAAACTGAATATGCATCTATTACATAATGAATCACTCTAATCACTTCGGAGGTTTCGTAGAATGATGTGCAGATGATATCGGGCATGTGCAGATTGAGTGGTCGAAGTTTCTGACTAGCCCGCTCGAGATTCACACCTCCTACAACCATCACGAGATTCGTCCGACGGATCGTTGAGTATACTAAATGACACGGCTGGATGTCGCCGTTAGTAGCGCAATTGCGTCCGAGTTATTAATTCGTGTGCATGATTTTGTTTTATAAATTCCTCTACTGTTCGCTTGATCCTTATAATTACGGTCGTTTTCTTCTGGACTAGACGATGCTACGAGGTAGAAACCAGAAAGCAGTATGCAGAAGTACGAAGGTGGTGATCGAAAGAACTGAACTGAAAGGAAGTAGACAATACTCTACTGCCTCCTGGATCGTTACCACGTCAGACATGCTGATGTCTCTCATGTGGTTCTTCATTCCGGATCTCAGGGTTCTAATGGGTGGTAGTTTCTGATAGTGTAATGGATCTTTATAGTTATGGTGTACGCCATACCTCCACATAAATAGTCACCGTATCCAAAATATACTCCAAATTTTCGGAACACATGTAGGATGAACGGTCGAACCGAAACTCGTGAAACGTCTGAACGGTTTCATGTACTTTGATTATAAAATTACGGGCAGCTATCCGTTGTTAAACACAATACAGGTAAGCTAAACGCATTCACCGCGAACAGTGGGTTTAGAACGAATCTATGTGTGCACGCTTACACTAACTGGGCTGCATGTGACGCTGGTGACAAGCATGAAGAAGAAAGACTAACCAAAATGGAAGACTTGATTTTACACAACATGAGATTCATAATACAGTACGAACGTTCAAACCACGGAAGCACTGTACAGCTGTTCCATCTTTGTATTGATGTTTGGCAGATTTTGACAATGTTTTGAGGTGATTCAAATGAGAAAAGTCTTTGGCCCCGGCGGGATTCAAACCCACGCACGGTCACCACCTTCGTTTTAATACCGCGAATGCTCCACCAGCTGAGCTACGAGGCCACGCCGAAGGACCTGCGACTTTCTGCATATGGATCACACAATACACCCGCCCAAATTACAGTAGCACATGGCATTCATCACAGTGAACTAGCTTGTAATTTGACTGCCTACAGCAGGATTTCCCTTCGTACTGACCGGAATCAGAATCATCCGCAGGGCGCTATAGTGCATAAGTTCAATAAGCCGTTCAGAGCCGGCCCGGATAGCCCTGTGGTTGAAGCGTCCGATTCACAATCAATTATCCCGGGTCCGAGTCCCAGTTGCGGCTTGTTAGATGCACTGCTGATGATTTCTGACGAGCAGGAAACAGCTGGACAGTGATTCCATGGTTTGAACGTGCACACTGCATGATGAATCGAATCTCATATCATGCACAACTGGAGAAATCGTTCGAATAGATAAAGTCACGGCAAATAGGCTACATCGATCAAAACGCACTGCCGTGGAGGTGATTCTTCTCGTCGAGCAGATGTATTTTGTGAGTCAGACGGAAAAACCGCAGAAAAGTCTTAAACAAAGTGGTACACTATTCCGAATATTTACGTCATTATATATATATATATATATATATATATATATATATATATATATATTCAACACGGATTTAGAAGAGACCACATGCCAAAGAGACCATCGTATAGTAGGAAACCAACATACGAAAAGAAACAGGACAGGAAGATTGGAATTTAGGTCATAGATTGACCACACTTGTTTACTTATTACCGTTACCAGCAATCCGTGAGAAACAGTTCTACCTGGAAATACGCAATGTGTGCCAAAGATTGACTGTATCACGTTAAATTTCATCACCTACAGTAACGCGAGTTCAATATTATTGACCCAGTTGCTACACCGAACTTCAGTAAAATCGTGTGAAAAAGTAAACTTTCACATGCAACAGTCTTTTTCTTCAAACCGATTCACAATCTGATTGCTTCGGTGCACCCTGCCACTGACGGACAAACGAATAAAGCGTTGTGAATACTTCCTTCCACTGGGACAAAAGCAATAATTTTTCAGAAACAAATCAAACCGGGCAGCCCAAACTATTTATCGCGGCACCGTGTCGGTCCGGATTCAACCGGTCATACATAAACAGCCCACGAAACTGGAGAGTCCGATAAATCATGTGACGTGGTGACTAAGTGACCCAATCATCCCAGCAAGGACAACTAGACTAGACACGCGTATAGTGGTTTCTAGAGCATTCTGTTCGTCATTGCAGCCACAAATATATTTACGCACACCACTTACTGACGTGCTCAGATTTCCTTGAGACAGGGCTAGCGCGACAGGAGTTGCGACGCGCGGATTGCGTACAACACCGATCGTGGGAAACAAATTTAGGATAGATGTTTTACCTTGCACCAAAAATGAACACAGCTAGGAAAAGTGGATGATGCTATCAGCAACACAATCCCTTCGACTTTGATACGCAATTCATCTAAAAGCGCTCCCCCCCCCACAGAAAAAAAAGAAAGCATTGTATATCAGTGAAACCCATCACTGAAATCATAATGTTTTGTTGGTAATAGAATAATGAATTCGTACTCAAACGGTCACTCATTAGTATACGGTAGAGCTATCATTGGATGACATAACAGCAGTGACCTGTCGGGTGATGCTCGCTATCAATCGTCTGATAGTATCTTGTAGCATACGGTCCCATTCTGCCATGGGGACAGCCTTCAACTCTCCTAGAGATTTTCACTGCCACCTCTGATACACTTTCCTCCCTAACTAACTCAAAAAATCCGACTGAATGGACATCAAGAGGTCGATTTGATCACGGCAGCGTTTTTCTACCGCGATGCACATTAAACTCGCACACGACAAGGGAACGATATGAAGCCGCGTTGTCATCCTGGAAAATCGCTTTAGTAGTTGTGCTCAACAGTGGTAAGATTTGTCGGATCAGGACTTCGGCGTAAACTTCACCACTGACAAAGCCGTCCAGAAATACCAGAAATACGGTGTTGAGCCTGTTTGAAATAATCAGGACTGACGGTGCTGAGCCCCAGGAACATGGTTCGTTTACGGGTGTGTTTATTCCTGGGGAATAGTACACATACCAGCTAATACAGATATCCAGACGAAAAAAGCTTAGCAGAAAGTTAATAAGTGATGATGCAAAATACGGGTCTGATAGACTCCCCTCGCGGGATTTACGTGAGTAACGTATATAATGGTGAGAAACAATGTTAGGAAGATCAATAGTAAGACCTCATGAATATTTCGGTGTGGGAAAGCAGGTCGGTTTTGATTACGGACTCCCTCCACTCATCTCCATGGCTCACAAACCGTGGTCGAAGCGATGTCAGCCGGAAATTTCCATTCTCCGATTATAGCATCCACTTCTTCTTCCATCCTATAGAACAGTTCCATCATTTGGTAATTTTTTGGAGTTATTCAGATCGAGAACACAGTGAACAAAGAAACGATGTATTTTCAGCTCACTTACGCGAACGTACAACCATACACGGACAAGATTCACAGAAGAAACTGCTTCCGCTCTCCACTACCAATGTCAGTGGGTTAGCGCAGTTTACACGACAAGTTGTTCTACCACGTACCTTCGAGTTAGAGCTAATCAGGCGATTAAACACACTGATTTGGGTTTGCTCGAAGAGATCGTATAGCGGTGAAATTGTGCAAGCCGATGAGAGACTGTTGATGACTAATAAATTTCCCTTTCCTTGTCAAATTCCAGGTAGGGTTGAACATAAATAAGAAAAATAGAAAGAGTAGCGAAGAAACTGAGCAAACAGAAAAGACGAAACCGTGAATGACCGAAAGCAACTAGTTTACTTGTATGACGAAGATATCACGATAAACACATCGAGGTCGTGACTGTTTGCATTCTGCCTCTGTGATAGAGTTGTATTCATGTACCGAAGTCGACCGCTTAATCTGTCATCTCTCGGCTCGTTTGGTAAACGCGAGCTACGACCGTTCTGCGAAAGGGAACGCTTTCAGACTACAATCAAAAACAAGACAGCAGAAGAAACGCAGTTCAAAGTGAGATTTTTATTTGATCTAAGAAGTGCTTTGGAAAAATAAGCAGCAGAACTAAACAACTGGACCGTGAAACTTAGTAATATGATTTTAATTCGTATATAAAATCGTCCCTGCAGAACAACGACGTGAACAAATGAGCAAGTGGTACGGGCGGTGTACATATGCTGTCTTTTTTGACCTTCGTTCGAACAGTACATGGCAGGTTACATCGCAACCAAAAGATCATTTTTCACCACCGTTATTAAGACAATAAAAGAAGGCGATTGACGCAAATAAGTTTTCGTTACCTTCCACAAGATCAATTATGTAACTGAAATGACATCGGAGTCCACTTGTTTTTTATGCATTTTCCAGGATGAAACGTGCACTCGACACTGATAAACAATTACCAAGATATAAATAGCTAATTTGTAAAGCAGGTTACCATCCCCTAAAATGCCGTTACCGCAACATAGTGCGGGGTGAAAACCGTCCAGCGTCCCATTATATGCCTATTATTTGTACTTAAATTCTGTTTTTGTGATATACTGATTAGGTTTAGCATTGGAAATGTAGCAACCACTTTCTCCTGATCTATTATAAGATAGTTATTGTAAACTGAATAGTGGACAACAACTAGGACTTTGATAAAACATGCCTTAGTACTATGATGTAAGTCTCTTCATAATTCAATAGTGGATGGCGTCTGTATTTACGCCAACGTGTGGTACCGAACGAACCACGGTACTTCTCTCAAAAATACAACGGTAACTCACTAAAGATACGTTGTGAGCCCCCTGGGCTCGTATCAAATTAGCGCAGTTAATAGTCTATAGGAGGAACGGACTTACACAGAATGTGTGAATGCCAGTGTGCCAGTGCGGGTGTAGACCTGGTCTGAATCAGGTCACCTGGCTCATTCAATCGCTGTATGAGCAGTGTTGATTAAGCCGACTAACTAGCTTGTTTCCTTGATGAAACCTGCTGACAGCTGTGTGAACGAAGACTACGTAAGAGCGTATGTATACTGCGCCCGCTTGCCCGTACACTACATCGTGCTGCAACGCAAATTTGCTTACTAAGTAACATTACAGCAGGGAGTTTCAGGTTTAGATTTTCATGGAGTACGATGTATTTTGAACAAACTTCCATATAATGCCTTTCGTGATTGCATATTGCTGTATTTACGAGATTTTGGGGAAAAAGCTGCAAGTGTACAAGCACTGACTGGAGAAAATGCAACAATCAACAGTCAGACACACCCACGTGAGAATCAAACAATTAAGCAAATTATCAAGTATGGAGTTAGGAGGCGTACCTTGATTATCAAGGATTTAGAAGAAATGAAGTTCACTGCGCTTGTGTTTTTTTCGAAAATTACGCCGGTGCTTGATATTCGCTGGCATATCCGCGTCAGAGACTGATCGATCTGTATCAGTAGCAGGACAGTTCACAGAGAACGAAGGAATGGATTGACAAAGATGAACTATGACTGTTCTAGCTGTAGGGTTTATCCTTAACTGTAGTGAAAAACATGACTCGAAGTTCTGTGGTTCAATGCCTTGTTTAAAGACGTGAGAAATATCTTCCCATCAAGAGAAGATTTTTGGACAACGTTTGTTAGCACGTTTGGGAAACCATAAAAAAACAGAAAGCGAAAGGAGATCCATGCACGAACCAAAACATGATCAGTGCTTATAAGACAGAATACTGACTGAAGTGCTGGATCGTTAGGATCCGAATCATATGGCAACCTGTCCCGAGCTTCAGAAGTGAATATGATCGCACAAGATCCCTAAATAATTAGCATAATCGTAACCCTGCAGTCAACGGGAGGTAAAATTCCAAACAATTATTACCTGGAAGTGCAATGGTATCGGCCTAGTGATCAGATGAGAATGGAAGACTTTGATGGACTAGTTAACTTCAGATGGACAGTCATATAAATTGGTTATGTACTGGTTGTGGGTCTAGTGAATGTCCCCGTAAGAGGAATTGGCCTATATCAATCACAGCTCGGGCCCTGTGTTGAAGTCATTTCCGGCTATCAGGTTTTATGAATCAACAAATCATCAGACACATACTTCTAGTAATAATAATGTGTCTGCTAACGTAAACTTCCAATATGCTTCGTTCGTGTTACTCAGCGTGAAAGAAGTGGTCGGATGGGAAAACTGGCGCAAAGAGATAAGCGGTCTCCGTTCAGTTTTCTCGTCCACTGACCTCGTATCCCAGTCAAAATATAAATAGGAAGAAAAAGTCTGGGGGAATTGTGAGTAGGAATAATCGTTAAATTCTATCTCAGAAATTAATTAATCCATCCGCATTTCATTCTGTGAGGTAGAAATCCACAACTATATAGGTGTAGGAGTTCGAATGCAAGTGTAAAATCGATAGTAACACAGCATTGTGGACTAATACCTTTGAATTCCCAATAGGCGAATCTTGCACAAACCAAACAACGTCGAACACAGTAAAATCGACTGGTTGAGGTTAAAGTAGCTTTTACCTCAGTCATGGACCGGTCACCTAGACCCAAGTTCTGGACAGTGCTTATCCTGGTGAACATACGAATCGACCAAATTTCTTTTGAAAACTGGCTACTTGGTTAATGTACTGATCTCCGGTCCTTGACGCTACTCTACGCACAACCTTCGTATTAGGGATACTTTTTACCTTAACAAATTACGGCAAAATCGACGATCAAACACCGACGGTCCTCATGTGTACGGCTAGGATCATAAACCTTACAACACACCCTCCAGTTGTTTGAACTGACAAAAGAAAACCAACTCAACACCAAAGATGTTTCGCATAGGCAAAAGCCAAAACAGTCCTTGGTGCACGCGGTATCATCTTCACCGATATCTGATCTTCAGATGAGATGTGGCCGTCTTGGTTGAAAAAGTAAAAAAACCTTGCTTCGATAGAATATGATTTGGTGCATAGTCTATTCGATCTGACAACAGTTATACCATTATTAAAGTGCGAATTGATTGAACGCAAAAAACTGGAATGTCCTAAAATGAAAGGCACTGGAAACAAGAAATCTGGGTCACATTATAAGGCTCGCATCCACAAACACCAGTGAACGCATTTCGGGACATTGGATATCGATCGACGGAGCAGCCATCATCATGTAATTATCTAATTATATAGGGGGGGGGAGGGAGAATCTACGATCTAGTAGGACGAATTCACATTTTCATCGAAGCACATCAGTTGAGTTGGATTCTACATTAACACAAGTCAACCGATGGACCAGAAAAACAGTTAGTTAAATATATGGATTTATCATGCAGTTTCACGACTCACGACCAGACTGCTTCTTCATATAGCGTGATGGCTAGTGTGCCTCTATCACTCAAAAAGCTATACAGGATGGCTTCCTTAAATCGGAGATACAATCATGTCTGAAAGGTCAATGGGTAGAGGCCAGACGAAGTCCAGTCTCATGGTCCTCCACGTTGGGGGTCGATTTGAGATGGCAACTCAGTCCGTAAAGTTAGTGGAAGAATAATTGATCCAAGCAAATGGACTTCCACTCAGCCACCCCAATGCCTTGTGGATAGGTTATTGTTAGAACTAAAGGCTTTTGTTGAGAACCCTAATCGTCCTCTTGCTTTGAGGTTGGACACCCTAGCAGTACCCGTCCAACATCTACCATCAACTGCACGAATACAAAGAATTCCACACGGCATCGGACGTCGCGCCCGATAATCAGGACCGCGCTGCCCATTGCATCGAGCTGGGTGGGCAGTGATAAGCGGGCTACTGCCCACAGTTCCCTCTCTTTTACTCAACCTTTGTCTTCTGTCCTCAAACACCTTTCTTTGTCCCATCTCTTCATTCACAAAGCTCCCAATCATAGCACACCCGATACTCGCAACCAGTCAATGTCAAATAGTGTTGTTGATAATCCTCAGTCTCGTAACTCACATGTTCTCAAACCTCGTCAGCCTCTGAATCTCGTCTCCTTTTACGTGCGTACTCTCATGCACGCCAATCAACAGACGAGCCTAGCTCTCATGCTAGACTCTCTGAAGATTGATGTATGCTTCATCAGTGAAACGCGTATCCAGAATTTGAGCAGTGAAATTCAACTAACTGCTCCTGGCATCTCATCCAGGTATTCACTGCGCACTTCAGGACACGAAGAGGCTGCACCTATGGGTCAACGTGGTGTAGGAATGGTCTTCACTGAAAAGACGGAAGCCGCCCTTTTAGACTGGATACCGGTTAATAGTCGTTTATGTGTCGTAAAACTTCAGGGGTCAGTTGGTGATCGAAAGGACAGCTGTGTTAAGCACAACTTGTTTGCAGTCTCGGCATACGCCCTAACGGACTGAAGCTCTGATATGCAGAAAAATCAGAACAACAATACACTCTCCATTCTCGTTCGCTGGAGAAAAGACTTTGACACTATAGTGCTAGCAGCTGATCTTATTCCACAATATGGCAAACTTAGTGTGTCAGGAGCTTGCTCAGGGGGGCGTTGTGCTTTGCCCGCTCAAAGCACATATAACGAGGATAGGATTCTCCAGTTTTGTGCAAACAATCGGTTATTCTTGTCTAGTACGAATTTCCGACACAGCTCACGTCGCATGGCAACATGACGCCCTAACTCTACAGGTACCTCGAGTCAGATTGGCCATATCGCAGTAAGATACCGGTGGAGCAGTTATGTTCCAAACTGTAGATCCTACTGGTCTACCTATGCAGAGTCAAACCATGTATTAGTTTGATGCGATTATCCCTCCAGCTCCATGGTCATCGACACAAACCGCAAACCCGGTTACCCATACAACGTTTGTCTGATAAAGAAGTTCATCAACTATGAGCAGAAATCATCACATGGGCCAGGATCCACAACGAACATTGATACAGATGAGCATTGGGCTCATACCCAGCAGGCAGCGTACGTGGTAACAGGTTTCGCCTGTGGTTCTAGATTCGATGTCCATCAAAAACGCTCGATTTCTCAAGAGTCGCTCAGTCTAATGCAGCAAAAACGTCAGCCCCCGAACTGTAAGGACATAAATAAGATAAGAAGAAATCCACAAAATTACAAAGTTACAAAAAGACTTGAGAATTTCGCGAAAATTGGTGGGTCAAGGTAGCCGAAGAAATAAAAATGCAGCTGCTTCAGGTAACAGTCAAAGACTGTTCAAGCTTATTCGTGACACCGGTGGACCGCGAACCCCGGTCAGTGAAGCCATATGCCATAGAACTGAAGAGTCTGTTCATGACAAACAGCAAAGGCCGCGCGTTGATGGAGTTACTCTGATGTCAACAACTGCGACTCCTTGAGGAGTATCATTCGAACCCCTATCGGAAGTGGAAGTGGAGTCATGCATTCGATCATTAAAGCGTGGGAATGCGGCCGGTCTCAACGGACTTCCACTAGTTCTTTTCAAATTGGGTGGTGGTGCATTGAAGAAATCCCTTACCACCTTGCTCCGTGACATTTGGAACGAAGAGCGCATTTCGTTATCATGAGGCGAGTCACTGATTGTACCCATCTTCAAGAAAGGAATACGCAATGATGCAAGATCTTCAAGATATGGGCGTCCAACTGGCACATTGCGTAAAGCTGTGACCTTGATTAAGCGGAAGACTTTGCCTGTTTGTTCGAATGCACGGAACATGAGCAACGCGCACTAGATAGATTCACAAGAGCTGTAGCTCATTCGGCATTCGGTTTGCACCTTCAAAGTGTAAAGTGTTGTTGTAAGACTGGACAACAACGGTTTCGGGCTTGATGCTCGATGAGAAGGTGCTGAAAATTGTCGATCGCTTCACTTATCCCGCCAGCAGCGTGACGACGGAATGGACTACGGTAGTAGAAGTGAGCACGCGTGAATCCAAGGCTCGAGCGGCGTAAACTGGACTGAAGCAACTGTGGTGCTGATCTGATATTTCGCTAAAGTTAAAAAGTCCTGTGTTCTGTGCCGCACAGCGTTCAGTTTTGCTGTATAGTTGCGAGACTTGGGGCTTGTATGCAGAAGATCCTCATCGTCCTGAGGTTTTCGGCCATCCATGCTTGTGTATTATCGCTAAGATTGGGTGGAATGACCGAGTAAGCAATATTGAGGTTAGCATTCGGGTATTGGGTACTCATCATCTTCATCATCATACAGCGTTAAACAGTAGGGTGAGCCCCAATGACCACGCGATGTCTCGGTCATCAGGTGTTGAGGCACGCCAAAGTGTAAATGATACTTAAAAGCTTTGAATGTGCAGTTACTGTTAACGACGAACCTTGAAACACCCACTATAGAGTTTTGGGAGTGGTTACGATGTATGTGTACATGAATATCCGAAGCCAAATTTAAGCTCACAGAGATGCTTCACCAGAGTTCACCGTGAGATGTGTTGTTGTCTCATTCCTGCCTTTATGTTCAACTATATTATTGGCGTAGTCTCAGAGATCACGCTTTGATTAGGTGAGGACGGCAGTGCTGAACTTTTTCATGTGTCAGAGGAGATAATAAACAAGACAAAAAAGTTCTGTATTTCATCCGGAAGTCAGATATCGGGTGAAGTATCTTCCAGTAAACAAAAGGTATGCTTGGTTTTGATCAACCTATGATCGATGGCGTCCAAAAGATGCCTTTGCATTTATCAACGATTGAGGGTTCACCATAAGCAGTTAGGACAGTTCCTCAGTATGACTTCGAAGCTAGGTCACTGACGGTGGAAAACACTAAAAGATTGTTAGCATTTAAGCATCGAGGTCTTTGAAACATCGATTAAATGCGGTAGAAACGCCACATCAGCAAAGTTGACGTTAGACTAAGTGTATTGGGTAAAACAGGAACATCATCAGGTTACGGATGAACTTCCTCAGTGTGCAACGTTTGCTGAAGCAGACAGCGTTTGTAAACTGAGTAAATATGAACAGTCTAAAACACAGAAGATAGCTATAAAAAACCTGATCGGTAGATTCAACTATGCCAGTGGGGTGCATTCGGCATACCGTGTGAGGAAGGGGATTCAAGAAATTCATTTGTTAAGGGATCGAGAGCAACATCGCGAGCACTGACCTGACCCATACTCACATCAGAAGATCGCAGAAACCGGCTCGCTTCCCATGTCGGTGACTCAGAAGACGGATTTACTGGTTGTCCCAGATATTCCATCAGTCCAAGCAGAACAGAACGAAACTGCGGTCTAGTCTATCTAATTTTGAACTATAAAGGAAATAGGCTTGCTTCGAATGGACTTTGTCTGCAGCCTTTTTTTGTCTCTGTCTTCCTGGGGACATTTGCGGTCAGGTAAATAAGATAGAAGATCATCCACTCAGGGATTAGATACATTTAGAGATTTGGTGGCATGCTGCAACCAGTAGCACAGTTTTATTCGGTTATTCAACGCTATGGTTGATAGTTTCTTTCTTATTTATCCATACTCTTGATTTCAAAGTAAGGTTCCTGCAGAAAGATAGCAAAAGCAACCATCAGAAACACTGCTTAATAAATGGATATTCAAACTTTAGTGAACTGGAACATAAATGAGATGGAATTCGGTACGCGCATGGATAAACAAAACCCCCGTGAGTGTTTGGCAAACGCATTTGTAAATCTAATGCGATTATTTTTGTTGCTTGCCCTAAAATCTTGGCGGCAGACACTCGCACAGAGGAATACCGCTCCACGTTGAGCTCCAAATGAGGATATAAAAAAACAAAACAAATTCCTTCCGGCAAAAATGTTTCTTACATTCCGACATTATCAGCACGAAAATGCAAATGCTCGAACTGTCGGAAAATAAACCGGATTTATTAGCACAGGAAAATCACAAACAAGAATCACCATTCAGAAACCAAGGCCTTGAGTTTCTGTTGTTTCACATCGTCCATCTGTGTCAGATGAACACACAAGATGATGGTCAATGCAGGCTTGTCCGACGCATAAAGAAGACGGTAGACTAGAATCGCCCAAAATACCGGAACCATTAATGTGTTGATTATAATTATTATCATAATATTACAGCAAGCACCGCTTTAGGCATGGTTTCAGCATCACAAATACAAAACATGCAACGAGAACGATGAGCCAGGCCAAAAGGGTAGAAGAATAAGTTTCAGCCTCTGTACGCATAGACACCGTTAAGGCTGTCAACAACTCAATCACACACTTGGAGTATTATCAATACCCGATTAATCTGATAACGGCTTCCAAATCGGTCGTGGCAACAACCACGAGTTGCAGTATATGAATGAATAGACAAGCAATATCTATGACTACTAAAACCAAAGTAACCCGAATATTGAACACTGGTGAGTCCTGGCAACTCAACCTAAAGCAATCGTGACCGTAACACGTGGCCCTTGAGCAAGCTTTTTGTACACACTCACTTTGTCCTTTCTCTTCACGTGATCAGACCGTTCACTCACCCGAAAATTCAAACTTATTCCACAAACCAGATGATATCTCATGATATAAAAGGGAAAACAGCTGCAGTATATTACTATAATTATTATTGTTGTATCACTTACAATGGGCCTTGAGTCAAATATGGTGCCAACACAACAAATACAAAAACGAGTATCAAGGATGGGATAGCAAGTAAAAACATTTTCTGAGTCTTCAACCTCGCACATTTTTACGATTTGTGGGAGGCTATGTTCAATAATTATGGGGCTCGAGAGCTTCCTCAACTCGCCGTACAGCATTCACACTACTGGCTTTGGTTATGAGCCATATCCGTCAATGTATCTAACGAACGATAGTCCTCATCCGTTGAGCCCTAACCGAGGAGTTGGGACGAACCAGCTGAGGTTAGTGCTGGTGTCAGCTTCCTCAAACTCCTACGCCAGGTCATAGTCTGACGGTCATGTCGCAGCTGCCAGTTACACTCAGGAAGCACACATGGGGTAAGGAGTGCCAGAAGATGGGCGAGCATGCGTAAAATGTGTCCGAGTCGCCAGAGCCGACTATCTCAGTCAGCGTGTGGCTATCTACACCTGACAAACGGTGACAAGGTTTATTATTGCAAAACACGGTGTTCCCACCAGGCGCAAGCAACTATCCGGAGACATTGTTGGTCGAATATCGAGCGACGTCGGCGCAAAGTGGTCAGGATTCATAGATGTAGCATAAAAAATTGCGCATTACAGACCCGTTCCTTCAACGAGAGACGGGTGTTGTAGAGGGGCCACAAGTGACGCAGGTTGACAATAGCTAGACTGGAATTCGTGATTCGTGAACAGATCTCCTGTCCACCACCACCTCCAGCCGCAATGCATCTCCCGAGGTTGCTGACTAAACGGAAGCGTGCATCACAAAAGTGATATGACTTCCCCGAAAAACGTCTTACATTTCAAGCATTTCGAAATTACCCATTAATTTGAATTTGTATTTTATCATGCCTTGGATGCATTGATCACATAAACGTTTTTCCTCCCTGATTGGTTGGTCGACCCTGTAACGCATTGGCATTGACTGCCATTCGATTGTAAGTGTTGGTGTCTGTTTATGCACTCACTGAGCATCGGCTGATCGGGTTTCTCTCCTCCTATGCCTGTGCAGATCGTGCAGATGCAGCACCGATGGAAGAGCGCTGTGTCCAGTACACATCCGACGTTTCCGCTTACCTCTTTGTCCGTGTCGAGCCACCGTCATTGTTATCGTCGTTCCTGACGTGATGCGGTCGCGCTCGTCACCGTGTTACACCCCAGCTAACTATCGACTCCCAAGGTTGGTCCGATCCATCTCAGCAAAATCTACATAGGCAGCCAAGTTCAACGCTCCCCGAACCACACCGTTTGAGTGACCTATGAACTTCTGTCCGACAGCACATTAACCTGTGTTCTCGTTCGAGCTAGTGGGTGGCCTAGCCTTGACTACTGAACTTCTACTACTGATCAGATATTCCGGTCCAAGGGAAATTTGCTGTTCTGATACTAGTCAAGGGGACTCGGTGTATTGGTAGCTAAAGACACATCACATTTGGAGACAGGAAAACTGACCTTTGGCAAAAACGGACCCGAATGAGACTCATTTGAAAATGATGATGAAGGCGCAGATGCCAATTACGGATGGAAAATGTAAATATGAACAACCACGCCACCGTCAATCTATAAGTCAGCCCCAAAGAATAGCCGTAAGAATGACTAGAACATATGTTTCAACGTGCGATTGTTTGCTCCAGTATGTAGACAAAATACGACCAGTCAGAGGTGAATCAAGCCTGTCCTTTATCGAAAGGCTACACCAGCGACCATCCGAATGCTTACCTTTACTTTTATGCGTATAGCTCTTTCGAGAGGATGAGCCGGCATCATTCAAATCCCATGAGCGACGATCAGATGCGAGACCTGAACACAGGGAAATCCAGTTCTGTTTCCAGTTGCGAACGCTGTGGACAAACTGAAATCCTAATCGCTCAACGTCCAATTTGACAGTACTGGCCCATGTTTTCAGTTGTCCTCCAAGGCGACAGCGCCGTCCTGGACATGGAACAGGAGAGAGGCATTGTTTTGAGACATCCGTGTCTGGATGTCACAGGACATGTCCAAACCACTACAATCGTCCGCGTTGGGGGAACACCGACAGCTTTTCGATATCGAAGCACTGTTATCTTATTGTGTCGTTTGAAAGCAAGTCGTGCCAAGCCATTTTCAGGATCTGTTGTAGACAACCACTGGTCAAACACTACCAGCTTTCTGATGTCCTCGACGCGTAGTGATCACATCTCGCAACCGTAGTTCAGTATTGGACGGTGAGCGACCCGGAAGACTTCGGTTCGGAGTCTGATTTCGTTGCGCGCCCAGAGTGCATCACGAAGCTAGAGAAACGCAACCTTGGTAGCCCGAAAATCAATAAAACAAACGGCACTCGTTGCTCAAACGTGTACCGATGTTCTACACTCTACGGAGGGTGGATGATTGATCCACGCACCCTCTACAACGACGGAAGCCTCCTTGATTGCGACGTATGCGCACGTCCCACACCGCTGAGAAGCGGCTCAACAAAAACATGGAACAGATTATGGCGAATACGTCCACTAAACTGATGTCGCGGTAGTGTGCACATAGTCTTGTAGCCATCCTTTGGAACAAGGCGTAATACTGAAGTTCTCCAGTCTGTTGGGAACTGTTCTTTTACCCAGATTGAGCAAAAAAAGGTGTACAGTGGCTCAAGCAACGTCGAAAGACACGACTTATGTATCTTCGGTGCACTGCCGTTTTCTGCAGGGACACTCCGGCTTTTCAACTTGTCTATCACATCGGTGATATCGTATAGGGTTGGTACGTTGCTATTAACGTCACAGATCTCGCGCCGGATTGCCGGGATATGGTTCACAGCACTCGCCGCGAGACGGTTAAGTAGACGTATGATAGATCGTAACCTAATTATGCTCCTTCTCAAATTGGTCAGATTTAATCAAATCGGTGATTATTAAACCTGATGAGTCGCTTGCTCATCAATATGACTGATAACGTTTTACCAATTAGGTCAATCACTTTTGTTTCTGCCTCCTCAGTTTGTACGAGTCAACTGGTAAACGGGTGGATAATAAAAATGGACAACTAACATCGAATAGAACTAGACAGATCACGGAGTGAGATAGCAGCAACCAAGAGGATTTCATTTATCCACTTGGACTTATATATATATATATATATATATATATATATATATATATATATATATATATATTATATATATATATATATATATATATATATATATATATATATATTCCACTCTCCGGCAATGAACAGAAGGTCACATCTGTGGACGCGATTGATTAACTCGTGGAGGTTGTTGTAGAATTCATCTTTCAATCTGCAGTCCTCCGAGATGGCCGGAGCAAAGTATAAAAAATGTGCTCATTTACAAGAGCCCTCACGACGAGACTGTACCTTGATGTGGTGTGATGGCTTGCATATCTCCATGACCCAAAGAGCCGCGTAGGAAGGCTTACTTAAACCGCAGATGCCATCATGCCTGACATATGTCCCTGAAAAGGGCACTGGAATGAATAAACGTGAAGAGAAGCTGTTTACCGGTCAAAAAACCTCTACTACTTGGACTTAAGAGTGGAGTGCCTGGTGTTTCTCTCGACGGTGGGAAAAGTAATCGCACTTCACTGGGTAGCTATCGCCCGCCTAAGTTAGGCAGACCACGGCCACGTTCTGCTTGCTCGACTGAGTGCATGGGGCCGAGGAATGAATCGAAAAGTGGATCGATAACAAAGCACCAGCGAAGACAGGACAGAATGCACACAACGATCACGCCTCACGTGGCAGACCAGAATTTCCTTCACGGGTGGTTCAGTCACGCTGCTGTATTGGGTTAACGCCCCGCTACCTTGTGAATCAGATTTTTGAGTCAAAGGCTCCAGTTAGGGTTCCCAAAGAAAAACTCCCTTTGTAGTGTGATAAGCTGCGAAGTATGACTTATCAAAAATTCTCCAGCAGTACATCGGGAAACATTTCTTATCTCTCTGATCTTCATACTTCATATCCCAATTCTGAACGGATACGTGAGACCACAATGAGTCGTAACCGTGTACTTTTAATTATCGGTAAGGGTTACAGTCTAGAAACAGAGGAAAAACAGAATCAATTCTCTGACCTAAGCATTCTCTTCACTTTGCCGCTTTCAACGTCCGCACATTTTGCCAAATGGGGCAACAGGCTGCCCTAGCTAGAACTCTTGAAATCTTTAAAATGCACGTGTACTGTGTCCTCGAAGCACGCATACAAAACTCAACTTCAGTGTTAACACTTCGTTCCCCACACAAGCTCGGCTTCTCGTTACATTTTCCGCGTGTCGGGCGATTCAGTGTCTTGTTCTCGTAGTCAGGCTGGCGTCGGCATCGCACTGCTCGATTGCATCCCAGTCATCTATCCTCTGTGGGATGATAACCATCCATCAATTTTCCAAGCAGAATCATCCACCGGGCTGTCGATGCAGTCAAGTGCCCAGGATCCAGAGGGGTGATGGATAGAGACTAAGCAGGCTCTATTTGAAGTTGCAAGTATCAACAACCAGACACACAAAAACGATGGATACCTGCATCCTCAGTTGCACTGCTAGATGCGCACAGATCGGTACCTCCGGGTTCCAGATACGATGAGGCACGGAGACGCCTAAAAGGTAAACTCATTCGAAGCCTGATAACGGACTGTTTTTTAATCTTAAAGCAACCTTCGACTCAGTCGACCGTACAGTTCTCTGGCGCTGCTTCTTGTTGAAGGGTGTACCCGAGAAATTCACTTTCATCATGAAGTCCCTCAACATGTATGGCCGAAACCGAGTTCGAGTTTATGATGATCTCGCATTTGAGTTCACCAAGAAAAAGTGTACGTCAGGACTGCCTCCTCTCTCCTTTTCTTTTTATCTTTGTGATTATTATGGTTTTAGATACCGCACTTTTGTCAGATGAGGATAGTGGCACTGAACTTTTCTCAGGTGGAATGTACCAGACCTTGAGTATGCTGATGACATAGTTCTTCCAGGTGAAGACTCCATTGAGTGGCAAGTTTTTTCAGACAACTTGACGGAATGAGTAGCAATGCCCGAGTCTGACAGGAACACCTTGTTAGCAATGCTGAGGTTCAGCGGAGAGTCTAAGGTTCACGAACCAAACCACTAAGTGAAAAACAAACTCATCAGGCTTAGATGGTAGGGGCATGTGTTGCGCATATCCCCTGACAGGATTCCTTGGCGCGCAATGTTTCCCGAGGCCTGTAGTGGTTGGAAGATATGGCTAAGCGCCGCAATCAGTGGCGCTCTTGTATCCGTAACCCTTCTTTATCGACTTGACACCAATATTTGTAATTCTCATACTCTTGAGATTTTTTATTACCTATTGAGGAAGCAAAGCCATCGTATCTAGTGCATAGTTATTGATTGTCTAAAATGAAATGATTTACTGGAACGTGACTTTCGGCTAAAAGTCGCTGCCCCATCAAGGTTTTGAAAAAAAACCTTTTTGGCTGACACTCTACCCTTCCGCCAATCCGACCGACGGGCCGATCGGGTACTGTCACGCACACGCACGCACGCATTCCACTGGTCTTTTCCGTCTCCCTCCGTTTGGCAAAAGGTGCGTTGTTAAACTTTTAAACACCATAGAACCCCGCGCTGTCTACCATCTTCTGTAACTCATGTACGATTTTTTATTGTGCATACATTTTCTTATTGGTATTCACATAATGATAGATCCTACTGTCTGTTTCTAACCAAGAATACCGTTCTATCACAACTGAAAGCACGTACCACGTGGAACTGCGTTAGAACCAGTTTTAACTGCTCTGACCATCTCCAGAATGCACCTGCCAGAGGCTGTCCTAAACACTGATTCGCTGCCCGTTCGTTGATCATAAACGTATTCGATCCGCCTTCACGATTTTCAATCGGCCGCCATACAACTAAAATTGCGTAGGATCGAGTGACCAGTACAAGTAGGATCTATAAACATTTAGGATTTTACATTAGTTTACCCATGATTGCGCAAGTGTAGTGGAACGGGACTTACTCCACAGCACCCGAAGACCCAATCCACAATCAGGAATAAACAACAACCTCATCCTCGACGCTTCAAGTGAAGAAACGCATACGGTTACAGTAGGACAGGACATGCACACAAAACGCAAAATTACAACTCACAAAATCCAAGCGACGCGCATGGCTAAGTCGATTGAGAGAATAAGATATTCCTCATGGTTAAATTACAAAACTCCTATAAACTACTTCACATCTACACGAATTATTCTGGGGTGTCATATATGAGAGAATTAGTACTACCGAGGCTACCACATTTTATCACATGGCAGGCTCAGATGACTACCGACCAAAGACCAGCAACACATCACGACGCTCACTGTATGAACAACAGGTTGTGCACCAACCGCAGCAATCGCAAACGAACTCACCATCCATCAACTTCTTCCGTTCGGCCTGTAGATCAACGATCAGCCTCTGTAACTCGTGCACATTAGTTTCGTGTTGTGCAGTATTCTCGCGAATCTCTTTAGAGACGGGAAAATCCAATGATCATCACGACGAATAATGAAAGAGAAAGAAATCATAACGATGTTTTGAAGAAAAAAACAAAACAGATATATCTGGTACAAGCGTCGACGTTAACCGATTTTATCTTCGACTAGAAACACGAGAAGTCTTCTCCTTCAATGAATGCCTCAGATTTTCAGTTCTATCTATCTAACAATTTCACCCAACAAAACAGGGAACAAAACAGCAGCAAAGGAAGAATAAGACAAATCGAGATACTCAGTTCCTCATGCGAAAAACCCTCATTTTCTCTTGACCATATTTCCCCATTCAACAATATTGCTCTCACAGAGGAGTTCCATGATTTTCTCTATCACAGTTATGAAAAACCACAATGGGGTAATCATCGCGAATCTTAATATCCTCTACAAACGTCGTGCATGGTTTCGAAGTTATTTGAACAGACGGTTTATTAGACAAGAAGAAATACGGCACTTACCATCTAACAACTTTGTTCGTTCCGATTGCAGTTTCTCAACTGTTCTTTGCAGTTCACGTTCTTTCGTCTCATATAACTCCGCCCCTTTCGTAATGAGAAAATGAAAGGAACAATTTACAAACCGGAGTAGTTCCACCACTTTACATTAACCCGTCTCCAATAACTGGAAAAATGCTGCTGAATAATTCGTGTAGTACGATACTCCAATGGTATACGGAGTGATTCATCCTGCAGTACCAACGATCAACTCACCAACGAAAACCATGGATACACACTTCTGACGATTGCTGAAAAGAATGAAACAGTTGTGCACCGTTTCCATAGTTTTCAATGGTAACTTCAGCGTGGATACTGCATGATGAATCAATTCATACATGATTATTTGTCGTTACCAATTACTACTTGCATGAATTGTATACATTTCCTCATTCTTACTTTTGACAACGAATTCAACTATCTTCTTGTTAGTGTTGTTGATGTTGTTGTTACCATGAACATTTATACAACAATGCTGTGGTTCAAAAAAATTACGCATAAACTAGTCCAATTGTTTAATGCTCTTATTTCCAAATAGCTGCATTCTGTGCAATCCCTCGCTTTTATACTTCACGCCACACCATTACAATGACTGCTCCATCAAAGTCGAGCGGTGAGCCTCAAATGAGTGGAGAATAAATAAGTTGCGGGGTATAGTAAAACAAGTACTCGCAGAGCAGTATGTCACTGATGGTGGTATGTGGTGCTGACATGGTTGTTTACGTGTCTTGTAAACTATCCTCGGTTGTCCAATCCGGACACAACAGAGCTGTATCCTATCGAGAGCGTCCCCAGGTCGCGGATAGGGCGACTGTCACTCTCGCGGTTAACCGTGAACAAGGTAAACTCATCAAATAAGCGGTCGTCAACGCCCAGCGGCAGTCCTCGGGGATGCGGTGGGATTTTTCCGTGGTTGGCATTCTCCACTCCGAAACGTCACAAATCTGCTGACAGCACCGTGGCACAATGAGTGTGACCCATGAGATACAACTAATTTTGCCGTGCTCTACATTTTCACTTCTGTCCCCGCGTGTTACCGATCTCCAGTGGAAAATCGATAAATGAAATTCGGTTGTGAAGATCAACCTGAGTGCTCCAAAATCGTCAAGCGTATCCATCAGAAAAGTGAAATAAACACACGTGAGCGAATCCAACTGGCCTTTTGATCGATCGATAATTTACGTATCATCGTGTCGCCTCCATGGGACAGAACTGCCACCAGTCTACCATACACGCATTGCAATTCATACTTTCAGTTTTATACAGGTGAACAAATCAGTTTTGAACACTGGAGAGTTACGTCTCGCCAAATGTTCGGATAACGGATGAGGTGTCGTCGCGTACATAAAAGCCACGTTTGGATTTTGCCAACCTCGGTCATCTGTGGCGCCGGCGTGTTATCTGACTGACTGTCAGTAGTCGACTGTAAACTGCGTCAGTTAGATCTGTTCTTTTATAAGGCTCAGAAACGTGACCATTAAGGGTAAAAGGTAGACGAGGATTGTCGGCGCTTGAGCATCGATGTCTTCGTAGTATAGCTTGAATGTGGTGGAAACACCGTAGCAACAATGCTGAGGTTAGACGTAGGGTGTTGTGAACCAAAGGTCAGTCAATGGAATAAGTACTGAATCTAAACGGGTAAAGACATTTAAGATGTGTGTTACACATGCCCACCGTTAGACTTCCTCGATGTACACGGTTCCACGAGGCAGGTAGTGACTGGAAGGTAGGTAGAAGTTGTCAGTGGATGACATGGCGAAAAGGTGTGAAAACCTTGACCAGCGAACTTGGCAAAATGGGACTTATCAGGCTTCCAGGTTGGGGTTTACGAGATTCATTTACCAGATGGCTGGAGACATTAAGTGATATAGATAGGTGTTTCAGTCATTTGTTTCTTGGGTGGCCAAAAAAGAGACCTACATATCTCTCCCGTACAAGGGAGAATCAATAACACGGCTTATTACACAACGCATCCAAAATGCATTACATAGAACATACTTTGCCGCTGCACTGCGTTTTCACTCATTCGCACGGCTCCTCGCCAAGCCCCTATTCAAAGATAGTTATTCAGTCGATAGGTTTCTAGCAGACGTTGTTACGTTTACGCAACTGGAATCTTGAGATTTAAACTATGTGTAGTTAAGACTGACAGTTAAGACAATCTTTCACATGCCTACAATAAACACCGACGGTGATGCATTCGAAAATGTTATTGCAACACAGCACACGGGAATGGCATGAATTTATTCAGTCTTTATTTATTTAAGC
Source organism: Fasciola hepatica (assembly GCA_948099385.1). NCBI lineage: Eukaryota > Metazoa > Platyhelminthes > Trematoda > Plagiorchiida > Fasciolidae > Fasciola > Fasciola hepatica. The sequence goes on along the minus strand of CANUEZ040000057.1, from coordinate 475,470 downwards.
TGATTCCATACTGCGCTACAGGTAGTTGAATTTGTGCAACCTTCGTTGCAAAGGCGAAATCAACCGAGCAATTTAAGCGATAAACTACCGGGATATGGAAATGTAAATAACTTGGAAGCACATGAATTGAACAAAATTATATTTAGAAAGACATCCTATCTAAAGAGATCGGTAGAGGTCGATTTCTAATCAAAATGGTTTCATAGTTGTGCCAATATATTTTTTATCACATTCTGCTCCATGAGTGCGGCGAAATGGATATGTCCGCTAGCCTCCGAGACACACTGCACCACTGGTGATAACCAACAAGCAGACCTTGAGATTTGGAATGGAGAAACACACAACGTCCAAAAAGGTCATGCGTGTTAACGAGCCAGGTGACAGTGGGGATTACCGTTCGCGACCAAATTGACCGGCGGTGACGAAATTCGAAGTTCAAAAGAAATCGTCTCATATTTGGCTCATATATATTGGTTTAATAATGCATCCTAATATTTGACAATCTAGCTTACCAAAAAAGGGAAATTTGAGCTTGCATGAAAGTGAAGGTAACATCTGTGGTGTGACAGACATTTTTTATGCCGCAAGTGTTCATCGGCCGTCTATAATCATTAGTTTCGATTAGAATTGTATGAGCAGATAGGCAGGCCGACAGAAATGGACATAAACACAAGGAATCCGCAGAATAAATAGCCGGATTCAAACGGGAATGCGAAACTTCCTGCGTAACCAAAAGTAACTAAACACAGTGATTCCAAGTCACTTACCATCCGCTTGACGCTTTAACAAGGCTTTTAATCGGGTATTCTCCAACTGTAAATGGCTGACCGATTCTTCCTTTAATTGCATTTGTTTTTCCGTTTCCATTAGTGCTAAACAGCAGTATAAGGATGGGGGAAATTTGTAAAGCTGAATCACCGAAAGACCGGTTAATCAAAACTTATTGCGCACATTGTAAAGTAACTTTTACAGTCATTACTCACAGGAAGAACCCGCTAAAAAACAAACAACTAATCAGCACATAAGCAGATTATCTTTATATATATATATATATATATATATATATATATATATATATATATATATATATATATATATATATATATGAAACCCCATGAACGCACTGCACGGCTGTTTTATCTTTGTTGGGATTGATCAGCAGTGCACATTCACCGAGCCCCAGTTGGGTGTCGAACCCGGAGTGAACAATTGTGAGTCAAACACCTAACCATCAGGCTATCTGATCCGGCTCACAATGGTTTGTTGAACATCAAAACTACATGATACGGTAAGCGCCCTTCTATCGCTGGCTTCAGTGAGGTACTAAACCGTGGATGACTTATATGTAGGGCCTTAATTCCAGCGAACAGCCTTGTTGTTGGAAGTTTGACTCAATTTTTGAAGTTTCTGAAACAGAGTATAAAAGAGTTCTGACTGAATCATTATAACTACAGTTCAAAGAATACGTACCGCAGAACAAGTGCAAATGATTCAACGAAATTGAACGATTGACTTGCAAAAAAGGTCATTTGCACTAGAACGATGCATGCACAGCTGTCGTTTAACAACGATAACGTTGTGCGCCGGACCAGGGGTGGACCAGAATCTGTGACAAGTCGCACAACTCCTCCTAAAACTTACTACTCACACATAAGAACATGGGTGTGGCAAGCCTTTTTTGTTACCTCCAACAGTATTCATCATGTTGATGGTATTTGCGGAGCACAGTGTGTGGAAGGGACAGAACACTGGCTGTCTTCCGAATAAGTGAACGCCCGTCAACGAACCTCGCATTGCTTGGTACCAAGCTATTTGAAAGTCCCATCACAATCCACCTGCTGGATATCAAAGCGTTCCTTGTCGTTATGCGATCTCGGAATCCATGAATGATTTGTCGAGGCCGTAACTATTCACAAACTTAAACCGGATTTATGTATACAAAAGAAGTTTGTGACGCGACTTCTTCCGCCATGAAAACTGTCACACAACCACCCACCTCTCTCCCTAGTTTCCATGGTTGATCCAACCCACAAACAAATCACATAACATCACCTCATACACCAAACACAACGATCACACATGATTAATCGGCCATTTATCTCCTGGAGTGACCCATTTCACACTTTCGAGTGCTATACAAGCTTCGTACATTCGATCCGTTTACTGGTTAGGATACACTATCTATTTGCTTGTGCGCTGGCCGTTGACCGAGAGCAAACGAAGTGTATGACCAGAATATAATTCTGGTCACATTTATTCTCACAGTTCAAACGAATCATGGGAAGCGGATATTTTATGTCCCCTTTATCTGTACGAAGGAATTCTGCATTGTATTTCATATCACTGACAGAAGTAATGCCGGAAAATGTGTTAAATTCGTCATTCATTGTGCACGGTGCTGATCCAAATGCATCAGAGGCTGCTGACCGCAGGAAAGAAAGTAAAAACTATTTACGTGAGCTCGTGCCACCATGTTCAAAGTATATATTATTTTCCGGGCAACAGTCTGCTGGTTTACCTTTATTCTTGATATCTCACTCAGCATTTTAGGCAATGAGTCCACCAATCTAGTTATTGATTATTAGTTATCTTGTGCTTCATTACGTGCATCCGTTTCACTTCCGAAGTCCAATGTGGAGAAGCTTCTTTCGGTTTATTTTTCAACATTAGGAACGCATTTCCAATCCTATTTAAATTGGGAAGCACTGTAGGAAACTGCACCTGCGAAGTGATAACGGTTTCGCTAGTTTGAAAATACATCGCAAATGAATAGACGTGTTTACATGCAACAAGTAATCAACTTCCTCTGGGGTATGACGCGGAACATTATCCTGAAACAAGACAGCTTTTCTACCGGAACTTCTGATCTGACCGCCAGGGGAACACTCGTTGTGGTGCGTTCTTCAGGATGTCAAGTATGGCTGTGAATTACTGCAGACCACATGAAAAACGGGGAATGGCGTAGCAACAAAAAATGGACCGGCACAAATAGATTTCAATGGCCTGAATAGTCCCACAATCATGGTAACTTTAGGACAAGACGCCGGAGAGCGAACAGCTGTTTTCAATTAATCCTATACGTGGTCTTAGAATTCATTTGGATGAGGTGACTCAACATCTTGGGTGATGTTCCTCAATGCGTTGAGATAAACGCCTAGCCGTGCGACCTATGTAGGACGCGCCGCATTCGCACCTGAACGAGTAAATGATCATGAGACAGGTCAGCTCAGGCAGTTTGTCTTTTACCTGCATGCTGATCACTGGAGAGGTGGAGAATATGTATTTCAGTCTAGCGGCTGCGAACGTCGAATTTACAGCTGTCCTAAGTGTTTTTGTCAATCGTTCTGCGTGTATATCCCCCTTGAACGATACTGTAAGGAAAGATTTCTTCTCCGATGCGCTTTAGTTTTCCATTTTCAAGTTTGGCCACGAAAATGCCTGCTAGCAATGGGCCTAGTGGGGAATCCTTGGCGATGCCGTCTCTTTGTCGGCAGAACCATCCGTTAAACAGGAACTGAACGTTTAGCGTACAGATCTGTGCGCGCCGCGTCCAGATGGAAAACTAAAGCGCATCAATGAAGGTTTTATTCATTACAGTCGATTCATGGATGACATATTTCGTTCATTAGACAAAGAATGTAACGTACCCAATGTTTCATACCGTCCTACTAACTTTACTGAGAAGTCTATTATACCCACGAATCATCTCAGTTTATTAGCACAAAACATTATTTAGATAGGAAGAAACAATCACTGACACCAATCGCTGCAACGCAAACCAACTGGTTCATACTTGAATTAAGTAGCCTGTCTTCTGATTGGTTGATTGGCCACACGACCAGCTACCACTTGACGGGATCCGTTCGCGTCTCATCGATCCGCTATCTTGTCACTGGCGTATCCGCTGCCACAATCACTGACCTGAATTCTGGACAGGCGATGACATGGTGATTACTGACAGGACATGGCTGACTATCGACCATGAATAAGCACAAACCCTCACATCCTTCCTTCTTTGATAAAGATGGATGCATCTGGTTCTTCCCGGTTCATGTGGACCTTTACCATTCTCTGTGACGTTGGCATTTCGCTTGTGTATGCGCCTTGTGCTCCTTTGATTAATCATCCTATCCAGCTGCATTTGGCATGGGCGAAGCACCAAAAACCGTAAGGAACGTTGCTCTTTCCATCAATGGGATCTTTCTGAAAAGTCCCGAAACCATATTTCTTTCCCTTCTATCAGTTCTGATAGGTCTTGTGCTCTTTTTTTACTTGGTCTCACTGCTAGTTTTGCAGATGATCTCATTGTTTTATATTTCTTTGGAACGTAAGCGTCCCATTCTTCTTTGACAGACTCAATATTCTCTGTGTGTGTCGTTAAAGTCAATTTCCGTGAAGACACTTGTCATATCCGAATTTGGGTGTGCATTGTCAGTATTCTCAGTGATCGCGTTGTTCGTTTCATATGATTGACTCAAACAGTAGTTGTGCAGTTCCTGTAGCACTGTTTAAGGGTCTTCTCGGTCTTCATTCTCATCAAAAGTAAACGTGAACAAAACACGTCTGACTTCATCACCCAGACAGCACCTAAGCATTGCTATCTGATACTCATTCGATTCCAAATATAATTCCGTGAGCACATCGAACTCAAGATAGTTCTGTTTCCATAACTCCCACTCTTCAGGCAAGGTATTTTGATTCGTCATTTGCAGCGGCGCCGGAAGCGGTATTGTCAATGCTCTTGATATATTTGTTTGCAGAGTCCGGAAAATTTGCTCAACGGAGACTTTGCGAGATGAACTTAGTTTTGCTCAACAAGCTTCGCGAGAGAATGGCTACCCCAAAAAGTTTATCCAAAAGAGCGCAGAACTGAAGTTACCTGCAGAGTGGTCTCCAGGCATACAAAAAAGGAACCTTTCCTTACAGTATCGTTCAAGGGGGATATACATGCAGAACGATTGACAAAAACACTTAGGACAGCTGTAAATTCGACGTTCGCAGCCGCTAGACTGAAATACATATTCTCCACCTCTCCAGTGATCAGCATGCAGGTAAAAGACAAACTGCCTGAGCTGACCTGTCTCATGATCATTTACTCGTTCAGGTGCGAATGCGGCGCGTCCTACATAGGTCGCACGGCTAGGCGTTTATCTCAACGCATTGAGGAACATCACCCAAGATGTTTGAGTCATGGGAAAGCCGGTGTGTAAAATACTTCGATTCTAGGCCATTCGGTGGACAGTGGCCACAAGATCGACCCTGAAATAGCGTTCAAAGTCATATATCGAGTTCCATCCAATGGATCAAAAGTAGCATGACGTCAATTCCTGACCATCGCAGGGGCAATCGCCATTCGCCGACTCAAGCCTGATCTAAGCGCAGAAAAGCGATTAGTCCAGGCTCTCCAGCTCTCCACAATTTATGCCACTAATCTCACATCAGACCACCGAGGACAAATCTGAATTCCTGAAAGAACGGTTAATCGGAACGATAAAAAGGCTTCCAGCACAAAGGGACTGAGAACGACCGGACGGTAAATGACAGCGGGGACTGCTCAAAAACTGATATTCAATAAGCAGAATCAGAACACATGTGACCAAAAACCGGGACCAATCACAATGGGCTGAATCCATGTTAGTAAACAGACGGAAACAAGAGATAGACGTGTTCCGCTACAAGCAGTGGGATGTAGAGAGTGCGAAAAAAAAAACCAGGATTTTGATAGCAGATTAGATAACTGGACAGGAGACTAGCAGACTGATCGAAAGGACAGAACAATATGTTTCAGCTTCTGTACGCATAGACACCGTTAAGGCTGTCAACAACTCAATCACACACTTGGAGTATTATCAATACCCGATTAATCTGATAACGGCTTCCAAATCGGTCGTGGCAACAACCACGAGTTGCAGTATATGAATGAATAGACAAGCAATATCTATGACTACTAAAACCAAAGTAACCCGAATATTGAACACTGGTGAGTCCTGGCAACTCAACCTAAAGCAATCGTGACCGTAACACGTGGCCCTTGAGCAAGCTTTTTGTACACACTCACTTTGTCCTTTCTCTTCACGTGATCAGACCGTTCACTCACCCGAAAATTCAAACTTATTCCACAAACCAGATGATATCTCATGATATAAAAGGGAAAACAGCTGCAGTATATTACTATAATTATTATTGTTGTATCACTTACAATGGGCCTTGAGTCAAATATGGTGCCAACACAACAAATACAAAAACGAGTATCAAGGATGGGATAGCAAGTAAAAACATTTTCTGAGTCTTCAACCTCGCACATTTTTACGATTTGTGGGAGGCTATGTTCAATAATTATGGGGCTCGAGAGCTCCTCAACTCGCCGTACAGCATTCACATTATGGGTTTGGCCATTAGTCACATCCCCAATAGGGGAGTGGGAACGTACCAAATGAGACCAGTGCCAATGTCAACTTCCTTAGTACCCTACGCCAACTCATGAATCGACCACCAAGTCGAATCTCCCAGCTACACTCATAAAGTATAAATGGGTCATGAAATGACAGAGAATGTTTAGAACGTGTCCTCAAGTTGGACACAGAATGAAGCGAGGCACGAAATGAAAAAGAACCAACAACGAGTAATGAGTGAGAATCACGAAGGTAAAGAAAGAGCTCACGTACAAATACGCCATTGACCGTAACACCGAGCTATACAACTTAATGTCTCCAGCCATCTGGTAAATGAATCTCGTAAACCCCAACCTGGAAGCCTGATAAGTCCCATTTTGCCAAGTTCGCTGGTCAAGGTTTTCACACCTTTTCGCCATGTCATCCACTGACAACTTCTACCTACCTTCCAGTCACTACCTGCCTCGTGGAACCGTGTACATCGAGGAAGTCTAACGGTGGGCATGTGTAACACACATCTTAAATGTCTTTACCCGTTTAGATTCAGTACTTATTCCATTGACTGACCTTTGGTTCACAACACCCTACGTCTAACCTCAGCATTGTTGCTACGGTGTTCCCACCACATTCAAGCTATACTACGAAGACATCGATGCTCAAGCGCCGACAATCCTCGTCTACTTTTTACCCTTAACGGTCATGTTTCTGAGTAGCAGTGTACGCTGGACCGTTGACGGCCAATCAAATATCACGCCGGTTCCACAGATGACCGAGGTTGACAGAATCCAAACGCGCTTCCAGTATACGCGACGACATCATTTGGTTAGGTGTAACTGCCCAGACAACAAAAATTTTCTACTTTAACTAGGAGTTTCCTTGCCAATATAGGATCTAATGCACCACTAACTTCGTCCTGCAACAGCATCTTACACTCTGAATGCGCAAAACGTATCCCAAACATTGCCTTACTGCTGCTTAAATCTTCTAGAAAAATGTACAGCCTAACTGGATCGTCACTCAGAAGAGCAATATCGTCCGTGTATTCCAAATCAGAAGGCTTACTACCGTAGCAAAGATCGATGTCGCTATTCTCATATGAGGATAGGGCCACCACAAGAACTGTTTCAGGTACAAAGTTGAGGAGGAAGCGCGATAGAGGACAACGCTGGCGAACACGACTTCACGAGGTGAACTCATATGGAAAATCATCGTAAGCACGAAATCGGCTTCGGCTGTTTGCATACAACCATTGGAAAAGAGAAATAAATTTATCTAGCACCCGCTTCTCCGCTCTAAGATTAGTTGACAGTAAAGATGTAGTCGATACCGCCCCGACCGGAACTGGAATCGGCTTGATTCTCAGGTGAACTACTTTCCCGGACGTTGGACAATCGTTGAAGAACAATCCCGACGAGCATTTTAATGAAATACTTACCACGCTAATTCCTCCGTATTTTTCACGAGAGGACCTGTCGCCTTCCTTGTAGATTGATATAATCACTGATTTATACTATTTCCTGGGAATCTGCTAATCCAAAATACAGGAGAAGTTTTAGTAATTCCGAAACCAAAGCTCCACCCTTGAAAAAAGATGGAGACAATCCATTCGGTCTCGCAGATCTGTACCTTTTCAAGTAACCTATCTCTCGGGTAACCTCCATTTTTGATTAAAGAGTGAAATCTAGCCGCACCGGTTCTATGGAATGTATACTTGGAAGGCATGCAAGGCTTCCTTTCCGATTTGGGTCCTGGACAGCCGGCCGCATCGATAATTGAGACAGTACTGTCTGAAAGGAAGATCACCGGTTATCATCTGGATGTAACTACGCAAGACGGGTGGCTTTAGTAGTGGTGCGACCACGGACGAAATGTAGAGTCGATTACACACCAAGGCGCGTTCTGAATCCACAAGAGTACACCAAAATGAACGACAATCTTCAATTGACCCATACCAGTGGTGACCAATGACGTTTAATCTGAGTCCAACGCTGTGAAGACGTAGGGGGACGCTATGTGAGTCTATGCCGCTTCTTATTGCAGAAATTCGTACCCGCCAGAGACAATCTGTGGTCAGAACACAGCTGGATGAAACGATCGCCGCTGTCACTACGATCGGCCGGGATAACAAACCGGCCTCCAATGTGCCTCTCGGAATCCCAAAATCATTGAACTTGGGCGTTGAAATCCCCAGCAATGACCACGCTTCGAAGCAGCTGAGACAAATCCCGATAGAATTCGTCCTTGATTTCAGAAGAACTGTATTCAGTGGGTTCCACAAAATTGAGGTAAGTTGTGTGTAATTGTAATGATCGTTCCCTGAAGTACATGTAGATTACCGACTCGCCTTATTTGACTTTATGTTTCGGGTTCGTACTCTACAAGCAACTCAATCACTGGAAAGCGGTCTAGTTACAGTGACAAGTGTTCACTAGTGTCGACTTCATTTTTTCCAGGGCTTCCTTAGGTGCTGGTATTATTCCAACATTATGGGAGTAAAGAGTCTCAGAGTGCACTTCATAATCAAACTTGTCACGCTTTCTGGTGGGGATACAGAACTCAGGACCTAGTGACAGGGCCTCATTCATGCGATCACCCAAATCCGAGCTAAAACAATTGCAAACATACCGACTGGGTTGATTCGGGAAAACACACTGAGGAGTCTTGGCCTGAATCCCTTTCGTCAATTCTTCCTATTTTGTCTTCGTTCGAGATTCTATGACAGTTCCGGCGTAGCTGAGAAACTTGACTTTTAAGTCTCCATTTATACAATCCATGAAATGTTGACGTTGTGAAATATTCCGTTCGTATTCCGAAAGTTTAGAGCGCAAAGTATCACAGATTTAACACGCAACGACATAACGTTTTGCTTTTTGGATAGATGTGACTTCGTTGGAGAGATTTCCAATAACGTTTCGGATACTGATTTCGATGTGTACCATTGACCAAAAACTGAAGAAAAGCAAGTCTCGCGGAGAAATTTCGGAACTGATTTAGTCCGTTCACCACATGTGGGTCCACTGATTGTTTTATTGTCTGGAAAGTACCTATTTTACCATACAGAATTCCAATCTGGCGAAACAACTGTTTTTTCAGTAATTCATTCTGTAGCCGTTTACAAATTACTTGGGAGGCATTAAACAAACGTTCCAAGTGTTTTAGCCAGGCCTTCCTGTTGTCCTGTCTGATATGGTGTGCGAACGTTGAATGCAGCCAAGTGAAGCATACATGTAAGCTTCAGAAGTGCAATTTATGCCCGACTCCTGAACTACTGCATTCTTCAGGGCCGCAATTACCCGTGGCGGCTTTCATTGATTGTAAACTGGAGGGGAAATTAGTAAGGCCCTTTGCAAGAAGGATGCTGGAGGTTTCTCAGCGAACCATACTTCGTAGGTGCCCAAACCGCGAAAGGGACTTTTCCTAGGGAACCCTGACCGGAGCCTTCGACTCAGTACTGCAACGTGACCGAAGCTCCAATGAAGGAACTTCTGGTCTGTCACATGAGACCCGATTGTTGTACGCACTTTGCCTTGTCTTCGCTTGGGTTTTGTTATCGGTCAGCTTTTCAGATTTAGTCCTTGGCCCCATAGAGCAAGCAGAACGTGGACGGGGTAGTATCTTTTGGGCCAAAGGCTGCCCAGTGAAGTGCGATGACTTCTCCCATTGTCACGTCTATATAGTAGCTTTTGACCGGTAAACTGCTCCTCTCCACGTTTATTTGCCAAAGTGTCCCCTTTGGGGACAGTCGCTGAAACCAGTGTTGCTCATAACCTGGGTCACGGAGAATGGGCTTCATCTGGCCTCTACTCAGCGACCTGTCGGGAATGATTGCATTTTTGGCTCAGGAAGCCAACTTGCGTAGCACTTTGGGTCTCAGAATAACGCAAAGTGCCAAGGTGCAGTCTCGTCGTGATGGAATACAGAACCGGGTAGGGAGGAAAGAACAGCAAATAAAAAACCCTTCTTACTGTTTCATCGCGCGCACTCTTGTAATTTTCTAGAGGTTTTGCGCAACATGTATGGGACCCGAAAGTTTCCTAAGCACACCGAACAGCATTCACGCCACGGCTTTCGGTTTTGACTTATAATCCTCATCGTCTGTAACCAACGAAAATCCCCATCCTTAGAGCTACAACCAGGGAGTCAAGCAGTACCAACTGAGGCAGTACTGATGTCAACTTCATATCCCTACGCCAAGTTATAAACTGACAACCACATCACTCCTTCAAGCCAAACCAAAGAAGAGCAAAGAGCGAACGTGTCCAAGTCACTGGAGCTGGCTGTATGTCCTAACCCAACCTGGTGTATGGCTGCACACGAAAACAGTATGGATCACGCTGTACTAATGACGAATAATAAAAGCTAACTAGGGATGAAAATGGCGGATACGACCAACCAGATCATCATCAATCAATGAATTAAACTCGAAAAGAATATCCATAAGAACTGTCGGAACCCTATTAACATGCGATTGACTGCACCAGTTTGCAGACAGAGGTAAGCTGAATCTGGTCTTTATCAGAAGATTACGCCTGCGATCATCCGAAGGTAATAGCGACCTGCAAGTCGTAACCTAATTAGGCTACTCCTCAAATTGGTCAGATTCATTCAAATCGCTTGCTCATCAATATGACTGATAACGTTTTACCAATTAGGTCAATCACTTTTGTTTCTGCCTCCTCAGTTTGTACGAGTCAACTGGTAAACGGGTGAATAATAAAAATGGACAACTAACATCGAATAGAACTAGACAGATCACGGAGTGAGATAGCAGCAACCAAGAGGATTTCATTTATTCATATATATATATATATATATATATATATATATATATATATATATATATATATATATATACATTGAGAGAATAAGATATTCCTCATGGTTAAATTACAAAACTCCTATAAACTACTCCACATCGACACGAATTATTCTGGGGTGCCATATATGAGAGAATTAGTACTACCGAGGCTACCACATTTTATCACATGGCAGGCTCAGATGACTACCGACCAAAGACCAGCAACACATCACGACGCTCACTGTATGAACAACAGGTTGTGCACCAACCGCAGCAATCGCAAACGAACTCACCATCCATCAACTTCTTCCGTTCGGCCTGTAGATCAACGATCAGCCTCTGTAACTCGTGCACATTAGTTTCGTGTTGTGCAGTATTCTCGCGAATCTCTTCAGAGACGGGAAAATCCAATGATCATCACGACGAATAATGAAAGAGAAAGAAATCATAACGATATTTTGAAGAAAAAAACAAAACAGATATATCTGGTAGAAGCGTCGACGTTAACCGATTTTATCTTCGACTAGAAACACGAGAAGTGTTCTCCTTCAATGAATGCCTCAGATTTTCAGTTCTATCTATCTAACAATTTCACCCAACAAAACAGAGAACAAAACAGCAGCAAAGGAAGAATAAGACAAATCGAGATACTCAGTTCCTCATGCGAAAAACCCTCATTTTCTCTTGACCATATTTCCCCATTCAACAATATTGCTCTCACAGAGGAGTTCCATGATTTTCTCTATCACAGTTATAAAAAACCACAATGGGGTAATCATCGCGAATCTTAATATCCTCTACAAACGTCGTGCATGGTTTCGAAGTTATTTGAACAGACGGTTTATTAGACAAGAAGAAATACGGCACTTACCATCTAACAACTTTGTTCGTTCCGATTGCAGTTTCTCAACTGTTCTTTGCAGTTCACGTTCTCTCGTCTCATATAACTCCGCCCCTTTCGTAATGAGAAAATGAAAGAAACAATTTACAAACCGGAGTAGTTCCACCACTTTACATTAACCCGTCTCCAATAACTGGAAAAATGCTGCTGAATAATTCGTGTAGTACGATACTCCAATGGTATACGGAGTGATTCATCCTGCAGTACCAACGATCAACTCACCAACGAAAACCATGGATACACACTTCTGACGATTGCTGAAAAGAATGAAACAGTTGTGCACCGTTTCCATAGTTTTCAATGGTAACTTCAGCGTGGATACTGCATGATGAATCAATTCATACATGATTATTTGTCGTTACCAATTACTACTTGCATGAATTGTATACATTTCCTCATTCTTACTTTTGACAACGAATTCAACTATCTTCTTGTTAGTGTTGTTGATGTTGTTGTTACCATGAACATTTATACAACAATGCTGTGGTTCAAAAAAATTACGCATAAACTAGTCCAATTGTTTAATGCTCTTATTTCCAAATAGCTGCATTCTGTGCAATTCCTCGCTTTTTATACTTCACGCCACACCATTACAATGACTGCTCCATCAAAGTCGAGCGGTGAGCCTCAAATGAGTGGAGAATAAATAAGTTGCGGGGTATAGTAAAACAAGTACTCGCAGAGCAGTATGTCACTGATGATGGTATGTGGTGCTGACATGGTTGTTTACGTGTCTTGTAAACTATCCTCGGTTGTCCAATCCGGACACAACAGAGCTGTGTCCTATCGAGAGCGTCCCCAGGTCGCGGATAGGGCGACTGTCACTCTCGCGGTTAACCGTGAACAAGGTAGACTCATCAAATATGCGGTCGTCAACGCCCAGCGGCAGTCCTTGGGGATGCGGTGGGATTTTTCCGTGGTTGGCATTCTCCACTCCGAAACGTCACAAATCTGCTGACAGCACCGTGGCACAATGAGTGTGACTCATGAGATGCAACTAATTTTGCCGTGCTCTACATTTTCACATCTGTCCCCGCGTGTTACCGATCTCCGGAAGAAAATCGATAGATGAAATTCGGTTATGAAGATCAATCAGCGTGCTCAAAAATCGTCAAGCGTATCCATCAGAAAAGTGAAAAAAGCGAAATAAACACACACATGAGCGAATCCAACTGGCCTTTTGATCGATCGATAATTTACGCATCATCGTGTCGCCTCCATCGCATATGCAAAACGTAACAGAACTGCCACCAGCTCACCACAGACTCACTGCAACTCACACTTTCAGTTCTATACAGATGAGCAAATCAGTTTTGAACCCTATAGGGTTACATTACACCAAATGTACGGATTACGGATGGGGCGTCTTCGCGTACACAGGAGAAGCGCTTTGATTTTTTCAACCTCGGCCATCTGTTGCGCCGGCGTGACATCCGACCATCTGCCTATGGTCCAGTGAATACCACCAACATGGCGAGACTACCTCTTGACGTGAGTGATGGCTTGTGTGCCTCTATCACTCAAAAAGCTATACAGGATGGCTTCCTTAAATCGGAGATACAATCATGTCTGAAAGGTCAATGGGTAGAGGCCAGACGAAGTCCAGTCTCATGGTCCTCCACGTTGGGGGTCGATTTGAGATGGCAACTCAGTCCGTAAAGTTAGTGGAAGAATAATTGATCCAAGCAAATGGACTTCCACTCAGCCACCCCAATGCCTTGTGGATAGGTTATTGTTAGAACTAAAGGCTTTTGTTGAGAACCCTAATCGTCCTCTTGCTTTGAGGTTGGACACCCTAGCAGTACCCGTCCAACATCTACCATCAACTGCACGAATACAAAGAATTCCACACGGCATCGGACGTCGCGCCCGATAATCAGGACCGCGCTGCCCATTGCATCGAGCTGGGTGGGCAGTGATAAGCGGGCTACTGCCCACAGTTCCCTCTCTTTTACTCAACCTTTGTCTTCTGTCCCCAAACACCTTTCTTTGTCCCATCTCTTCATTCACACAGCTCCCAATCATAGCAAACGCGATACTCGCAACCAGTCAATGTCAAATAGTGTTGTTGATAATCCTCAGTCTCGTAACTCACATGTTCTCAAACCTCGTCAGCCTCTGAATCTCGGCTCCTTTCACGTGCGTACTCTCATGCACGCCAATCAACAGACGAGCTTAGCTCTCATGATAGACTTTCTGAAGATTGATGTATGCTTCATCAGTGAAACGCGTATCCAGAATTCGAGCAGTGAAATTCAACTAACTGCTCCTGGCATCTCATCCAGGTATTCACTGCGCACTTCAGGACACGAAGAGGCTGCACCTATGGGTCAACGTGGTGTAGGAATGGTCTTCACTGAAAAGACGGAAGCCGCCCTTTTAGACTGGATACCGGTTAATAGTCGTTTATGTGTCGTAAAACTTCAGGGGTCAGTTGGTGATCGAAAGGACAGCTGTGTTAAGCACAACTTGTTTGCAGTCTCGGCATACGCCCTAACGGACTGAAGCTCTGATATGCAGAAAAATCAGAACAACAATACACTCTCCATTCTCGTTCGCTGGAGAAAAGACTTTGACACTATAGTGCTAGCAGCTGATCTTATTCCACAATATGGCAAACTTAGTGTGTCAGGAGCTTGCTCAGGGGGGCGTTGTGCTTTGCCCGCTCAAAGCACATATAACGAGGATAGGATTCTCCAGTTTTGTGCAAACAATCGGTTATTCTTGTCTAGTACGAATTTCCGACACAGCTCACGTCGCATGGCAACATGACGCCCTAACTCTACAGGTACCTCGAGTCAGATTGGCCATATCGCAGTAAGATACCGGTGGAGCAGTTATGTTCCAAACTGTAGATCCTACTGGTCTACCTATGCAGAGTCAAACCATGCATTAGTTTGATGCGATTATCCCTCCAGCTCCATGGTTATCGACACAAACCGCAAACCCGGTTACCCATACAACGTTTGTCTGATAAAGAAGTTCATCAACTATGAGCAGAAATCATCACATGGGCTAGGATCCACGGCGAACATTGATACAGATGAGCATTGGGCTCATATCCAGCAGGCAGCGTACGTGGTAACAGGTTTCGCCTGTGGTTCTAGATTCGATGTCCATCAAAAACGCTCGATTTCTCAGGAGTCGCTCGGTCTAATGCAGCAAAAACGTCAGCTCCCGAACTGTAAGGACATAAATAAGATAAGAAGAAATCCACAAAATTACAAAGTTACAAAAAGACTTGAGAATTTCGCGAAAATTGGTGGGTCAAGGTAGCCGAAGAAATAAAAATGCAGCTGCTTCAGGTAACAGTCAAAGACTGTTCAAGCTTATTCGTGACACCGGTGGACCGCGAACCCCGGTCAGTGAAACCATATGCCATAGAACTGAAGAGTCTATTCATGACAAACAGCAAAGGCCGCGCGCTGATGGAGTTACTCTGATGTCAACAACTGCAACTCCTTGAGGAGTATCATTCGAACCCCTATCGGAAGTGGAAGTGGAGTCATGCATTCGATCATTAAAGCGTGGGAATGCGGCCGGTCTCAACGGACTTCCACTAGTTCTTTTCAAATTGGGTGGTGGTGCATTGATGAAATCCCTTACCACCTTGCTCCGTGACATTTGGAACGAAGAGCGCATTTCGTTATCATCAGACGAGTCACTGATTGTACCCATCTTCAAGAAAGGAATACGCAATGACTGTACTAACCATCAGGAAATCAGTTTAATTTCGATAGCCATCAAGGTATCAGACTCGATTTCGCTGAGCCGTCTGACAGCGACTCGCGAGAGGAACGCTCGCGAACAACGGGGCGGATTCCGCCCAGGCCAAGGGTACATCGATCAAATTTTTACGCTTCGTCAAATACTGGAGGCGCGTCACACACACCGCCGATCGGAAATATTGGTTTTCCTCGACTTGAAAGACGCCTTCGACTCAGTTGATCGAACAGAGCTATTCAATGCTTTTCACCGGGAAAATGTAGCAGTTCATGAAGCTCCTGAGCCGCGTAAGGGTTTACGGTGAGCCATGCAGTCCATTCGAAACGACTAGCGGTGTTCGACATGGATGTCTCATTTCTCCATTCCTGTTTAATTTCGACGTGGACGAGATAATGCAGAATGGCTTGTAAGATCTTCAGAATATGGGCGGAGAACTAGGAAATAGTGACAAACAATGTGACGTAAATTGCACCGACGACCTTGTTTGCTTGTTCGAATGCACGGAACATGAGCAACGCGCACTAGATAGACTCACAAGAGCTGTAGCTCCATTCGGCATGTGCTCTGCACCTTTAAAGTGTAAAGTGATGCTGCGAGAATGGACAGCAACGGTCTCGAGCTTGATGCTCGATGGAAAGGTGCTGACAATTGTCGATCGAGGAAAACGGAAATGATAGACCGATGGACAGACGGATGGTCGCTATAACCCACGGGGCCTAAAATCGAGTATTGGGTACTTATTCAGAAAGCGTTTTATCATAGCGTATCCGGCTTAGTAGACTACGTTGGTTAGGGCACGTATTACGTATGGCAAACCACACGTCTAACGTACCGCGCCCTGTTTTCCGTCCCTCTAAGGGAGTGAAAGAAACCAAGTGAAGGACAACAGGTGGCTGTGGCAGAGGGGAATGAGGAAATGTACAATGAACTTGGTTCAAAAGATCCCTCAACCAGTTGATTGGAGACACCGAAGAATATGGCAGCGAACCGTGGACAGTGACGATCGTGTTGTCATTTTCTGTCAAATCAGAAAGATTGATCAATGTGCATTTGTACAGTTAGACTGTGTATTCCGTGTGTTGGTTATCGTGGCATTCTTTCGTTTTCCACCCCTGTAAGTCCACTCCCTGTCCATCTTGTATATTCTTTCTAATTCTACCTGCAACATGGTGAGAAAGGCAGTGGTCAGTAGGGCTTGCCCTGCTGTTTACCGCTGTGCAATGATGATAGATAGACAGATAGCAATCACCGGCTGATTCCGGGGAGAGCCTTTAAAGCGTCCTAGGACCAACCTTAAAGAAATCGGTTCCCAAGAAATCATGGCGCTGTTGGCCTTTTTGCTCAGGGCGATTGCGACACCATGGTGTCCGGAGCTATCCTCAGGTCCACTATGATAGGGCCAATAAACTGCCTCTATTCCCGGAATCTTAACGCGCCGAGTGTCGGAGCACGATAGTCGAATTTTCGAAAGGCAGGCAATATCTTCATGGTGGTCATGTAGTATTCGCATTGTAATGTTCTGGCTACCTACATCTAGTAGCGTCCTCAAGCCCCAACGGACTGTGCTCCTGTTTTCTACAGTAGGGAGTTCCACCTCGCTGCCTTTTCACTTCGACCGCTAGGACACAGCGCGTCGCTTACCGGGGAAGTCCTAGCACGATGAGAACGCGTAAATTCACAGTTATCCATGGCAAGTCTCGGGAACAGTGGTACGAAGCAGGGTCCCTAGCATCGTTCGGGACTTTTGTGGGATTCTATGGCCCAGTCCGGACTCTTTTGTTCGAGGGTGCGCCTCTAGCCTTTGCATATTCAAGTGCAACCTGCAAGGTAGCAAGAGCAACGGCTTTAATCGGTGGCGGGCTGCATGCGCTACGTCACAGTGCAGTCAAGAGGCTTGTGTGGTTTTAGAAAGGAAAACGCTAGCCTAGCGAAGACCCATCACGTCCTCAGGCGCTCCCGCTGCTCGTCCGCAGCCGCTTATTTAGTGAGCCTAAGCCCACTTTATCCACGACTAACCACCGGTTTGGTGGCCGTGCCTTTACCCACGACCTGTGGACGGGCCCGGTAGTATGCAGCTTTGTCCGAGATTAGTGCAACCCCGATTGGGAGCATCGACGTCACCGTAGTATTGCTCGAATATGGGGGGAACATCGTATCAACAATGCTGAGGTTAGACGTAGGGTGTTGTGAACCAAAGGTCAGTCAATGGAATAAATACTGAATCTAAACGGGTAAAAACATTTAAGATGTGTGTTACATATGCCCACCGTTAGACTTCCTCGATGTACACGGTTCCACGAGACAGGTAGTGACTGGAAGGTAGGTAGAAGTTGTCAGTGGATGACATAGCCAAAAGGTGTGAAAACCTTGACCAGCGAATTTGGTAAAATGGGACTCATCAGACTTCCAGGTTGGGATTCACGAGATTCATCTACCAGATGGTTGGAGACATCAAACGATATGATTAGATGTCGCGGTCAATGGCCTAGTCGCACTCGGGATCTTTACTCGTCTTCCTGATTCCCACTTATGACATTTTGTTGACTCTTTTTCATTTTGTGCTGAAAGGTAGCGGCCAAAAACCAGAGCATAGAAGTGCGAGGTTTGTGGCTGATGGAACTGAACAGGTCCAGTCAATCACCTGAATGAAAACTGCTCATTTTCTGTGCACCGTTGGTTCATCGAGCTTTAGCTCTTATTTATTATTAGTGACCCCACGTTTTCGTCATACTATTCCGCTACGCTGTTTTGTTTGACTGCATCGATCGGTCGTGTTCACTACATGTGGGTTTGGTTTTACGATTTATCGATCAGATATGAGTTAACCCATTGCTAAAAGTGAAGCCGCAAATGTTGGCTTAAGTTTGGAACGGATGGTGCTTATACCGTGTGACTCATTGACTGTGCCTTTTTGCTGGCTGAAGATTGGTGCGATTCGTCAATGTCCCATCCAATACCGACATAGCTGTGTGGTTCAAACGAACATAAACGAAACAAATACGACTATGTGCGTCAATGTGGTGGTTACTGACGCATGGGGAGAGTCGATTATAAATAAGCGACTGCAGTCAAACGGTGGTTACGCGTAAGAGCATATGGGTTTTCCACTGGTCAAACGCTCGCAAACCGAATCAAAAACCATGCGAATCCGTGGACAGTATCATGTCGTAGCCGATGCAGCTTGCTAATGGATAAAAAACCTAGTGGCTTGTTGTACTACACCCAAACGATAAGGATTTCCAGGCACATAAACCCTGATTTTTATTTGATACGGAGTGCAAGTCATCGCCCCAGACATCAGCTTCCAACGCATGACCATTTTCACGTTGGTAAATATTGAAGCCAAAAAGGAATATGCCACATTACTGTCAAATACCATAGAAAAACCATGGCCCTGAAACTAAGCATGTCCAGCCAGAGAAAGGGACAGGTCTTGTCGGACAATGATATTTCCAAACTTCACTCTGTTACCAGCGAGTGAGTAAGCAACAAATCGCAACCATTCAAGCGGGATGGCTTACTCTGTACGAGCTGAATGCGCTCTGCATCCATTTCTGCAATTTGAGCCTTGAGATCAGAAACCGTGGGTGAAGGTTCGTATGATTGTCGCCGAAATCCTGCAGAGTAACGATGGTCATGAATTTGTACATCCTCTGTATGCATGATAACAGCTGAAAAGACATCGATACTCGTGAACCACGATGACCTACTGCAAATCAGATGGAACCGGAAAATAAATTTCCCTATGACTTGGAGTGATAAATCATATAAAGCCCAAATCGGTCAGGCAAGGCAATGAGTCGAACGACAACGCAGCTCCGTGTATCTTTAAAACCGACCGGCAGTGGCGATGTTCCAGCCCCATGTCTTGGGCTTGATAGTCTACAGATCTGACGATCGCAGTTCAGAACGTGTCGTCAAACAGTTGTTGATGAGTACATTTAAATTTAGTTCACTTAAATCATAAACCTTGCACTAAGATAAAACGGAAAAACGAACAGTAGGAACAGATATTAAAGGTAATTACATCTCAGAGCATTACGGAAGTGAAGAAACAATGTAATTTTCGCGGACAGGCTCTCGCATAATTCGTGTTGAGGAAGCTGAATAAATTCTGCATAGTCTGATACATTTAAGTTATGTTATGGTTTTGACTGGTCATCCATCTCCATTGTTCAACTGTTAGCCACCGTTCAATCAACGAGCCTAGTCCAAGAATATTCGGAGAAATAAACACTATCTTTTCTAACAAAAAGTCCGAGGGTTATCATTAATTTCATAAACCTAACAGACCAATTACGCCACTCACGCCAAACTGATCAGTTGGAGCTACGAGGACTTATTATTTTCATTGTCCGTTACTAAATACTCAGTACTGCCAATTTACAAGTGCGCCAACAGAGCGTCGTGATGTGGTGAAGGTATCTGACCGGATGAGCTCCGTTAGCAGCAACAGTGGTCGATCAAGGAAAGCTTTCATTCACTGTCCCTGCCATACCTCCTAGCCATCATTCTTCCCATACTCAAACGTGATCAACTACGAAAGGTGAGAGAATGTAACGTAGATCGGACTACAGGGACAGAAAAACCGTGCTCATACCTATTGTATAATCTGCTTTTAGTGCGATCAGATCGCTTCGAAGTTGCGCTATTTTTATCTGAAACAAAGAAAAACAGTGAAAATCATTTGGTAAATTTGATAATTCATTCAGATCAAGTACATCTGAAAGAAGCAGAAGCAAACTGCGATAAGCAGGACGAGGTCGTGGTCATGAGGAACACTAACTAGCATAACAGACGCTATTGACACACTCTCTCGCTCCATCATACATGCACAATCAGAAAGTCATCTGATAGACTGAGTCAAAAACTACTTTTCCATCGGACCAGGGAGAAATGGTGAGAACTGGGAGTTTTTGAAGAGGTTTTACTTAGTAATTAATTTAAATTTTCGAAAATTCAATTGCATTTTTCACGTCTCCATCCACGTCACGAGCCAGAATCGAACCGATGACCTTCTTACCATGAATTTGATATACCAGATGAGCTATCGCAGTACGGTCATACGCGCAGTAACCGCCCGGTAAGCGGAGGGTATAAGGCACAGACATAGGTCATCATTACCATTTTTGATGAAAGTGTTGGTACTTTACTGAGCTGCGATCAATTGAACTTTCATGTCTTCAAAAATCATACACAAGTAACCTCCACGGAAAACACTGCATATATATATGTATATATATATATATATATATATATATATATATATATATATATATATATATATATATATATATATTGAGAATCAGAATGAACTAAGTTCCATAACAAAACCATTCAGTCCCGGTGACTTGACTTTGACATTGATATGTTCGCTTTGAACGGCCATGGAACATGAAAACAACGGCACGATACATGAAATTATTATTATTATTATTATTATTATTATAACCAGAGTTAACCTTACCGAATCTCCACGATTTGCGACAAATTGGGCTGAAGAAAGAACAGAAGACGGATATGACTACCATTCACGAAAATGACATTTCCCATGTGATATACGATGTTTGTGTGCACAAATAAAGGTTAAATTGCTAACCTAAAAGAAAAATGTCACAGGCCAATCTGTGTTAACTCACCCAAAATGATACCCGAAAGTACGAAAATGATCGGAAAGTACCATCGTGTGACTGAATATCGGAAGAAAACAAGAAAATTTCATCAAATAAGAAAAAAAACACAGAAAGTAAGTCAGTATTCATGGGGAAAATCATGTAAGACCAGAATACAAAAGATGGGTATTCGTGAAGCGACTGTTCAATTCATTGTCGCTAACGAACTATCTGCATATGTAGAGAATCCGGAGACATGCTTGGTCGCCAGCAGTGGTCGATAAACGAGGTAGGATGAAAATGACAATGTCCAACTCGAAGTACGAACAAACATTTTTGTTATTTTTGTACGTTCAAACCGACCATGAGTGACTGAGAGCAAAATTCGATGTACTATGTCCCATGCCCCGGAAAGGGAAGTGCTACTTAAGAGCTATTCTCTATTTGGTATATCCAGACAAGTGGTGGTAGACAGTAACCCAATGTCATCCGGATCGTTACCACACCTGACCTATTGGGACCTTATGTGATTCTTCGCCACTCCAAGTCTCGGGGTCTGTCGGTTATCCCCAATAGTGCAGTGGGTCTTCGTGGCTATGGGGTAAATGCCCTTTTTACTACACTCATGCGTAAGCATGTAATAAAAAAAGTAAGTGCTGAACAAGGAATCTCACTTAATGAAAACTATCAACTAAGTACAATGAGTACGGCATCAAAGAGCTGATCTACTAGCAATACTGTCTATGTAACGTTCTCTTTGTTGTTGATTCCATCTCGTTTAATTAGCAACTGCTGGCTCCGTTTTGTTCAGTTTATTCAACCAATAACCTCGCACTTCTGTGCTTTGGTTTCGATTGCTACCTTCCAGCATTGTCGAGTAAAGGGCGAAAGGAATACAAACATAGTGATAAAGATCCAAAAAAGTCAAACTATCAAACGGATATCAAGAGGACAAAGAACACAGTCCGAATGCAACTACGCCACTGACCGTGACACCTAGCCATATCACTTAATGTCACCAACCATTCGGTAGGTGGGCCACGTGGACCCCGACGTGGAAGTCTAACACGTCCTACTCGGCCAAGTCCACTGATCAATGTTTTCATACCTTTTTGCCATGTCATGGACTGACCACTTCGACCTACCTTCCAATTACTGCCGGCCTCAGGGAACAATGTACGCTGAGGAAGCCTATCCGTGGGCATGTGTAACACATGTCCCGACCACCCGACCACTTGATCCAGAGACCGACTTCTGGTTCCCAACACCTTGTGCCTAACCTCAGCATTGCTGATACGGTGTTCCCACCATTCTCCGTTGAAGTAGGCCAACTGAATTGTTCCTAAAAGCGCTCCGTATGACGTCCCTGAGAGAGAATCTGTAACCTATCGGATTCCTTGATTAACTCACTTACACCAGGCTTCCGTGGAACAGTAACTCTAATCAAACGGAAAAGTTTGTGAGCTTTGCCAATGGATGCAGCCTTTTCTATTTCTACACATTCCGCAATCCACCACTCATCACGGTCATTTCTCAGGCTCCTAGTCAGTTGGCGTCTCAGAGTTTTACGCACTTCATTGAGTGTGACATCTGGAGGGACGGATCTGCGATCATCCAACAGAGCAACTGATATCGAACGTAGCCATCGTTTGTGAGAACAGCTCAGTCTGGAAATTGTTTCGTTGGTTATCGTCTGAAAGCAACTGCGCGGGACGCGTGGCATTTACTTTAGTGCGACCACGGACAAGACGTAAACACAACCCAGCACGTACCAAGGCGTGACCTGAGTCCACAGGCGTAGACGGAAATGAACAACAATCTTCAATTGATCCACGCCAGCGGTAACTAATCACAATATGGTCAATCTGAGTTCAGCGTTGTGAAGATGAAGGAGGACGCCATGTGAGTCTATGCCCTTTCTTATGGCAGAAGTTCGCATTCACCAGAAACAATCTGTGGTCGGAGCACAGCTGAGATAGCAAACGGGCCTCCAATGTGCCTCTCGGAATCTCCCAAATGGCCAACTTGGGTGTTGAAATCCCCAGCAATGACCACCACGTCCGTTGAACGTGCGCTTCGAAGCAGCTGAGACAAATCCTGATAGAATTTGTCCTTGGTCTCGGAGGAAATGTAGTCAGTCGGCGCATACACAGACACGACGAACAAACATCGGCGCTTCAGTTTGTTGCTGTTGACACGAACAGAACCGTTCAACCAAACTGCACACAAATGACTGCTGACTGGAATCCATTCTAGCAGTGCACGTTCAGCTTTCATGCTCAAAGCAATCCCAACGCCAGCCTGACCATGAGCTCTAGACACCGAATCACCCGACACGTGAAGAGTGAAGTGAGAGAATGAGGTTGTATCCGGGGTGCGAAGATTTATCACAGAAGTGAAGTCTTGTATGCGTGTTTCGAAGACGCAGCATACACCTATTGTGAAAGTGTCAAGAGTTCTAACGAGGGCAGCCTGTTGCCCTATCAGACACAGTGTGCGGACGATAGTCAGATCAGATGGACAAACCTTCGACTGCGCCAAAGGATGAACTCGTAAGTAATCGAAAATCAAAACATGCGGCAATTGTACTCTATTCAGAAAACACTCAATTGATTTCTTCAACTGAAACACTCCGAATTTGCAATTCGATAAAAAAATGATACAGTATCACGAGGGTGGTGCAAGATCGGAAGCCTCAATGCAAACCGGAATAGAGATTTACGGAAAATGGTAAATCACACGCGAGCAGTGGAAGGACATCAAGGTGCACTCAGAAAAACAGACAGTACATAGTGGTTTCGAGTAGAAAACTTGGATCTTTATTGCGTTTTCGAATTGACCTCAGTAATGATTTATGCGTATACATTTTATCCGGGGCCAATATTACTCAAGAGCATCAAGGAAGAGATGGAGGTAACCGACCGTGGTCGCGACTGACGAAAGCCAAGAACAGGCTCAAGCTATGCAACGTAAAAAGTTAAGTTCTATCACACCACTGGAAACGGTGACTGAACAACCAAGGGAAAATCCAATGAAAATGGCACTGTTAATGATGACATTACCTAAATTTGTAATAACCGACTACCGTTGGATACAAAAAGTAAAAAAGTCCGAACAAGAGGTTTTTGGCAATTTGTTTATGAAAACTTCACTTTTGCAGTTGAGTGGAAAAATCTATTGAAGCAGGTGGTTTCACGGAAGACATGATTGAAATATATACGGAAAACTCCCGTTCCGATCTCATTAGGACATAGATGTTACGTAAAATATCAAAGGAGGCGGAAAATGTCAGTTTTGAGAATAAACACCCAGGTTGCCAGAGGATAAATACCAGAAAACAGCACGTTATTTTACTAACCCTAGATGATGTGCTGAATTCATCGACTCATCTTCATCACAGCGTGAAACGTGTGAGTTTTATACCTGAAGTACTCACGAAGTCAGAGATGATCAATCGGAGGTCACTTCCGCCAGCGGTGGTTATTCTCCATGAAAGTACAGTTGACCCACCTAACCTTCCAACCTACCTCCCAATTGGAGTTTCTGCACTGATGTTGACTGAGGACAATGAGTATGAATTGGGACTTCTAGTACGAAAAGATGCATGGGCTTGTAAGTTAAATGTGATACGGCGCCAGCTGACATTCACTGCACAATTGAAAAAGGGGACTAGTTAACGATGAAAACGAATGTGAAGTTAGTTAATTATTACGTTTGCAATGAATACAAGACTTTGGAACTGTGGTTCGGAATATACCGCCTTACATGGCCAGTAAGAGGCGCACATAAGCTGAAACGCAAAAAAGAACGGTAACGTGGATAAAACGAATAAAACAAAATTGAATAGGGAGTGAATCAACATAATATTCAACCCTGACGAGGAAAAGCGGTCAGCTTCAGTATGTAGGGGATCAGTATTGCGCACATTTTGCGTGAGTTTTCTGCTGGCGGCTGAGTATGTCTGGGACTATATCTGGTGTATGAGCGCGGGGTGCAGTTGCGAGTACGGGCACATCTTTTTATCATGTTCTGTAGATTTGTTTGTAGTGTACTAGTGAGAACTTCCGATTCCGGCGCTGGTAATTCGCCCGTCGGAGCTTATCGTCGTACAGAAACTGCCACCAGGCAGTTTGCCGTGGGCACACTGGGGATTACAACCAACGAGCTTGACTTTAATTGCATGCCTGCGCATTAGTGCAATGGAAGGGGTATATGCCCCATAGCCAAAAAAGCCTTCTGTACTATCAGGGATAACCGGAAACCAGACCCTGAGATTTGGAGTGGATAACCACATAAGGTTCCAATAGGTCGGGCGTGGTATCGAGTCGGACGACAGTGAACTACCGTCTACCACCAAAGTAATTGGTAATGGCGGTAATTGGAACCTCTAATTACGGATTTGGTAATCAAACGCTCTAAACCACTCGACCACCACCGGCCAACCAGCGGATCGGCTCATTCGTTTGAGCAGTACAAAGCCTGGAACCGTAAGCTACGTTGGTAATGAAGTGCCGTTAGTTGATCGCCGGGAAAAACTAACAGCCTTTTTATGCGGAGTGCTATTCGTTGCCGTACACAGCAGGAAGCGGATAGAATGCAGGGCATCTGAGAGAACGGTCTTTCATTACGAAACTGGTACACCCCTGGTTTTTAGAGCTAGAGACAGCTTTTCAAAGCGCGCCTTCCAGGAGTTCCACTTGTACAATTTCCTGGGGATCGTATACAATGGTGTGATTGAAAGTCACACCCTTATTTCGCAAGGACTCAAACAACTCAGTCGACAAGAAGCCCGTCCCTCGACCAGAGTGTATGTATTCCGGTATACGGAATATGGTGAAAAGTTGGCACAGACAACTGTTGACAGCAGAAGAATGCACAACACACAAGAAAACGCGAAGGGAAAAAGCGAGTATTCATCAAAGATAGTCAGGTTGTATCGATTACGAGTTTTTCGAAACCAAGGGATCTTTGAAGTCAACGCTCAGCCTTTCGAACGGTTGCTCCGCCTTGAAACGACGATCGGTGGGCAGTTTGTAGAGTTACCGCTTTATTTACGCACAAATATTGAACCGTGGAATCATGTTTAATCTGGTAAATAGAATGAGGAACATGCTGAGATCGCACAAAGTGGATCATTCAAGAAACTCCGGGGTGGGATAGCGGATTGTGCGGCTCTCTTAACCTGATCGCATCAAAAAGAGTAGCACATATGTTGCGAGAGCGTATCTGTAACTGCATTGTCTTTCCCGAGCCTGTTAATTATGTCATATCAATAAGCGAATAGCCCAAGACTCTATCACTGAACTTGTCATTTTTTGATCTTGCTCGCTTGTTTTCCGTCGTAAATGTAGGCCACGGACCACTGGTCAGTGATAAGTTTGAAGTGGTTGTCTAGGAGATAATGGCGCCACTTGTGAAGAGGCTCGACAATCACACATGATTCTTTCTCGATAGCACGCTGATTTCTTTTACTGGCTTTTAGGGTACGAGAGAAAAAGGCCATGTGGCGATTATTCTGACTCAATGAGATGGTTATTGCGACGCTCGAAGCGCCCGTTTCACCCATAAAGAGAGCGCCTTCTGCTTTCTTTTTAAGGAGTTCGAATGCACATTTTATATGTTCTGGCATAAGAGGAGTTGTATTTCCTACAAGTGGACTGATCTGGTCAAATAATGACAGTATCCACTGCGGGTAGTAGGAAAACGTGACGCAGAGACTTCATAACTTTTGGTGGGGGGTTGTCGCCCGAGTTTCACCCGGCCAATGTCAGGTCTTCCTTCTTGCGATATCGGATAACCCAACAACTGGACTTTCTTGGCGACTGTTACAGTTTTAGTCGTAGTTACTTTGAGAAAACGCTCGAGGCTTCCATCGTGGTTTTGCTTCTTCATGCTACATATGGTCACGTTGTCTATGAAAATGAACATATGAACGACACCTTCAGCCTTCAGGATCTCTTCAACGATAGGTCGAAAACAGGCATCTCCTTCGGTAACCCCAAACGGTATACGTCAACTGATACAGAGCAACACACGTTTCAAACTCAGGATACGGCTTCTCGTGCTCCGCGATAGGAACTTAATGATACGCATTCTTCAAATCCAAGGTAGTCCCGGCCATTTTGTCGATACGACTGGCAGTTTGACTATAATCCCTGAACATGCTTTTTTGTGGGTTGCGATTTTAGTTTCAAGAACCTCCGCTCTCCAGGGGGAGTTTGACAGTTAGATGCTGGACCTCAGTCCATATGAAGCATTCATCCTTACAGAATGTCTGCGAGACTTTGCAGTGATGAGCTTACAATCCGGCAATGGTTGAGCAAATAAAGGAAAAGACCGTGCCTCGGCGGAATCCAAACCGCACAGCAAAAACGTACCACGTTCCCCGCCGAATGATATTTCCGCCTTCTCGTGTAACCCGAGAAAACCACGGTCAAGTAAAATATCAGCACAAAGATTATTCATGAGAGAAATTCTGAAATTGTCATACGAAACGCTGTGAAAATGGATGTTTGTCATGTAATATTCTTTAAAGCGTACGACAGAGACGTAGTCGCAGTAGGTATTCGGGGGTTACGTAATTGAACTTCCCAGTGGTGGCAGTCTACAACAGATTGTGAAATATAACTGTAAAAACTACCGGTGTCTATGAGTGTACATAGTTCGACATTATTCCTATGGACTTCAGCAGTCGCACGAAAGAGACAAGGAGATGCGGCAGCTGTCAAAACGGAGAACAACAGTGGATGGACAGTCGAGGTCAGAGATAAGTTGATCAATTCTGACTTATATGAACGCTCGGAAAGGCCTGTTTTTCCACAGGTCTTGCAAATGGCATCTTTGGAAGGTCACTTTGTACGAGGATGCTTATAATAACCACAAAAATAACAGTGATGTTTACTACCAGCAGACAGTTGGTTCGGTCTTGATTGATGGATGAATTGACTGGATTTACCACTGACGGGGAGAATACCGGGGTAGCAGAAAAACAAGAAGTGCTCTCAGTTACGTAGGGTCATATCATGCGTCGTTTGTAAATTTAGGGTTGACTGTTCAGAAGTCTTGTTCGAACAGAGTTGGATTGAATACCGGTAATAAATACGTCACGCATAGCAGCGTCACAATGTTCTTCAGCAGATACAGCACGAAAATCAAACCTTAGCAAATGGTTTGATGTTCTGGAGGAACTGGTCAATGCTCTGCTTAATCTCTTGCTTACACGTAGTAAGGAGATAACGAGCGAAAACCACATTTCTGGGGTGGACGTATGGACAGAACTGAAATGGTGCTGTCAAAAGTCTGACATTCAAAAACATATTAAAAATTAATAAGCATGTTATGCACGTCAGCTTCTTCGAATTGTACTCATTTAGAAAACGCGTTTAGGGTTTACATCCCACATGTCCACTATTTGGATGAATCGGGGGCGTGTATGTCGGTGTCAAATTTATCCGGGTGCAGATAATAATCCATTTGTTCGCTTGTTTGTTTCCCTATACTAGCTGAGTTAATTGTAACGTCAGTTAGTTATCATGTTCGTAATGAATACAGAAGAAACTAATCCACATTGTTTAAAACTGGTGCACTAACAAAATCAGAATGTCCAGCAGACTGGAAGACTATCCGTGTAAACCGAGAGATTTTTACCAGACCTAAGTATTCCGGAACCAACAATCTTTCTTTATTACGTGCCTGTGCGTGAGCGCAGTGGAATGCGGTATATACCCCATAGCCACGAAGGCCAACTGCACCATCAGGTATAACTGGCAATCAGACCTTGAGACTTGGAATGGAGAACCACATAAGGCCCCAATAGGTCAGATGTGGTAACGATCCGGACGACAGTGAAATGCTGTCTACCCCGAAAGTAACCGGTGGTGGCGGGGATTCGAATCTCGGACCTCTGAGGTGATAATCAAACGCTCTAACCCACTCGACCACCACTGACAGGAACATGAGAGATAACAACAAAATAACGGTAGTTACTAGCATTTCACTTCCCACGAAATCCTTAGCCGTATTTTGAGTCCAGTACAGGACGGCGCAGGAGAGATTTGAATGTTTATCTCGGTGCTTGAGTACTACTTATATTAGCACCTCGATGATACTTATTTCTTCCATGAAATTGGTGATAACAGTCTAACCTTTCGGTACCGTGAGACGGTTTCACCAACCAATAAGTCCTAAGAAGTTGAGCTCCACAAAATTCACTGTGACCATGTGATATCGGCTGTTTCTAGAATTAGTAAATGCATGTATAATATTAAGACAACCAACTTTGAATGATATCACAAAAAACGACAAATTATTCAAAAAAGACGTCTTAAAAATTAAGTTTAGACCCGCGCGATTCACATACGATTATTTGACTCAAGGATTCCAGTTCTAGTCAAGCGGTTCTCCCGGGGAACGGTTTGTCTGACAGATTCGCTATCGTGTCCAGGCAATGCATGTGAATCAGTACATAATGCTGGTAGATTAAACTCGAAAGGTTGAATGGGCCCAAGTGTTGCGGTTGTGTCTGCCGAAGGTTTAGGACTTGGGTAATTTCAAAAACGGAGAGGAAGATATCAGTTAACAACATCAATTCATTCTTCTAGTGGCTTCACATAAATATACCTTGCTTGTTTAATCATCCACCTGTGGACCAGCAAACTGCCAAAACCATAAAAATGGTAAAAAAGAGCAAAACAGAGATAGTAAAGTTAACAGTTTAGAGACCATCGAAGTCCTTCATGAGCTTCTCTCATTTCTGGTTTACTGGTGATCAGCGTTTATCGTTTACTCAAAGTAAGCTTCACTAAATGCCTTGCAGGGATCATCGACTCCAGTCCCAATAGGTCTTACTATAAGTTATCTTTGATCGGAAAAGTAACGGAGCATTTTTAAAATTAGCAAACCAAGACAACTTCAACCCAAACAAACTTACTTTTTCCCTTATATACCAATGCGTTTTTTTACTTTGTTGAATTCTTCATTCCTCTTTTGCTGATCTTAGGAAAAAATATTCCGAGGCACTTCGGATGTGGGTTTTTGCTCATTAGTTACGGTTCCCCAATATCTTTAAATGTATTACTGTGAGAGCCTCTCACGAATGTCTCAGAGAATCTTTTGCAGATCCTCATAGAGGCCACGTTTTCGAATTTACTGACTAAGTCCCGCGTCGTCACCACTGGTGCACTGGATCATATCCGATTTTCTTCACAAAGTTTTCTATGTGCACTCTTTTGTCTCTTACTCCACCTAGATGCTCACAAGCAAAGAACAGTTCATTTTCCCATTCCTCGTGTGTTACCTTTTGCTCCATTTGTTTTTCATTTGATATTAGAGACAATAAGCACAATTTTAGAGTAAATGCAAACAAAGATTCCATAAAATTTATTATAATAAGATGCTAAACAATATCCTTGGGAGGAATACGCAGGTGTCAGTGATTTATTCCTTACATCTGAAAAATAAGTTGTCCTAATCCCAAAAAATACACTTGAGCGTCCTTGATTGCATTTAGTGTCCGTTTATCAATCAGTTCAATTTACTCAACCATTAACCTTGTACTTGTGCTCTGGCTTCGGATGTTAACTTTCACCATTATCGAGTAAAGGGCAGAAAGAATAGAAGCATAGAGTGAAAAATACCCAGAATATCAAAGTAATAAGCGGAAACCACGAAAACAAGGAGTCCGAATGCAGCTACGCCACTGGCCGCTACACCTAGCCATATAACTTAATGTTTCCAATCATTTGATAGGCAGGTTGCGTGGACCCCAATCCCAACTAATCGGAGGCAAACAACGCAGGATCATAGTAATGACCACTATAGAACCATTGTAGGAAGAAAGCTGTACCGCAGATTAACCAAGTGGATAAAATTAGGGGCCGAGCTGACCTCGAGCGCAGATTATAAGTAAATTATCAATATTTATGGAACTCACCTTTTTGGAAGGTCGACAGTTCGCGCTTCTTCTGAAGATTCCACAAGCTCCCCGTTTTTCAGTGCTGGGTTTTCATTATCTGTGATCAAATTTGCATTCTCTTTCTCATACGAACTTTCGACAAAGAAGGCGCTTGACTCCATCCGTTTTCCATTGACCGATACTTCCAGATCATTGTTGCTACTGTATTCTTCTACGAATCATTGATGACAAAATTATTTTCACTTCTAAATTCAAATTAACAACCCGAATACGTCAAATCTTAACATCAATGAAAAATTTAACACAAATTTGATTGCCCCAAGGTTGGGTTTCTCAAAACACGGACGAAGTGAATTTCGCCGTAGTGAGATTTAACTGCATTCTGGATTCAGTCACGCCCATTAGTAGCAACTTTTGAACTTGAACGATAATAAGTGGTGCTTATGACAGAAACACTTTGAGTTCTGTGGAAATACATCGTACTCCTGTCATCACGATACTCGAGAGTTCATACTTTTATACTTGTTGGCGCATGAATGCAGTAGAAGGGTTATACCCCCACAGCTTTGAACACCCACGGATCTACCAGGGATAACCGACGACCTGGCCCTGAAACCTGGAGTGGAGAACCAAATAAAGTGCCAACTGGTCAGGAATGCTAAGGGCCGGATGACAGTAGGGATTGATGTCCATCATTAGTACATACGCATCTGCATGGCTAGCATACCGTATTAATTGGGGTCCATTTCTGGCGACGTCCAAGTTCCTGGATGTAAACCGTGATGGACTATTTCGGAGATCAACTATTTGCGTGATCGGTTCTATGTCCCTTCTTGGGCATTGTTAACACACCGCGAATCACTATGCACTACGTATGGCACCGTATCTGCCAGTGCAAACTTTTCCCAGCATCCACCGAGTGACTGTATGTTCCAAATAACTCGAACACAACCGGTGAGCTTTTGCGTTCAAAACTGGTTCAAAACGTATTCCTTATTAGAACGTTTGTTTTGCAATGAGGAAACTGGAGGACAACTAAGCGAACTGCTTCAGGCTAGTGGGGAACAAACCAATCGCGACCAACTACCGCCCTATTGGCCTCACTTCCGTGGTTGGAAAGGTCATGGAAAGGCTTGTGGCCTCTCACACCTGTGGATACCTGTAACACTAGCAACTGCTGTGCGCACAGCAACAAAATTTTTGGAGAAACGGATCATAACCGACAAACTTGGTAACTGCTCGTGAAAGTTGAGCAAACGCCAAGGCCAAGGGATATGTCACGGACGTTATCTCATGAAAAGCTGTCGCTGAGACTCCGGGCTATCAGAATTTCCGCACCCATGGTTCACTGGATTGCGGACTTCTTGGTCAAGGGGACCTTTTCCGTGAGAGTTTCAGAGTCAAGCTTAGCGTTATACCTAGGCGGTAGTGGTGTGCCGCAGGGCTCCGTGTTGGGAACTGCTGTTTCCAGTGTTTGTAAACGACCCATCATAGGCCCTTCGAACGCAATGCCTCATCTACGCCAACGACCCAAAGATCTCACGTACCATTTGATCGGCAGAGGGTTGTAGCGAAAGTCACTTTTCATGCTTTTAACACGTTACCGTTTAACTGAACGCTGGCTGCCAAGCGCGGTTGCCTTTTGACCGTTGCTCTTGCGCGCTCCTCACACACGCCCCCAAATACACTCTAACCGTTATTTTTTCCCGATCGCCTCGTTCTCACGAGTCGTGGAGAACGCCTTTCTGGTTAACGTGTTCACGGTGCGGATCATTAGAGTAACGTGCAGGTGGTTCAAGTAGTATGAAGGACAGGAGGACGCGTCTACTAAGAAAACTGCAAAGTGAGGTTCAGCGACCTTACACGATTGTGTGGATACTACAAGAGAATATCCCTGCACTAGTCGGTTGGTCGGCCACCTGCAAGCCACTTATAAACTTGGAGAACGAGCGTGTATGAGGACCAGCAGACCCAGTGATACTTTGAACCACTGCCTCAGCAGTTTCGTACTCCGTCTCACGCTTGAGGAAAAAGACCACCAGGTCGTCGTAAACCCCAATCTGAAGACTTCAGCATACACTTAGTCTGCACCTCCGGATTGGGAATACTTGGTCCAATAAGTCCTTTATTATGGTCTCTACTCCTGGATAACTTCCGACTGATGTATGCTTTGCATGTACGACGTCGCTTGGAGTATGGCGGTCCGGCTGTTTACTCCTGCACGGTGGTGGAAGCAGTCGAACAAGAAGGGGTACAACGCACTGCCACATGCCCAGTAGCCAGAACACGTTGGGTCAATCATGAAGAACGTTTGGAAGCCACTGGGTTGTTCCCCACTGCATACAGGCGTATCCGTGTTGACCTCACCTATGCCACGCGAATCACCCATGGTGATTTGAGCCCGGACCTGCAGTCGGAACTCTCACTTAGGCATGATGGCTTTATCTGAGGACTCCTGCAAATGCTCAGTAAGATGCACTCCGCCGCTGTGCCAGCCATCTATCGATTATTGAGGAGAGCAACCACGTGATGGACGAGGAAAACGTGACCAAGTTAAAGAGGAAATTACACATCCCCGAGTTATCAAAACAGCACCGAGACCCAACCGGGTGAACGGAGTACAGTGCGATTTAGGTTGATACGGATTGACTTTCCACTGTCCTTTCCCCGAAGAGTGAAACCTAACGGCTCGGATTTGTCCTGCAGGAAAAATGGGTCTTAGTCAAAAACATTCAATTAAAAAACCACAAAGTGAAGATATCAACAACAGGGGTCTCTACAACTGGAAGCCTAGAAAAGCACATGAATTTTCAATACAAATAGCATATTTTCTGACATCTGAAAGAACCGCAATCGCCCGAGACGGAAAATGAGCTAGGCAGGAATAAATCGAGGCGAAAACTCACCAGGAGTTGATGAATGATCCTAAATAATGAGCAGTAATGGGAAAGACAAGGTAAGAATCTCACTTCACCCTCGATTACTTCAAAAGAATCCTCTCTCTTCATTTGAGTACCCCCGCCTATCCAGCCATTAAACGCACAATCCCCAAGGCTTTGTAGTGACCTAGACTGTCCTTCAGTTCAGTTCAGTTAAGTTCAGTTCAGTTTGCACAGGACTTGATGTGGCTAGAGCCAATCGTGTGTCCAGATAGTTGTGTTGTTGGCACGTTTCCGTAGCTCCCAACACTGCGTGATTTTCTTTTTCTGAAAGGCAGAAATTTTGTGCAGTATCAGCCCTGGCAGAGTAAGGTGGAAACAATAAGTAAATTGCATCTGACCCTAAAAGCTGCTTAACATAACTCGGGGTATACTGCCACCCAACATGAGTCTACTGCTTTCCTAAAGGCCTTCACTGTTGTGGTATTTATGATCTCTTCCGGGAGCTTATTCCAATAGGGTACCACTCTATTTGAGAAGTACTTCGCCCTAATTTGGAGCCTCGAATGTTTCCTTTGTAATCTAAGGCTATGCCCCCTTGTGCCTCTCTCGGGGATCAGAGAAAAAAGGTCTTCTCGACTTATTCCTGACAGTCCTTTCATTACCTTGAAGGTTTCTATCAAATCCCCGCGAATGCGCCGTCTTTCCATCGAGAATAGGTCTAGGGCACGGAGACGCTCTGTGTAGTTAAACCCCCTTTGCCCAGCCACCATTCTAGTGGCTAGCCCTTGCACTTTCTCCAGACAGTCGATATCTTTCTGGTAGTACGGTGCCCAGGCCTGCACGCAGTACTCCATATGCGGCCTAACTATTGCCTGATATATCGGAACGAATATCTCCGGATCTCTACACGACATAATGGATCTAACTCGAAAGAGTTCCCTCCTGACCATATTGGCTGCTGAGGTGCACTGCTTTGACGGCTTAAAGCTGTTGTCCATTATAACGCCCAAGTCTTTGACCTGCGAGACCACTTGCAACGAACCCACACTATTCTCACTAGCCCCTGTATTTGTGGTCAAGCATTGACACTTGGTGAGGTTTAGTGGAAGGTCCCATTTCCGTGCCCAGTTTTGTACTGCTAACACGTCAAGTTCTATATCTACTCCCGCTATCTTGACGTCATCGGCAAACATAAAGGTGGGGTTTGTAAGCCCACGTGCTAGGTCGTTGATGAAGATGAGGAAGAGCAGAGGGCCGAGCACCGAGCCCTGTGGCACCCCACTTGTTACACCTTCCGGTTTTGAAACATGGTTCCCCACCTTAACACTAAAGGTTCGCCCTGCTAAGAAACTACTTATCCATTGTCTTGCCTTTCCAACAATTCCCCTAGCTGCAGTTTGACGTCCAGAAATCTGTGGTTCACGGAATCAAATGCCTTGCTGAAGTCCAAGTAACAGACCGCAATCGATTGCCCTTCATCCAGACGCTTGGTTACCTCATCGAGGAACAGCAGGAGATTCGTCAGACAGGATCGCCCTGCCACAAACCCATGCTGAGCATTTGATATGAGGTTGTGTTGAACCAAATGCCTAGAGATCTGCTTCCTGACTATTCGCTCCAGGCACTTACACAGTACTGAAGTCAAGCTAACAGGCCGGTAATTTACCGCCTTTTGCCGGGATCCACTCTTGTAAATGCCTACCACTGTTGCTGTCCTCCAGTCTCCCGGCACACTTCCCTCTCTAAGTGACGTTTCATACAGCTTCGTCACCGGAGCCTTCAGGACCTCGGCCAGAGGCTGAACGATTGCTGGATGAATCCCGTCTGGACCTGCTGCTTTGTTTCTATTCAAAGTTTGCAACTCCGCATACACTTCTTCTTCTCCTACAGTAAGTTCGGGTATTGGAGGCGCCTGTGGGCCCTCCATTCTTTCCTCCAAACTATTTTCTGGTCGATATATGCTCTTGAAGAATTCCAAGAGCGTGTCAGCCTTGTCTTCGTCGTTTAGAGCTAGTCGTCCCTGTGCTCCTTCCAAAGTTGCTACGCTCTCTCTCATACGTTTGTGAGATTGCACGTAGGCGTAGAATCGCTTTGGGTTTGTGCGGACCGACGCCGCCAACCGACGCTCGAAAGCATATTTCTCCACTCTTTGGATCCCTTGAGCCCTGTTCCTAGCCGTCTTATAGCTATTCCATGCCCCTTGAGTTTTGTACAGCTTGTACGCCGCCCATCGTTGCCTACGAATAACTATGGCCTTGCGGACCTTTGACTTCCACCATGGGGGTAGACTTCTACTGCTTGCCACCATCAGGGGTGCGAACTCATCTGTAAGTTCGAGTAGCCCCATCTTGATGGTCTCCCAACGTTCCTCTACGGAGGCATTTGTGTGTCTCGGTGTCCACTGAATTTCCTCCGCCGCCTTCTTCAGTTCACCTATGTTGATTCTCCCATAGCGCCGACGTAACACGATTTCCTTCGGCGCCTTGCTTAGTCTTAGTGTGACCCTTAGGACTACATGATCACTTTTTCCAAGTGGCTCTTCCCACTTAATTTCCTTAACGTCCTGATGGTGCCGCGTTATGATTAAGTCAAGGAGAGACGGGTGCTGTCCACCTCTGTGTCTGGTGGCCTGTGTCACATGCTGCGTAAGTGCATGTAACTGGACCCACTGCAGAAACTTGTCGCCCGTTGATCCCCTTGGTGCGATCCCGCTTTCCCAGTTAATTTCGGGTAGATTGAGATCCCCTAATAAGATGAACTCCTTTGTCTGTGCCAGCACCGCATCCAGCATTTGGAAGAGCTCAACATCTTCCTCATCTGTGGCTAGCGGTGCCCTGTAGATACAGATAATGCATACTGTACGCCCCTCGATCCTAATAAAGCAGGATCTGACCTGTACATTACCGGAGACTAAGTTGAACGGAGCCTCCCAATGGCCTATGTCGGTCCGTATTAGAAGTGCCACTCCGCCCCCCTGCCTTCCATCTGTTCTATCCTGTCTGTAGGCAGCGTATCCCTGGAAGCGCATGTCAGTATATGGCTTTATCCAAGTTTCCGTCAACGCAACGACCTCAGACTCTGCGATCCTAGCCGTCAACTCCCCTCTTTTTCCCGGGAGACTGCAGGTGTTGGTGTACCATATTGACGGTTCCCTGGTCCTCGTTACTGACTTCATTGCTAATTCTAGGGCTAGGGTATCCTCGGGCGCAATCTCCGAGGTGATGCCCCGTTCAGTTCAGTTCTGTCTGTACAGGACAGGTAATGGCCACGGCCGATCGAGCGTCCAGAATTCCTTCGATGGTATGCACACCAGTTATGCACCCACCACTGCCGAGTGTATTTCGTCGAATCCCCGCTAAAAATGAGAGGGAAACGGAAAACCTCATCGCACATCAACTGCGAGAGACATTATGCATCGTGAGCGTTCACTGAGACAGTATGCAATGAGGGAAAAAGTGTGCTAAAACATACTCCAGAAGGACCACAGTGCTACCCATCATCCATCCAGTTGATATTCTCAAGGCTCACTACAAGGAATGATCTCGTACCACTTGCGATCAATGGCACATTTGAAGGATTGGACTGTCTGCAGATCTACCATTTCACCAGGTAGACCGTTCCAACTGTTCACAACCCTGTTGCTGAAGAAGTGCGATCTAGAAAATGACTGTTTTCTGGACAACATTTTGGATCTATATCCTCTGCGATCTTTTCTGACGTTTGACATCGACCTCATCGTGTCGTTCGGTCGCTAACATTATACTGGACTGACGTTTCCGAGGTTTCCGTGGACTTTGTTTTGAATCACTTTCACTTTCGGTTGTTCGCCGAGTGTACGCGCTCGCAGTTTGCTTTCTGCATTCATGTTTTGCTTGGTGTATCTCTCGTATCAGTACTGTTTCGGTGCCACGATATACAGAATGTACCCTGCATCTGTAAACCGACTTGCGCCTTCTCTATTCGCCCAATAGAGCGGATAACTTTGGTACTTCGCCGCCAGATCGCATAGGGAACACGTTCTCTAACCGCCATCAAAAGTCTTCTATAGCTTTACTGTTTTAAAGTTCAGTTTAATTCAGTTCAGTTTGAACAAGACGCATAGGGGGCACGGTCTACTGAGCTTCCAGAATTCCCTCGATGGTAAGCACACCAGCTATGCAACCACCACTGCACAGTGTATTTCGTCGAATCCCCGCTAAACTTAGATGGAAACGGAAAATCTCATCGCACGTCAACTGCGAGAGAGATTATGCATGGTGAGCTCTCACCGAGATAGCACGCAACAAACGAAAACCTCGAATACAGTACGCCTCAGAACGGCCAAAGTGCACCCCGTCGTTAACATGGTGAACACACTCAACGTTCACTAGAAGGAAGTATCTCGTACCACTTGTGACCCAGGGAAAATTTGGATAACTGGACGGTCTATAGATCTATTATTCCACCAGGCAGACGCTCCAGCTGTTCACTGCCCTATTGCTGAAGAAGTGCGATCTAGGCATCTACCCACTTCAAACTTTCCTCAGCTTCTTTTGGTGCCCCCTGTTCGGGAATCTTACGCCATCTGGGACGAACTATCTGATCTTAGGTCATAAGAACCCTGCATTACCAATAACTTTTCGATGGGATACCCTGAACGTCTCCTCCTTTCCTGTGAGGAGAGATTTAGATCACAGGTTCTCTGCTCGTACATGTTACCCATCTGCCCTTCGGTCATTCACATCGCGAGGCGCTGAACTTCCCCTAGGCAGGCGGCGTACCTTTCGTAGAAGGGTTACCAAGCCTGCACGCCACCTTCTAAGTGAGGTCGCACTATGGCCATGTAGATAGGTGCGAATATTCCCGGCTTCCGGTAAGACAAAGCTGATCGCAGTCTGAAGAGCTCACCATAAGCGTTTTTTGCAACGGCGCTGCACTTCTCTGACCATTCAAACTCAACGCTGGCAATGATCCCAAGGTCTTTAACCCTGCTGACTGCTTCTATGGTGACCAGCCCCTGATCATGAGCGACAGTTAGACTTTCTGTTGTTATTGACAGCAAATTGCACTTTTGGCGTTCGGGGGTAAGCCCCATTTGTATGCCCAGTCCAGGATGGTAACTTTATCCCTGCCCAGGTCCAAGGTATAATACCTGTAACAGCCGGTCGTGGAAAATCCCCCTTTTTCCCTCGCGATTCAGTGTTTTTCCCAACATCACTCATTTCCATACACTATTGACTTGTCTTTACGAACTGGTTGTTTTTCTGGACCAATTGTTGTTTGTTCGCGCCCAGAGCGCTACTTTGGCACATCCTTGTTCAGGACCTGCGTGACGCACGTGCTGTCTGCTCACACGCTGCTATTCGGCTTCTCGTTGTTGAGTCCTTGTGATCGTATTATTAAGGTTTGTATATTGTTTATGTCACTGTTTATTGTAATAATCTAGTATCGTAGAATATCACGGATAATCGTCTTCTGATTTCGGGATCCGTTGCGAATTTGGCTACGCATTGCTCAAACGTTCGTAACAATACTCTATAGATCAATTTCGAACGAGGAAAAATCACGCAAAATGCCAAGAAAAGGATCAAAGGCAGTCGAATCCGGACAGGAAGTAATACGGCAAGTCTCTGGGGAGGTTTTGGGTACATATGATTCTTTAGTTAATGCTTGATCGCCTAGTCCTGTCAGCGCTAGTTCATGTGTTATTGAAAACAATATTGATCGTAAGGATGTCGATTTATATAAGCTGAGAATACTAGAACTAGAGCAACAGTTACTTTCGGCTAGACTACAGGCGCAGGAAGCAGAGAAGTGTACACAGAAACAGCGAGAGCATGAGACCAGTGACTTCGACACTTCCGATAGGTTAGGGTGCAATAAGGTAGGGAACTCCACGCCGGTCGCCGACTACAAACCACCATCGACCGATCTGCCTAGAGTGGAGTTAGCGGTTTTCGACGGGCGAGCTGAGCAATACTGCAAGTTTGTCAAGCAGTTCGAGACGTTCGTTGAAAACAAGGTAACCGACCCTAGGCAAAGGCTTCTGTACCTTACTCACTACTGTCGAGACCGAGCAAGAGAAGCTATCGACGGGTGCACCATGTTCGACCCAGAACAAGGCTACACAAGGGCAAGAAAGATTCTAAGGGACTTGTTTGGCTAACCTTTCAAAGTAGCCCTTAACCTAATAGAGGGCGTGATGGCAGAGGCAAAGAGAACCAAGGGCGACGTCTACACCATGGCCGACCTGGTGATCAAGATGCAGAACTGCTCAATAGCCCTCGACCATTTAGGTTACAGGGCTGACCTAGACGCCATGCACACTTTGGAAGGCATAGTCCGTCACCTCTCTCCCGAACTACAGGGTCGGTGGGCGGAAGAAGCTGAACGGATAAGCCGAAGCGACAGAGAAGCCAACTTCGAAGACCTGACTGAATACTAAGACAGGCAAACGAAGATAGCTGACAGCAGATTCGGCCGACTCATCCGGGACAGCAACCGAGCAAACAAGCCCGGTACTAGCCAAGTCCAAACCCCTGTACGGGAACATCCAAAATACCAGCTTTGGACCAACACACACGTCATTTCACGAGATGCTACGGCGAAACCAAATTGCAGATCCTGTGGTACTAGCCATGGCCTACCAGAATGCCCCAAGTTCGGCAACGCCACAATAGACGAACGGTAGGGAATGGCGAGGATGGCAGGAACATGTTTCATTTGTCTCAACACCACGCACCGGGCAGCAGCCTGTAGAACAAGGAATCGATGTGGTTACGAGGGCTGCACGGGCAGACACCATCGGCTGCTGCATCAGGCGAGAGTAACCATATCCGAGGCGAGTGCCACGCCCAGCGTGATTTGTTCAACTTCACAATCTGCCAGTAAACCGGTACGTTCAGGCGTAGTGGCCGTAGGATTAGTGACTCCGACTGGGATAGTCAAGGCGTTGGCTTTCGTTGATAGTGGATCCGACACCACTTTAGTGAAAGAGCGGTTTGCCGACAAACACCAACTGGCTAAAGGTGCGACGTCGTTGGCAGTGAGCACGGTGGGCGGAACACAGGTAATGACTGCCGGTAGATTAAGGCTGCAACTCATCTCTCTAGACACTAACGAGGAATTGAACCAACGGAGGCATTCTCGTTAGCGGATCTCCCCATGCGAGCACCAAGTGTAACGAACGAATACTGAAAATCCTTCTAAATGTTCAACGTGCTTTGTGAATTTGACTATATTTAACATTATCTTGGAAAGCTCACTCATACACCACACATTTTCACGTTTGTTTATCCATGTGAGACATTTGAATTTGGCCTTGAACCGTTTCTGACTGTCGTACTTGAGCCACGGGGCTTTGGACCTTTGGGTTTTACTGTGAAGTCTATTTGGCCGCATACTTGAGGTTCGTATATATTTGTATCCTTTGTGCATTTCAATTTAGTACCGTAGAAACTACGAATCAATCTTGTTCTGGTTTTGGGATTCGTTTGAATTGGCTACGCGTTGCTCGATTTGCGAGATTTGACTTACAGTACTCAAGTGGAACCTGGACAAGAAAACTCATTGGAAATGCCCAGACGAGGAAGCAAGGACATTTTGAGACAACAGGAAATAACTCGGCAAGTCTCTGGGGATGGTTCGGGTGTTATTGATTCTCTAGATAATACTAAGTTTACTAGCTCTGTCAGTGCCAGGTCATATATTTCTAACTGCGATGCGTTTGACGATATTAGTACTTATAGAATGAGAGTAATAGAATTAGAAAACGAGCTGCGGTTAGCCAGAAAGGAAGCAGAGCCCCTTACACAAGGAACTGGTCTCAGAGAGCCAGCAAAGAGTCCACGTAGTTCACAATGTCAACATCGAAAAGGCACTGTGATCGACGAATATAAACCCTTGAGACAGCCTGAAACTACCGAGGTTTTGGCTTTTGACCTGCCGAGAGTGGAGCTGTCCCACTTCGACGGGCACCCCGAGCAATACTGTATATTCAATAAACAGTTCGAAAATTTTGTTGAGTGCAAAGTTGCAGATCCTGGTCAAAGGTTTTTGTATTTATTACATTACTGTCGTGGGAGAGCCAAAAGTGCTATCGAAGGCTGCGCGATGCTTGATCCACCGATGGGGTACATCAGGGCGCGCAGAATCCTGAAAGATTTGTTTGGACAACCATTCAAGGTGGCTAGAAGCCTAATTGATAGTGTTTTATTGGAGGCGAAAAGGACTGAGGGCGAGGCTGAATCACTGTCGAGTTTGGTGATAAAAATGCAGAATTGCAGTATAGCACTGGAGCACTTAGGATACCAGTCTGATCTGAATGCATTGCACACACAGGAATGCATTGTCCGATGTCTGTCTATTGATTTACAGAGCCGATGGGCAGAGGAAGCTGAAAAAATAAATATGCTTGAGCGGGAATCTACGTTCAACGATTTGACGGAGTTCATAGGTCGTCAATCCCGTATCGCCAACAGTCGGTTTGGACAAATCGTACGCGAAAGTTGCAGACTGGCGCGAAGGGAACCAACATCTCAAATTGTGGAGAAGGACTGTAACCAAACCCAGTCTTTGGCTAACATGCACACGATAAGTCAAGAACCCGAGAGGTCAGCTGAATGCAAGCTATGCAACTCCCCGCATCGGTTACCAGATTGTCCGACCTTTCATGGGATGAGTGTACCCGATCGGTGGTGCGCAGTAAAAAGGATTGGCTCATGCTTTATGTATTTGAACAACTCTCATCGAGCCTCTGAATGCAGCTTAAGAGTGAAATGCAACCAAGACGGATGCTTGGGTAATCATCACTCGTTACTGCATGGCCTTCTCAACAATAGACCTATTCAGCCAGATGAACCCAAAATTGTCTGTTCAACGGGACATGATGATTTCAAACCGGCAAGATTAGACATCGTACCTGTCGGTATCGTGACACCTGAAGGACTGAGGAGGGTCAATGCATTTTTGGACACGGGGTCGGATACCTCGCTGATTACTCGCGAGCTTGTAGAAAGCTGTGAACTAGTAGGCGAGCCTACCTCGCTCACTATCAGCACGATTGCAGGGGGTCATGTTAGCAATTCTAAGAGGCTGACCCTGCAGTTAACGTCTTTATCTGATGAGGGGACCGTAGAAATTCCGGAAGCTTTTGCAATAGACAGCTTGCCAATGAGACTAGTCGACTCTGTTAGATCGATCGCCAAGAGATGGTCTCATCTCAGGGACATAGAGTTCAAAGAAGTTTCTAGCCCCCACGTCGACATACTAATTGGATGCAATGTACCAGAGGCTCACTGGGTGCTTGAACAGAGCATAAGCAATCGAAAAGAACCATTCGCTACGCGAACGATACTAGGCTGGGCACTTCTCGGACCCCTGACGAGCGAACTTCAACAATCGGCATCAATAAATTGCTCAAATGTTGCTGAGAGAAGTGCCTCTGTAGAACACGATCAGCCTTTCGATATTGAATCCAACGGTCCATCTCAGGAAAGCGAAGTTCACTCGAAGGATCAGTCGGCGCTTTCGATGGCGAATTCAAAGACGGGACTTCACAGTGGGCAACATGAAGTTGCTATACCCGAGAGACCACCGTCAAGTCACTTATTGAGAAAAGGAGAAGTTGCCCGGAGGCTTTTGGAATATCTCAAAAAAGGACACCAGCAGGTCACCCAAAGCAGCTTGAAATTTGCCGACCCAGTGACAGTGTACGGTACCTGGGTGGAACTGCATGGCCGGCGGCGAAACAAAGTACCCTTTGCCAAAACAAAAATTGCTGAGCTGAAGTCAGTATCCCTAAACGAGCTCAAAACGACTGCACTGGTATTGGGTTTTAAGGTAGCACGAATGCTGATAGAGAACTGCACCACCGCCGAACTGAGCCTTGCCTATTGGACAGATCCTACAGTTGTGTTACATTACAGGAAACGGAAGAAACGATGAACGTGTTCGAGACATCAGAGAGTTAATCCACTCGTAGCAGGAAACAGCGAGGAAAATGTTGATGATTCGAGCTCGAAACCACATACAAAAGACAAAGTAGCTCGCGGATCGCCTCGCTCCGAGTTACTCAGCACTTTATTGCATTTCATGCCCTACAACTAAACAACTGGACCCATTTTTTCTGAAAGGTTGCAAATGTACTTAGTTCCAGTTTCTATCTAGCGTGCACATAGGTGAAGAGGAGAAATTCACCAGTATTTCACTTGAACAGTTCAGGTGAGGCATACTAGCTGCGAGCACATTGTGAAACTATTATTATCTTTAAAGAAGAACATTTATTTACATTTTATACAATATTGATTGTCACATATTTTGTGCACAGAAAAACTTTGAAATACTCTGATAGATGCCAGTATTCGATCAATCG
This sequence comes from Fasciola hepatica, assembly GCA_948099385.1. NCBI lineage: Eukaryota > Metazoa > Platyhelminthes > Trematoda > Plagiorchiida > Fasciolidae > Fasciola > Fasciola hepatica. Next base: position 430,895 of record CANUEZ040000057.1, on the reverse strand, counting down.
CCGTGTTCATGTGTATTTCGATACTGTCCGCCGTACACTTGTTTTCGAAATTTATTCATAATCAGAAACCGGTTTTCATTTCTTTCGGAAGATTTGGTGCGTTAATTTTATGTAATTCCACTGGTTCGTGACCTGTCAATTTTACGCGATATCTCATTAGGCGTTGCACCTGCGTTCAACTTCTGCGCTCAAGCTTGTAAACAAAATTAGTCTAACCAGTTGCTGCAATGGGTTACTGCTTGTGATGCTTAGACTTATTTCGTGCGGCGAAACACTTCACTCTGCGAAGCCTTCATCTTCATCGTGCGTCTGAATATATGCGCCGGTTTCCTGGTGAATATGTCAATCTCAAGTTGTGCAGCGGGATTTGGAATTGATTCCTTATGGATTGTGCGATGATGACTACGGCAAAAACCTGTTTCACGTTCAGATAACACAGGAAGTTAGTATCCACAGGCACTGACAATAAGTTAAAGGTAGATAGGGTGAGAATCATGACCCCTTCCTGAACCTTAGACAACCATTTTCGCGGAAGGATTTTGGCCGGCGGTGTAACGAACGAATACTGAAAATCCTTCTAAATGTTCAACGTGCTTTGTGAATTTGACTATATTTAACATTATCTTGGAAAGCTCGCTCATACACCACACATTTTCACGTTTGTTTATCCATGTGAGACATTTGAATTTGGCCTTGAACCGTTTCTGACTGTCGTACTTGAGCCACGGGGCTTTGGACCTTTGGGTTTTACTGTGAAGTCTATTTGGCCGCATACTTGAGGTTCGTATATATTTGTATCCTTTGTGCATTTCAATTTAGTACCGTAGAAACTACGAATCAATCTTGTTCTGGTTTTGGGATTCGTTTGAATTGGCTACGCGTTGCTCGATTTGCGAGATTTGACTTACACCAAGGTCGGTGAACGCAATCTTGACTCGGTGGCCCCACCTGCAGGATGTAACCGTTGTAGACTGGGAAGATGATGAGGTGGATCTCCTCATCGGATGCGACGTGCCAGAGGCGCATTGGGTGCTTGACCAAAGAGTGGGCGACCGCTAGGCACCTTATGCCGTACGCACGGCTCTGGGATGGATGTTATACGGTCCAGTAGGGGTACGCGGTTCCGTGAATTACTTATCCGCCGAAACGGACTGCATAGAGTATCATCTGCAGCGGCTGTATGAAAAGGAGTTTCATGACATTGGAGACGAAAGACCGACGTTGTCCCAAGAGGATCACTTCGCTCTACAAACGGTGCGGTAAGGCACTAGAGGCCTCAAAAAACAGTTCGAGGTTCCCCTCCCATGGCGCACACCGGTCGACCCGTGGACTGACAGCAGAAATTATGTTCTGCAACGATTACTACGACTAAAAGAACGCGTCATTCGAGACCAGAATCTGTGGGAACGATACGCGGATTTGATGAAGCGAAACGAGGCCCTCGGTTACGTTGAAAGGGTGCCTGTCAACACCGACAGCAAAAAGGGTATCTGGTATCTGCCTCACTATCCGGTTATCAACCCCAACAAACCCAATAAACTGCGGACGGTTTTCGACTGTGCGGCCAATTTTCAGGGCAAGTCGTTAAACGATCACCTACTACAGGGGACTGACTGGACCACACCACTGATCGATGTTTTGTGCCGTTTCAGAGTGGGTAAAGTGGCTTTGTCTGCTGACATTAGGGAAATGTTCCATCAGGTGAAGATTCCGGTAGGAGAACGAGATGCTTTGCGTTTCCTGTGGTGGGAAGGGAGCGACGGGGACAACGCAGTGGTGAATTATAGGATGACCGTCCACCCCTTCGGAGCCATATCGTCACCATTTTGTGCCAACTATGCCCTCCGAGAATCAGCGAACAAACATGGCGATCTGGTACATCGGACGGTGGTAGAAAGCGTCAGCAGGAACTTCTACGTCGACGACTACCTTGGGTCATTCGATGATGTGGAATCAGCTCTAGAGCAGTTCAGGGTGTAAGTCGAATCTCGCAAATCGAGCAACGCGTAGCCAATTCAAACGAATCCCAAAACCAGAACAAGATTGATTCGTTGTTTCTACGGTACTAAATTGAAATGCACAAAGGATACAAATATATACGAACCTCAAGTATGCGGCCAAATAGACTTCACAGTAAAACCCAAAGGTCCAAAGCCCCGTGGCTCAAGCACGACAGTCAGAAACGGTTCAAGGCCAAATTCAAATGTCTCACATGGATAAACAAACGTGAAAATGTGTGGTGTATGAGCGAGCTTTCCAAGATAATGTTAAATATAGTCAAATTCACAAAGCACGTTGAACATTTAGAAGGATTTTCAGTATTCGTTCGTTACACAGGGGTCTGACGAGATTGCTGGAAGAGGGCGGCTTCCATCTAACTAAATGGATGTCGAACGCTTCAGAAGTGCTGAAAATCATCCCGTATCACGAAAAGGCCGAAAGGGTAAGAGATTTGGACGGCTCTCCACTTCCTATCGAGCGCACTTTAGGGATACAATGGGACGCGGAAACGGACGATTTTGTTTTCGAACTGAACGTTCCCGAGCTGCCAATAACCCGTCGTGGCATACTATCTGCCGTCTCAAGTTTGTTCGACCCGCTCGGTTTCGTCTCACCATGGCTGCTACCCGGAAAGATCTTGCTGCAGCGGCTGTGCCGTAAGAAAGTTGATTGGGACCAGTCACTGGACCGAGGGGACCGGCTGGACTGGGAAGAATTTCTGAACACCTTGAAGAAATTAGGGGACATAAGAATCCCACGATGTTTGACTCCTGGCCATACGACACGGACTGGAGAACTACATGCTTTTTTCGATGCATCCGAAGTCGGTTATGGAGCTGTGGTGTACGGACGATGGTGCGCAGGAGATGGACAATATACCACGAGGATCCTGTTCGCCAAAGCCCGCGTTGCTCCACTGAAGTCGGTCTCAATCCCACGCCTTGAACTCAGCGCATCCGTGTTGGCAGTCAGGGTGGTGCAAGCTGTGAAGAGATGTTTCGATCTCTACATTTGGTCGGTGAGCTTCTGGACGGATTCCACGATAGTACTTTACTACATTAACAACGTACGGAGCCGGTTTAGTACTTTCGTTGCTAACCGGCTCACGATTATCCACGATTAATCAGCCACGCACCAGTGGAGTCATGTCAGGTCTGGCGATAATCCGGCCGACCTGTGCTCCCGAGGTGCGAACAACTTCAGGCAACTGGACACGTGGACGAGAGGGCCAAACTTCCTGCAATTGCCCAAACAGGACTGGCCCGTGTTCGAATTAAAACCCCCTACGGAACTGGAACTGGAGATCAAAGGCGTAGTGATAGCAACCAACGTCGTCGAAGCGTCGTCCATTCTATCGCGACTGGTCAGGTTTTCTTCCTGGATGAAGACACTTCGTTCGCTAGTCTGGTTAACCAGGTTCAAGAGAAATTTACTATTCATGAAAGGGCCACGCCCCTCAGGTCGGATACGGGTCGGCCCGATAGGTCCCGATGAGCTACAAGCGGCAGAGTACGATATTTTCAGAATGATACAACGCGAGGCTTTCGCCCGAGAACTCAAGAGGGCGGAAGAAGTGGGGCTGACCAATGAAAACATGCCATCTCCAAGAGGCGAGCTGAAGCGTTTGAACCCCAAACTCATCAACGGACTGCTGCGGGTGGATGGTAGGCTGACCAACGCCCACCTGAACTTCGACACAAAGTATCCTTTACTGCTGCCTGCGAGACAACCTGTAGTAGAGCTAATGATTCAACACGTCCACGCCATGGAGGGACATGCCGGGGAAAGTCATGTGACGAGCGTCATACGAAAGCGTCTTTGGTTGTTGAGAGGACGAGAGACTGTAAAACGCGTAATCCGACGGTGTGTGCAATGCAGGAGACGCAATGCCACAGCAGGCAAACAACTCATGGCCCCACTACCAGAATGCAGGGTGACTACGGGTTGGTGGCCGTTCAGTGACACCGGGTTGGACTATTTCGGGCCCTTGTGGATCAAGTGCGGGAAAAGATTAGAAAAGCGATACGGATGTATCATGATGTGCATGAAGTCACGTGTGGTACACCTAGAAGTCGCATATTCGATGACGACCGATTCGTTTCTACGGGCCTTGCAAAGATTTATCAACCGAAGAGGCGTACCGGCCGATATATACTCAGATAATGGATCGAACTTTGTGGGCGCTCAACGGGAATTGCAGCGTTGGCACAAGAACATAAACAGGGACGAACTGCAGAATCGAACCGTGGCCCACGGCATACGATGGCATTTCAACCCCCCACAGGCCCACCACCGAGGCGGCATATGGGAACGCATGATCCGGTCCGCCAGACGGATATTGCTGTCAATCATGGAGCAGCAGCCGCCCGACGACGAGACGCTGAACACCGTCATGACTGAGGTGGAGCGAATCCTGAACAACCGCCCCCTGGTTCCAGTATTGAACGGCGACCCCACCCACCTGGCGCTCACCCCGAACGACTTATTGACGCTAAGGTCGAACGAGGGTTTCCAAGGGCCGGTAAACCTTCGTGGGAGCTACCTCCACGGGTGGAAGCAAGCGAACTATCTGGCCAAGGTCTTCTGGAGGCGATGGCTACGGGAGTACCTACCGGCTTTGCAGACTCGACAGAAGTGGCTGGCCAAAACAAGACCATTCAAAGTTGGGGACGTGGTTATGATCGCCGACGAACGCGCACATTTCAGCGCTTGGTCTTTGGGAGTAGTTACGGAAACCATCAAAAGCACTGACGGAATGATAAGAACGGTGAAGGTGAAGACAGCTAACGGAGTGCTCATTCGTGACATACGCAGTATTAACCTACTCGAGAGCGAAGACGGAGGAGCTGATAACCCTGAGGCCTAGTACACCTTTTCACACCAGTAATCGAGGTAGATAAAGAAACACCATATATACCACACAATCTCCGTCAAACACGTTAAGGTGCTCGCGGTCTTTTCGTTGACATTACGGAAGGTTCTTTCCGATATGTGGTGATGAGTGCGATTCCATTATACATCCCGATACATACACGCATGCACGACGCACTCTACATCCCGTAAACCCATCATACATGTGACAGTGTTCTTTGTTTGCTTTTTGTTGACGCTACCGAATGCCCCTTGCATATGTGGAAGTAGCGGAGCTCAGGTCACACACACATGCTACATTTACTCGTTTTCTTGCCACGCGATCTTTTGTTGACATTGCAAAAAGTCCTCCTTTGATGTGTAGTCATACCTGTGATTTCATTGTAACCCCGGCACACACAGACACGCACGCACACACACACTCCAGCACGTGCATCCAGGACCGGACGGCCCCTCACGAGGACAACGTCTATGTGACCATTCACGCCCGCCATCGGTCATTTGGTCTTGTGGAAGATGTAGAATAGCCTCACTTCTATGTATCCAATGGATTAGGTGCGACCAGTAGTAGAACGTTGACGACGAGCAGTAGACGCGCGCACTGACAGCAGGGCCTAGGCAGGTAGGAAGAATCAGTACCTTTATACCGAACCTTTTACTCTGCTAAGGATCCAGGAGGATTTTGGTGGGCGGTGTAATAGCCGGTCGTGGAAAATCCCCCTTTTTTCCTCGCGATTCAGTGTTTTTCCCAACATCACTCATTTCCATACACTATTGACTTGTCTTTACGAACTGGTTGTTTTTCTGGACCAATTGTTGTTTGTTCGCGCCCAGAGCGCTACTTTGGCACATCCTTGTTCAGGACCTGCGTGACGCACGTGCTGTCTGCTCACACGCTGCTATTCGGTTTCTCGTTGTTGAGTCCTTGTGATCGTATTATTAAGGTTTGTATATTGTTTATGTCACTGTTTATTGTAATAATCTAGTATCGTAGAATATCACGGATAATCGTCTTCTGATTTCGGGATCCGTTGCGAATTTGGCTACGCATTGCTCAAACGTTCGTAACAATACCTCAACTTGCTTACCTTCATCCAGTCGTCCAGTCACTTCATCTAGGAAGCACTAGAGGTCGGTCAGAAAAGATCTACTTTTCAGGAATCCATGCTGGGCCGGTCTCAGTTTGGAGTACTCTAGCGAGTGCACATAAATGTGGGCGCGAACGATCTTCTCAAGGACATGACATGGGATGCTAGTCAGGCCTACCGGCTTGTAGCTTTCCACAGCCGAATTAGGTCCGCTCCCATGTATTGCAACGACGGCCGCGAGTTTCCAGTCCTGAGGGAGCTTACTTTGATCCAGCGTGGGCCTGTACAGCCTGCATATCGGTGGAGTTATGATATGCTCCACCGGCTTGATGATGGCGGGGTGGATGCCATCTGGGCCCGCCGACTTGTGGCTGTTTAATTCCTGTAGTACTTGCGCACCATTTCCTCAGAGAGATTCAGCTCGTTTACCTGCGGAGGAGGACGGTCCATGACCATATCGACTAGTATCCAATTATCTATCCTATGTACACTGCCGGAGTGTTCCCCCAGGGCGGCTGCTTTGCCCTGGTCACCAGCGGCAACACCGTGGTCCCTAGTCGATATTGGACCCGTGCAATACTTGTGGAGCCTTCCGACTGCACATTGCTGTAGAAAGTTTTCGGCTGTTGTCTTCTAGCTGGGCCAATCTCAGCTCAAGTTCCCGCTTGGATGTTCTCAGAAGGCTCACAGCCTCGTTTCTAAGCTTTGTATGGTGGTTCCAGGCTAGCCGACCGCGGCTAGCTTTGTACTGGTTGCAGTTGTGTGTTCTACTCTCAATGGTCTTGGCTATTGCAGCCTTCCACCATCTAGGTTGAAGGATGCGAACTCTTTATATAGGGCAATTCGGGATCCCCTTTTGACCTGCCTGCGCTCCTCGACGGCAGTCCCCTCATTCGCTTTCCAAATCAAGCTCATCGCTTTATTACGAAGCCAATCTATGTTCATACCACCAAAATTTCTAACCAGCCTTGAGGGTGCCTCGGATTGACGCATGCATATAGTGATATTGACGCACACGTGTTCACTCTTACCCAGCGGTGCACAGTAATGCTGTCCAGAAGTAGTTCACGGGTGAGAGGCCGGAGCCCAGATATTCCCGGTTCTTGTATGTATGTTCCTTTCTCCGGTGCCACCCAGATGGAATGACGAAACTCGACAACAACGGTGAACCATTTTTGCCAAAGGGACAAGAAAATAAAAATAGTTGTTTCCCATGTGGAACATCAGTGTTAAAATACAAATACGGATACATCAATATATCACTAGTTTCGTTGTTAGACAGAAGAGTGATTTGCATATACATTTGTAGCAGGAAGGAGAATGGATCTATTTATAGCCGCATGCATATGCAATTATGTGGGACTGAAGAGGAGACGTGAAAATACAGGGGAGAATAATCTGCTCGAGGGCAATCAGAGAATTGGTTGGCATTAGAAATAGTCCTAACCATTTTTCTAGTCTGGCCTTGAGTGCCTCGTTAGAAGATACGTTCACTACCTCCTGTGGAAGGCCATTCCATAGAGGTATAATCCGGGACAAGAAGAATTGTCTAATGGGGGTACGTGGACTGGGTTTGAAAAGTGCCCTCATGTGTCATGGTAGGGTCTCCAAGTTCCGACGAGTGAAAAACTGATCCACTAAGCCCGTTAAGAATCGATCATACATCAGAAGTAGGTCTCCCACAATACGGCATGTTCCAAGAGAGTAGAGATTGCGTGATAATAAACGAACCGGAAAGGGGGTAACGCGTAAGACATGTACCATTTTGGTGGCTTTCTTTTGAATCCGCTCCAAAATGTTCTGGTCTCTGACGAGGCCAGTGTGTACTATCTGGTCGCCGTATTCTAAAAGAGGTCGAATTAAGGTTCCATATAGAGTATGAAATTTTTCCCTGTAGACCATAGACAAGGTTTAGATCAGATCAGACTTACTGTTCTTCCTTCGTACTAAGGGCAGCGGAAATCCTTCTTGTAAGCCTCATCACAATTCACTCGTTGCGATGAGCTCAATTTTCAGTAGAACGTCATAATCCCAACAGAGACTGGTAAAGTTTCCTTGTGAGTTGTCGCGCAGTTTAAATTTTTGAGGTGCTCTGTTCTGTCCCCATTTTTTTGCTGCGATAGTGAAGTAACAATAGCTTTTTCACAAAATTTAAGTGCTGCAGTTTTACCGAGGTACTCTTTTGATTCGGGGAGTATTTTAGTCCGATTAGTTCGTTTTTGGTAGAGTGCTGTCTTTTGGCAAGAAATGTTATTCGTTGTGCGCTTGATGATTGTGTTTATTCACGCAATTGTCACAACCTTCTTATGTCTCTGGTATATGCTGGTAACATCTCTTCCTGGTTCGCACTTTTTCGGTCCTTCTGAAAACATGACGATCATTTGCAGCGAAGGTTCATGTGGGTTCAGTACTATCAAAGAGTATATTGGGACAGGTATAAAGTGTAATAGGTGCAATGAGTGTTACCACCATAGCTGCTCTGCCCTGTCCGAGAAAAACTGAGCTGCTAAGGGAACACGAATCTTCGAAATGGGTGTGTATGCTGTGTTGCTCTAGCAGAAAAACGCTCACGTATGCTGCGGGCGTAGCTTGCCAGGAAAAACGGGGCCACAGCAGGAAGCTTAGGGCCAGGAATAAAACAGAGCCCAGTGACATCAGCCCGCACGGCTGCTAGGAAAACTAGCAGCAGGCGAAGAAAGGAAAGCCGGACAGTGACTCAGAAAACTGTCAATTTGTTGCGGTACACCAGGTCGTTTTGCGTGCTGTTATCGATATAGTTTTCATTCATCTGTCTTAGGAAATACTAAAAATTATATTTTCTTAGAGTATTCCGTTAACCCATAGAAATTCAGGTATTTTTTTCTCAGTGGTAAATTCTAACCCAGCTCTAGTTTCCGTTACTCTTTCACCTCATTCAAAGCATCTTTTTGATATTTCAAAATGCCACGTGTAGCAAAGAAGACTTCCAATACTACCCCGTCCACTCATACCCCGGTCACTAGGAAAAATAGGCTTCTTCAAACTCCCGTGGCCTTAAAACAATGTTCGGTTGACCTCTGTGACTTTGTAGGCTTGGCGACGGAAAGAACAGCTGTTCTAGACCGAAGTATTTCAGATATAAAGTCTCGGCTTCTGAATTTGGAAGATACGATATCTAAACTCGCCCCTTTACTGTGCGTCACTGAACGCATCGAAAATTCCACCTTACAAAACCTGACAGCTGCGGGCCGCTTTATCGACTCTGTTGCATCCGAAGTTCTCATAAGAGTGAGGAACTCTCGTAATGCAGTCGTGTTTAATGTCCCAGAGAGAATACCTCTGGAGCATGTCAAGCACACACTGTTGAATGCATGTGGTATGGCCCACCTTCCTTGTCAAATAACAAGGCTGCGTAAGCGCGTTCAGCGCTTCAACTGTCCAATCCTTATGCGATTTGCAGATGATCTGTCTGCCAAAGAGTTCATAAAAATGCGTTCCACTATAGCTTCTAAATCTCCTTATATAAACATAAAAATAGCCGAAGATAAAACCCCACTTCAAAGGGAAATTGCCAGATCTCCTTCGACTTTCCCCACTAGAACGACGCTTGATAGTTCTGAGCCTTCAACACAAACGGCTGGTCGCTCCACAGCTCCTTCTCAAGTCCCCACTGCTTTACCTTTACACGCGTCTCCCGCCTCTTCACAACCGCCCACTGCCTCCTCATCTGCTCCCGTACTGTACTCTTTAAAATCTAATCCCATTACTGTTGATCTTGACATTTCCGCTTCTCCCCTTTTACTGCCACCCAGTAAGAGACGCCAATTATTGCCTCGCTCTCCCACCTCATCTCCTGTTGGATACACCCCGAACTCTAACTCGCCATCTGTTCCCTCCGGTGATAAACTACTCGCCGTCCAGAGAAATAGGTCTAACAGTCTTCCCATTCTTCTCACAAGCCCCTCCCTCATTCAACTGTCTCCTCTTAAATCAACTCGCTTTAACTCACCGAATAAGGTTTCGACCTTAGAAAATACCCTTTGCTCCAATGCATCGGTGATTCCTACAAATTCACCGTGTTCACTGCCTGTCAGCACCAAAATACGGCCTCCACACACCGTCCAATCTGCCACACGTCGTACTTCTCATCTAAAAACTATCTCCACTGCTCCCGCTTCTCACTGCTCCATATTTGGTGTTCCACCCAACTTGAGTTACCCCTCTCACAATGTGCAGCTTAACCTACCACCCTACACCCCTATTCCTCACACATTTTCAACCCTGCCCTCTGCACCCCCCCTCAGCCAATACTCGATTCCGACTGGCCGGTATTTCTCGACAGCTCCTGATCACCCCTGTCTGATATCGACCCGCCAAACCCCACAGGTTTTTCCCTTTGCTCCGATGTTTCCCTCTCCGTTGATGCCCAGTCTCTCTGCCCCTCAGCAGTCCCTCTCACTGCAACATTTAATCCAGCTTGGCTGGAAGCCACCCCATCTGAACCTCCACTAGCCCCAACATCAACATATTCCCCTTTGACCCTGATCTCCGCTCCCTACAATCGCGATAGCCTGCCTCCTTCCAAATTACACCACCCCTCTGATGTGCCTATACCACCTCCCACAAATGGTATATCTCTAGCCTTATTCAACTCACGTTCTATTCTTGACAAACTCCCGCACCTTAAAAAACTTGTCCTTACAAATAATTACGACATTATCTTAATAACGGAATCCTGGCTTTCTGAGAGCACTTCTAATGATCAAGTATCTTTGGTAGGGTACTGTCTTCTAAGGACCGATATACCGAACCGGTGTGGTGGTGGGTGCCTAGCCTACGTCAAGGAAGCCTACACCACGACCCCTCTTTTACATACGGCACTCGATTCTATTCCCGATTCTCTCTGGTTCACTATGAACCTCCAAACCACTGTTCTTCACATTGGCCGCGTGTATCGATCACCAAATTCCCCCAGTTCATTGTTTCCACGTCTCATTAGGTCTTTCGAATACCTCTCTTTGCTTCCTTCTGGAACCAAGCTTATTGCGGGTGACTTTAATCTCCCGCACATCTGTTGGCCCACCCTCTCGGCTCCTCCCAATCTTATGTACCTGATCACTAGCATTCATCTTGGCGGCTGGACACAACATGTTGTCGAACCTACCAGAAATGGGAACATACTAGGTCTGGTATTTACTCATAACATGCCTCTCATCGACGTGACCATAACACGAAATTTCCCCGGTAGTGACCATAAAATGGTTATCTGCCATCTGCCCCTTAGTGGCCCACCTAGTCCCGCACACACCCCCAACAATACATTCCTATGCAGAAATTGGGCCTTGCTAGTCACGCTTCTTCGGCAGAAAGACTGGGGTGATTATTTCCTCACCCAGGACCCTCAGCATGCTGCGGATATTTTCTACTCCTTCTTTTCCGATTGTCTTGAAAAATTGTCCAATACTGCCCAGGCTGTACCTAAAAAGAGGTCGTCTGTCTCGCCACTCCATAAGAAGTACCATAAACTTCTCAAACAACTACATAATTCCAACGACTTTTCACTTTTTATTCGTCTAAACCGCCTCTCCACACTTATTCAACGACAAGATAATGCGCGACTTCGTGACCAAGAAGCTAAGGCTTTGAGTCATCCTAACAAGTCGCAACTTCTTTCTATGTTGCATAAGTCTAGAAACGCTGATGTTAAGGCTGACTTCCAACTTCTAATTCTGGATAATAACTCATCTATCACCTCCCCAACTTGTATAGCCGAAGCCTTCACTGCATTCTTTGCTTCAGCCATGGCTCCAGCTACTGTCATTTCCCCGCCCCCATCTTCACCACTTACCGACTCTGTCCTTTCTACGATACCCTTCGATGCCAGGAGTATTTCCAAGCTACTATCCAATAGCAAACCCTCTCCTCGATTAGGCCCCGATGGCTTGCCACCAATTGCACTTGTCAATGGTGGACCGGATCTCCCCCTGTTGTTGCTTAACCTTTTCACTCTTTCACTCAATGTTAGCACCGTACCTGCTAATTGGAAGCGCTCGGTAATCGTTCCCATTCATAAAAAGGAACCTTCACATGAGGTATCCAATTATCGCCCTATAAACCATGCCCTCATCTTATCCAGAATAATGGAAAAAATAGTTAAAGATAATATTATTAACTATTTATTAAGCCTCAGTCTTATTAATCACAACCAACATGGATTCCTCCGTTCACGGTCCTGCATGACTTGTCAGTATGATTTTCTGAATCTCGTCACCGACTCTGCTGAAAGTGGGAAATCTCTTGTTGTTATTTATCTTGATTTATCCAAGGCATTTGATCGTGTCCCTCACCCCCACCTTTTAACAAAGCTACGGTCATTTGGGATTGTCGATCCACTTCTTTCTTGGTTCTCGTCTTACTTATCTCATCGTTCACGGGTTGTCTTAATTAACGAGCACACCTCTAATCCTAAGCCTGTTACTAGCGGTGTTATTCAGGGCAGTGTTTTGGGCCCCCTGCTTTTCCTCCTATATATAAATGATATGTTTCCGACAATACTTAATGGCACGCCGTTTTTGTTCGCGGACGACATTAAGATAGTCTACACTTTCTCGCCTGGCAACCTCAGTACTACTATCCCTAAAATCTCTGCTGATTTAGCCGCTCTTGATGAATGGTGCTCAACCTGAGCGATGAAATTCTCCGCCGACAAGTGTATTTTCCTCACTTACAAATGCCAGGTTCCTCCTGGTTCTTTATGCATTGGCGGTTCACCCATCGACAGCCAGCCTTTAGCAAGACACCTTGGCTTAAGTTATTCTTGCTCTTTTAACTTCTCGAAACATGCTGTCCTCCAAACGGCGAAGGCTAAAAAGTGTCTTGGTCTTCTGTTCAGATCCTTTCAGCTTAGGCAGGGCATTCTCTACATGTACAAAGTACATGCCAGGCCCCTTCTCGAATATTGTCCCCTAATCTTCACTAGCATGAGAAAATCCGACAGGATTATTATCGAATGTATTCAAAGAAGATTCACAAAACAGCTTATCGGTTGGTCGTCCAACTTAAACTACAGGGAACGATGCTTATCTCTCAAAATCGAACCACTATGGCTTCGTCGCATCAAGCTAAATTTGATATTTCTGTATAAGCTATTGACTAAGCAGTCCTATTCCTTCAACCAGTTGTGCTTCTCCCCGGATACTGAATATTCACTCCGGAATAGACAGTATACTATTACCACACCCTCCGCGAGGACTGTTCTACGCTCTAAGTTCTTTCTCTTCGCGTACTCCAGAATCTGGAATAAACTCTCCTTGCACATCAGATCTTCTCGGTCAAAGTATGCATTCGTGCATGCTATTGATAAATTCCTTACTGTCCCAGCTGTTCTGCGCTTATTCAACGTTCACGTAACCGAAAGTCAAGCTTACGAGATAGGCCTCGACTTTTAAGCCATTGCTATGCTTTCTCTCTTTACTTTACCTTCCAAAATAACCTCACCGCTTTAAAAATTCTGATTGATTTGTTTGACCGCTTCTCCTAGCCTTCGCCATCGACATATGTAAGCATGTCTGCGTCCACTAACTGTTTTTCCATACCAACTTATGGGATCCTGCTAATTCAACTTTGAAATAAATCCTTCCAGATGCGCTCGCATTTATAGAGACCACCGTATTACTCTTCACAGGTTGTCAATATCTCTCACTCGCTCCACGATTTATTAACTTTATTTAGTTATATTGCGTATGCGGCCCTGAAGCCAACCTCAACATTGCCATAAAAACTGCTTCAGTATCCAACCCCTGGTTGGATTTATATATATATATAATATTTGCATATACAAATATACATATATGTACATGTATATATAAATATATATTTATATATATATATACTCACCACTGTCCTACAATTATTAACACAAGCATGGTGAGTAACTCAAAGCTGCTCGATATCTCTTAGCTTACAATGCCTCTCTTCCGCACCAGGTCCCACCACTCATACTTCGCTCAGTCTGATTCATCACACTTAGCGTGACTCACTAACTGAACTCAACACCCAGTTTTGACGGGACCATTTCTGCTCCCACCCTATCCCCAAGCTAAGGTTCTTCTGTAATTTCATGCAGAACTTGGACTTTACTCCTGCTCAATGACCACTCTAGGCGAAATACTAACTTTCCCATTGAAAGTTCTAGCCACACTTAGGCGTTTCCCCTTTAGTCTCACGTTTCCTGGCCTCAATGTGCCTTTGGGATCCGCCGCACCGATGAGCCTGTGCTTAACTTTTGTTCTTCTTTCCGTTAACCGTTGATCCTCGGCTGCGTCACTCTATCTCACTTTCCTTGCCGCAGTCTTTTGCGTCCGATGATCGCACCCACGTATGCATCTATATATATATATATATATATATATATACCTTGGGCATGCTCCACTCACTTGTCCCCCTTCCTAACTAGATTTTGCCATTTTACTACACACAATTTGCGTATATATAAATAAAACCGTTCCGTCCTTTAGCGATGGGTGCTCGCTCTCAGTTAATTCTTGGCTCAGGCTAGAACTCAGCCGTCCCATCCTGCTTTTTTTGCGCCTTTCTCGTACACTGAAGCCTTGCCACACGGATTACCATTCCTTAGTAACTAGGCTTCACTCCTCTACGCATATGCTCATGGTAAGTTAAGACCCCATTCCAACCGGAATCCGTATGCCCCTGCCGAATACCAGCACGTTTGCTCCCACATGAAAAATCCTCATTTTAACACTCAGTGTTTTCCCCCCTTTTTACTGTTTGCCGTCCTTTACCACAGCTGGTGAACTGACCAGACTGCTATCTTCCTATTTTCTCGTTCCTCTTCCAGACCATACCATCTACTATGGTTTTATTCCTGGTTTCCAAAAGGACACCCTATCCTCATCCACCGCCTACCTGATATCGCCCTAAATCTCTACTATCACCCAACTACCCTAGAAAGCTACCAGTCTCCGTCTAGGGATCCCTAATAGACCGGCCCACTAGCCAAACGGTAACTAATTGTTCGGATAACAAAATGTTCATTTTCTTGCTTCCATATAAACGATAATCATAACCCACAGCTGTAACACTCTCCAGACTGCCGCACTCCTGATCTCTTCCAGATTGCATTGGTTACTTGGGTATCTATCGGCCAAATCGACGTTTATTCCGGATTACCGTAAGGACTGGACGATTTGATCAATGGTTTAAACCTATACTCTCGCCTGCTGACGTTCATGGGGCACCGTACATGGATTAACAAAACCTCATGAAAGTCTCACCGGATCGCAGAGATGATTCCTGACACCAACCATCAACACATCCGCTCAACGTCTATTTCCAATAATCCAACCCAATAGTTCAATTCTTCCCGCGTTGCAGTACGAAACCAATGGCCGGAACCCAGCCCTCGCAGCTGTCAACGTCGTCAAACCAGCCCTTTTTTACCTGCTTACCACAACATTCTACCTGCCACCACCTGCAACCAAGGTCTTTACGGAACAGAATACCAGCCATCTGCAGCCAACCATAATTTGATTAACGATTTTCTTTCACATACAAAAAGACATTTTACACTCTTCCAACTCCTGCTTAGCCGAACCATTGACGTTTGTCTCCACTAATCCGTTTCATTGACGGCTTTTCTTTTCTTTAATAGTCCGTTATATGTCCCTTCACCATTCATGCTCTTCAAAATTTCACTGAAGTCCCTGCAAAGCTTTCCGCCCTCTCCGTTTTGTTTTCAGAACCTGCACCCTAAGGACGATTGTCGCCGTCCACTTCCCAGGAATAACTTGGACCCTCTCTTGCTGGACAGGACAAACGAGATTTACACACAACTTCATTTTCGCCCGTCTCACGATCGCTTTCCCCAAGATTCCCGCCATCGGACTTCTTGAACCTGGACTACTCGATCTCACTGCATTCATACAACTCATTTTAATCCCATATGTCATTATGCCCGTTCCGTGTTAGAACCCGCTAATACTGTTCAAACACTGGCACCTTTATTGTCACTGTTCATTGCTTCATCGGTCACCAAAAAAAAAACGTCCGGCGCTGACATATCTTTCAGTAGTCCTTCAGTGGGCAGCGAAGTAATTAGTAACTACCTGCACTCTTCATCGGTCCATCCGATCGCATCCGCAATGCTGTTGCATCGAGTGTTCGGGCTCTGTAGATCACTGCGTTCCCTCCACGATTGAACGTCTTCGATACACTTCCCATGCTGCATCGCCGCTCCGTTCCCATCATTTGTTACACCTGTCAAATTGGTCATTAGAAATGTGACACTCACCGTCTACTTACTATACCATCACCGTTATCGAGACCTTTGATTTTCCAGATGTTGCATTCGTGTTATATTACCGAAACTGACCCCGTATGCAGCCTCTAAATCACACCACTATCTGCACCGGCTGATACATTTTATTTCTATATTCGTTGATCCACGGCCGCTTCCCGCGATATACCTGTGCAGTTTTATTGATCTGTCATTTTTGCATGGTACATACCACACAGCATTCATCTACTGACAAACACTTATCTGTGGATTACTTTACCTTTCCTCTCGCAGAACTGAACACCTGTATAATGGATGTAACCACACGGTCAATATTGATTAGTCTTCCACTTCCGCTTTGACATTTCATACCAACCCTACATAAAGTTAACAACTTGCCGCACGCTCACCTGTTTTACTCCGGCCGTTCCCTGCTACCATCACTCTGGTAGTATCCCTCCCAAGAGATACGCAAATGTTTGCAACATATACGATTCCTCCAGTATACAGCCACCACTTTATATACTACCATCTTTGCAGACTGAAATATTTCCATGTTAATACTCCTTGACATGCCTGTAGTAAAGTGAATAATTCACCGAGCGCTTCGACGAGATTTCTATCCATATGCCTCTCATATTCTGTAGCGCACCAAAAACATTTCCTTTCAATATGTTCGAATTTCCACTAGTGGTAATTATTTCATATACCACTTATGCATGTACTCCAGACCAACTGACATCATTCGACCTCGACCTTCAAATTTGCCGGGCATTACTACAGTTTTAGTTCACTGTAACACTCTCTCTGATACTCTGCATGCACTTGTTGTACCCTTTTGTGAATTGTCATTCCGGCATCACTATAATCATCTGATCATGCATTCTAGCATGCTTCGGGCGCATCCAAAATATACAATTATTATTATTATTATTATTTGAATTTCCATATAACACTGTAATCACCTGCACAAAAGGTCCGTTTTATTATCACCTTTGAATCACCTGCTTTTATTTCACATGCTTTCCCCACAATTAGTTACCCAATGCTGGATCGGTGTCCAATATTCCGTCGGTATCTCTGACTAAACGTTGAAAGCCCCATGCGTGCTTTACTTTTAATCTTGTTCTTTGGCATCTCTTCCGCCCGGTTACTTGTTAGTGACCGTCCAGTTATCGCTTATATCAGCAATCCCACGACTGTCCAGCTATCCACACCGCCCCCAGCGATTTCGAAACCGATTTGGAATTCCCCCCTCAACCATTACCACTTTTGTTTACTCAAACACTACATGACTTTACTGGTGTATTTTGGTTGCTGTGATTTATAAATTT
This sequence comes from Fasciola hepatica, assembly GCA_948099385.1. Lineage (NCBI taxonomy): Eukaryota > Metazoa > Platyhelminthes > Trematoda > Plagiorchiida > Fasciolidae > Fasciola > Fasciola hepatica. Next base: position 413,328 of record CANUEZ040000057.1, on the reverse strand, counting down.
AGAAATTGTGAATACCTCATATTGACATGTACTGCTGTATACTCTGGTCTTGCCTTGTGCATGTGTATTGACCACGGTCAAGAAATATACTATACTATACTATAGTTGTCGCGCAGTTTAAATTTTTGAGGTGCTCTGTTCTGTCCCCATTTTTTTGCTGCGATAGTGAAGTAACAATAGCTTTTTCACAAAATTTAAGTGCTGCAGTTTTACCGAGGTACTCTTTTGATTCGGGGAGTATTTTAGTCCGATTAGTTCGTTTTTGGTAGAGTGCTGTCTTTTGGCAAGAAATGTTATTCGTTGTGCGCTTGATGATTGTGTTTATTCACGCAATTGTCACAACCTTCTTATGTCTCTGGTATATGCTGGTAACATCTCTTCCTGGTTCGCACTTTTTCGGTCCTTCTGAAAACATGACGATCATTTGCAGCGAAGGTTCATGTGGGTTCAGTACTATCAAAGAGTATATTGGGACAGGTATAAAGTGTAATAGGTGCAATGAGTGTTACCACCATAGCTGCTCTGCCCTGTCCGAGAAAAACTGAGCTGCTAAGGGAACACGAATCTTCGAAATGGGTGTGTTTGCTGTGTTGCTCTAGCAGAAAAACGCTTACGTATGCTGCGGGCGTAGCTTGCCAGGAAAAACGGGGCCACAGCAGGAAGCTTAGGGCCAGGAATAAAACAGAGCCCAGTGACATCAGCCCGCACGGCTGCTAGGAAAACTAGCAGCAGGCGAAGAAAGGGAAGCCGGACAGTGACGAGACACAAAACGAGCTTAGTTAAGCGGAATAGATGGGGATGCTTGAACAGAGGATAGAGAGCCTTGAAGAAGAGCTCTCAAAAATGAGGGTCCTCACCAAGGGAGTCGGTGGGAAGAGCAAGCTTCTTCTCCTGCACAATTGGTCAGAGCCGGCAATCGAAGAAACGCGGATCAGAAGGGAGGCAGAATACGAGCACGTTATAAAAGCACTGGGAACGGCTGGGCTACCACTGACTTGAGTTATGCATGGTGCCATAGAGTGGGGCTTTGGAAGGCAAACGGGGCTTTAGAGCTGAGAATCTTACTTATCTTCGTCGCCAGCACTTATCGAAGAGACCTGCTGCTAGTCCGGGCATCAAGAGTTGAGCTCAACTCGAGGGGTACATAAGGATTGTAACGTACATGTAAGAAAATCCTCCCTAACCGTTTGTCACACTTTTTTGAGACTACGCTCTTCATCTTGTTCACCCTCGAATAAGTACGGCATGCATCAAACAACACACTTGAACACTTGTTTATATTTTGTTCACGTGAAGTGGCATGATTTTCAACTTGAACTTGGACTGCCGTGACGGTGGTATCTGACACTGACTTTGTTGAACTCTGGTCCTCGTTGCTAAACGTTGTAGCCGTACGGTTAGAGGTTGTACATATTTATATGCCTATTATTTGTTAATCCATTACGGCAGAATAAGCAAATCAATCTTGTTCTGACTTTGGGATCCTTCAAATGGGCTACGCGTTACTCACAGTCGGAACCACCATATATACCACACAATCTCCGTCAAACACGTTAAGGTGCTCGCGGTCTTTTCGTTGACATTACGGAAGGTTCTTTCCGATATGTGGTGATGAGTGCGATTCCATTATACATCCCGATACATACACGCATGCACGACGCACTCTACATCCCGTAAACCCATCATACATGTGACAGTGTTCTTTGTTTGCTTTTTGTTGACGCTACCGAATGCCCCTTGCATATGTGGAAGTAGCGGAGCTCAGGTCACACACACATGCTACATTTACTCGTTTTCTTGCCACGCGATCTTTTGTTGACATTGCAAAAAGTCCTCCTTTGATGTGTAGTCATACCTGTGATTTCATTGTAACCCCGGCACACACAGACACGCACGCACACACACACTCCAGCACGTGCATCCAGGACCGGACGGCCCCTCACGAGGACAACGTCTATGTGACCATTCACGCCCGCCATCGGTCATTTGGTCTTGTGGAAGATGTAGAATAGCCTCACTTCTATGTATCCAATGGATTAGGTGCGACCAGTAGTAGAACGTTGACGACGAGCAGTAGACGCGCGCACTGACAGCAGGGCCTAGGCAGGTAGGAAGAATCAGTACCTTTATACCGAACCTTTTACTCTGCTAAGGATCCAGGAGGATTTTGGTGGGCGGTGTAATAGCCGGTCGTGGAAAATCCCCCTTTTTTCCTCGCGATTCAGTGTTTTTCCCAACATCACTCATTTCCATACACTATTGACTTGTCTTTACGAACTGGTTGTTTTTCTGGACCAATTGTTGTTTGTTCGCGCCCAGAGCGCTACTTTGGCACATCCTTGTTCAGGACCTGCGTGACGCACGTGCTGTCTGCTCACACGCTGCTATTCGGTTTCTCGTTGTTGAGTCCTTGTGATCGTATTATTAAGGTTTGTATATTGTTTATGTCACTGTTTATTGTAATAATCTAGTATCGTAGAATATCACGGATAATCGTCTTCTGATTTCGGGATCCGTTGCGAATTTGGCTACGCATTGCTCAAACGTTCGTAACAATACCTCAACTTGCTTACCTTCATCCAGTCGTCCAGTCACTTCATCTAGGAAGCACTAGAGGTCGGTCAGAAAAGATCTACTTTTCAGGAATCCATGCTGGGCCGGTCTCAGTTTGGAGTACTCTAGCGAGTGCACATAAATGTGGGCGCGGACGATCTTCTCAAGGACATGACATGGGATGCTAGTCAGGCCTACCGGCTTGTAGCTTTCCACAGCCGAATTAGGTCCGCTCCCATGTATTGCAACGACGGCCGCGAGTTTCCAGTCCTGAGGGAGCTTACTTTGATCCAGCGTGGGCCTGTACAGCCTGCATATCGGTGGAGTTATGATATGCTCCACCGGCTTGATGATGGCGGGGTGGATGCCATCTGGGCCCGCCGACTTGTGGCTGTTTAATTCCTGTAGTACTTGCGCACCATTTCCTCAGAGAGATTCAGCTCGTTTACCTGCGGAGGAGGACGGTCCATGACCATATCGACTAGTATCCAATTATCTATCCTATGTACACTGCCGGAGTGTTCCCCCAGGGCGGCTGCTTTGCCCTGGTCACCAGCGGCAACACCGTGGTCCCTAGTCGATATTGGACCCGTGCAATACTTGTGGAGCCTTCCGACTGCACATTGCTGTAGAAAGTTTTCGGCTGTTGTCTTCTAGCTGGGCCAATCTCAGCTCAAGTTCCCGCTTGGATGTTCTCAGAAGGCTCACAGCCTCGTTTCTAAGCTTTGTATGGTGGTTCCAGGCTAGCCGACCGCGGCTAGCTTTGTACTGGTTGCAGTTGTGTGTTCTACTCTCAATGGTCTTGGCTATCGCAGCCTTCCACCATCTAGGTTGAAGGATGCGAACTCTTTATATAGGGCAATTCGGGATCCCCTTTTGACCTGCCTGCGCTCCTCGACGGCAGTCCCCTCATTCGCTTTCCAAATCAAGCTCATCGCTTTATTACGAAGCCAATCTATGTTCATACCACCAAAATTTCTAACCAGCCTTGAGGGTGCCTCGGATTGACGCATGCATATAGTGATATTGACGCACACGTGTTCACTCTTACCCAGCGGTGCACAGTAATGCTGTCCAGAAGTAGTTCACGGGTGAGAGGCCGGAGCCCAGATATTCCCGGTTCTTGTATGTATGTTCCTTTCTCCGGTGCCACCCAGATGGAATGACGAAACTCGACAACAACGGTGAACCATTTTTGCCAAAGGGACAAGAAAATAAAAATAGTTGTTTCCCATGTGGAACATCAGTGTTAAAATACAAATACGGATACATCAATATATCACTAGTTTCGTTGTTAGACAGAAGAGTGATTTGCATATACATTTGTAGCAGGAAGGAGAATGGATCTATTTATAGCCTCATGCATATGCAATTATGTGGGACTGAAGAGGAGACGTGAAAATACAGGGGAGAATAATCTGCTCGAGGGCAATCAGAGAATTGGTTGGCATTAGAAATAGTCCTAACCATTTTTCTAGTCTGGCCTTGAGTGCCTCGTTAGAAGATACGTTCACTACCTCCTGTGGAAGGCCATTCCATAGAGGTATAATCCGGGACAAGAAGAATTGTCTAATGGGGGTACGTGGACTGGGTTTGAAAAGTGCCCTCATGTGTCATGGTAGGGTCTCCAAGTTCCGACGAGTGAAAAACTGATCCACTAAGCCCGTTAAGAATCGATCATACATCAGAAGTAGGTCTCCCACAATACGGCATGTTCCAAGAGAGTAGAGATTGCGTGATAATAAACGAACCGGAAAGGGGGTAACGCGTAAGACATGTACCATTTTGGTGGCTTTCTTTTGAATCCGCTCCAAAATGTTCTGGTCTCTGACGAGGCCAGTGTGTACTATCTGGTCGCCGTATTCTAAAAGAGGTCGAATTAAGGTTCCATATAGAGTATGAAATTTTTCCCTGTAGACCATAGACAAGGTTTAGATCAGATCAGACTTACTGTTCTTCCTTCGTACTAAGGGCAGCGGAAATCCTTCTTGTAAGCCTCATCACAATTCACTCGTTGCGATGAGCTCAATTTTCAGTAGAACGTCATAATCCCAACAGAGACTGGTAAAGTTTCCTTGTGAGTTGTCGCGCAGTTTAAATTTTTGAGGTGCTCTGTTCTGTCCCCATTTTTTTGCTGCGATAGTGAAGTAACAATAGCTTTTTCACAAAATTTAAGTGCTGCAGTTTTACCGAGGTACTCTTTTGATTCGGGGAGTATTTTAGTCCGATTAGTTCGTTTTTGGTAGAGTGCTGTCTTTTGGCAAGAAATGTTATTCGTTGTGCGCTTGATGATTGTGTTTATTCACGCAATTGTCACAACCTTCTTATGTCTCTGGTATATGCTGGTAACATCTCTTCCTGGTTCGCACTTTTTCGGTCCTTCTGAAAACATGACGATCATTTGCAGCGAAGGTTCATGTGGGTTCAGTACTATCAAAGAGTATATTGGGACAGGTATAAAGTGTAATAGGTGCAATGAGTGTTACCACCATAGCTGCTCTGCCCTGTCCGAGAAAAACTGAGCTGCTAAGGGAACACGAATCTTCGAAATGGGTGTGTTTGCTGTGTTGCTCTAGCAGAAAAACGCTTACGTATGCTGCGGGCGTAGCTTGCCAGGAAAAACGGGGCCACAGCAGGAAGCTTAGGGCCAGGAATAAAACAGAGCCCAGTGACATCAGCCCGCACGGCTGCTAGGAAAACTAGCAGCAGGCGAAGAAAGGGAAGCCGGACAGTGACGAGACACAAAACGAGCTTAGTTAAGCGGAATAGATGGGGATGCTTGAACAGAGGATAGAGAGCCTTGAAGAAGAGCTCTCAAAAATGAGGGTCCTCACCAAGGGAGTCGGTGGGAAGAGCAAGCTTCTTCTCCTGCACAATTGGTCAGAGCCGGCAATCGAAGAAACGCGGATCAGAAGGGAGGCAGAATACGAGCACGTTATAAAAGCACTGGGAACGGCTGGGCTACCACTGACTTGAGTTATGCATGGTGCCATAGAGTGGGGCTTTGGAAGGCAAACGGGGCTTTAGAGCTGAGAATCTTACTTATCTTCGTCGCCAGCACTTATCGAAGAGACCTGCTGCTAGTCCGGGCATCAAGAGTTGAGCTCAACTCGAGGGGTACATAAGGATTGTAACGTACATGTAAGAAAATCCTCCCTAACCGTTTGTCACACTTTTTTGAGACTACGCTCTTCATCTTGTTCACCCTCGAATAAGTACGGCATGCATCAAACAACACACTTGAACACTTGTTTATATTTTGTTCACGTGAAGTGGCATGATTTTCAACTTGAACTTGGACTGCCGTGACGGTGGTATCTGACACTGACTTTGTTGAACTCTGGTCCTCGTTGCTAAACGTTGTAGCCGTACGGTTAGAGGTTGTACATATTTATATGCCTATTATTTGTTAATCCATTACGGCAGAATAAGCAAATCAATCTTGTTCTGACTTTGGGATCCTTCAAATGGGCTACGCGTTACTCACAGTCGGAACCAACTTTATAGTACTGAACTTGGAATCCTCACGGAGAAACCAACCAGAAATATCAAGTGGAGGACGCAAGCAAACCGGAGTTTGACAAGAAGTAACCCAGCAATCCTCTGGGGTACTTTTGGGTGGTACTGACTCCTTAGACATTGTTGGGTCTGTTAGTCCTGTCTGTGCTACTTCATGTATTTCATCCAATGATATGGAGTTTGAAAGTGATGGTATTCATAGATTGAGAGTAATAGAATGAGAAACCCAGCCCAAGCAGGCTGGGGGAGGAGGCTGAGTCAGCCAGGAAAGAACAACTTCGAAGACGGGAGAAAGAGGCGTTCTTGGAAGCCACGGAGCATGCGATTGTTCAGCCTAGCACTTCCACGGATTGATTAAAGTCGACCTGTACCAGTGTAACCCACGCTATTGATTTACCTAGAGTAGAATATTTCCCGTTCGACGGGAGAGCTAAACAGTACTGTAAGTTCGTTAAACAGTACGAGAACTTTGTGGAAAGGAGAGTATCCGATCCAGAACAGTGAATCTCGTAATTACCGAAATACTGCCGTGGAATAGCCGGGGAAGCGATCGACGGGTGCCCGATGCTGGATCCAGAAGTGGGTTAGACCCGAGCAGGTGAAATCTTTAGAAGCCTGTTTGGACAACCATTTAAGGTCGATTGGAACTTGGTACATAGAATACTATCAAAGGCAAGACGTTCCTAAGGAGAGTTGGGTTCTCTAGTCAGTCCAATGGTAGAAATGCAAAACTGCAGCTTCATTCTGAATCACCCAGACTACCAAGCAGAACTAAACGCACTTCATAGACTGGAGACCGCAATGCGCAGTTCACCCACGGAACTACAGAGTAGATGGGCCAAGGAATTCGAGGGGATCAGTGGATTTTGGCGAGAAACTACTTTTGGGGACCTAACGCAATTTATGGACCGTCACGCACGTATAGCAAACAGTCGTTTCGGTCAACTTGTGCGCGAGACGAGCAGGTTATCTAGGATTGCGACGACACGAAACCGGACCTAGGAACCAAGCAGAGGCTAACAATGGGCAAACTCACAAGCACTATCCCGCGAAGGTGATAATTTGCCTGTATGTAGGGCTTGTTGCGCGCTTCATCACTCAGTGGAATGTTCTCGCTTCTTAAACGTAGACAACGAAGAATCATGGAAAATGGCAAAGAGACTGAGCTCGTGTTTTGTTGGTTTCAACGATTTACATCGAGCAGTGGTGTGCCGAGCGAAAACTAGTTGTAGTCAGAATGGATGCCACGAGAAACGCCATTACCTACTGCACACGCCCAGGAAATTGAACGCCAAAGAAACTCCGAAGCCAAGTGTGGTCTGCCCAGAGTCTCGCTTTATTATTAAGCCCATTCGCCTGGGAGTAATAGCTGCCGGCGTAGAAACACCAGTTGGGGTGATAAGAGAGTTGGCCTTCGTAAATGTTGGTCCGGATGCCACTTTGGTGAGTAAGGAGTTTGCAGGGAGATATTGAATCAGAGGGGATTGATTTTCATTAGCAGTGGGCTTGGTGAGTGGCACCCAGATCATCCAATAAAACAAAGTTCACCTACAACTCGTTGCCTTGGTCAAAACAATAGGGCAAAATGCCTGGAAGCATTTATCATAAAAGATCTGCCGATGAGGGCACTTCAGTCAGTACAATTCTTTCTGATTCGGAGGCCGCATCTCAACGGAGTTACGATCGAGGAGTGGCAGAATAAAGAAGCAGATCTGCTGATCGATTGTGATGTGCCAGAAGTACATTGGGTTCTGGAGCAGAGAATATGAAGCCGCACAGCACCGTATGCAATAAGCTCTATATTCGGTCAGACTTTATATGGTATTAAAAACGGAAGAAGCGGCAAACAAATCCAAGTCAACTGCACTTCGGTGGAAACAGCGAACATTGAACAGGCATTCCAACAGCCGTATAACACCGAATTTGCCAACCTGGCCACTAATAAAGATGCCCCATCACGAGAGAATAGGGCGGCTTTGAGAATGGTAGCCGAGAACGCTAAGTATGTGATAGATCGTTTCGAGGTTCCTGTCCCGTGGAGACCCAATATGAAACCTATGCCAAGCAGCCGAGAAATGGCTCGGAAAAGATTATGCCTCCTCAAAACCGGGCCAATTCGAGAACCACAATTGAGGATAGAATATATGCGAGCCATGGAACATAATATAGACCTGGGTTATCTAGGAAGAGCAGGTACAGCGGTTATCTGCGCAAATTTGAGGTGGCACTTAATCCATCACCTGTTCGTGAACCCAAAGAAGCCGGGGAAGGTCAGGGTGGTCTTCTGCTGTGCCGCAAAATGCCAGGGTATGCCACTCAACGGCTATATGCTACAGTGCACAGACTGGACAACACCTCTAGTCGAGGTGTTATGTCGCTTTTGGCTAGGAAAAGTGGCCTCCTGTGCGAATATATGTGAAATGGTTCCACAAGTGACGATGCCCGTTGAAGATAGGAAAGACTTTTGTTTCTCCGGTGGCCTGAAAACGACGCATGTCTCGCACTTGACGAGTGCAGGCTGACCATTCATTCCTTTGGGGCGGTATCATCTCCCTTCTTTGCCGATTTTGCCCTCTGGGAAACTTTCAAGCGTTTTGGCGGCACCACCAGTGTGTTGGGAAGAGCAGTAGACCGTTCCTACATGGGCGATTTTCTGTGTTCCTTCGACGACCCAAATACTGCTATTTTCCGTATGACCGAACTGATCGCCACTCTAAATGACAGAGGATTCAACCTCACTAAATGGACTTCAAACGGCCAAGAGGTGCTCAATGCTATCCCGAAGTCCGAGAAAATGGAGTGTACGAGAGAGCTTTTGGGATCCTCTTCACAAACGGAGCGCACGCTTGGCCTTCAATGGAAACCCGGAGGTGACAAATTCATGTTCACTCTGGGCCTATCCAAACGACCAGGCACACGGAGAGGAGTCCTAACATCAGTCTCAAGCATCTATGATCCCTTGGGTTTCGTTTCGCCATGGTTGTTGCCGGGAAAGTGCTTGCTGCAATCGCTGTGCCAAAGAGGGACGGGTTGGGACGAACCTCTCCAGGATGACGACGATAAGCGATGGCGCGACTGGCTGCACAGCCTGGAGCAGCTTGGTGAGATCAAAATACAAATATACTTAACAGGATTCAAGTGCAAAAACGACGCCCAACTTATTTTCTAATGCATCAAAGATAGGCTACGGGCTAGTTGCTTGCGGCTGCTGGGCTGACGCAAATGGTGGACGGCACAGCCAGATACTGTTTGTAAAGGCGAGATTGGCTCCATCGAAAACGGTGGCCATTCCAAGGCTGGAACTAACGGCAGCAGTGCTGGCCGTGAAAGCCGCGGGGCTGATTAGGAGATGCTTCGATTGAACAAACTGGGAACCAAGTTTTTGGAAGGACTCAGCCATGGCACTTCATTACATAAACAACAATACTACTAGTTTTACCACTCGTGGCCAACAGACTCACTATAATCCACGAGTCGACTAAAACCGATCAATGGCACTATGTACAATCCGCCAATAACCCGACCGACTTTTGCCCAGGGGGCCTGAAAAACTAGAGAGGTTGCGGATGTGGACAATGGGACCGGACATCCTAACTGCAACTAAAGAGATGTGGTCAACGCTATTGATACCTAAGGCTGATGATGGCGATATCGAGACCAAAAGACTGATGCTGGCTACAGACTTCACGGGAAGGGTAAGCGTAATAGAAAAACTGTGCCCATTTCCCAACTGGACAAAAACACTAAGAGCCGTGGTCTGGTGGACACGATACAAAGTACTGTTATTGATTATGAAAGGCGGAAGGCCACAAAACATTGAATGTGGGGATGATACTACCGGGCGAGCTGAAGCAAGCCAAACTCGACGTTCCACACCTACTGCAACTAGACGCTTTCCCGTTCGAGGCCCGCGAGCTAGCCAGGATAGACGATAACACCAAAGGAAGCAGGATGTTGCACAGCAGTGCCCAAAGACTAAGCCACATGCGAACTAACGGACTACTGAGAGTTGGAGGGCGGCTGACGAATTCAAATCTAGAGTACGGAACAAAACACCCCGTAATAATCCCTAGTGACCACTACATAACGAGATGCCTGATGGACCATGTACGTCGAGAAGAGGGACACGCAGGTTTGAACCACTTGTTGAACAAAATACGTCGACGATTTTGGGTGACAAAGGGACCAGTGACGGTCAAGCGAGTCATAGGCAACTGCATCATTTGTCGTTGCCGGAGAGCGATAGCAGGCCAACAAATGATGGCCCCTCTTCCAGCCGTAAGAGTTCAACCGGGAAGGTGCCCATTCGTGGAAGTTGGCGTCGACTGCTTTGGTCCGTTACTTGTACGACAGCAAAGGAGCACGCAAAATAGGTATGGCTGCCTGATAACTTTTACAATCCAGAGCAGTCCACTTTGAAGTAGTGCATAATATGACCACCGATTCATTTCTAATGGTTTTTCAGAGATTCTTCGCGAGGCGGGGCGTCCCCAAAAACGTATACTCAGACAATGGCTCGAACTTCGTTAGGGCTCATAAGGAGTTAAAGAAATGGTGGAACCGCCTGAACCACGCCAAAATACAAAACAAGACCGTAGCAAAGGGGACAGAAAGGCACTTCAACCCATCCTATACCAGTAATCGCGGTGGCATTTGGGAAAGGCTGATACGATCTACTAGGAAAATATGCGTGGCCCTGACCTAAAAACAAACCCTCGAATACGAGATGCTGACTACCCTACTAGCAGAATTAGAAAGTATACTGAACAACAAGCCCCTGGTGCCGATCGTCCCAGACCCGGAAGGCGAACCGTCACTCACCCCTAACGACCTGGTAATACTTGGATCAAAAGCAGGAGCTACCACACCGAAAAACCTGCGCGGAACTTACATCGTTCGATGGAAACAAGTGAACCACCTGGCACAGGCTTTCTGGAAACGATGGACGAGGGAGTACCTACCGACACTGCAGCTTCGGCAAAAGTGGATCTCCAAACAAAGGCCGTTCAGAAGTGGTGATGTCGTCATCCTCGTGGAGAGCCACTTACATAAAGACGGTTGGCCGGTTAGAGTGATCGAGGACTGCAGTACAGAAATCGATGGCCTCGTGCGCATGGTGGTGGTGATAACAAACAAAGGAGACGTATTGCGAGATATCCGTAAGACATGTCTGCTTGAAAGTGACAGTGACGTGGGCGAGGTCGACGCTACAGACCAATCTATATCCATGTCTGCTGATGCCAGATGAAGCTGAATTCACTTATCTATTCCTCATGCACTCACCCGTGGGATCCAACCCTCCACACCGACTTTGAAGTATATTTGCGTTTAATTTCATGCGGTGTTCACGATTTACTATGGAGTTAGTTGTCCAAACCTTAGTTTGCCACACAACACGACACTGCACGTAGAAGTGGCGGAGCTTAGGTCACGCACACATGCCTACATTTTACTCGTTTATGCCACACATCTCTGTGAAACACGTTACAGTGCTCACAGTTCTCGTTGACGTTACAGAACGTCCTCCTTTGATGTGTGGTGATAGTTGTGATTCCATTATACATCCAGACACACACGCATACCCGATGCACTCTATGTCCCGCAGCCCCCATCAAATATGTGACGGTGTTCGTAATTAGCTTTTGTTGACGTTACTGAAATGTCCTTTGCATATGTGGAGGTAGCGCCGATTACATCATACACACACACTCAAGCAAGCAAATAAAGCCAGGGCAGGACAGCCGTTTCAAGGACAGCATCTATGTGCCCCCTTCACTTTCGCCATCGGTCAGTTGTTCTCGTGGAAGATGTAGAATAGCCTCTCGCCGGTGTGGCCAACGGATTAGGTGTTACCATGGGTAGAACGTTGACGACAGGCATTAGGCGCGCGCACCGACAGCAGGACCTAAGTAGGTAGGAAGAATCAGTACCTTTATACCAAACCTTTGACTCTGCTGAGGATTCGGGAGGATTTTGGTGGACGGTGTGACGGCCGGTCGTGGAAAATCCCCCTTTTTCCCTCGCGATTCAGTGTTTTTCTTAACATCACTCACTTGCTTACACCATTGACGTGTCTTTACGAACTGTTTGTTTTTATGAGCCAAATGTTGTTTGTTCGCGCCCAGAGCGCTACTTTGTCACATCCTTGTTCTGGACCTGCGTGGCGCACATGCTCCTTGCTCGCAGGCTGCAACTCGGTTTCTCGTTTGTTCAGTCCTTGTGATCTCATTATTGAGGTTTATATCTTTCTGGCGTCACTGTTCATTCAGTTATCTAGTATCGTAGAATATCACGGATAATCGTCTTTCGACTTCGAGATCCGTTGCGAATTCGGCTACGCATTGCTCAAACTTGTCTTACAGTAGTTTTCTTGGGTAGCAACTTACTTGAAGACGAAAGGCCCATATGGGTGATCAGGAATTGTTGCACGGAAATCGATGGCCCTTTACTCACGGCGGTGGCAAAGAATCAAAGCGGGATTACTGCGAGATACCTGTGAGATATGCTCGCTAGAAGATGCTAGTGGCAAGGGCGACGTACACGCTACGGACCAAGCTAAAACCAATTCTACCGATGCCAATTAAAGCTGAGTTTATTCATCCCCTATGCATTCTCCTGTATGTCCCAACCCTCCACACAGTCTTTGAAGTACATTTGTGTCTGATTTGACACGGAGTCCACCATTTATTGAATTGAATTGAATTGTATATTTTTTGACCGTGGTCAATACACGTGCACAAGGCGAGGCCAGAGAATACAGCAGTACATGTCAATGGGAGGTATTCACAATTTCTAAATTATTGAATCACACAGCAACCGAAACACAACAGTGAAGTCATGTAGTGTTTGAGTGAACTAAAGTGGTAACGGTTGAAGCGGGAATTGCAATCCCGTTCCGAATTCGGAGAGGACGGTGTGGATAGCTGGACAGTCGTGGGATTGCTGATATAAGCGATAACTGGACGGTCACTAACAAGTAACCGGGCGGAAGAGATGCCAAAGAACAAGATTAAAAGTAAAGCATGCATGGGGCTTTCAACGTTTAGTCAGAGATACCGGCGGAATATTGGACACCGATCCAGCATTGGGTAACTAATTGTGGGGAAAGCATGTGAAATAAATGCAAGTGAGTCAAAGGTGGTAATAAAACGGACCTTTTGTGTAGGTGATTTCAGTTTCATATTAAAATTCACACGAAGGCGAAAAGCTTCACAAGGATTTCAGTGAACGTTTTGAAGAGCATGAATGGCGAACAGATGCAGAACGGACTTTCAAAGAAGAGCTGTCAAGGAAACGGATTAGTGGAGACAAACGCTACTGGTGCGGCTAGGCGGATGTTGGAAGAGTGTAAAGAAGAGGAAAATATTTTTTTGTATACTTGATAAAAATTATCATCCTAATTCGGGTTGGCTGCAGGTGGCAGGTATTCTGTTTTATAGAGACCTTGGTTGCGGGTGATGGCAGGTAAACTGTTGAGGGTAGCAGATGAAAAGGGGCTGGATTGACGAAGTGGACAGCAGCGATTGCTGGGTTTCATTCATTGGTTTTGTACTGCAACGTGAAAAGAATCAAGCTGTTGGAATGGATTATTGGAAATAGACGTTGAGCGGGTGTGGGTTGATGGTTGGTGTCAGGAATCACCTCTGCCATCCGATGAGTCTTTCATGAGGGTTTGTTACTCCGTGTACGGTGCCCCGTATAAGGTCAGCAGGCGACAGTATAGGTTTAAACCATTGATCAAGTCGTCCAGTCCTTACGGTCATCCGGAATAAACGTCGATTTGGCCGATAGATACCCAAGTAACCAATGCAATCTGGAAGAGATCAGGAGTGCGGCAGTCTGGAGAGTGTTACAGCTGTGGGTTATGATTATCGTTTATATGGAAGCAAGAAAATGAACATTTTGTTATCCGAACAATTAGTTACCGTTTGGCTAGTGGGCCGGTCTATTAGGGATCCCTAGACGGAGACTGGTAGCTTTCTAGGGTAGTTGGGTGATAGTAGAGATTTAGGGCGATATCAGGTAGGCGGTGGATGAGGATAGGGTGTCCGTTTGGGAACCGGGAATAAAACCATAGTAGAGGGTATGGTCTGGAAGAAGAATGAGAAAATAGGAAGATAACAGTTTGGTCAGTTCACCAGCTGTGGTCGAGGACGGCAAACAGTAAAAAGGGAGAAAAACAATGGGTGTTAAAATGAGGATTTTTCATGTGGGAGCAAACGTGCTGGTATTCCGCAGGGTCAGGAGAAATCAGAGGCATACGGATTCCGGTTGGAATGGGGTCTTAACCTGCCACGGGGAATATGCGCGGAGAGGTGGGCCTAGTTACTAAAGAATGGTAGTCTGTGTGGAATGACTCCGGTATACGAGGAAGGCGCAAGAAAAGAGGATGGAACGGTCGTGTTCTAGCTTGAGACAGAGGAATTAAGTGAAGGGGAACACCTATCACTAAAGGGCAGAAAGGTTTTTTTAAATATATATATAATTTATATATATATATATAGCTGTATACTTGGGTGCGATCATCAGACGGGTCATGGGAGAGCGGTCGGACGCAGAAGACTGTGGCATATTGGGGTCTAATACTAATTAAGTGAAAGTGAGCACTATCACTAAAGAACAAAACGGTTTTTTAAATATATGTATGCAAATTATGTTGTAAAATGGCATGATCTAGTAAGGAGGGAGGAGAAAAATGAGTGGAGCTTACCCAGGGTATACAAATACATATATATCTATGCATACATGTATATATATATGCATACATATATACATATATATGAATATATTCGTATATTTATCTGTTTACGCGAGTGCGATCATCAGGCGGATTTGATTGTTGAAACTCCGACTTAGCACACGGCAAGTCATGATTTGTGAAGTAGAGTAAACTTTGGAATAAGCACTTGTTGACCGTTAGCAGGAACATCTCACCTTCCGGGAACCCCAATCTGTATTTATATCTAACCTGGGTTCTAATTGATATAGGTTTTGAACCGAACACGTTTACAGTGATTATATTACACGGTAAACCCACTGATGTTTCAAGTACCTCGGGCCAAGCCGATTTTTCATGGAGAATTCTCAATCCTCGCTTTGCCGTGTACTTTACTCCTAGCGAGGAAGCCTTTCCCCTCCAAATTCCGTAATCTGTCTACTCATCCCGATCACACCGAAGCCCCTTTCCTTATATCGATAATGTCGTACCATCTTCAGACGAAACTCTAAGACATCGACGTATGGAGCATGGCCTCAAGAAAACCTGCAAGCGTTTCTGCTGCTAGACAACAATAGATGATGCCCATGGCTACCGATGTATGCACTGACTTTAGGGTCTAGGTAGGTTAGGGCGAATCCGTGCCCCCACACACTCCTAGGATGTTCACCGTTTCATGGGCGTATGTGGTGGGCGGTGTAAAGTATATGCAAAGAAATCGTCCCTAGCCATTGTCACATACTTTTATTTTTGAGACTACGCTCTTCATCTTGTTGACCCTCGAATAAGTACGGCATGCATCAAACAACACACTTGAACACTTGTTTATATTTTGTTCACGTGAAGTGGCATGATTTTCAACTCGAACTTGGACTGCCGTGACGGTGGTATCTGACACTGACTTTGTTGAACTCTGGTCCTCGTTGCTAAACGTTGTAGCCGTACGGTTAGAGGTTGTACATATTTATATGCCTATTATTTGTTAATCCATTACGGCAGAATAAGCAAATCAATCTTGTTCTGACTTTGGGATCCTTTAAATGGGCTACACGTTACTCACGATTGGAGTATTCGTAACAGAGACCACAGGACGTGTAGACGAACGCTCGGCCGTAGAGGTTCGTTTTTCGCATTTCGGTTAGGCTTTCGACTCTGTGAGTCATCGCATCCTGGACTACATGCTGCATAGCTTTGGGATAAGCAGGAAGGCAAGAGATTGCGT
Source organism: Fasciola hepatica (assembly GCA_948099385.1). Classification (NCBI taxonomy): domain Eukaryota; kingdom Metazoa; phylum Platyhelminthes; class Trematoda; order Plagiorchiida; family Fasciolidae; genus Fasciola; species Fasciola hepatica. The sequence continues at coordinate 397,318 of CANUEZ040000057.1, read as the reverse complement.
AGCAATCTTTCTAAGTATTCGTAGCTTCTGTGTCAAGGTGAGCGCTTATCTATCGAGGCAGGAGTGGTGACCAGTGGTGTGCCACGGGGTTCAGTACTGGGAGCTTTGCTCTTCCTGTTGTGCATAAAAGATCTAGCGGAAGAATTGAGCGACCCGTGTTTCATCTTTGCAGATAATGTGAAGATAGCGGGGAGTGATTTGGCGCGGCACATAAATGTGGCGCTCAGATGGGCAGAACGATGGAATTCACCGCTGAATCTCGCCAAAAGTCAAGTTCCGACCTTTTACGTAGACTTAACGAGCAATAATCCGTTTAGAGTAGTGTAGGAGGTGAAGGACCTAGGTGGGATAGCCACATAGGACTTCCGGGTTCTAAGCTAGGTCGGAGAGCTAACAATATGGACTGAGAGGGCCTGCAATACCAACCAGAAGTCTCCGTCCCACTTTACATGGTTTTGGTGCGATCTCCTTTGGAGTGTTTTATGCGGGCATGGGTGACCTATTACCGCAGGGCTCAGGTGTGCTTTGACGAGGTGCAGTGAGTTGCAACTAGAATGATCACAAGCCAGAAGGGAAAACCTTATGCCCAGCGTATAGAGGACACTAACATCCTATTCAGGGCAGCGTAGAGGACGAGGTCACCTAATAGAAACGTTCAAGATCATGAGGGGCCCGTCAGGTATAGACATGGATGATTTGTTCGTTTCTGCCCCTGAGTGCAGCACCAGGGGATAGAGTTATAAGCTGCAGAGGGCGAACTCAAGGCTAGGCATACGGGCTTAGTTTCTTACAAATAGGGTTGTAACTTTGTGGAATAGACTGTCACTGGATGCTGTTGGATGCAGCAATGTACCAATTTTTGAGTTGGTCCTAGATTTAGCTAGAACACAGTATTCCGAGAGCCAGCTTTGTGAAAGAATGTTGTGGTAATGGGCCCCTTGTATTTTTGTCAGTAAAATCATGTCTGTGAAGGTGATACTGCCTCGCAAGTTCTGCCTTTCAGGCAAAACGTTCAACGCACAGTATTGAGAGCCAGCGAAACTCGCCGACAACACAATAATCTGGACCCTCGGTTGGTCTCGGCAACTTTCGTTCCGTGGAGGATGAACTGAACCGAATGCTTTGTCGTTTCCCTTCAGTTCAGTTCAGCTAAGTTTAGTTCAGATCAGCTTGCCAAGCGCAGTTATTGCCATGGACTATCGAGCGTTCAGAATTCCTTCGATGGTGTGCACACCAGCTATGCAACCACCACTGCACAGTGTATTTCGTCGAATCCCCGCTAAAATTAGATGGAAACGGAAAATCTCATCGCACGTCAACTGCGAGAGAGATTATGCATGGTGAGCTCTCACCGAGATAGCACGCAACAAACGAAAACCTCGAATACAGTACGCCTCAGAACGGCCAAAGTGCACCCCGTCGTTAACATGGTGAACACACTCAACGTTCACTAGAAGGAAGTATCTCGTACCACTTGTGACCCAGGGAAAATTTGGATAACTGGACGGTCTATAGATCTATTATTCCACCAGGCAGACGCTCCAGCTGTTCACTGCCCTATTGCTGAAGAAGTGCGATCTAGGCATCTACCCACTTCAAACTTTCCTCAGCTTCTTTTGGTGCCCCCTGTTCGGGAATCTTACGCCATCTGGGACGAACTATCTGATCTTAGGTCATAAGAACCCTGCATTATCAATAACTTTTCGATGGGATACCCTGAACGTCTCCTCCTTTCCTGTGAGGAGAGATTTAGATCACAGGTTCTCTGCTCGTACATGTTACCCATCTGCCCTTCGGTCATTCACATCGCGAGGCGCTGAACTTCCCCTAGGCAGGCGGCGTACCTTTCGTAGAAGGGTTACCAAGCCTGCACGCCACCTTCTAAGTGAGGTCGCACTATGGCCATGTAGATAGGTGCGAATATTCCCGGCTTCCGGTAAGACAAAGCTGATCGCAGTCTGAAGAGCTCACCATAAGCGTTTTGTGCAACGGCGCTGCACTTCTCTGACCATTCAAACTCAACGCTGGCAATGATCCCAAGGTCTTTAACCCTGCTGACTGCTTCTATGGTGACCAGCCCCTGATCATGAGCGACAGTTAGACTTTCTGTTGTTATTGACAGCAAATTGCACTTTTGGCGTTCGGGGGTAAGCCCCATTTGTATGCCCAGTCCAGGATGGTAACTTTATCCCTGCCCAGGTCCAAGGTATAATACCTGTAACAGCCGGTCGTGGAAAATCCCCCTTTTTCCCTCGCGATTCAGTGTTTTTCCCAACATCACTCATTTCCATACACTATTGACTTGTCTTTACGAACTGGCTGTTTTTCTGGACCAATTGTTGTTTGTTCGCGCCCAGAGCGCTACTTTGGCACATCCTTGTTCAGGACCTGCGTGACGCACGTGCTGTCTGCTCACACGCTGCTATTCGGTTTCTCGTTGTTGAGTCCTTGTGGTCGTATTATTGAGGTTTGTATATTGTTTATGTCACTGTTTATTGTAATAATCTAGTATCGTAGAATATCACGGATAATCGTCTTCTGATTTCGGGATCCGTTGCGAATTTGGCTACGCATTGCTCAAACGTTCGTAACAATACTCTGTAGATCAATTTCGAACGAGGAAAAATCACGCAAAATGCCAAGAAAAGGATCAAAGGCAGTCGAATCCGGACAGGAAGTAATACGGCAAGTCTCTGGGGAGGTTTTGGGTACATATGATTCTTTAGTTAATGCTTGATCGCCTAGTCCTGTCAGCGCTAGTTCATGTGTTATTGAAAACAATATTGATCGTAAGGATGTCGATTTATATAAGCTGAGAATACTAGAACTAGAGCAACAGTTACTTTCGGCTAGACTACAGGCGCAGGAAGCAGAGAAGTGTACACAGAAACAGCGAGAGCATGAGACCAGTGACTTCGACACTTCCGACAGGTTAGGGTGCAATAAGGTAGGGAACTCCACGCCGGTCGCCGACTACAAACCACCATCGACCGATCTGCCTAGAGTGGAGTTAGCGGTTTTCGACGGGCGAGCTGAGCAATACTGCAAGTTTGTCAAGCAGTTCGAGACGTTCGTTGAAAACAAGGTAACCGACCCTAGGCAAAGGCTTCTGTACCTTACTCACTACTGTCGAGACCGAGCAAGAGAAGCTATCGACGGGTGCACCATGTTCGACCCAGAACAAGGCTACACAAGGGCAAGAAAGATTCTAAGGGACTTGTTTGGCTAACCTTTCAAAGTAGCCCGTGACCTAATAGAGGGCGTGATGGCAGAGGCAAAGAGAACCAAGGGCGACGTCTACACCATGGCCGACCTGGTGATCAAGATGCAGAACTGCTCAATAGCCCTCGACCATTTAGGTTACAGGGCTGACCTAGACGCCATGCACACTTTGGAAGGCATAGTCCGTCACCTCTCTCCCGAACTACAGGGTCGGTGGGCGGAAGAAGCTGAACGGATAAGCCGAAGCGACAGAGAAGCCAACTTCGAAGACCTGACTGAATAATTAGACAGTTAGACTTTCTGTTGTTATTGACAGCAAATTGCACTTTTGGCGTTCGGGGGTAAGCCCCATTTGTATGCCCAGTCCAGAATGGTAACTTTGTCCCTGCCCAGGTCCAAGGTATAATACCTCAACTTGCTTACCTTCATCCAGTCGTCCAGTCACTTCATCTAGGAAGCACTAGAGGTCGGTCAGAAAAGATCTACTTTTCAGGAATCCATGCTGGGCCGGTCTCAGTTTGGAGTACTCTAGCGAGTGCACATAAATGTGGGCGCGGACGATCTTCTCAAGGACATGACATGGGATGCTAGTCAGGCCTACCGGCTTGTAGCTTTCCACAGCCGAATTAGGTCCGCTCCCATGTATTGCAACGACGGCCGCGAGTTTCCAGTCCTGAGGGAGCTTACTTTGATCCAGCGTGGGCCTGTACAGCCTGCATATCGGTGGAGTTATGATATGCTCCACCGGCTTGATGATGGCGGGGTGGATGCCATCTGGGCCCGCCGACTTGTGGCTGTTTAATTCCTGTAGTACTTGCGCACCATTTCCTCAGAGAGATTCAGCTCGTTTACCTGCGGAGGAGGACGGTCCATGACCATATCGACTAGTATCCAATTATCTATCCTATGTACACTGCCGGAGTGTTCCCCCAGGGCGGCTGCTTTGCCCTGGTCACCAGCGGCAACACCGTGGTCCCCAGTGGATACTTGGCCTTGGGCTTCCTTAACCTCTTCACCACATCAGCTGGTAAGGAGTTTCAGAGGTTAAGGGCCGCCAGGAACAAGCCGTAAGCTAACGAAAAACCAATAGACTTCGCCTTCACCGGCGTCACCGATTTGCGGGGCATACGGAATGGCCCACGGCGTGGGAATTCCACTCTCAAATCTGGCCCCAGATCACTTCGAATGATACCACGGGTTCCGGTGAGATCACCGCCAATCCACCAATATACCGCAGGAAACAAACCAGTTGCTTCAAGACGTCAGTTGTATTTGACCCCATGTAATCCAGAGACAAGAAGGGGAGCAGACCTCTGCAATCTCTCTAACTTCTTCAGTCCTCCAGCTGTACATGGATAAGCGGCCGCACCACAGTATTCGGGTAAAGGACACACATGGGGATTACGCGGCATACGGGAAGCTTCTTACGGTGGGTTTCGAAAAATTCGACGAATTTGGCCACGAATACTCTAGGCGGAAGCACACAATCCTTCCACTTGACCTTTGGTTTTCAGCAAGGGGGACACCAAAACTCTGAGATCAGGCTCGTAATCCGTTTTTCGCAGCAGGCTGTCAGACTGGTGGTAACTTACTGGCGGGTGAGAGCGACCCACAAGCATATGGCCACACTTCGACAGCTTAAGTGGCAGTATCCAACCAGAGGACCAGCGCAAAAGCGCTTTTAGGTCTCCCTGTAGAAGGCAGCTATTTGCATCAAACCGAAGTGTATTCCAAAGTTTCAGATCCTCCGTATACAGGGGACAAGGGGATGAGAAAACTGAGGTTATTTATGTGAGTGAGAAACAATAACCGCCTAATGACAGACCCCCGAGGGACAAAACTGGCCACTGAGTACAATCTGAGATGGTTGTTTAGCCCCTGACACTAACTTGATATCCTCTTAGGAAGCCTTCATTCCATTTTAGCAGGAGAGCCGCTATTTCCAATAATCTGAGTTTCCGAAGGAGAGGGGCATGTGGAACCTTATCAAAAGCTGTGCTGAAGTCCTCGAAAATGACATCCGCGGAATATCCCTCAGCCTTCAATTCAGCCAAGCGCTCACGGGCAAGCAGAAGATCCGACAAGCACGATCGGCCTCCGGGAAAACCGTGTTGCTCCGAGCTAAACAGGTGGTGGTTTTTCTTGTTGTCCAACACCTACTTGGCTATGAGAAGTTCCATTACCTTTCAGACGAAACAAGTTAGACGCACAGGACTGTAACACAGCTTCAGTTTTTTCGCCACCTGTGAACATCGGAACAATGATAGCGGTTCTCCAGTCACTCGGCAGTTGCCCTGCCACCAGCGAGACGTCGAACAACCCAGTGATGGGTGATGCAGTGATGTCGGCGAGTTCCTTCAACACCAGAGGATGAACTCCACCAGCGTTTGCCAATTGGTGAGACTTAGGAGATCGTAGTTGTGTCGTTATTTCCTCCAGAAGAAGATAATTAGGCATGTTGACGTGTTCCAAAAATACGGGACTAGGCTATTGGGTTGTTACGGGACCCGCTGTATACGATGACGCATAATGCCTTTCCCGGACTTCAGCCCCTGCCTGATCAGAGTCAGTGATAATCTTATCCTGAAGTAAAGTCAGTACCCCAGGCACTGCTCGCTAGCTGCATTTTAGACACGTATACCGCATTTTAAGCTCCTCAACCCAGTCGGCCGCCAGCCTCCACTCGGACCTGCCCGGCTAGATTGCCTTCGTGGATGAGCAATGAGTTCCTTCCTGTCTGTACACAGCACAGCCGTCACCGATCTCTCAACGGATTTGCCACCCCCGGTTTCTGCTGCGAAGCAGACGTCAAAGTTCTCCATCCAACCACGGGGGACCATGAGCATGAAAACGCTGGCGGTGAAGTAGAGCAAAACGACGAAACAGCTGAAGGATCCCGTCACAGACACGACTCCAGAATGTATTCACACAGTTAGAATCGTCGGGCTCCCATATTATATCCCGCGCCGCCCCTGTGATATCTTCGTAGTTTACACATCAAACATTTGGTCCGCAGTGTGGACTAGGCCACGTATGGACGCCATGCTTCTAATGTATGTACAGAACAGCATGGTCGCTTAAACCGAAAGGGGGAAGATTTCAATCTGGGAGACTTCCGACATCGACGGAGTGAGACAACATCCAGAATGAACGAATGATAACCCTGGAAGCCCGTTGGTTAAGAAGCTTGTTGGTACTGCTCTAGGCCACTCACCGTGGTGAGCAGACTTCGGGAAAAGGAGCTTTCTGTTGTAGTGGAGTAGAATGCCGCCCAATCGATTTAGGGCACATTGAGGTCGCGTAGGATGAGACTGACCGTCAGATACCCGGCTCCTCAAGAACTCGAGGAAGTCCGGCTGCTCTGCAGTAGGTGTCCCGTAGGAAGGCCTCGAAACCACGGATCCACTACTAAATAATTTCACCTTACACAAACTTGTCTCTTCAGGCCCTTGAGGCCGCGAACAACTACCTATAAGATGAGCAAATGCCTTTTTTACTATAAATAATGACACCTCTGCCACCTCGGGTCCGAGTTCGATTAGCACGAAAAACTCACCACCCTAGTGGAGCAAGCTCGGCGTCCAGAACCTTGTCATGCAACGAAGTCTCAGTCAGCTCTATAACCTCAGGTCTACAGGCCGGAGAAAGCGCTTCCAGTTCCTCACTCTTGTCCAGCAGCCCCTCAACATTGCCCGAAACCGTATCTGCTGTCGGTCCATTCACGACACACTGATTGAGATTGAAAATGGGGTGTCCCTCGGGCTGAAGCTGGCATTGCCACTGCAGTCAGCCGTGGATACATAAAACGCAGTCTGCTCTTCATTACCCAAAATTCCCGCATATACACACTGTCCTCACCGTTTCCGCGACGTTCCTGGAGTTTTGTATGGGCTTGCCAAAATTTTTGCCGATCCTCTGGTTCCAGGTGAAGCAATAGCCACATAGCCTCGCTCCTTGAAGTCGGCGACCGCCGTAAAATCTTCTGTGCCCTTTCGCGAGAAGCTACGGCAACCTTCAGAGACGTCTTGGGGCCTTGAAGTAGCATATGGGTTGGAGGCCTTGAGCCCCAACATCCCGGTTCTTGAGGAAATCCTCAATCGCCAGTCGCGTTCATCGAGCTGAAACAAGAGCAAAGGAAAGTGGGGCCGAAGGGCAACTAAAACAAAATATTCATAACATCAAGCGGTGTCTCACCACGGACAGTGCCTTTGGAATAATGAGGGTGTGAAGTTCATAATCATATGGTGGTTTGGAAATGCAATGAAAGTCATCTGTTACACTTTCGTTTTTGTGGACAAGGAGTTACTGGGAGGGACCAAGGTATAAGTATAACCTTTTCTTGAGAATAGTTTTGTTTTCTGAGATAGCAATATCTCCAAGATGGACAGTCCACAGAGTAACAACCCTGTAGCTAGAAAATTTAATCCGTGGAGTAATCCGTATTCCTGGTTCGAAAGCCTTCCCGCTACGGCCACGAGAATAAACTGGGAAGAAGTAGAAGCTTTAGTACTCCGAAAAACGGTTAGTAACCAGACCCCGAGAAAGGCTTATGGAACGGAGCAACAAGTCAGATATTCCGACGCGTGCCAAAAGACAGCAAAAGTCTGTGGAATAGGCGAAACATGGCTTGTACTGAAACAATATCTTGTACGTTTAACTTTGGAGCAAACCCGGGAGCGACACTAGCTGAAAGAACTAGAGGTTCAACCGTCTACACAAAGGGCGGTTTAAAATGTTTTTCAATTGGAGGAAGTTAATTACCCCCACAGGAAGTAGACGAACAACGCCCAGCCTCGTGGCATCGAAAGACATACAAGCTGCTTAAAGCTAAGCATTATTCGCTTGCAGGTTCCCAATAACAACACAAGTCTCATGTGTCATCGGTTGTCTAGAGGACCAGTTTGAGATGCCACAATATACTCGTGCCGCCGGTGCAGAATTACTAAAACGTGCATGGGCCTTCCGGTCCTCTACGAAGCCCTCAGGTAGGTGTCGCGAAAATGTGTACCGTACAAAATAATCCAACACAAATTTCCGGTGGTTCCTCCATCCACCAAGCCGGTACATGCAACGGAACAGCAATATGAAATAAGTTAATAAACGGCGATGACGAAAAAAGAGATGGAAGTAACTTGCCTCGGTCGGTCGGCGCAGTACTTCAATTTCAGAATGCACGGGAAGTTTTTCTGTTATTTTGAAAACGGTTCGCTAAAATGTCATACTGCGAAATCGACGTTATTTTGGTTGAAAAAAGATTGCTATCTTCGGGAGCCTTGACCAATGTACATGCCTGCCAGATCGCGTCGTCCTCGGCGGCTCCGCGGTCTCGGGCTGCGCTGGTTGGGGTTCGGGGGTAGATCGATGGTGGGTGGAGGAACATCTAGAGGGCTGCCTTTGAGCAGAGTCTCTCTTTCTAAACTGTCGTCGAGGTGCAAACGTTGAGACGTTCGATGGGTATAAAGTCGTGCCTGCCTTTTCGGGAAATGAGATAAACTCGATCGCATAGCTTGAGCACCTGGTATGGACCTTCATAAAGCCTCTGTAGAAATGGTCTAATGCTATTCACGCGTGTGGGGACGTAGGCTCGGGGGGATGGTTCTGCTAGAAAGTAGGCCGATCAAGGCAGTGTTCGCTGAGAAAGCGTTAGTAAACGGCGCATCTGCTCAACTAAACTGTCAAGTGTACGAAGCGCAACAGTCTACACTCATTTGACCCGCGCCAAAGTAATCCCTGGGGAAACAAAGAGATTGACGGAATGCCCACCCCGCAACTTTAGCTTCAATGTCAAGTTTATAAGCGGGAAGCACACCCGGAAGAACGTTTGGAAGTGCTTCACCCAATAAGAGTGGCCGGTTGCGGCCAGCGAAACTTTGAGCTGTCTAAGAAAACGCTCAGTCACACCTTTGGCTGCTGGGTGATACGCTGTCGCACGAGAACGATGAAAGCCCAACATACACATTGCTTCTCTAAAGAAATATGACTAAATTGTGAGCCGCGATCAGTAGTTGCTTTTGCATGGAAACCGTACAATGAAACCCAAATTTCCATGAAAGCAGCTATTACGGTTTCTGCCTCTACATCAGCAATGGGAACAGCCTGTGTTCAAAGGATGAAATGGTTGGTCATGGTAAGAAAGTAGCGGAAATCTCCCCAAGGGCTGAGAGGGCCAAAGATATCTATGTGGGCTTGAGGAAACCTTGAGTATACAACGGGAAAGCGTCCCATTGGAGCCATTTCATGTCTAATTACCTTCGATTATTGGAATGGAAAGCCTGAACGGGCCCAATTAGGAATATCCTTTTCGCATGTCTTGCCAAATGTACCTATCAGCAACTAGCATGGTGGTGGCTGGATGCCAGGACGGGCTAAATTGGGTAAAAGTCGAGGGTTGTTAGGCGCCAAGAAGTGGGTATTATGGGGCTTGGGTGTCGCGAAGTTGTCACATATGGTAGAGGCTGAAAAAGTGGCTAACTGAAACTCCGAAGGTTCAAGTGATGCGACCTGGCTTGCATCTATGTAATCCAATTCCGAACTTTGGGCTGCAACCAAAGCTTCGAGGTCTGTGACTCATAGCTGACCAGAAATATCGTCTACTCGAGAAAAGGCACCAGCCACAACTTTGCTGGTGTCAAGAAAGTGACGGAAATCACTGGAAAACTGTGCATCGAAGTTTAAATTAAGCAACTCACGTGGTGAGTGCTTATCGGTTCGACTGCGGAACGTATACGTCAATGGTTCATGATCGGTAAAGATGATGAACTGTTTGCCTTGAAGGATATGTCGGAAAAATCTAACAGTACTGTAAAAAGCAGGTAGTTCCCAACTAGAAGTAGAATGGTTACCTTCAGCTGGAAGGAGAAGACGGGAAATAAGTGCCGGTGGTTCCCATTATGATGTAGACCACTGCAGAGGCGAGTTGCACATGGCTTTTTCAGAGGTATCGGTAGCTACACTGGATTGTACTTCGGCGTCGAAACGAACCAGCAAAGTAGCAGAAGTCGGAGCACCTTTAACTTCATTGAAGGCAGTTTTAGAACCTTCAGATAATTCTGTGAGACCATCTCTTGCACCCCGAAGTAAACCTGTTAACGGTTGCATCAGGTGAGCGCAGCCCGGGATAAGAAGCCAATAATAGCCTGCCGTCCAGTTGAAACAACGAACGGCGGCTAGTAAAGAAGGTAGCTGAAAGTCACGAACGACTTTTACCTTTTCTTCTATGAGCCGAATACCACGTTCGTCTATCTCGTAGCTTGAAAGCTCAACTGAATTTTGGCCAGAGCTACTTTTGCCCGCATTGACGGCTGTACCATATGCGGCCAACGTCTCGAGCTCCATTGCTCCCATGCATAAATTCCCTGAAATGGTGTTCACTCACTTATATTCACCATCTTGGTAATGTTAGCCACCATCACCGGCCAACGGTAGTTCCTACACCATACCACGGCTATGCGGGTGCACTTGCCTTGCTCCTTATGATAGCTCTTTCACTAATGAGTAAAACCCGTACTCTTCATAATGTAGTACTATTATCCGGCTTCGACATCCCTGTCATAACCGGAAGCTGGCTAAATGGCTCTGTTCCATCCGACCACATTTCTATTGCTGATTACTAAGCCTCTATAAAGAATCGTCGTCGTCGTGGAGCAGGCTGCCCAGTCCATATTGAAACGGCTTGCCTTCCATTCCTTTCTCTGAAGCAACATCGGACGCAATCCAGGACTCAACAGGGGTAACTCTTCTTACGGCCAACAGTACGCTCCGTAATGGCTGCTTTTATCGACCACCCTAGTCTCGCATCACGGACCTCGCCCATGTAGTCAGCGCTTTTGACCACCTCGCAATACTACCTTCGTCGAAACTCATTTTCGGAGATTCCAATTCACCTAATATCTGCTGGGGCACTATGCCATCACTGCAATACTTCACGGACCTCGTCCCCACCACACGAGCAGGGCGTCGGGTACGGCACACAGAGAGACCAGCCAGGGGAAAATGCTAACTTGACCTGGTATTTATCATTGGCTTACCGAGTGTGATAACTAGCGCTCTCGATCTCTTCCAAAGCAGTGACCATAGAATGGTATCTTGCAGATTTTCAGTCAGATACATACGCCTTATACGTAGTTCACCTCAACAGCTCTCACATACGATCAGCTGGACAAACCTGAAGCCTATGCTGAGCCCCTAAATTGGAATGACCATTTCCTGCACCAATACCCCCAGCTTACTACTGACCTACTCTACGATAAGCCACATAGATGACTGTCAGCAATCAACACCATCGGGTCCAACCGCTCTCAAGCCTGCAGCTCTTATCTTGTAAGGCTGAAAATTAAACACACAAAACTGTAGGGGACTTGTACAAAACCAGAGATTTCATAACACTGCTGCTACTCCACTCTGTCATTCACCATCAGTATTTGGACTAAGGAACTGCCAAAAATGCAGGAGCTTTCAGTCTTGAATTCCCTCGACCGACGTGACCGGTTGTCCCGGCTGGTATAGGGCAGAAGTCAGAGAGAGCCATAAGTTATATCTTATTTATGGGAAATAATGCGCAAACTCAGTCTGCGGCTGAAATCGCTGAGGCTCCCCTGGTCCTCTCCTAAGAAACCATGACTACGGTTGTTGCTTCAAATCCGCCCCCCGTACCCTTTGTCACCGACTAGGTTCTCTGGGACATTGAATTCAGTTTGAACCATTTTGCCCATCTACTGCTGCGAGTTAGACCCCGTTCCCTGTTTGCACTTATTTTATCCTTCCGCAAGCTATGACTTTTCATCTGCACTTTTTTCTGCTGTATTTGATTACGTATCTCAACTACGAAGCCGCAGCTGGCGATTCACAGTTGCCGTGTGATCTGCTTATCAAAAATGGACACAGGTCATTTATCTGCCTTCTACTGCACTATCGCTTCTGCACGCTATTTGCCCCTGCAATCACCACAGAAGGCAGTTCGCGTTGACTTACTGCCACAACTTCATATCGTTGCCTTTACTTCGTAACACATATATATCAATTAAAATAAACTGCTGAACACTTACCGTCTTACCGCTGGCTACTTTTTCCTTCAGCGCTCTTAAAACCGCTTCTTCTATCCATGGGGTTCTTTGGTCTCTTTCCTAGTATAGTATAGTGTAGTGTATTTCTTGACCGTGGTCAATACACATGCACAAGGCAAGATCAGAGTGATTGACGATTTTGGCATCTCACCTTTAGACTCAACCATCACACTGGCCGTTGGTTCATGGACTTTTATATCTGAAGATCCATTCTTGTACATGAGTTTTCCATCCATATACTCTTCACACCGTGCTACGCGCAAACAACTCTTTTAATTCCTCTCGATGAACTCTAATTTTCCTCCTTCCTAGTTTTTACACGAAATATCCTTTGATTCAGCTGGAATTTCTAATGTGGTTATCCCCGGTACTTTTTTGCTCTTACCCCCCCCATTTTTACCGGCTCTAAACACTGTCAGCCGGGTTGACCATTCGACCCTGACCTCCAAATTCGACGGGCATTACTACCGTTTAGTTCACTGTAACACTCTCTTTGATACTCTGAATGCTCTTGTTGCGCCCTTTTACGAATTCTCATACTGGCATAACTATAATCATCTGGTCATGCATTCTATCATGCTTCAGACGCATCCGAAATATACATTCATTATTATTATTGTTACTATTAATATTGTTATTATCCCAGCTAGATATAACGGCATTCTTCCATCAATATTTCATCGTGGTGGAACTGATGTTGCAGTAATCCGTATGAATCTCCACAACTTATCCTCCAAACATGGCATTCTTCCACCCCAGTGGAAAACTTCAGCCATTACCCCCGTTCACAAAAATGGTCCAGTGCGTGACGCTTCAAGCTATCATCCTATCTACCACTCCCCTCTAGCCGCCGGAATAATGGAAAGTTTGAATAACCAGCAGATGTCCAATTTTCTCCTGCCCTATAACCTCATTCACAACGGCCAACACGGCTTCCTAAAATCACATTCTTGTGCCATATTCCAATTTAACTTCTTGAGGCTACAGATCACGGCATCCGACAGCGGTGAATACATGATTATCATCTACCTCTATTTGACCAAGGCATTCGACCGAGGTCCTCATTTCCGGCTGTTAAAAGAACTTCGAGTTACGATATTCATGGCCAGCTTTTATCGTGGATCACTTCTTACCTTTCGGATGGAACCCAAGTAGTGTTTGCCACTGGTCGCCTATAGCAACCCGTGCGTGTCAATGGTGGAGTTGTGCAAGGAAATAAGCCTGGTCCGCTAATTATCTAAATCTATACTGACGTCATTTTTCCGTTTGTGCAGCACAGTACTCCCTTCCTCTTCGCCGCCGACAGCAAAATCATTTGTGAGTTCCACCATCAAGATTCGAGCACAGATCGGTCTAACACAGATAACGATCTTAAGGAACTTGAATAATGGTGCAGTTCATGGCAGACGTGCTTTTCGACTGCCAAAAGCTCCTACACAACCTTCAGACGTCACATCCCCCCCAAAACCCCGTCACTGGATCGAGTGCATATAGCCCGAAGCTCATCTGTGAGGGACATTGGGCTTCGACACACCGAAAATCTGCAATTTTCGGAACGTGCCTCAGTCCAAACAGACAGAAAGCCTTATTCTCAGATCACTCAAAATGAAAAGTAGCATTCTCTTTACTTACCAGTCCAATGAGAGACCTCATCTTGAACACTGCCCTATTATTTTCTCCGGGAAATTCTAAACTGGGCAGGGTATGCCTTGAGAAATTCCGGCTCACTTTTACCAAGAAGCTAATGGGATACTTTTCTCCACTGAGCCATTAAGAGCGACGCACTCTGCTAAAACTTGACCCGGTATGGCTAACATATATGGCCCGACTGATGTTTTCCCTATGGGCTTAGTCATCACCCTGCGTCCACTCCTACCAACGTCATGCGGCTTTGCCTGCCCTAACCTTACCCTCTATGCCGTAGGGACTTCGGTCTAACTATCCAACAGTAGAGGATCTCAGTAAGATCCAACTTCTTTCTTATGGAGCACTCAAAGTTTTCGAATAAGCCGCCCCTGAATATTCGCAAATGCGCACCAACAGCCCAGTTTAGCCACACCCTAAAATCACAACTTGTCGTTAGCCACCTGTGGCTCTTGACTGACAACGGTGTATCTGAGGATCGGGCCCATGCGGAAGGCATCAAACTTTAGAACCCCAACCCTTTGTACCCCTCCTGCTTGCCCTTTTCCCTCGAGCTTGTCTTCGAAAACGTGTTCCATAATTACGATCATAAATCCATATCCCAAAAATGTCACTTCCTGCCTAACAAGAAAGCCAAACTTGCTTTTTTCTCCTTTTCCCATGCACTATATACCATCTACGTTGCAGTGAAAAGCAGTTGGTTGCAGTTTATATCTATAACTAGTTAGATATCTGTCGATTCTCGCCACTCTATACAACACTCACGCTCGCCTACTGTCGCCTAGCTCCACACGACCCCCCCCCTTATCTAATTCACCGGTCGACCTTAACAAGTACGTACGGACAATTACTGTTCTCTCGTATAGTACTAGGGCAGCCGTATAAAACAACTTTTCTTTAGCTCAAGAATTTCAGCCCTTGACGTGCCCTGCAGCATCAGATAAATCGGTGGTCCTCGATCCCAGGATGAAAAGTTCTATCGTCCACTACTTCACTCCGTGATTCTTCAAATCCTCTCTTATATATCCTGGTTTCCACTCCCCTTAGCTTTCTAGCCCAGCCGTGATTTTTCTTCCTTAGTTATCCCTTTCCTAAATCTCTGATCCCATAAGCCTACCTTCCAGTAGCCGCCTGCTGGCCTCAACTTCCTTGCCCTACATTTCCGGACAGGACTGCTATTCTATGTCGCCATAATTTCTGAATCTATCGTCCAACTTCGACTGCTATCCTTCCTACGCGTGTGCCATAACATTTTGAATTAGTGCAGCCAACCCAACCACACCAGAGCGGTCTCTGGTAGCTTTAGGTACGAGCAGGCGCAGTACGAGACTGAAATATACGCGGACAAGCGTTTTAAAATGCTCACTGTTCTAATCCTTTTTTTGCTGAGCCCATTATTCACTTCCTAGCTTGTAAAAGCAAGGTCCTTGACGTCAGTGGTATCTACACCATAGCTACATTCGGATGTGAGGAAAATAGACCACTCTCAGCGGTTGCGAAGGAGAGACAAACATTCGGAAGACAACGGGTCGGCGGAGGAGATGAGAAGTGTTCCCGTGTAGGCTTAACCACCCCTCTGTTGGAAACATAAAAACCAAGAAGACATACTTACGTATGTCAGGTCAAGGTCACCCTGAAGTGAAATTCAGGCTGTCTCCTTTTCTATTTTGCTTATTCCACTGTTTGGAATTACAAATGTGTCCACCCTCATAGACATCATCTCAAAACCCGGAATAGTGACCTAGTTATGTAACCAAATGCGGCACACCAACGGGGAGCTGCTAGTTATTGTTGCGAGTTAGGGTTATAGTTTGTATTGGATATTCTGTGCCTCAATCCCACCTAATAACTTTCCGCACGACTTACCTAGCGAATCTTCCTTGATCCTCGCCACGATACCATCCTCCTGGCATTTTTACTCCCTATAACCCAACTCTTACCTTTTCTCCCTGCGCATCCACCGGGGCACCTTCTGGAGTTTCTGTCCCACCGTGTCTCCAATTATTTTTTCCCTTTAGAGTGCACTCTCGTTCCACCCGGTCCATCGATCTCATATCTAAAATATACCCTCCTTACAACCTACTGTTGTGATCCAAGCGATGATACAGTACCAACCGTATCCTGTGTGGGTTGCACCCGTGCACACCACACCGATAACTTCTACTAGCTCACTATCCCTCATCGTCCCAAGTCTCCTTATCCCAACTATGTATATATATATATATATATATTGGGCTACATAGATCACTTCCTGTACCGCATTGTTGTTTAGGTCCCACCTAGACCTGTGCGCATATGGCACCCTCGTACAATCATGGACTGCGTGGACCTTTGGCTTATCTATATCTAGCTGACCGAACCCCCGCTATCTCCATAACTCCGCCACACATTTTTACTTATCACGTCATCCCGGTCCCCAGTCAGTGCTCGTAAAACCCGTATCGCTACAGTTGGCAAATCCAAACACACACAACCCCTCCGAATTTCCAGGCCGTGCTTTTGTTGACCCCGTTAACATTGGCAGTGAAGCTTCTAAAAGTCCAAATGGCACTAAGCAGAGTTCCATCGAACTAAGAAGCAAGGTCAAGCCGAATGTTGAGATCCTTTCAAAGATTCAACCCATGGCTACTCTCCTTGATCCTGTAGCCGCTTCATCCCCCAAGAACTTGGTTTAGGTAGGGACACCTCGTCGACTCTCTATCGACCGAAATATACCACCGCATTACCAACTCCAAGAATGCAGTGGCTTTTAATGTTCCAGACAGCCTACGGCATCCCGTAGCGAAACACAAAACACTCAGTTCGAGCAATGTGGCTCACTACAGACGCCATTGCAGGAGGCTACGCAAACAGTCCCAGCGGCGTGGTTGCCCTCTGCTATTCCAATTCATGGGTTACCTAACAGCTAGAGAAGTCACTAGCAACAAGTCGACAGTTGCTGCCATTTCACCGTTTAAGGACATTCAGATATTCCCTGAGAAAATCCCCTCCAACGGGAAATACTTCGCTCGCTGAGAAGCAACTCTGCCTTGCCCATGCCGGCTGACCCTACTGGAACCGACGTGAAGGTTACCCAACGCCCCATTGGCAAGAAGTCGAAGGCGAGCCCAGCGCCCCACCCTGTCTACCTACTAACCGTCGACCCAGATACGTCTGACTCCCAGCCCCCGGTTCCACTCTCGCACAAACGCCCTTTTCTAACATCTCCCCCAGTAGCTTCGACTTACAGTAGCTCTCGCCCCCCCCCCCCCGACCATAAGCCCCAAGCAGCACGCTACCTCAGTATGAAACCCGCGCTCCCACGTCATAGCATCAGAGCCAGGACTAGAACCTGGCACAACAATCATCCCTCTCCACGCTGCTTCCCATCCCTCCTCCGGGCCGTTGACAAGTGTTATCCACCACCGCCCTTGCTCCAACGACTCCACAAACTACTCACCTGCAGCTAGCTCAGCAGCGATACTTCGCAGTTGTCCTCAAAGCTGCCCCTCCAATCCTCCTGTGAGTCTATCCGGTACTCCCGACAGGTCGGCACTTGTTCAGCCAATCACTCCACCCATTAGCGCCACTCACAATCGGCACTTGCTTACGGCGTACTCTCGGACCCGGCGGGTGGAAACCAGTTGGGCACCATCCAGATTCGTCCACCTCCGCCGTCCCTATACCTAGGAGTAACCTTCAGAGCCATTCTAGTGGCACGCACCATTCCATTGCCTCACACCCATTTCCACTGGCTTTCCCTCGCTCCGATCGAATGAGTTATACTAGTCCTCCATCTCCATTGCTACTCTATATCCCTTCCTACTCCCCAGACACTGACCCACCATACCAAAGCCTCAGCGCGCCCCCGCTGTTCCCCTCTGCTCCCCTCCACCAGCCCCATCTAATCCGAAGTACCACTTGCTCGTCCCAGCAGATACTACAGGTTCGTGCTTGTATCCTGCTTCCTCGCCTCACCTACCCACTTTCCTCACTTGCCGGCTCCCGTACCCCTCATGAGCCTCCAAACCTTTCCGAATTTCGCCTCTCACTTCCCTCCCCGATCTCACACTACCTCCCAGTAACTCACCCACATACCTCCACTTCCACGCCGACCTACCGGCCTTATAGTGTTTCTGACCAACAGATAGGTTACCTGCAGTCAAGATCTCATTTTTTCCTGGCCGATGCTCTCTACGCCTGTGGCCATATCGCCAATCACCCTATGGACCATATCGATAAACTTTCACAGACCTATGTCACGGGTTACTCCTCCCCCGATGTCATACCCTTTAGTACCTTACACCCTGCACTCCCTCCTGTCCGCTTCGACAGATATTCCAAACCTCGCACTCTGCCTTATCGTACCCCCTCTCCCTGTACCACTTGACATCCCTTTGGCCCACATCAGCAGTCTGTCGCACTTCCGTCGAATTAATCACCCACAGCGATCGCGGTGCCTCACGCCAACTCTTCGCCTACTTTCTGTCCCCCGTTCAACATTGTCCTCCCTCTGGCTTCTATTGACGCTCTATCCCAACTGAAATGCAACTTCCATTGCCACAGCAATCCCAATAGTCTTGCACCGGGCTTCAATGCTCTGCGCACACCGGCACTGAACTCCCTCCTACTAGCTCTCGTTAACGTTTGATCAATAATTAGAAAATATCGCATCTGCGATCTCTGGCTCTTACCTCAAACACTGACATTATACTGTTACCTGAATCCTGGCTGTCAGATGAGGCCTCACTTGACTCTGTTCGCAAAGTTGGGTATCATTACTTCTCGAACACCCGCCAGTCCACTCGAGGGAGGGGCTGTTTAGCCTTTGTCAAATGCACCTTCCACGCTAGTGTTAGCAACCACCCCTCTTTTCTGCTTATTGAGGACTCGTTATGGCTATCTATTCACGCCTCCAGCCAAAATCTCCTTCTTGGCTTCGTCTACTTCCCCTTGGGTCCGGAGCCTGCAAAAGTTGACCCTGCTGTGGATGTCTTTGATGATGCGCTTGACTATTCTGCCGGTGGAAAAATTATTGCGGGTGACTTTAACCTTCATTCACTCTGCTCACCCTTTATTACTAGCCATCCCACCCCCTCCACCTTCCTCTCCTGTGTCCGTCTTGGTGGACGGACCCAACATGTCTCCCGCCCCGAAAGGGGGAATAACATCGTGGACCCAGTATTCTCTATTGATGTTCCTGATATCACCACTCAGATTATTGGTCATTTACCGGGTAGAAACCACCGTATTGTCAGGAGTAAGCTCAGCCGCTTCAGCTGTTCCTGTCCGATGCAATCCCCCCTGTTCCGACATCCTACCGTCTATGTAACTGGCCCCCTGGTATCAATGATAATCCGTTCCCTTACCTGGGACACTTTTTCGCCCCTGAGATCCCCTCACTGTTGTGAACTCTTGCTAATCCAACCTCCTACTCTGCTTAGGTACCAATAACCCGTGTGCCGATCCACGTCCCAAGTCCAGCAGCTCACATTTACCACTTTTACAGCGTAATCTGGTTAATCTGCAACTTACCTTTGCTAGACCACACGGTTTAACAGTTATTCTGCGCATAAATCAGTAGCGGCCGAAGCTGAGTAGCATGGCCGATTCGCTTCTCAGAAGGAGAAAGGGGATGGCCCTGGCACACCCCAAACAAAACTGGCTATTTGTCTAAGCTACTTAGTAAAAGTTCCAATCACTCCAATCTTACTCCGCCCATATTCCTCACCTGCGGCTCATCCACCGGTAACACCCCAGCTTCTATTTCTGAGGCCTCTACTGATCATTTCTCATCCCCCTTTATAAACTGCCCTGGTATCCCTCCCCCTACAACCCATCCTTGCACCTCAGCCGCTCTCTCATTGATTCTCTTCGCCCACCTATATATTGAAAAACCAGTTTCATCTATTGAACATTCCCCGAGGCCGGGCCCAGATGGTCTCCCACCGGCTTTCCTCCTTTTCGGTGGTCCTGACCTCCATTTATTGTTGTTTAATGTATACACCTATTCCATGCTTTGCAGATTCATCTCACCTCAAGGCATGACCTCCGTTATCAATTCACGCTCAAAAAGGATGCTATACACGGCCCAGATAACTATCGGCCCACGAACCAAACCCCAGCAGCCTGCAAAGTCATGGAGAGAATTATCAAAAAACACTGTCTAGCACCTCTTTTACAACGACCCACTGAACCCTGGTCAGAATGGTTTCTTGAACTCCCGCTCCTGCACTTCCTACCAGATGGACTCTCTCAATGTCCTTCCGTCTGCTGTCGACGGCGGCAACTCTGTAATCGTCCTGAACCTCGAAATGTCTAAGGCTTTTGACGGTGTTCCCCATATTCGATACTATTTACTGCGGATAACCCCGAGGCAAGCTGCAACGCAAGATCAAATGGTACAGTTGGAAGCAGAGTCCGAATTCCTAGAGGGTGATTCAGGTGTGTGCACTCAATATAGTACAGGAAAAAGTATTCGAAGTACTCTTTATGGTGGCGCGCGGCAACTTCGAACTCAAGGTCGGGTGGCCCGGCCGGCAGAGTCAGGGCGGAGCTGGTTGGAAGTGGTAGACTCTTACTGAAGTACTACAAAAAGAGGGACGAGACAACTACAGAATCAAATAGAATTGACGGAAATTTTGTTCACCTTGAGGAAAAAGTAGTTTCCAAAGGAGGCTAAACCAGCCATAGCGCTCCGCGTAGTATGGAACGGCTTCCGATTGGAAATCGGACGATAGAAGGAGTGAGTTTGCGGACAAAGAACAAGAAAGATCCTTTGAAGATTACCCTTTTAACTTTTGGTGACCGAACATCGGCCGAGTCAGTTAAATACACAGTGGAGGACTCATGTATGGAGATTGCCTAGGTGGTGATAAAAGAAGTGGTCGGATGCAAACATGTAATAGATGAGCACATTGTTTACTTTCAGAAAAGTGGAACGTAATGCACTAACATGTAAATGGGAGCTGGGTGCGGATCATTTGCGATGCCTAGCATGATAGTAGCTGAGAAACGGTTTGCAACGGAGATGATGAGTATTTAGATGACAAGTAAGTACTTATGTAATGGTTATCGTTATCTGAGGACTGAATATGATGACCAGAGAGTTGCAAGGAACGAAATTGCCTGAGGGAATTTACCACGATAGAATATGAATATGGAAAAGCACAAAACAACCGATAAATACGTCTGAGAAGTTGGGCGGTGAGGTAGTTGACAGGTGAAATACTACCTGTTGATGTTCTTTGTAAAACGTGGATCATGTGATGGCGAAAAATCAAAAAGCTGCGGTACAGATGTCTCTCAGATGTGAATATATGGGGAGGACATGAATCTTTGCAGGGTGAGGACACTGCAATGCTACAGTCTTGTGTGGGCAAATCGTAGGGCTGATAGAGAGGGAGCGAACTGTCGCAAAAATGTCGACTAATGTGGCGCTCCGGAGACTGTGGATCGGAGGTGTGTGGCAACATTAAGTGCAACTTTTTTCAAATATGTCGGTAAATGTGATAGAAAGTAGCGAGCTCTATCTTGGGAATTGGTTAAGTTTGCGAATGGGACAGGCGAATGGTTTGGTATCATCCTCCGTAAAAAGGATCATGAACGGTAAGCCGAGTGTGGTAACGTTTTTTTCAACAGGCAATAACTGTGCTGAGGAAAGTAGATTTTGCCGGGCGTAAGAAGCGGTAAGTTAAGATGGCGGAGATGGAGGCGAGTACGGTGAAAAATAGGGGAAAACTGGAGGAGATAGTGGCATGTTTGCAGCTTTTCGGGTGTATAAGTAGTGGTGTTCGCAGCAACCGGTGCCTGTTAATGAAGCTGACCGTGCGCTGGGCATCCATTCTGTAAAACCTTTTTGGCGACAGGCGCGATCTGCCTTACTAGCTGCGCCCGCACATTGTTGCAGACTTCTTGCACGCCCGATGTGTGCCGGCCAAAGCGGTGGATCTGACAGAGCCAAGCACCGGTCGGGTTTGCACGAGTAATACTGGCGTTGTCACACGGCGGTAGAGATCAAACAGTCCAGGAGATGCGAAGCGGTTGCGACGGATCCTGGAGAGCATGGCCAATGTGGAATTGACGGAATGACGGGCAGATATCGGAATTTCTTCCGGAAATGTAGGCCAGGTATTTTGCCGAGCCTTCAAAAGAAGGAAACACGTCAGTGGTTGTCAGGAAAGGTGAAAATGGAAAAACGCAGTATGGGATGCTCCCGGCTGGGGCTCAGCGGTAAATGGAAAAAGGAAACCTCTAGTATCTAGAAACTGGAACTACTCCTAAAAAATGCGGGCTACTAGCAGGAGAGAGTTGACGGGAATGCTAAAATCAGCGAAGACAATGACGAAGGGTAAAATGATTCGGTAATTAATGGTGGTTTCCGGGATAGAATTCTTGGTTGAAATTCTAGGGCGAACTAAGAGAAGGAGAATGAGCCCGGGTTGGACGGAGTAAAGCAAAGTTTATATGAAGTAGATAAGGGGCAAGAATTGGGGCTGAGTTACATTCAACGGAGAACCTAGTATTTGGGGCGGGCAGGAGGGAAGCTCTAGGTTTGGGGTTATCTTTGCCACATTAAGTGAATGTTATCCGGGCAGAAGATTACTACAGGAAATGATGGACAAAATGAACCCAAATGATAGTCGATAAGTAAACTAATTACGATTATGCTGGGACTAAGGCACTTAAGAGGAGAAAATGTACGATAAAACTTTGAAGAGGTTAGAGCCACGCGATTCAGAGATGAGGTTGAAGTTGGACTTGGAGTAACCACTCTGCATAATAAAAACGAAATTCTGCGGTAAGACGAGGCATCAAAATGGCTGGAGGATAATACGTAGGTAGTTAGTGGGGTCGGCTTCCGTGACGGCACCACTGGTGGTTGAATTAGCTCGATGAGCCACTTCAAGCGTAAGAAATGTGACTTAGCCTCCTCCAATGGAGAACCTAGTAAATGAGACGGGCAAGAAAGTGGCTGTAGATCTAGAGCTATAGTTGCCATTTTTAGTGTGTGGCTTTACTCTGCAAAACACAAGGTTGTACAAGAAAGATTATTATAACTTGAGTGATATACTGCAATTTGTGTGGTACCTTGGTCTCCTGGCCCCTGACTCAGACCCGAGTGTCAGTGGCCCAAACCAAATTCGTACACTCGCTCCTCCGAAGGGTTTGGATCATTGCTGGATACGAGTGTCAGTATATCAAGCAATTTGTTTAACTCCTCTTTAAATCTCGGTAAGTGGTCTACTGCACGGATACTTGGTGGAAGCTTATTCCACAGTTGTAAATATTCACTAATATAGAAATTGGACCGCAGGTTGATTCTCGAGGACGGCACAATGACCGAATGACTGCTGTGTCGTAACGAATACCTTAAGCTTAATGGGTCTAGTACCACGGAGGGGGGGGGGCTTTGCAAAATCCTTGTTTTACTAGTCAGTGGAAAAAAGACAAGTTGTTCGTTATTCGTCGGGGCCAAAGAGGTTCGAGTTGTAGCAGGTCACAGCGCTGTTCAAAGTTGAGACTAGACGAATAGCCAACTACTTGTTTGGTAAAGGTGCACTGAACATTTTCAATGGCAACCCCTCCAATCTGGTGCACGTTAGAGCCAACTATTGGAGTATACCGTGCGAAAGATCTAACGTGTGTTTCATAGACACTGAAATTACTTTCATGCAAACGCAATGTTTTGTGAACCAGTCCTATTAACCAGCGGGACCTAGCAGCTTGAGTATCTGTTTTCTGCGAGAAGTTGAGCGAACAGGAGTAGTATATGCCCAGGTCACGTACTGATGTTTTGTTGGGGATCAGATGACCGTCTGTACTAAACGTTTCGGGAGGGAAATGACTTTTGTTTGTAAGAATGCGGCCTTAATGAGCCGAGAACTTCATTGCCCAATAGGTACACCATGAGTCGAGCATCCGTAAGTCCTCCGATATTTTCGCTATAGTGTAACCCAACGAATTATGGTCGAAGGTGTACAACAACTTCACATCATCAGCAGATAAAAACGGAGTTCCATGGCAAACCACGGTAAATATATTATTTATGTACGTGAGAAACAACAACGGGCCTAGTACACTACCCTGGATCACACCAATGGTTACAGGACTAGGTGTGGAAACGGTGCCATCAACTTTTACCACTCGACTGCGCGAGAACAAGTACGATTCTGGCCAGGCATATAGTAGGCCAGCAATGCCTTGTATCTTGGCCCTTGATAACAAACGAATATGAGACACCCAGTTGATGGCTTTAGACATGCCTAGGGGGAATGAGATCACTGCCCTGCCATCATTGGCTGCTGTCGTAATAAGGTTCAGAAAGTCAGCCACACAAGTCGCGCAGGATCGATGTTCTAGGAGGCCGTGCCTACCTTCACTTAAAAGGTGATTTTTTGGGAGGTGATCTGTTTGCTTAACCTTTGATAATCTTTCCATAATCCCCGATACTACTGGGGTATGGTCCACAGGCCGGTAGTGGGCCGGGTCCTCCAGTGTTCCGTTCTCATGAATTGGAATAATAACCGAAGTTTTCCACTGTATTGGGTACCAACTAAACCTCATAGACAATTTGAATAAATTTGAAAAAAAGAACTGGGATATCTGAGCCGCCTAATTTTATGATGGCCGATGGTATCGATTCCGATTATGGAAGAAAAGACACTTTGATATTTCAATTTGAAGGCTCGATTTCGGGGGACATGACTTTTACGGAATAAAGTGGGCAACACGAGGGTACTGGTGGATTGTATAAAAATGGTGCTAAGTCACTAGTTAGGGAAGAAGCAAAAATGCGTCAAGAGCTTCTGCTATGTCCGGTGGTTTGTCGGGGTACGTGTTATTAAAAGAGATAAATAAGACAGATGAATTTTGTTTTTGGGTTCATCGATTTCATCAGTTTTGCAAGAATCTTGACTTTCTTGGAATGACGTACGACCCTGTGTTCCTGTTGTATTACTTCGCACTCAGAGTACAGTTTTATCACTTCAGCTAAACAATTCAACTGTACAAACAGTGAGAATTCCCTTGTTTTAAGATAAACGCTTTGGAGTCTACTTAACTTTGAGTTAAGACGAGACAGTTTATTGCCTTTAGGGAGGATTGACGATCCTTGTGACGGGGTTATTAGATTGAGGCATTGTTCAAAGATAGTGTGGAGTTGATCTGCCACCAGCTGGGAATCTGCACTTAAAAAGAAGGCGTCCCAATTTTGGCTGCGAATCAGAGAAGGCAGTATATTCCAGTTAGTCTTTCGATATGGTTTACGCCGGGGGTGCGGGCTGACTATCCCTTATGGGCGCTGTGAAGCAGCCGTGGACAGTTGCGTGACCACTCCCGGGTAGGTTGTTGTGAACTTTTGTTATAACCTGGGTTTTTCCTAGCGATATAATTAAGTCAATAATGTGGTCGCGTCTGGTAAGGGACGTGACGTGCTGCTTCCATCCTCCAAGGTGAATTGCATTCGAAAACGTTAGTAAATGGCGTGGTGCTAGGAGTGATGTCCAGCATATTTCTGGTGCAATGAAGTCACCCGCCATCAATTTTGGGCCTATTGTAAGATACCTAATCATGGTGAGTGTCTCGATAATTTGCACGAAGCCGTCAGAAATAGATCCGAGAGGACGGTATACGCAACCTAGCAGCAGTTCTTGACGTTCGACTTCAACGCTCAACCATACAGAGTCGATCAGATGCTGAAAGCTTGTCGCTCTGAAAGTTTCCATTACATACACTAGACAGACTCCACCACGTTGATGCGTTCTGCCTTTGTTCAAGGATTTGTAGCCGAGTACCCCAATGTCCTCTACCTGATAAGAATCCGGTAGCCCAGATTCAGTCACTAAAATAAATTAATGATCGTTTGTTAACGCAGCTGATTGTATGTATTGGATTTTGTTTTTGATAGAGCGTGAATTTACCAACAACAATGTGAACATTTGAGTGCCTCTGACGTCACCATTGATGCTAGCACCTACGTTCTTCTTTGAATGCTGCTTTTAACCTGAAAAGAATCATCAGTGCAGGAAGCAAGCCCGCTTAAGTTATCATTGGCAAACTTGGGTCTGCAAGCGGAATGATAAATAACAGGGTATTAGGAATTACACTACCATGCGGTTGGTTTGAAATGTTCGTAAGATGCATATCTGTTAGCCAGAATCCGGCCTCTTGGTATTACCGAACCTCTCCTCTCTTAGCCATCCTTGTATCTCTCCCAAAGACTACAAGCTGTGCCCGATGATGACCACTTATCTTCTGTTAAACCCATTATTAGGGGAGTCATCGAAGGCAGTGTCTTGGGCCCACTGCTATTCCTTATTTATATCAATGACGTCTTATCTCACATTTGCCACGGTACCTCCCTCCTCCCTAATGACCAATCCGTGACCCCGTGCAACACATCGCATGACTCCCTCTCCAAACCTGATGCGTCTTGTGGTTCATGAAACTCTCTGCGGTGAAAAGCTTCTTCCTACCTTACAAGTGCACTGTACTGCCCGGCCAAAATTGTCTGGACGGCCTACCCATCCCCATAAACCCCGAGGTTATGGGTCTTCGTGTACGCTAATCTCGTTTATTTACCTTCTTAGAACAAGCGTCGTTCCAAATTGCTAAACTAAGCGAACCCTAGGCCCGATTCATCAATGTTTCTTACTACCGGCCAGTCGCCTCTCCATGTATCTCTCAGACGTAAGACCCCTCACAGTATTTTGTCCGATTATCTCCAGACTCTGGCCACTTTCCTCTATTGTCCCTTGAGAACTTACAGCGTATCTTCACCAAAAAGCTTTTGGGCGTACCTACAGCCCTAACGTACCACCAAGGCTGTGAGCCCCTACAAATTGAGCCTCGGTGGATTAGTCGCGTGAGGCTCAACCTAGTATTCTTCTTCAAGCTAATCCACAACCGGGCATACACCTCCTATTGTATCTCATTCGCTGCTCCCTGCTCCTACCCCGTCCGACAAGGCGCCTTTTGTCTCCCTGTGCCCAAATCTAAACTCAGTCTGAAGACACAATCCCTTCTGTCAACCCATTCCGAAATCTGGAATAAGCTCTCCCTTGGCTTACGCAGTGTTTCCTCACAGTTCGCTTTTAGGCGTGAACTTGAGTCATACTTAAGAACTTTTAACGTTAATTTGCTCACCAGTGAGTTCGTTTTCATCGATCTGGCCTTTGAAAGAGGCATCAAACTGTAACCCTACCACCTCTGCTCCACAGGCCAACAGGTTTACTGCATGCCCGACACTTCTCCTCTCTTCACTGCCACAAACTACGGCCGTTGCCACCCCTGATTCGCAGCGAACTTATCTTCCTCTTTCATAAGATTACCCTGTTGATCATTCCGATTCATCTGTTGTCCAGCATTTTCATTTTTTCTCTCCCCGGTTTCCGTTGCTCTTCAGCTGGGGCAAAACAGGACTGCGCTTATCTATCCCTTTTCCCCCTTCCAGTAATCCCCAGAGCGGGGTCAGCCTTTTCAGGCATTGTACTAACCTTTTCCTAGCAGGTGCACCTGGATAACGCTGCTACACCACCGTCTACCACTCGCTGTTCCCCTTGGCTCCGCTTTCCATGGTCTCACAACCTGGCCACGTCACCCCGGACCACACACCCTTATCGCGGTCTCTTTGCTCCTGGACAATTATCAACGACTTATCTTGCCACTCACAACGGGGCGGGGCGCGGTCAGGTTCACCTCTTTGGCCGGCGCACAAGGAGCTTGCGAGCCGTCTGCAACGATGCGCGAGTGCAATTAGGTTGGTGAACCACACCTCCTGCGCTCACACCAAGAAGTGTTCTCCAGTTTGGTTGACCAGCGTCCGCCCAGCCCTACCCACCTGCACCGGTTGCGGATCGCACGCTCTAACTACCCTCACACTACCGCATCCAACACTGTCGGTTGAAAATTGCAAGCTCTCCATCCTTGTTCCGCCACGGTAAGCTCACCCATAGTCCTTATCATCTGTCGTTCTACCACGGTACGTACACCTACCTATTCGTCCCCTGCTCCCATGGCCCCTCACCATATCACCTCTAGTTGCATGAAGTCCCTATCATCCCAACCACCCTTCTCTGCTGACGCTAGCCAATATTACTTTTTTCCACCTGTCATCATTGCCGGCTTCTAGTCTCTATCCACTTGGTATCACTCTAATCTCTTAATGATTACTAATAGCATTGTTTTACCTCGTCGTCTGTCGTTTTGTTAAATTCCTTCTTGTTCTCTCCTCATGCCCAATGCCACTATGCACCAGTCACACCCGCACCCATATCCAACCCTCATATTAGAACTCGCCGCTCCAAAATTTGCATCTTTTACAGTCGCTTTTATTGTCCATTTATCGCCACTATATTTTCCTTACTTGAATCTGCGACTCCTCTGTGGTTCTTTCCATTAGGCACTGTCCCGACTAGCATCCTGTTCCTTAACCCACCTGTTCAGTTGACCGCTGGCACGCAGCTCTCGGGTTCCATCGCCCCAACTCCGTCACGCATTCATTTCTTGGGCCTTTTGTTCTGTTACTGGTTTACCCACCCTGGTGCTTCCTATTTCCTTCTTTTCCGCCTCCTTCGTGTTTCATATGCAGTAAAATGATCTGATTGGTCATGTCTTGCCTGTCTCTTCGGTCATTGTTCTCACATCCTGTCCAGTATATTGCTCGCCACAAGCATCTTCTGTGTGCCATTCAGTTTGGTCTGCTTTTCCATATTCCACCGATTGTAAAGACAACAGTACGTCATGACGTTCACTTACAGTTCCAAATCGTTTGACCTGCCACCACCCGATTCATCTGGTCCGTCACCACATGTGGCACCTGCATTTATCAAATAACCAGACCCATTCTTACCCGTTCACTTCGATCCTATCTCTCATTTTCCCTCGTTTATGATCTGCTCTTTACAGCCGGCATCACTTCTTTGCCTCTTTGGTCTTTCCTCTCCGTTTATCCACCATGTTATCCCGTCATAAAAAAATTCGTCTGCATTTTCCCAAGTCAGTTCAACACTTTTCGATCTGACCCTACCTATAGTATAGTATAGTATATTTCTTGACCGTGGTCAATACACATGCACAAGGCAAGATCAGAGTATGCAGCAGTACATGTCAATGTGAGGTATTTACAAATTCTAAATTTATAAATCACACAGCGACCGAAATACACCAGTAAAGCCATGTAGTGTTTGAGTGAAGAAAAGTGGTAATGGTTAAGGCGGGAATTCCAAATCGGTTTGCAAATCGCTGGGGGCGGTGTGGATAGCTGGGCAGTCGTGAGATTGCTGATATAAGCGACAATTGGACGGTCACTAACGAGTAACCGGGCGGAAGAGATGCCAAAGATTATTGTTAGAAGTAAAGCAAGCATGGGGCTTCCAACGTGCAGTCAGAGATACCAGCGGAATATTGGAAACTGATCCCGCATTGGGTAACTAGTTGTAGAGGAAGCATGTGAAATAAAGGCGAGTGAGTCAATGGTGATAATAAAACGGACCTTTTGTGCAGGTGATTTCAGTGTCATATGGAGATTCAAATGAAGGCGAAAAGCTTCGCAGGGACTTCAGTGAACTTTTGAAGAGCATGAATGGTGTATGGACGTATAACGGACTTTTAAAGAAAAGCCGTCAATGAAACGGATTAGTGGAGACAAACGCTACTGACGCGGCTAGGCAGAAGTTGGAAGAGTGTAAAATTTTTTGTATGTGATAGAAAATTGTTAACCAAATTATGGTTGGCTGCAGATGGCTGGTATTCTGTTCCGTAAAGACCTTGGTTGCAGGTGGTGGCAGTTAGAATGTTGAGGGAAACAGGTAAAAAAGAGCTGGTTTGACGACGTTGACAGCTGCGAGGGCTGGGTTCCGGTCATTGGTTTTGTACTGCAACGCGGAAATAATTGAACTGTTGGGTTGGATTATTGGAAATAGACGTTGAGCGGATGTGTTGATGGTTGGTGTCAGGAATCATCTCTGCGATCCGGTGAGACTTTCATGAGGTTTTGTTAATCCGTGTACGGTGCCCCATGTTACGTCAGCAGGCGAGAGTATAGGTTTAAACCATTGATCAAATCGTCCAGTCCTTACGGTAATCCGGAATAAACGTCGATTTGGCCGATAGATACCCAAGTAACCAATGCAATCTGGAAGAGATCAGGAGTGCGGCAGTCTGGAGAGTGTTACAGCTGTGGGTTATGATTATCGTTTATATGGAAGCAAGAAAATGAACATTTTGTTATCCGAACAATTAGTTACCGTTTGGCTAGTGGGCCGGTCTATTAGGGATCCCTAGACGGAGACTGGTAGCTTTCTAGGGTAGTTGGGTGATAGTAGAGATTTAGGGCGATATCAGGTAGGCGGTGGATGAGGATAGGGTGTCCGTTTGGGAACCGGGAATAAAACCATAGTAGAGGGTATGGTCTGGAAGAAGATTGAGAAAATATGAAGATAACAGTTTGGTCAGTTCACCAGCTGTGGTCGAGGACGGCAAACAGTAAAAAGGGAGAAAAACAATGGGTGTTAAAATGAGGATTTTTCATGTGGGAGCAAACGTGCTGGTATTCCGCAGGGTCAGGAGAAATCAGAGGCATACGGATTCCGGTTGGAATGGGGTCTTAACTTACCATGAGGATATGCGCAGGGAAGTAAAGCCTAGTTACTGAGGAATGGTAATCCATGTGACAATGCTTCAGTGTACGAGAAAGGCGCAAAAAAAGCAGGATAGGACGGCTGAGTTTTAGCCTGAGCCAGGAATTAGGTGAAGGCGAGCGCCCATCGCTAAAGGACGGAACGGTTGTATTTATATATATGCAAAATATGTTGTAAAATGGCACAATCTAGTTAGGAAGGGGGACAAAAGTGAGTGGAGCATACTCATATATATATATATATATATATATATATATATATATATATATATATATATATATATATAGATGTATACGTGGGTGCGATCATCGGACGGGTCATGCGAAAGCGGTCGGACGCAAAAGACTGTGGAAAGGAAAGTGAGACGCAGCTGAGGATCAACGGTTAACGGAAAGAAGAACAAAAGTTAAGCACGGGCTCGTTGGTGCAGCGGATCCCAAAGGCACATTGAAGCCATGAAAAGTGAGACTAAAAGGGAAACGCCTAAGTGTGGCTAAAAGTTTCAATGGGAAAGTTAGTATTTCGCCTAGAGTGGTCATTGAGCAGGAGAAAAGACCAAGTTCTGCATGAAATTACAGAAGGACCTTAGCTGGGGGATAGAGTGGGAGCAGAAATGGTAACGTCATAAATGGGTGTTGAGTTCAGTTAGTGAGTCACGCCAAGTGAGATAAATCGGACTGGATTTTCCAGTTCGAAATCGCAGAGGTAGGGAGGGAAGTATATGTGGTGGGACCTGGTGCGGAAGAGAGGCATTGTAAGCTAAGAGATATCGAGGAGCGTTGAATACTGCTTGTGTTAGTAATTATAGGACAGTTGTGAGTACATATATATACATGTACATATATATATATATATTTGTATATAAAAATATTATGTATATATATATACATAAAGCCGACCAGGGGTTGGATACTGAAGCAGTTTTTATAGCGTTGTTGAGATTGGTTTCAGGGCCACAGACGCGATATAACTAAATAAAGTTAATTAATCGTGGAGCGGGTGAGACATATTGACAACCTGTGGGGAGTAATACGGTGGTCTCTATAAATGCGAGCGCATCTGAAAGGATTTATTTCAAAGTTGAATTAGCAGGATCCTATAAGTTGGTATGGAAAAACAGTTAGTAGACGCAGACGTGCTTACATAAGTCGATGGCGAAGTCTAGGAAAAGCGGTCAAACAAAGCGATCAGAGTTTTAAAAGCAGTGAGGTTATTTCGGAAGGTAGGGTAAAGAGAGAAAGCATAGCAATGGCTTAAAAGTCGAGGCCTATCTCGTAAGCTTGACTTTCGGTTACGCGAACGTTGAATAAGCGCAGAACAGTTGGGACAGTAAGGAATTTATCAATAGCATGCACGAATGCATACTTTGACCGAGAAGATCTGATGTGCAAGGGGAGTTTATTCCAGATTCTGGAGTACGCGAAGAGAAAGAACTTAGAGCGTAGAACAGTCCTCGCGGAGGGTGTGGTAATAGTATACTGTCTATTCCGGAGTGAATATTCAGTATCCGGGGAGAAGCACAACTGGTTGGAGGAATAGGACTGCTTAGTCAATAGCTTATACAGAAATATCAAATTTAGCTTGATGCGACGAAGCCATAGTGGTTCGATTTTGAGAGATAAGCATCGTTCCCTGTAGTTTAAGTTGGACGACCAACCGATAAGCTGTTTTGTGAATCTTCTTTGAATACATTCGATAATAATCCTGTCGGATTTTCTCATGCTAGTGAAGATTAGGGGACAATATTCGAAAAGGGGCCTGGCATGTACTTTTTTCTCCTAGTACTCCATTGCTCTTTGCTCCCGATCCACACACACAAATGTATATATACATTCGCTCTGTATCCTGCGCCCTTTTGCCGGCCATTTCTCATGCTATCATCTATCTGACCCTCATGATATGCGTCCATTCTTTTTACATCTGTGCCCCACATTTACCCTACCCAAACTCTCAAAATTATTTTTGCAGTCCGTACCACCTTCTATATCTTCCGATGCTAGCTACCTGTTCTACGACGAGTTTTGTGCCCTGTCCGCCGACCCTCCATTGCTTCATTGGTACCTAATCCATTGCAGTGCATCTCACTTTTTTCTCCATTTTTTCCCACTGCTGCAGTTTGTTATACCTATTGCTAGCGTTTCTTATGTGAATCAGTCGTTTTCCAGATATCCCCACTCGGACCAGTCATACTCCCCATTTGACGTTGACTTTAAAACTCACCGTGCGTCCATTTGAATCCGCCCTTTGGTTCAGTTAAACTCCTTACCTTTTCTTTAGTGTACATACACTTATCATACTTTCAGTCCACTTCATCCCCCTTTCTCAGCCTTTCTGTTCTACTTTTTCATGCAAATTTCTACATTTTCATGAATTTTGTCTGTCCATTCCATCACTTGTAAAAGTTCGATCATGCGCCTGGCATGCTTGGGGATGTCTCCTAAATAAACGAATATTATTATTATTGTTGATGCCATTATCATATCAGATTGTACCGGATGAGCATAGAGTGGGGCCTGATGGTCTAGCACTAAGTGGGAATGTAGGAACCGTAACAAACCGGTCAACGGTGCCTAACAAAAGAACCTGGCCCAAGATTACGCGCACCGGAATAGAATCAAGACCGGACAGGAGCAGCAAGAATGTATTCTGTCACATTTGTTTGATGTTCACTCGTCTTTATGCAAAAATAGACACGTACTTATTGGTGGATAACCTGCTGACCAATAACAGGTCAAATTCGCTGTATCTGCAAGATCTGACAGTTACGACCTGGCTTCACCCGATTGGTTGAACACCCGAAATGAAGCTATGTTGCACTGAACCGCGTGTGGAGACAGTCATATCACTACGGGGACCTGACTCAATCGGCTAGGGCGCTGGTACAAAGCCCTCAGGGACTGCAGAATGCAGTACTCGGCTCTCCGGCCCCCTCACTGACAGCAGTAAAGAAGCCGCTTGCTTGGTCGGAAGCAGCTGTAATGTAGACGCGTTGCAATATAAAAATTGGTAATGCTGTCCAAAGGTGGAGGACAGCGCGACCCTTGCCAGTTTGGAAGGCATGGCAACCCCTGTAGGAGTAGATTGGGAGCTGTCGAAAGTCTCTGATCAGCAGCGGGCATCAAGCGTACCATTGGGGACGATCAACGCAAAAACTAGCCATCGTCTTGGGCGCTGAGCCCGAGATCCAAGCAGGAGCAAACAATAAGAGACACCCAAGCGATGGGACTCACTCGGCGGTTCTGTAAAGCAAAGCGTGTGGCTTTAGAACCAAGTGACTGGAACTCTCTGAAGGCGCTGAGGAGCAGGAGGCTTCAACAATTGCCGTTACGGAAACACGGCTTTCTAAAGAAGACCGTGTGCTAGGACTGTTAAAGACGGTTTTGCTATCTATATGTAGAGAGGGAGATCTC
The DNA here is from genome assembly GCA_948099385.1 of Fasciola hepatica. Classification (NCBI taxonomy): domain Eukaryota; kingdom Metazoa; phylum Platyhelminthes; class Trematoda; order Plagiorchiida; family Fasciolidae; genus Fasciola; species Fasciola hepatica. The sequence continues at coordinate 363,361 of CANUEZ040000057.1, read as the reverse complement.
GACTGCCTTGGCGGAGGGCTAGCCATCCCCGTTAAGCCAGGTACAAACCATCTTGAGCCCCGGACTAAGAAGTGCACTCGAGGTTTTCAGCTGTGCGCTGCCATGTCCATCCTTCCTGGCAGAAGGGTTAAAGTTGCCCGTGTCTACAGGGCACCAAGTACAAACTGCGACGAGGATGTTTACTTGCAGCGGACCCTGACTGAACTGGTTGAGGACGCACATATTGGGTGACTTCAACCTTCTGCCCACTACCTGAGCTGTTGAAGTCTGAATGCAGGGATCACAGGAGGAGACCTACATAGGATAGCTGCAGGCCAATGCGTTGCACGAGCATTTTAATGAAGATACCATGTATAGGCCTGGATGCGTTCCATCCTTGCTTGAGCTGGCAATAAAAAGTCCCCTCAACGGCGTGCGTGAACTACTGTACTGTGCACCGCTGGGCCGAAGTGACGGCATGCGCATTAAAATCACCTTGTGCAAGCGGTGCCCTCAGGTAGCCTCAAGGCAGGCTATGAACTTCCGTAGTATGGACATATGTGAGCTGCGCAATAGAAAGTTGGGCTGACATGGGACGCATTAGAGGGAGCTACCGTTGAGGATAGCTGGCGGGTCATACGGAGATCTCCAATTGCCCTGGAGAACAAGTTTGCACCCTTTAAAGGAAGGAGGGGAGAGGCCAAACCAATGTGGCAAAAAGCTGCACTAGCCAAGGCCATCAAACAGAGACTGTAGCTAGAACCCTTAGAAGCTTCGGGCAGTCGACCTGCTTGGACCCGTTATGCAAGGCATAAAAATGGGACCATGAGCCTTCTGCGAACTTCTAAGAGAGAATTTGAGCTCAGATTAGCTCGAGCCAGCAGAAAAAATCCATAGCTGCGTACATCCAGAAGGCTCAACAAAGGACGAGAGGGCTATATCCGCCAAGGATCACGCTATTGCCGCTGACGACCACAGCAACGCAGACGCCGCAAGGGAACACTTTGGCAGTGCACCCAGGACAGACAGTGGAGTACAAGTCGATTTGGCGCTGGTGCACCCTCCGACGTGGGTACACGAGCTCAGTCTCTCAGAGGGGATAGTGCGCAAGTACCCACAGGAATAAAATGACCACAAGTAACAATACCAACAGGTTGTGGTAAATCCTCCGGAGACACTACAATTTCGTGTTTCTCTGATATCTCTCACTCACGTGCACTACCTGAGTGTTTTCTATACACCGATATTTTTGCCAACCAACCTTTGTTTGTTCGAGTCCAAAGCTATACCCCGTCATATCCTATCTCAGACCCGCGTGAAGCACATGCTTGTCTCCCGCAAGCCGCAGCTTGGTTCTCGTTTTCTGGGCCCTTGTGATAACATAATTGAAGTTCGCATGTTTTATGTTGTTGTTCGTTTATTAATCCAGTATTGCAGAAAGTACAGATCAATCAAGCTTTGGTTTTCGGATCCTTTTCTAATTTGGCTACTTATTGCTTAAAGGCCAATTGCCGTCAGTGGGCCCAGAAGTCATCCGCCCAGCCACCAGCAACTTTGTGGCAGATGATATAGCTCAGCCGACAAGCAAGTTGTACAGGTCCTCGTTGGACCAGAGCAAGCTGCCTCAGGACCGCGACGATACATGTGAGTGGGCCTAAGTCTGTCATGGGTAACTTCAGGCAGGTAAGCCCGACTAGCTTCCTGTGTAAAGTCCTTGAGAAGATCATTCGTACCCACATCTGTCTGTACCCACTAGAACAGTACATGCTAAGCCTAGGCCAGCATGGATTCCTAAAAAGTAGAATTTGTCTGACCCACCCCTCGTACTTCTTAGATGAAGTGACTCGACTACTAGACAAAGGTGAGATAGTTGGAGCATGCAGCCTGAACTTTGGCAGGGGGTACTACTCCGTTATTCATCGTCTTTGACTGTGCAGGATGGAGACGTTCGGTATATGAGAGCCAGTATATAAGCTACTGACAGATTTTATTTCCCATCGGAGGTTTTACGTGGGGGACAGTGATCTGATCACCCGTGGTGTACCTCAGGAATCCATCCTGGGCCCGACGCTATTCTTGTTGGTTGATAGCGACCTAACATCCGCTGTCTGATTGCCTACTTCCACCTTCGCGGAAGACGTGAAAGTTGTTAGATCTGAGGGTGGAGCTGACCTAGGTAGTGATAAAGGAACCGTCCTGGACTGGGCTGCAGTGGGGCTTACCTCTGAAAGCTGGAAAAATCCATTTGTGGTCAAGGGCGGCGGAAACCCTAACTGTCGCTCCTGACCAAGGGCTGTTCATCATAGAAACTGTCAGTATGGATAAGGACCTTGGGATCATCATTGTTAGTGACTTTAAATGGTCGGACCAGTGCAGCGGTATAGCACAAAAGTCTGGTGGTGAGCTCTTTAGAGTGGGACCCGCGCTGTTTTGCCGGAAGCCGGATACACTTGTGCCTAATTACGTGGTTGTATTACGACCTCACTTATAATGTAGTGTGCGGGCTTTGGCATTCTTCTACTAAAGGGACGCGGCCTACCTAAAGAATGTTTTACGCCTGGCAACGCGGAGAGATGAAGAGCAGGGAGATAAGACGTATACAACGAGACTCTTTGATATCAATCTTTTATCGAAAGAAGGGGTTAGACTTCGGGGGAATCTCATAGAAAAGGTCATGGTGATGAAGAGTTTTCCTGGTCTCAGGCCGGATAATCCATTTCAAGTTTTATTAGAGCCCCGGGAAAAACGGTACCAAAAGAAGCTCACGAAAGTGCCAGCTAGACTGACGACCAGATTCCACTTTTTTACCAACCGAGTGGCAAACATCTGGAGCAGTCTGCCTGGTGGAGTAATAGACTTGCAGAATGCCAAGTCCCCTAGGGTTGCTCCAAATAATAAGCGGAAGGAGATATTTCCTGGTAGCGAGCTTTGAGTGCTTTCACTGGTCGACTGAACGGTGGCTCCATGATCCGTATGAAATGTGCTGTAATTGACTTTTTCATCTGTTGTCTACTGTTTCAGTGAACGCTGGCGATACATATTCTACCTCGCGTTTGATATGCACTGATTTTTCATGCTCCTCTCTCACTTTTAGCGGGGATTCTATGAAATCGTAACAAGCAACTTCAAGCTGAAGGAACAGTGTCCGTCCTCCACCATCAGGGCTAACAGAGTCATGTACCGACTGAGAAGAACCATAACTTCAGGGGACCATAGAGTTATGCTACCCCTTTGCATCCCATGTGTTAGACGCCACCTAGAGTACGCAGTACAAGTACTGGCCCCCTGTTAGTTAGAGACACTCACACCCTGAAGTGAGTCCAAAGAAGTTTCACAAGAACCTTCTCCGGTCCAATGGGATCAGGGTACGAGGATAGAAAGGCATGGCTAAATCTGTTCTTGGTCAAGCGTGGACGAGCAAGAGGTCACCTGACAGAAACTCTTAGGGAACTAAAATGGTTGTCAAGACCTAATCAGACTGTATTTACCCTTGACAGAAATTTCACCATCCGAGGGCACGGACTGAAGCTTGTTAAGCCAAGGGCCAAAAAGAATATCAGACCTCTGTTCTCCTCAGGCGGAGTAAAAAATTACTGGAAAAACTCCCGGCGGAAGTTGCGACGGCAGATACTGTCGTTGATTTAAAAAGGAAGTTGGACAGTAAGTGGACACAAGTATTTCCGGAGTGCCATTGGAAAAACAGATGGTGCCAATAGAACTTCCGTCCCGACTTGTCTTCTTCCCTTTTTCTTCCTGTTCGTCTTCATATCACCATAGGTGTTGTTACTCTTCCTTTTATTTATTCATTTTTTCCTCTCCCCTGCTAGCACAAGTAGATTAAAATGTCACGAGCTTCTTGGGCATTTAGGCAATATTTCCCCCCAGTTGGCCAATCTGCGATCTGCCTGGTTGTCCTATTGCGCAATTGCTCGGGCTAAAGTCTCGTTCTTACACGACTCACCAATGATGAAAAAATGCATCGGAAACATGTGGGCTCCCAGGTTATGCCAAGTTTCAGCCAATCATTAGCCAGTAAATTGGTGATGCGTGTCACCAACTGGTGACAGGCTTCCGTTACTCAACTTTGCCTCACTCAAAGGGGGAGGAGTGACACTGTCGCTTGTGAGCACGTGTCACCACTATAGTAGTATAGCAATGCTCGGCAAAATTTCTTGACGAGAGACAAAATCCCCGTGTTTATCAACTAATATAGCTATATGGAGTTGAAAGAAAAAACAGGTATGTGATGCCCCTGAAATTCAAATTTTTTCAGATACTCACAATATGCCGCCCTAGTACTATATAAACGGTTGGCGCAATAAGTTTTTCGTGTAAATTTTTTAAAAAATAGTTCGGCCAAAATAACCGTAGCCGAAGTGGATGAATGCTGGCAAATTATGTATGATTATCAAAATGAATATGCTGGTGTTATAAATCCAGCTGTTGCCCAACTGAAACTGATGAAATGGTTTATATTATTTAACCAGCCCTATTTTCACAGTAAATGCTATAATTGCTATTGCATTTAAAGAACTGAGAGATGCTCGAAAACACGAGGACGGGGGATGGAGATTGACGGTCACAGTTTATTGTACAAAGTGATAATTACTGTTCCCAAAATAATAACTTCTTATGAAACTGGCCTTCTGTGAGCGGCGGCGAACTGATTCCGCTGGATGATGTATGCGGAATTGTGGTTACAGTAGCCAACTAAATTTTGTTAGAAGACCGCAATGTGAATGGATTATCATGTACAATAAAAGGTATCGTCGTTCAGTGGTCATTAGTTGCACGGGGAAAAGCCTAGGTAGGCGGAGCTACACCGAGCTTTTATTTTCCCTAGGTTGTGTGATTTTTGTTTATAAAGTTTATAACCGTCTGTGATTTGGATATAAAGGTCTAGAAAAAATACCCAAAATTTTCTACGTAGCTTAACACTCTCAAAAAGTTCAACTTACCGACCCATAATCGTTCCGCCTTCTTCACGTTATCTCCTGAACTACTTATAGAAGTTCCAAAGGTCTTTCGTAAGCATGCCAAGGTCCCGGGTGCGAATCAGGCAATTCGTACTATCAGGCTTAGAAAAACCAGGAACACTAAACCTCAGTCTGCACTCAGTCCATGCTCAGTATCTCTCGTTGATGTTTATGACTTAGTCAAGAGGGAGATTAACGAGGTAGATCAACGAGTGGTGGACCTGCATAACCTGATCCAGTCCACGGATGATATTCTATTAAAGATACCCCCTTATCTAGCATTATGGAACCCGCCCCTATGGCTAATCGCAGAAGCCTAGCCATGGCGGGCAATTTCTTGTACGCAGTTGTGACCGAAACTCATAAGCGTATAGCCAACGCCAAAAACGAGATAGTTTCTAAGATCCCCGACCGACTGCATCTGCCGTCAACCAAACTCGCCATACTGAATGCTTGCAACATGGCACACCACAGGTGCTATTGCACTCGGCTGCACAAAATATCACAAAGCAACGACTGTCCTTTGAATTTCCAATTCGCTGACTAAGTAACAGCTAGAGAATCCTTAACCAGTTGGCAAATCATTGCTAACGCCACTCCACTTAAAAGGATCAGAATATTACGGGACAAGAAGCCCCTCCAAAGATAGGTTTTTCGATCACTAAAAAGTACTTTGGCTTCACCGACGCAATCTGTGGCTGAAATACCAATCGCTGCATCGTCTATCCGCCTGTTGGGCCACCCCGTAACACAAAACCTCCAGTTGCCTGCACTATCCTAGTTGACCTAGACCTGACCACCACCCCATCTTCAGCACATCCTCCTAGTAAACGGCCCTGCTTTCTACCATCAACCTCCTCTCCCACAAATGGCAACGATATCCATGCCAAACCCACTGTCGGCCCAGGGCCACCAAAGTCTCGTGCATCAAGGTCTGCTGCAGCTTATGTCAACCCACTGCCCACCGTCTCACCACCGAAAAAGACTCCGAGAAAGTCTGTTGCCAACAGCCCGTCCTTCCCTAACTTATGTCCTACCGTCTTGCGGACACAAATTGTTCATAAAAGACCAGGATCTACCATATAGTCAATCCTCCCGTCAGCCGACAGAATTCTGTGTCTCCCTACAGTTTTTAGCTACTCCGGCTTCTCCCGTAATCCCCCCCCCGTAATTCTTCTCAGAGCCCCATTTTCAACCTCCACCAAGCACTCCAAGTATGCCCCAAAACGTCCATGCTTGTTGACGAGCACGGCAAAGCCCTGCTTCACCCTAAAGCAGCCAACCCCGCCTCGCTGTATTAGCGTGGTACCCCGTCTAATCGACAAGGTCCTCCCAACTCCACTTTACAATACACGCGAAAGCGGCCGCCAAGTAAAGCATTATCATGCGTCGGGACCAAACATACCATATGCTCCAAGTGTGGCGAAACAGTTTCTCAATCATCTGGCTGAGCACCAGCACCTTCCGCCGAAACTCTGTAACCAATCTCCCTCCCATCCAGTAATACAAACAAATAACCTTTAGTTGAATTATAATCAGCGGCCTCGATTGTCAAGCTCCACTCTCTTTCCCGGACACAGGATGGGGCAGTCCAACCAACTACAGTTATTTCGTCGGCCCTGATCGAGCGATAGCTACCCGCCCCCTGCGTAGCCCGTTGAACCCAGTCACCACTACTTTCTGCCATCCTACTTGCCATTACCCAGTGCCTCAGCATCCAACCCCCACCCGGTTACTTCAACCACCCCGGAAATCCCACCCCCGCAAAAGACCAATTTTTTCTTGACAGCAACTCCCCCCCATAACCTAGCCTCACCCCTTCTTCACATTGCCGGCTCCCCACTTCTAACTCCTTTTTAGACTCCATCGCTTCTATACATGACAATCCTGACGTTGTGAGTTCACTTAATGATGTTTACCATCTCGGTAGTGTTAGCCACCAGAACCCGTCGGTGGTTGTTCCCACTCCATGCCACGACGATACAGTTGCACTCACCTTGCTCCTCATTAAAGCTAACACATTACTGGATAAAACCCATACTCTCCATAATATAGTACTATCTTCAGACTTCAACGTCGTTGTCATAACCGAAACCTGGCCAAATGACTCTGTTCCATTGGGTCAAATCTCTATCATTGGTTACCAAACCTTGAGAAAGTCCAGCATACCTTCACCAAGAAACTACTAGGGTACTCCTCTTCATTGAGCTATGAAGAGCGATGCCCTCTACTAAAACCTGACCCCGTATAACCTAGACATGTTAGGCTAAGCTTGTGTTTTCCATATAGACTTATTTGTCGCTCTGCCTTCACTTCTACCAACTCTACATAGTTTTCGTTACCCTTAGCTTACCCTCTGAGCCACAGAGACTTCAGCCTGACTATCCCACAGCCCAGGATGGTAATAAGGTCCACCTTTTTTCTCATTAAACACTCAAATTTTTGGAATAAGCCGCCTCTGACTACTCACAAATGTGATTCAATAACCCAGTTTAGCCGTGCCCTAAAATCACAACTTACCACTAGTCATCTGTTGCGCTTGACTAAAGTCAGCATTTCCGAGGATCGAGCTTATGAAGAAAGCATCGAACTCTGGAACCCTAGCTTCCGTCTGCCCCCCCCCCTCTCCCGCTCTCTGCCTTCGGGCTGGCCTTCGAAAACGGGTTCCAATACTAGGATCATGGCATCACATCCTAAACCTACCATTTTCTGCCTAACAAAAGACGCTGGGCTTACAATTTATTACCACTTTTTTACGTATGCCACACACAACCCACATAGCAGTAGGATACAGATTTTGCCGTTTACAAATATAACTAGTTAGATGCCTGCCGGTTCTCGCTACTCACCCGCGTTTACCTACTATTGTTATAATCCAGAAGGCGTGCCTTGATGAATAGGTTGTTTATTGACATCAACGTGTTTGGACATTGACAAAACAACACAAACGTTACAAACATCCTCATTTGACAAGTGGCTGTCCTGTTCACTTGAAAACAGTCATCGTCCAACGGAGGAGCGGTCAGGTGGTTTGCAGATCGTCGCTTACCTTATTGCGCCTGGATTGCTGAACTTAGATGTGTTCGTTAATCCACAATTGTCCATAGTTCTGTCTTCAGCAATCAACTACTTAATAAGTAGTATATACACTCACAACACTCCTCCCCCCTGACAAAAAAAGATACTCCATATCCAGAGGACTGCCTTCAAGTCTTTCTCCATTCCGAGGTTCATACCTCCAACCCCGGTTCGTGGCGGTGTTGTCGTCAACCCCACAACTCCTCCGGAGGTGTGCTTCTTCAGGTGAATAATCGGCATAGGATGAAACCTTGTGCTGAGGCGACTTCCACGATCAGTACCCACCTTTAGCGTGCCCCAGGCTGCTTGGCTGTCGTGGGAGATTACCACGAAACAGTGCAAAGCTGCTTCCTTTCCCAGTGGGACCGCGCGTTGTGTCATTTGAACGTGATCCAGAACCGAGTGTTTAACTGTTTTGATTTGAACGGCATCATATTCGGCTTCCTCCTTCGGCAGATTCTCTGGAGCACAAGCAACTTCTCTTGCAGTCTTCGGGCTAAACTCATTTTGGTCTTGAATTTCGACTTCAGTCTGAGTTTCCTCATAGCTTGCAGCTTCAGTGACTGTGATATTAGACGACATGTCTTCGGTTTCCTCGTCACAATGTTCATGTTCAAGGCAACCTGGGTAGCGATCTTCCGCATTTTCACAACGGATTTGGTTCGATTTTTCACAGTTCGCTAACTCATCGGTAATGGTTGAATTCTCGAGCAGTGATACTTTTGGTACAACTTTTTCGATGTTCTGCTGATATTCAGGATATTCGTCCAAAACAGGTTCCACATTTCCACAGCAGAAACACCCGGTTTCTTCCAACTGTCTGGCTTCCACTGTTCTGTCCTCCGTGTTCAAAATTTCTGGACCGTACGCCTTCTCCACACGGTCCCTGTTCCTCCATGAAACTCCAACATGGGCTGACTTGACCACAGGCACGTCAAGCATGGCCAGTTCTCGAGCCACATCCGCGAGCTGGACCAGATTCAAGGAACGGCCGACACGGGCGACGCGTACCATCCCACGCAGGGGCTCCGGCAGACTATCCACGAATCGGTCTGCCAACAGGTCCGCCCGTGACGCCTCATCCAGCGTCGGCAACGCACGTTCCAGGAGTGAGCGGAGCGCGACGGCGTGCACCAGCGGGTCCGTACCAACCCCCAGCTGGGCAGCCTTGAACCGCCGCATAGCGTCTTGACGGTCGGCCGGGGTGTCTAGTCCTGCAATCAGGGCGTCCTTTGCGGCGGCCCACTTCAGCTCCTTCGGGCCCTTTCGCGCCGCATCCAGCACCGCCCGCGGCCTGCCCTTGAGAAGCGCTCGAAGGGCCGTCAACTTACCCCGGTCCGACTGGATCCCCGAGAGTTCCGCCAGTTCCTCGAAATCCTCCAGGAAGATCCGTATGTCACCATCCTCAAACGGCTCCGGCCATGATAGATCCATCCTGGTCACGGCACCAAATGTTATAATCCAGAAGGCGTGCCTTGATGAATAGGTTGTTTATTGACATCAACGTGTTTGGACATTGACAAAACAACACAAACGTTACAAACATCCTCATTTGACAAGTGGCTGTCCTGTTCACTTGAAAACAGTCATCGTCCGACGGAGGAGCGGTCAGGTGGTTTGCAGATCGTCGCTTACCTTATTGCGCCTGGATTGCTGAACTTAGATGTGTTCGTTAATCCACAATTGTCCATAGTTCTGTCTTCAGCAATCAACTACTTAATAAGTAGTATATACACTCACAACACTATCACGTAACCCCTATACGACCCTGCCTTATCCAATTCACTAGTCGGTCTTCACAACTATGTCTAGATAATTACTGCCTCCCTCGCTATATAGTACTAGGGCAGCCATGTAAAACATCTTTCCTCTAGCTCAAGGTTTTAAGCCGTTGATGTTGCCCTCTAGCATCATATGGTTCAGTGGCGCTGGATCCTAGGGCATTGAGTTCCATCACCCACTACTTCACAACTTGATCCTTCTACTCTTCCCTTATTTATTGCGGCTTCCGCTCCTCTCAGCTTCCTTGCCCGGCCGTTATTTGCTCTTCTTAATCTTCCCGGCTGAAAATCTTCTATCCCATGAGTCCACCTTTGAATTGCCACCCGTTGTCCCCAGTTTCCTCCTTTTGTTTCCCAACGTAAACTCTAGTCTGTGTCGCCAAGATTTCTGAGTCCATCGCATGACTTGGACTGCCATTCTCTCTCCGTGAGTGCAACAACATCCCCTACTGGCTCAGCCTAAATCATCCACACCAGAACGGCCTCTGGCAGTCTTAGGCACGGTCTGGCGCTGTACTAGACTGGAACATATATGCAGGCGAGTACTTTACAACACTCGTTGTCCTACTCTGTGTGCTTTCTTAGCCCCACTCTGTATTTCCTCAGCCCATACAAGCGAAACCCTCGATGTCAACGGCACCTTCACCATAGTTGAGTCCGGAGGAGGGGAAAACAGACCACCCCCAGCAGTCGCAAAAAATGACACGCGGAAAATTACGGTCAGGCGGAGGGGCTATGGAAGGTTCCTATATGGGCTCGACCAACTTTCCGTTAGAAAAAAACTAAAAAAGAAAAAGTAGAGAACAGAGAAGGCCTAGCAGGATCGATTTGATCTATGAATACCAATAATATCGGACTATGAAGGAAATGGGCAGCCTTCAATCATGAGTGTCTCCCATCAGCTCAGACCTGACCCTGAGAAAGGGAAAACTCCACACCGCCCTTGTCCGCTTGATATGCTTTTGGTTCCTATGCACAAGACTGACTGGGATGATAGCAAGCTGGTCTCTCCACGTATGTCTACCCGTCTCCCGCTCTAATTTTCAACCACCTCGTACCTTCCCATGGAAGCCTGGTATGTTTTTGACGTCAGCTACAAAACCACCGTGGCTCTGGACAACAAGTTGATACGTCAAACGACAGACACGCCTCATCAAAGCGCTAATTATATCTATGTGGATATTATCGTATATATAAACATACTTGTAAGAACTTAGAAAAAAGAGCCCGCATTTTTAGTCCACTTATCTATTTTTCCTCCTTTTCGTATGAAGGCGGCGTTTCTCTTGTTCTAAAACCCAGCCCACCCTCCAGTTTACAGCCTTATTTAGCAGCAATCTGCAGCATTGGACCTATAGATACCCCACCATAAGATCTGTCATACATCCTCTGGACCCATCATATAAACTTGCCATTCAGGCTCTTAGTGTGTTCCAGCTGCTTCCTAGTGACCTGTAAATCACTACTGTCTGATTTGTCACATGTCCCCTAGACCTATTGTGTAAACTTGCCATTCAGGTTCCTCGTGTCTTCCAGCTGCTTCCTCAAGTAGCCCTCAGACCCCACAGTCCAAAGGCACCTCCACGGTTTTATCAACCCCGAAAGATGCGACTTCCCGGTGAACGGCCGAATCGGTAATCAATAACTTTGTCTAGTGGTGCAAGCCCAGTTAGCCCTCACGGACACCGAATTACAATACCAAGGACATCACATTTCACTAAGATTATTGTGCCTCATTTCCAACCTCTGTACTCTTATCTGTTATTTTGCTCACGCTCACCCTCGGCTGGAACACCCCTCAGACTGCGATCCTCCCTTTTTCAATTTCGGAACTACCCGGCCATCACGTTGCTTGGTTGTAATATATCGCGCAAATAGCATATCTTTTTCTCTGTCCGTCTACAGCCGCACCAAAGGCCGGCTACCGTGAAAACGATCTAGCCACGGGGTTTCATCCACATGAAGTACTGGTATCGCTGCATGTGCCACTCTGGGGTATGCTGAGGAATTCTCACTATAAGACCCTTTCGATATCGAAGCCACAGTGCGAGGACCCTTAACTAAATAGTGATCGGTCCAGATTCGGCGATGCCTTCCTCCTTCCCATGATGAAACAGCGAACAAAAACCGCAGCCAACCCTTGCCCAAAAAGCCCAACTCGGACAAAGAAAAGCCAGAAGCAACTCAACAGAATGATGTATTTACAAATTTACCAGCATAGCCTGGCCTATTGCAAAGGATTTCATCCCTGTCTTGCCTCATTTTGTTCCTCGGGGACACGGTATTCCGACCGCCGATTATTCCTTTTTGGAACTTCGTCCATCTTCCACCAGCTACAAACTGTCGGCACCAGATGACACACCCTACTTCTTATTGAAGTTGTCTCAACTTTTTAGAGGGTACTATTCCTTTTCGTATCCACAAACCTATGAAAATTAGTATTCCTCCGCGAACGTTCATGAAATCCTTCTCTACCTCCTTTGTCTCAAAACCAATTACCCTTACAAGTGAACATGAGTAATAATCGCTGAAAATTATCTTACATAATTTTTGTGAATATTGTATTTTCTGCATCCTGAGCCAATGTCCGTCTGGACATTCCTACATCCGGCCGATTCAGTACTATTGCCGCAGTTGATTCGATATCAGTTCGTACTCACTGTGCATTCTCTTGTCGCCTTGCTTCAATTGAAATCTCCTCAACCTCAGTTCATTGTTGCTGCGATGCGCAAATCCTTCTTTGAAATTTGTGAATTTTCCATCTCATTCAGTGGTATTGTAAACTCTGATCATGCATACATGAGTACCTCTCGACCACGGTCCAGAAACATACGATTATTATTGAATACCGCTATTAGTTGATGATTGGCGGTCTACCCCATTTAGAGCCGCTTAGGATTCACGAAACTAAAAGGCTTTCGTAGCGGAGTTGTGGAATTAAAAGTGATATGATGGCAATACATGAATGGACTGAACAAACCTATTCGACACCCAATGAATCTATTGTTTCTTTCCCCACGGATAACCTGTTCTTTAGGTTTGACTAACAGAATTTGTTATTGTATATAACGAAAGAACGGAAATACATAAATTAATGACGACGAGTCAGCAAAACCCACAACCTCGTATTATGTCAACTGGTGTTACTTGTCAATATACCGACATATGTGTCAGTTAAATAGTGCTAATCGACAGGAGTAAATGAAATAATTCCCCACTGTCTTCATTCGTCCTTCATTTCAAGTTATGGTTTAAGGAACAAATGTGTACTAGCTCTTTCACTGCAATAAGGTTGAACAAGTTGTAACAAGTTGGGTATGATTGATTACCAATGGAACAAAGCGACTGATTTACAGTTGAAGTTAGCTGCAGCCTCAATACTCATAAACTGCAGGGGTAATACAGTCACTGGACACCTAACGATTCATTTCATTTGTCGCTTCGAATTCCGTTGGGACCGTTGTACCAATGAAATTTCTCAACAAATTAGCCTATATACCTATACCAGGATGAAAATAAAAGAAATATTTAATAGTGAATACGATTATTATCTACCTCAATGGTTCCAAACAGCAGCTTGATAGCGCATCACAAAGCCGAACAAGTGAAGTTGTTAGGTCGCGTCTCAGTTATACGGAAATGGGTGCACGGTAATCACCAGTGAGCAAGTGAGTCAATGATATTGTTGTGACACGAAAATTGTCAAAAATAAATACAAACGTCATCCTTTGCAAACGAACCACTAATAACGATTCCTCTTCATGCCAGTAGGACCGTTCATTACTTCACAAAATTACCGTAGTAATGTGGTAAATTTTCTAGAAATTATTTAATCCAGCCTACTACGGATTAATTAGAACAATTCCCGTCCATTCTAAGTGGAGTATACACCGCAATTTGACGTTATTGGGGAAAAATTTCAGAATCACACAGATATTATCAAAAAGACAAAAAATCTGATTTGTAGGTCGAATGACAAAGCACTGCTACATAAGCATTCTAAAAATATCGTACAGTTGACGATGATGAAGTCAGGTCAAGTCAGCTGTACGGTGCTTCCATTGTTTTCACAGTACATGTATCATCAAGTGACCGAAACCTGATCGAATATTGATCAATTAACTGTGCCACTGATCTAACAGTTATCCAAATATTTACAGGTTATTCAATTAATCGACCATCAATGCTACCACATTAACCGGTTAGCAGCTGTTGGTTATGAACTGAAAGGGAACCTGCTTTTCTGAGGACAATGAAAACAGGGGAGCTCGCGGAAAACTTCTAAGCTATCAACATTGACGGAGTTTCAGTAAATAGAAACCAAATTTACTGCCGGTAATAGTCAGTTGACGAATCATTTTTATTTCAGCGTTCACGCTGGCCTTGTGCGGACTCCGTTCACCTCGTCGGTCGGACCATATCTACCCCACCCCCTGAACCAGATGCACAGCCAACTTTCAGTGTGCACATTGGTTTGGTGCGGGTTTAGTTCATCTGATCAGTTAGCCATGTCTACACCCAACCCCTGCATCAGATATACAGGTAATTCTTTCAATTTGCCAAATGGGTTCCACTTCAAATGTCAGGCCTCATCAGCCTAATAATTGAAAAACATTTCACCACTTGAGATAAGGGAGGGGGATTTCTCCCGTGAGTCGCCGATGTTACAGCCTTGATGGCAATAGCACACCGTTCCCAGTGTCACAGCCCTTTTAATGTTGTAGTCAGGGAACCAGAAGCACGGCTTGATAACATCACTCAGAACGTAAATTTTGATCTGGCGGCGGTCTGAGTGGCTTGGCTGTTTGTTTCAGTGAGCCAAGCCAAAGGTTCCCATGTCCTCACATATGAACGGTTTGGTGGCGAGCGTACTGACAGACGGCTGTCCACACGCACTGGATGGCGGCTGCTGGCTAGCCGAAACACGCCCCAATTCCTTATTACCCCGCCTTTGGTACGTGGCCCCGAAAGGGACTATAGATCCCCTGCAATCGTGGTGACATGGGCATTCAATAAGCGGGGATTTCATCAACGTGGATGGTTAAGGTGTATACTGACCAGCCATGCGTAACAAGTCCTAAGCGACGTCTAACAGATCGAGGTGTCACGGAATATCCGGCTTCAAACAAAATGTGTAAAAGAGATCTAATCCTTGTGAATACTATTCTCACTGCTGCAAATATCGCTCGGCAGCAAATCTAATAACACCGAGACATTTTATGAGTGAGAAACGAACTAAATCTGTTGCTCCCGATGATTCCCGAGTAGATGATGCCCTGTCAATTACAAAATGACGAATCTAGAAAGAACATAATCAGCGGTTTCATACGTGTGTAGTAAAGCCGGATTTCACCAGTAATCGGAAGACCGGAGTCAAGAAACACCATGGAGACGGATACTACTCCAAGAAATATGATTTTTCAAGGGCGGGTTAATTTTAATAAAATGAATTAAGTAACTGAATTTTACTTATTTATGCTGTTCAGTGAATGTATACATTTCACTGATAAGACAGAGGCTTGTACCGTCTATTACTAAGGTGTATTGAAAAAACGAATTAATTGGTGAACTGTAAAAGAGAATGACTTCGTAGCTCACCAGCTTAAGAGCATGTTCCAGAAGTAACTACTTCATTGCCCCAACTCCTTTGCGCATTCATTTTTTTGTGGCCTTTTTGCTCTATTACTGGTCCATTTATCTCGGGGCTTCCCGCTTCTTTGTCCGCCTCCTTCGTGTTTCATCTGCAGTAAAATGATCTGATTGGTGATCTCTTACCTGTGTCTCCTCGGTCATTGCTTTCATCCCTTGATCCGTTAATTGCTCGCTACAGACATTTCTCTGTACCTTCCAGTGTGGTCCGCTTTTCCATGTTCCACCATTGTAATGACAACGTTACGTCGTGACGTTCTTTTACAGTTCCAAATTGTTTGACCTGTCACTACCCGATTCCTCTGGTCCGTCACTACATCTCGCACCTGCATTGATCAAACAATTAGACCCATTCCTACCTGTTTTCCTCGATCCTGTCTTTCATCTTCACTCTTCCATGAACTGCTCCTAACAGTCTTCATCACTTCTGTGCTTTCACATTCTATTTTTCTCTCCGCTGGGCTGCCACATGCACTTGTCATGAAGTTAATCCACCACGAAATTCCAAAGTTAATCCTACAACCAATTGATCTAACATTACCTACTCCTCCTAATGACTGATAATCTCTTTCTAGGACCCCATTGTTATTGCTCCTGCTTCTCTTATACATATATATATAATAAATCTATATATATATATAAACTTACGCATATATATCTATGTGCACGCGCTCTGCATCTCGCAGTTCCTCGCCAGGCATTTCTATTGCTATCATCCCAACGACCGTCATCATAGGCATCCATCAACTCTACATCTGTGCCTCACATCTACCGTATCCAATCCTTCTAAATCGTTTTTGTCATCTGATCATCCCTCTACGTCTTGCATTGCTCGCTGCCTGTTTTGCGGTGAGTTTTGTGTCCTGTCCGCCGAAAATTCACTGCAAAGTACCAATGCTTCATTGTCATCTAATCCACTGCAGTGCACCTCACCTTTTTCTCCATCGTTCCTTGCTACTGCAGTTCTTTATACCGATTTCCAGCCTTTCTCATGTTTACCTGTCTGCCTCCATATGTAATTGCCCGGGACCAGCCATTCAGTCCACCTGACCTTGAATTTCAAACTCACCGGGCCTCCATTCAAATCAGCTCTTGAGCTCATTTAAACTCCATGCAATCTCTTTGGTGTGCATACGTTTAAACTATTTTCATCCTACCTTATTCCCCCTTCTGAGCCTTTTTACCCAATATTTCCATGAGAGTCTCCATATTTCCATGAATTATATCTGTCCATTCCATCACCTGTATCTACATGATCATGCACATGGCATGCTTCGGGCGCTTCCGAAATAAACCATTATTATTATTATTATTATACTAAATGACATTTCGTGAACAAATAGTTAACAAATGGCTTGCTACTCGTAAACAAATTCAGACTTGCACACCAAAATCACCCTCTCGAAGTTCTGTTGAAAATGGAAATACAATTATTTGTATCTATAGTGACAGGAAACTATGGCTTCGTGTTGTTCGTTTCATTTTGAGGGTTCAAATAAATAAACAAGTATTTCCTTAAAGGAAAGGGAGGTGGGCGGAATATTTTACCTTTTAATTTAGTTCATAAAAGGCAATTAAATTTAATTACTAAAATAATAGTCAATTATTAAATATATTTACTAGCAAGGTGGCATATTCGTCTCCCTCTGGTAATAAAGTTTCAACTGATAATCTGTGTCTAGGTACACTTTCATTGTTTCATGATAAAGGTACCAGAGTTGAATTTTTCCGTTCACGACGTCTACTATTTGTTACTTATCCTAAGCCCAAACAATTAAACCTTCTTAAGAAGTAGGCTTTTCGCAAGCCAGTTCATTAGTTGACGGACCTCAAGGTTGAACACTTTTGCAGTTAACTGATTAGTTCCATTCTGGATTATGCTCTTCTCTCCTGGCTTGAAACTCTTCCCGTTCTGTTGCCACGGCATTCACAGTAACAATAATACGTTAGTTGCAAAAAGGTCGGCAAGCATGGACTAGTCACCCATATTCATCTCCTAACCACCGCCCGCGTCAGCAAGCATTGTGTTTCTGGGAGGAGGAGATATACGCCAGCGGCCGTAACCACCCCAGCCGGGGAGATACGGTGTTTCAAGTGATGATTTGTTTCGTGTCATTACTACTTGCAGCTCAAACTTGACAGTGTTGAGGCGGCGTTCCCATCAGATTTGAACAAATCTGTGAAGCATCGGTATTCAAATGACGATAGTCTTCGTGCACCTGCCCACAGTTGCCAAATTTTTGAACCATATTGAACTTCTCTGTCTGCGACAGCGTGCAGTCGGGCTTTAATGGGTGAACGGATGTCACTTCAGTGCCACAGATGTCTGAGGTTGAAAGAAGCCAAACGAGCCTTCTCTAAAGCATAGACAGTCTATCGGATATCCGGCCTCTGAGTTATTTGCGTGTGCCTAGATAACAGAACTTATCCGGAGAATAGGCAGTCTCCCCCAATGCCGAAGTCTTAGTGTTGGACCATCCCAGTCCTGCAGTAATTTCTCGCAAATTTAGTGCATAAAATGGATGCTGAACACTGTCGAGCACTTGTTTAGACTGTCTAGGAAAGCTTAAAACTTACCTAGATTTTCACTCCCAAGAACGACGTCGTTTGTAAATTTAAGGTCTGACACCGACTCCTGGGAAATTCCTGTGGCGATATCCCTACATGACAAAATGACGGGTTCTAGGACCCTATAAATGATGGGGTTAAACAGAAAAGAAAGGAGGCGATAACACTAAAGTATTGTGATAAATTGTGATCAAAGGTCACCATAAGCCGGAACAAGGAGTTGGATATTCCTTTGCAGGAGTCTGTAGAGGAAACGAATTTCTCCGACCCAACCCTCAGCTAGACACAGCGCTGGATAACTGTGCGATCGACAGAGTTGTTGTCTCGTCTTTATTCTTTATTTTCGTAGTTTACTGGTGTTATAGTTTCCTTATTACGTGCTTGAGCGTGAGTGCGGTGAATGGGTAAGTCCGACAGATTTCCTCTACAACCGTTGGATCATCGTTCGGGAGACATTTTAATTAGGAGGTTATTCTTCCTACATGTTCAAGCCCACGAAATTCAGCCCTGACATTACCTTTTTTAAAAACTGTTTGGTTTTTCCCGAATTTGCACTTCAATTTTTGTACAGAATTTCAATTTTTCTCTCGCCAGTTGAGTATTTTCATGCTTGCGTCGAATTTTCATTTTTATGCCGTCCACGTGACTGCGATGACTGGCTAATGCATGATTTTTACAAGGTCGGTCGCACAGACTATATAAACGGAAGAGTTAACGCTTTAGTTTGGCTTGTGTTAGTCGTCACCGGTAAGCTCGTGGTGCCCCGTCGTGTCTGGTTTTTCGCTCAAGTTAGCGGGTGGGCTATCATCAATGAATCTCACGCCTTGTGTTCGGGTTTTGGAGCCGAAAAAGCGCGGATTCGCAAGAGTCTAGCATGGAGACGCTTCCTCATCGCAGGGGGACATCTTCGCTTCCTGCGGTTCCTGAGGGTGCGCGAAAATGCCTTCGGAGCACAAAAACCGTGCAAGATAAAATACGAGGCGGGACTGACACGAGATGTCACGAAATGTCGTAAGGCCTAATGCAACTTTGAACAGCCGAAGGCCCAGTCACAAGCAGAAGTAGGAAATGTTATGGATGGGCAAGGCAAGCATGCAAGCAACGCCGGCAAAAAAGCCGAAGTACTTAAAAATCTTTTGAGCTGATACTCACCGCAAATTCCGGGAACCAGCCGCCATTACTAGAACCCTATAGAGTTCCCCAAATGGACGATATTGTCGAAGAACCCGTGGTAGTGAAACTGGCCATCAATCGGTTGAGAATGAAAACGGTAAAATAACTTCATGCAATCAACCAGTGGAGAAAAATACCTCAAGTTCTAACACGACTTGACGCGTTCATTGTTCAGCCCGTGTCTCGAGGAAGCCATGAACTATTCCGGTGCCCATGGAAAATACGCGTTCCAAATCAGCACTGAATGGCTTTGCTACTGGTATGCCCATTAGTTCAAGGGACGTTTTACGCTTAGACTACGTCCAACAAGGAACTTCATTTGCTGATGTGAAACGGTCATGATTGTTATGTCCGTTCGCGGCTAGTTGCACGGGACTGCCACTAGTCATCGATGACAGGAACTCCTGCGGGTAGAATAAACTACCGGGCACTATTATTCTCATTTCCCCCAGATCGCCGACGAAGCTCCAAGACAACTCAGCCTTGAGGGCACGCAGGAAATTTATTACAGATTTCTTGTACGTCAACATACCTCTCAGCCGGTTTGCATTGTGTTCTAATAGCATTCCAACTTAGGAATCTCGGCGGATTATTCAAAAATAAGTTATGTTGATGTTGATTGTACGCACACAGCTTAGTTTTTGACGTGGTTTCTTGTAACTGGTTCTTCTAATCTAGAAACCATTCCTTATAATTAAGGAAGTAATCCCGCCTTAGACGGAGGCAGGCTAATCGTCACACGCCTCGGCAGGAGGAGCGAATTGCCGTAATGGGATATAATAATTAGTCCAAGTGCCTTTTATTAGCGTGATCCGAAAGTCAATAGGAAGTAGGGTGGGATAGATGCCACGATAAATTTGCCCTGCCCACCAGCTCTGCAACCGGCCCATTCGACGTTCTTTGCTCACAGGGGTAGACATTCAGTCAATACGCTTTACGCGAGCCGCAACAACTGGGTCAAGTTCACTGGCTAGTCCCAGTGGCGCACAGGTCGCGAGGGGTCGGTACGAGTGCCCCTTCATTACGCAACTAACTCATTGTCAAGCAATAGTGCATAACCGGCCAATGCACAACACTTGCGCTAGCAGGGTCAGTGATCTTCGTTGAAGCCTCGTTGATACCTCCTAAACCCTCTAATCTTCTGTTTTTTGCAGTGGAGTCGGGTGACTGACTCTTCCATGACTAGTGAACGTGTCCTTTTCGGGGCTTCATCCTATCCAAACGTAGCTTTCGCTATCCTTTTCGAAGGCGACCCGAAAAATGTCACATTACTTGAATTTTCATCTCTCTACGGACAAGGATTCCAAGAATTCGAATCCCGCTAGGAATTGCAAGTGTTGCAAGTGGTTTGTTTAACTATACTTGAAACCAAAGGATCTCCGAATTCTGAGGATCCCGATGAGTCAGATTTTGCTGCAGACACCAAGGTCTGCACAGTTTTTCCAAATATCCTCCCAACCCTAGTGATCTCCAGCTCACCCAATGCGACTAGCCCTGGGGAAACGAAGGATGCTCCTGAAGCACCTACCCAAGTGAACCTGAATTTTAAAAATCAGAGATAAGACCTACGGAGAACGCCTAAGAAGGGGCCGCAATTTCAACCAACGTCTAAAACCGGTCAACAGGAAGGTATTTTTGGGTCACCTCATTCCTGTCCTTCCAAAACATCCGAGAAAGGAATCTAACCTATGGCGGATAAGAAATGGATACCACCTAATGGAAAATGCTCCGCCCCACATGGCTTGCCTTGTGATCGACTTCAACAGAACAGCCATTTTCACACAGAATCTTCTCACCCTAGTCCACGAGAAGGCAATTTCCCCTCTTACCTGCTAGCTGGGTGCCTCAGGCACCTCCACTTATGCCCACACCACCACTAAGGTCCGCACCGGTTTTAACGAGGACGCCTCCCCTGCGGACCATAACCCCCTTTTTATTAGAGTTTTTTCTGTTTCTAGTGAGAAGGCACTAAAAAGTACGTATAAAAACTGTCTCAGTCTACCGAACAAAATGCTGGAGATGGGACAATTAGCAACAGGCACGAAACCCCACATCAGTGCAATCACGGAGACCTGGCTCACACCAGACTATCAAGACCTTGAAGTAGGAATACCGGGTTACTCCCTTCTTCGTCATGAATCAGCAGGAGGACGGGCTGGTGGTATAGCTCTCTATTTTAGCGACCTCTTACTCCCTGGAGTCTCCCTTCGATAAGTCTCATCAGCCGTGATGGATTCCTTGTGGGTAGTCTTTCACTTGCGCCCCTCCACAACTTTACTTCCGGGTGTGATTTACCGCCCCTCTTCTACTTCAAAAGCAGACCCGCTCAAGATGGTAGCGATTCCGAAAACCCTCAAAACATCTCACTCTTTTAGTCACCTCCTTATGGGGGACTTCAACGCCCTCGGAGTGGGCTGGAAAAGCCTTAGCACTGACAGCCCTTGTGGCAAGGCATTAGTAAATCTACTGGCCGTGCAATCATAGACACAGCACGCGGCCTGCCTCACCAGGTCCAGAACGAGTAAAAGTTCACCACTTCTAGATCTGATAGTAAGCGATTCCAAACGCAGCTTGGATGTAGTCAATCTATGACCGCTAGGCGTAAGACACCCTTGAGCAATGTGTAGCCAAATTCGCAACGGATGCCGAAATCAGAGGGCGATTATCCGTGAACTTCTGCGATACAAGGTCATCAAATTAAACAATAACACGAAACAGGTACGAACCTCAATTATGCGATTACAAGGACTCAAAAACGAGAACCGAATTGCAGCGTGCGAGAAAGGAGCACGTGCACCACGCAGGTCCAGAACAAGGATATGAAAGAGCAGCGCGCTGGACGCGAACAAACGAACATTGATTCGTGGGAACACACAGTGCATAAAAGTCAGTTGTGTAAATAAGTGATTGATGCTAAGGAAACGTGAAAATGCAGTATTTTGGGGGAGGGGGTTTTCCACGATCGGTCGTTTCACCGCCCATCAAAACCCTCCCGAATCCTCATCAGAGTTAAAGGTTTGGAATGAGGGCACTTATTCTTCCTACCTACCTAGACCCTGCTATCAGTACGCGTACCCAATACCTTGTCGTCAAAGCTCCACTCACGACCGCGCTTGATCCCGTGGCCACACCAACTCGAGGTTACTCTGCGTCGTCCGCGGAAAACGGCTGGTCCATGGTGGGTGTGAAGTTGCAACGTAGGTGCTGCCCTTGGGACAGCCGTAGTGCCTCGGCTGCGTGTGTTTGTGTGAGAGTGTTGTGTGTGTGTGTGGGTGTCACGAGTGAGGTCGCACCCTGGTATATGGTAAAGTAGCTACAAACATCGCTTAAGGGAGATATATTTCATAATGTCAGTGATACGCTTAGAACAATCAGCTCTGAAGCGTGTTTTGATGGAGGTTATGAAGTATAAACGTGTTTCATGTAAGCATGTATGCGTCAGGGGGTATGATGGAATCACTACTACTACTACTTAGGGGAAAAGCCTTCTGTAACGTCAACGAAAAACGATGAGCACTGAAGCGTGCTTGACGGAAGTATGAAGTATAAACCTCTATCATGTAAGTGTGATTGGTGTGGGTCTGGGTGTACAGTAGAATCACAGCTACTAACACATATGGGAAGAGCCCTCTGTAACGTCAACGAAAAACGGTGAGCACGGCAATGTTTTTGACGGAGGTCACGGAGTATAAACTTGTACCATGTAAGTGTGCATGTGTCGGGGTTTGTGATAGTTCAATACGTCTGTATGTCGTAAATGCCCCCACATATGGGAGGTTCCTTTAACCACTTCAAAGACGAATGAGGAGTAGTCTACTGAGTTTCCCTGTTATCGGCTACTCCGTCTTCACCCTCGAGGGGGTTGATGCCGTGTATGTCGCGAATTAGCTTTCCGCTGGCTGTCTTCAACTTCACCGTTCTCTTCATTTCGTCAGAGCTTTCGATGGTTTCCATAATCATGCCCAAAGACCAGGCGCTGAAGTGGGCGTGCTCGTCAGCGATCAGCTCTACGTCCCCAACCTTGAATGGTCTTGTTTTGACCAGCCACTTCTGCCGAGCTTGCAAAGCCGGTAAGTATCTCGAAGCCATCGTCTCCAAAAAACCTTGGCAAGATAGTTGGCCTGCCTCCGTTCGTAGAGGTGGCTCCCACGAAGGTTTACCGGCCCTTGGAAGCCTTCGTTCAACCTTGACGCCAATAAGTCGTTTCGGGGTGGCCGCCAGATGGGTGGGGTCACCTTTCATTACTGAAATCGGCGGGCGGTTGTTAAGAATTCTCTCGACCTAAGTCATGAAGGTGCTCAACGCGTCGTCGTCGGGCGGCTGTTGCTCCATGATCGACGGCAATATCCGCCTGATGGGCCAGATTATGCTTTCCTATAGGCCGCCGCGATGACTGGCTTGCGGGGGTTGAAATTCCACCTTAGGCTGTAGGCCACGGTTCGATTCTGCAGTTGGTCCCTGTTTACGTTTTTGTGCCAAAGCTGCAGTTTCCGGTGAGCACCCACGGAGTGCGACCCATTGTTGAAGTATATATCTTCTGGTACGTCTTTTCGGCTGATAAAGCTCTGAAAGGCCCGCAGGAAGGAGTCGGTTTTCATCGAAAGAGAAACTTTTAAGTGTACCGCGCGTGACTTCGTGCACTTCACGATACATCCATACCGCTTTTCTAGTCTCTTCCCGCACTTGATCCACATGGGCCCGAAATAGTCCAACCCGGTGTCACTGAACGGCCACTAGCCCGCAGTCACCCTGCATTTTGGTAGCGAGACCATGTGTTGTTTGCCCGCCGTGGCACTGCGTCTCCTACATTGCACACAACGTCGGATTACGCGTTTTAAATTCGCTCTTCGTCTCAGCAAACAATAGCGCTTTCGGATGACGCCCGTAACGTGACTTTCCCTGGCGTGTCTCTCCACGGCGTGGACGTGTTGGATCATTAGCTCTACTACAGGTTTTCTCGCAGGCAGCAGTATTGGATACTTTGTGTCGAAGCTCAGGTGGACGTTGTTCAGTCCACCATCTACCCGTAGCAGTCCATCAATGAGTTTGGGGTTTAAGTGCCTTTGTTTGCCTATGGTAGATGATATTTCTTTGTTGACGGGTCCCACTTCTTCTGCCCTCTCGAGTTCTCGGGTGAAAGCCTCTCGTTGTATCATTCTGAAAATATCGTATTCTGCAGCTTGTAGCTCGTCGGGAAGTATCGGGCCGACCCGCTTCCAGCCTGAGGGGAGTAGCCCTTTCATGACTATTAAAGTTCTCTTGAAAGTGGCCAACCAAACTAATGAACGAGATGTCTTCATCCAGGAAGAAAAGCTGACCAATCGCGATAAAATGGATGTCGCTTCGACGACGTTGGTCGCTATCGCTACGCCTTTGGCCTCGAGTTTACTTCCTTGGGGGTTTTGATTCGCACACGGGCCAGTCCTGTTTCGGCACTTGCAGGAAGTTTGGCCCTCTCGTCCACGTGTCTGGTTGTCTGAAGTTGGTCGCACCTCGGAAGCACAGACCGGCTGGGTAATCGCCAGACCTAACAAGAGTCCACTGGTTCATGGCCGATTCGTCGAAGATGATCGCGAGTCGGTTGGCAACGAAAGTATTAAGCCGGCTCCGGACGTTGTTAATGTAGTAAAGTACTATCGTCGAGTCCGTCCAAAAACTAGCTGACCTAATGCGGAAGTCAAAACATCTCTTCACCGCTTGCACGGCCCTGACCGCCTTCACGGCTGAGCTGAGTTCAAGACGCGGGATCAAGACCGACTTCAGTGGAGCAACGCGGGCTTTATCAAACGGGATCCTCGAAGTACATTGTCCGTCTCCTGTGCACCATCGTCCATATACCACGGCTCCGTAACCGACTTTGGATGCATCGGAAAAGGCATGTAGTTCTCCCGTCCGTGCTGCATGACCACGGGGCACACCGTGGAATCCATATATCCCCTAATTTCTTCAAGGTATTCAGAACTTCTTCCCAGTCCAGTGGCTTGTCCCAATGGACTTTCTTACGGCACAGCCGCTGCAACAAGTTCTTTCTGGGTAGCGGCCATGGTGAGACGAAACCGAGCGTGTCGAACAGATTAGAGAGAGCCGATAGTATGCCTGGACGGGTTACTGGCAACTTGGGACCGTTTATCTCGAAAACAAAGTCGCCCGTTTTCACGTTCCATCATATTCCTAGAGTGCGTTCGGTAGGAAGTGAAGAGCCGTCCAAATCGCTAACGCTTTCAAACCTCTCGTGGTACGGAATGACTTTGAGCACTTCTGAAGCGTTCGACGTTCATTTTGTTAGATGGAAGCCGCCCTCTTTTAGCAATCTTCCTAGGCCCCTGAACTGCGCTAGGGCCCAGTCTACATCATGGAATAACCCAGGATAGTCATCCATATAGACATTTCCGTTGAAGCTCTCTGCTGCCGACCGGTGGACCAAATCTCCATGTTTGTTCGCTGATTCCCGAAGGGCGCAGTTCGCACAGAACGGTGACAATTCGGCTCCAAATGGGTGTACTTTCATCCTACAGTTTACCACTGCGTTGTCCCGGTCGTTTTGCTCCCACCACAGGAAACGCAACGCATCTCGTTCTTCTAACGTTATCTTCACCTGGTGTAACATTTCCCTGATATCGGAGAACAAGGCCACTCTACCCACCCTGAAACGGCGCAAAGCTTCGATCAGTGGCGTGGTCCATTCGGAACCCTGTATTAGGCGATCTTTCAGCGGCTTACTCTGGAATCTGGCTGCACAGTCGAAAACTACCCGCAGATTTTCGGGTTTCTTGGGGTTGATAACCGGGGGGTGGGGTAGATGCCAGTGTTACGAACGTTTGAGCAATGCGTAGCCAAATTCGCAGCGGATCCCGAAATCAGAAGACGATTATCCGTGATATTCTACGATACTAGATTATTACAATAAACAGTGACATAAACAATATACAAACCTCAATAATACGATCACAAGGACTCAACAACGAGAAACCGAATAGCAGCGTGTGAGCAGACAGCACGTGCGTCACGCAGGTCCTGAACAAGGATGTGCCAAAATAGCGCTCTGGGCGCGAACAAACAACAATTGGTCCAGAAAAACAACCAGTTCGTAAAGACAAGTCAATAGTGTATGGAAATGAGTGATGTTGGGAAAAACACTGAATCGCGAGGGAAAAAGGGGGATTTTCCACGACCGGCTGTTACAACCAGGTAGCCTTTCGGCCGTCGGTGTTGGCAGGCACCTTTTCGAAGTAGCCGGGAGATTCTTTTCGCTTCATTAATTCTGCATATTGTTCCCACTGATCCTGGTCCCGAACGAAGCGTTCTTTCGGTCACAGTAGTCGTTGGAGAACGTAGTTTCTGTTATCAGTCCACGGGTCAGCAGATGTGTGTCATGGAAGGGAAACCATGAACTGATTTTAAGGCTTCTAATGCCTTGCCACATTGTTTGCAAAGCAAAATGATCCTTTTAAGACAACGACGGTCTTTCGTCTCCGATGTCATGAAACTCCTTTTCATACAGCCGCTGCAGGTGATACTCTATGCGGTCCGTTTCGGTGGGCAAATAATTCACGAAACCACGTCCCCCTACTGGACCACATAACATCCATCCCAGAGCCGTGCGTACGGCATAAAGTGCCTGGCGGTCGCCCACTCTCTGGTCAGGTACCCAATACGCCTCTGGCACGTCGCAGCCGGTGAGGAGATCCACTTCGTCGTCTTCCCAGTCTACAACGGTTACATCCTGCAGGTGGGGCCACCGAGTCAAGATTGCTTTGACCGACCTTGGTGCTCGTACGGGAAGATCAGCTAACGTGAATGCCTTCGTCGGTTCAATTTCCTCGTTAGTGTCTAGAGAGTGAGTTGCAACCTCAACCTGCCGGCAGTCATTACTTGTGTTCCACCCACCGTGCTCGCTGCTGACGACGTCGCACCTTTAGGGAGCAGGTGTTTGTCGGCAAACCGCTCTTTCACTAGGGTAGTGTCCGATCCGGTGTCGACGAAAGCCAACGCTTTGACCACCCCAGTTGGAGTCACCACTCCCACGGCAACTATTCCTAAAAGTACTGGTTTGCTGGCAGACCGGGACTTTTAACAAATCACGCTGGGCTTTGTGCTCGCCTGGGGTATAGTTTCTCTCGCCCGGTGTAACAATCGATGGTGTCTGCTCGAGCAACCCTCGTGGCCACATCGGTCCTTGTTCGACAAGCTATCGCCGGTATGTGGTGCTGAGGCACACGAAGCACGCTCCCGTCGTCCTCGCTATCCCCCAACGTTCGTCTATTGTGGCTTTGGCAGACATGGGGCATTCTGGTAGCCCATGGCTAGCATCACAGGACCTGCAACTTGGATGCTCTGTAGCCTCGCGTGAAATGGCGTGTGCATTGGTCCGAGGCTGATATTTCGGCTGTTCCCGAGCAGTGGTTTGAGCCTGGCTAGTACCAGATTTGTTTACTCGGTTACCGTCCCTGATGAGTCTACCAAATCTACCGCGGGCTATCTTGGTTTGTCTGTCCAAGTATTCGGTCGTCTTCAAAATTAGCCTCAAGGTTGCCTCGGCTTACACGTTCCGCCTCTTCCTCCCACAGACCCTGTAGTTTGTGGGAGAGGTGACGGACTATGCCCCCAAAGGTGTGAGCTGCATCGAGGCCAGCCCTGTAACCTAAATGGTGGAGGACTATCGAACAGTTCTGCATCTTTACCACCAGGTCGGCTACTGTGTAGACATCGCTCTTCGTTCTCTTTGCCTCTACCATCACGCCCTCTATTAGGTTACGAACTACGTGGAATGGCTGGCCAAACGTGTCCCTCAAGACCTTCCTCGCTCGTAAGTAGCCCCGTTCCGGGTCGGGCATGGTACACATATCGATAGCTTTTCTTGCTCGGCCTCGACAGTAGTGAATCAGGT
The DNA here is from genome assembly GCA_948099385.1 of Fasciola hepatica. Taxonomy (NCBI): domain Eukaryota; kingdom Metazoa; phylum Platyhelminthes; class Trematoda; order Plagiorchiida; family Fasciolidae; genus Fasciola; species Fasciola hepatica. Next base: position 335,270 of record CANUEZ040000057.1, on the reverse strand, counting down.
AGAGAAATTTTAGCCCTGGGTCGGTTATCTTGTTTTCGGCGAAAGTTTCGAACTGCCTGATGAGCGTGCAGTAATGTTCAGATCGGCCATCGAAAACTGCCAGCTCTACTCTTGGCAGATCGATCGCTGGTGGCGTTGATGTTTTATATCCGATGACCGGCGTAGAGTTTCCTATTCTAATTTGTCCTGATCTGTCAGATAGGTCGTAGTCGTTGGTCTTTTTCTCATGCTCGTTCTGTCTACACTTCCTTTCTGCTTCCTGGGCCTGTTGCCTAGTTGTTAACAGTTTTTATTCTAGGCCTAATGTCCTTAGCCTAAATAGATCGACATTCTTGCAATCTATATTACCCTCAGCAATACATGAGCTAGCACCGACAGAACTAGGTGGCCTAGCGTTGACTAAAGAATTGAAAGTACCCAAAACCTCCCCAGTGACTTTCCGTATTGCTTCATCTACAGATTCCAATTGCTTCGATCCTTTTCTTAGCGTGTTGCCCATTTTCTGGTTCCAAATTGATGAATTGAGTGTTGTAAGACATCCTTGAGCAGTGTGTGGCCAAATTCGCAACGGATGCCGAAATCAGAGGGCGATTATCCGTGAACTTCTGCGATACAAGGTCATCAAATTAAACAATAACACGAAACAGGTACGAACCTCAATTATGCGATTACAAGGACTCAAAAACGAGAACCGAATTGCAGCGTGCGAGAAAGGAGCACGTGCACCACGCAGGTCCAGAACAAGGATATGAAAGAGCAGCTCGCTGGACGCGAACAAACGAACATTGATTCGTGGGAACACACAGTGCATAAAAGTCAGTTGTGTAAATAAGTGATTGATGCTAAGGAAACGTGAAAATGCAGTATTTTAGGGGAACTTTCCGTGACCGGTCGTTACAATAGGTGAGAGCGACCAAGCAGTTCTCTCTTTCGATTTCACATTGAAGTGGCCAGCTATATTTTCTCATACGGGCTAACTCGCTCGTTCAAGAGAACGGATTTCCAAATGATGAGTTTCTACGTCTGAAACGAACTAAGCGACTTACCTGACAACATAGACGTAGAAAAACGCAACAGGAAACTAGTGTAATGTGTTCTGAGGGCAGATATTCTATATGTGCCTAGAATCCGGCAGATCCCTAAGGGTAAGACACAACTCCCACCATCAGTTAGACGACTTTCCAACAAAAGCTCTCAGCTGCTCTCCAAGTATAGGGCTATATCCCTTTCAGAGGATGCATAAGCTTTCAGATTTGTACAAAATCTCTGTAGATCCAAGATTGAGGAACATTTCAAGAAACTACGGAAAGGAATAGTAGACCGGAACATACGAACCGCCCTTTACTCTATAAACGCCGGCGCCGAAATCGTGAATCAGGATCCCCAGTGCTCGCTCTGTCGCTCTGATGGCTCTCCTGCCATCTCCCCTTCTGAGGTTTCCGAAGTTTTCGGATCTCATTTCACGTCGGTTTTCGGCATACAAACAGTGCTTGCTTGTAGACATCCACCTCTTCAGTCAAAACAGCCAGTCTATCCATTGAAGCACTTCGTGATGTCTCAAGTAGAAGTGAAGGAGGGGCTTAACAAACTTAGCCCGTTCAGCTCGATGGGACCAGACGAAGTTCATCCTCGCATTCTTAAAGAATCGGCCTCAGTTCTTGCGACATCATACTGTACGCTCTTTCAACAGTGCATAGACAGCGGAAGATTTCCAAATTTATAGAATCATGCTGCAGTTGTCCCAATTTATAAGAAAGGAGATCAAAATCTTCCCGGAAGTTATAAGCCAATAATCCTGACCAGTGTCCCTAGCAAAGTCTTCAAACGCATCGTAAAACGCGAAATCCCGAAACAATTGCGAGACAATAGTTTGCTGTCTCCAGTGCAATATGGCTCCTTTCTTGGCTGGTCACACATAACCAGTGCGCGGACCTTTATGAATAGCCTAGCACAGGTCCACGATAATGGCAAGAAATCCCATGCCGTATTCATTGATTCCGCCAGAGCCTTCGATAGCGTCCAGCATATTCCGCTTCTGTACAAACTCAGAATGCACGGCATCTCCGGTCACCTACTGTCTCTGATTGGGAGCTTTTTAAAGAACCAAACCTTCTCGGTCCGTGTGCATACGTCTCGGTCTCAACATGTACCAACCTATATAGGAGTCCACCCGGGCTCTGCCCTTGGTCCTCTCGTATTTCTTGTTTACATCAACGACCCCCTGATGTGGTTCCAGTTAACATAGCAATGTACGCGGATGACGTCACGGTCTGGGAAACGGACGCAAATGCTGTGCAGTTAGCCACTGACTCGGCCAAACGCTGGTCAGCTGAGTAGTGCCCCCCAATAAACGATGACGAGTGTGCTAGCATGTCATTCGGCCGTGCTCCGGTTCATCTCTTCAAGATGAATGGGAACACACAAATCCAAATGGGGGATCAATAAGAGATCCTTGGTTTCTGGCTGCAAAGTAAACTATCATTCTCCTTTCACCAAGAGAAAGCTGGCAAAACTGCCTTTCGGTTCCTAAACCTTAACAGACACACTTTTCCGGTGATCTCCAGGTAGGAATTCCGTCTTCCATATGGAACCTATATTGGACCTCTTTTAGAATACGGCAACCAGACAGCACACACTGGCCTCGTCAGAGACCAAAACATCTTGGAGCGGATTCAAAGGAGAGCCACCAAAATGGTACATGTCTTACGCGTTACCCCCTATCCGGTTCGTTTATTATCACGCAATCTCTACTCTCTTGGAACATGCCGTATTGGGGGAGACCTACTTCTGATGTATGATCGATTCTTAACGGGCTTAGTGGATCAGTTTTTCACTTGTCGGAACTTGGAGACCCTACCAGGACACATGAGGACACCTTTCAAACCCACTCCACGTACCTCCATTAGACACCATTTCTCGTCCCGGACAGGTAGTGAATGCCTCTTCAGAAGAGGCATGTAAGGCCAGACTAGAAAACTGGTTAGGACTATTGCCAGTGCCAACCAAGTCTCCGATTGCCCTCGCGTAGATTATTCTCCCTCTTATTTTCATGTCTCGTCTTCAACCCCACATACCTGTACATGCGTGCGGTTATAAATAGATCCATTCTCCTTCCTCCTACGAATGTACATGCAAATTACCAATCTGTGTAAATTCGTGAACAGCAAAAATAGTGCCGATGTGCTGATGTATCCAGAACCGGGAACATTCGGGCTCAAGCCTCGCACCCGTGAACTACTTCAAGACCTCAAGCGGGGGCTCACAGGGGCAAGAAGCTGGACTGCCATTAGCTTCGGTCGCCAGCCCTGTGCTCTGATTTGATTTGAAGTACACTGTGCAGTGGTGGGTACATAATCGTTGCGCATGCCATCGAGAGGATTCTGGGCGCTCTATTGGCCGTGGTCATTACCTATGCTGTGCAAAATGAACTGAACTGAACTGCATTTAACTGAACCAGGCGTGTAGAGTTTCTGAGCAGCAAACTCTTGACGCCACCAAGATTTTACAAGACACCGAGAATTGCTCCAAGCGAATCATCCTTTGGGGTCGCTTCCTCAGTTCGGATCATCCTCATGACACCTACGCCCAGGTGTTTAACCGCCTTAAGCTCCCTTTCCCACTTAAAGGTCGGTCCACTTGGTTGGTAACCAACGCACCAACCGGGTTCACGGTATTCTCATTGAAATGGGCTCCACAGATGCAGACAAACGAATTGTTTCCTCGGCCGCAAAGCTCAAGGAGAAAATTAAAGGACTCAAGGGCGTATCCATTGATAAGCTACTTCATCTGAGGCTCCGCAGTGGGAAGGCTAAGCCAGAAATTCTACAAAAAGCCGATCCTAAGCTCAGAGTGCTTCCATTTGTCCAGGTAACTCGCCTTGAGGACCGAGCTGCATGCCCACCCTCCCTCGCTTCCCTACCCTCACCATTTCCCGTCGCCAAAAGTAATCCTAGTAGTAGGCCTAGTGCCGCTTAACATCTGTCGCCTACGGAAAATATCCCAGGCCCCATCATAGCCAATAAGACTATTTCAACTGACGAGGCTCACTCATCCTTGAACCAAGACATGAACCTGCAACCTGTTTCTGCTGAAAGCTGCAGTGAGGAGGTTAGCGCACCAGAAAATATATCTGGTGCTGTCATGAAAAACAAGCTCACCAACAAGAACACTCAGAACAGGGCATCAAGCAGTGCGCAGAAGAGCAAACCACAAAAAGCAGCCCACCCTTTTCGGAGACCGAGGGATGTAGACCGTCCGCCTGGTATGATACCTCCCAGGTTACTAGACATCAAAACCTACCAGTCCCCCCAGCAGTCTGCTTACTCTATAGCCCCCCAACTGCTTTAGCCTCCGACTCTCCCATGACCTCCTTTCCATCCCCAAACCCCCCTCTTTCCCACTCCTCAAACCCAAAATCAGTTGTCTCAGGCGATTCTGCAACAACTCCTGAGCATGTGCTCAAGTGTTTTTACAGCAATTGCCTGAGTCTGTTGAATAAGATCCCGGAGCTTCGGCAGCTTGCAGTGGATAAGGAGCCTCAGATCATAGCCCTCACAGAAACCTGGCTCACCCCTGACATACTTGATGCCGGAATATCCATTCCGGGATACTTCACAGTAAGGCAGAACTCCAGTAGAGGTCATGCCGGCGGGGTCATCATATACTATGATAATTCGATCCCTCCTCCCACTTTACTGACAACCCCTACCTTTTCATGTATTGATTGTTTGTGGGCTGTTTACCCTCTCTAGGACAGACACCCTATTGCTTGGTGTTGTCTATCGTCCTCCCGCATGCAATTCAAATGATAGCCTGGGTTTCATAGACTTATTAGGCTCCCTGAAAAGCTACACAGACTTCACCCGTCTATTAGCCACTGGCGACTTCATCTCCCTCAGTGCTAACTGGCAAAGAGCTGATACCCCGGATATCACTTTCGGTAAACCCCTCCTTGATCCCGTACTGAAAAACTCATGGGTGCAGAAAGTAGGAGATCCGACTAGATATCGCACAGGCCACGCCCCGTCCCTACTAGACCCGGTCATCACCAGTGATCGGTTTCTAATAGATGCGATGCATTACTTGCCGCCCCTCGGCAAAAGTGATCACATTCTCATTGGATTCGATTATATCGTGAAATGGCCTCCACTTCCCCCAGAAACCAAAATTTTGAGATCCTTCAAAAGGACCAATTTTGACCAAGTCTGTGCATTTTTCGCTCCCATCTAATTTCAACTAACCCAGGTAACTGCTGATGAAATGGCAGAGAATCTCAGAGAGTTATTCTCCTTAGCTGATAGGCTCTTTGTCCCCAGAAGTCGTCGTCCACAGAGCGCTAAGCGACCCCTCCCTCGCTCCATTAGGCGCATTCTAGACGAACGCGCACGCCTCTTTGCTAGATCTAAAGCCACAGGCCTTGCCCGTGATGCAGAAGACTTCAGGATCATACGGAACACATGCAGAGACAAGATTAGGTCCTATCAGAATGCAGTCCATCCATCTGTACTTGATCGAGCACGGACCAATAAGGCATTTTTCTTTCAGTACATGCGCCGTCTTAGGGGTACAGCTCCGACGCCATTAGCTCTCAAAGATAGTGCCGGATCTCCAATCACTTCCCCTGGCCAAGTAGCCGATGCATTCAGTTCCTACTTCCCTACAATTTTTAGCTCCACACCCATATCATCCCACCCTACCATGCACCCGTTATCTCTGACCACCACCCTTAACCGCGCCACTATTCCCATTGGTGCAGTCACTCAAGGTTTCCGACGGATCAACCAATATTGCTCTATGGGTCCCGACCTAATCCACCCCCGTATTCTCAAGGAAGCCGCGGATACATTAGCTGCTCCTTATGCCTCGCTTTTTCAGCGATGTGTTGACGATGGAGTTTTCCCCAGTAGCTGGAAAAAAGCAGTGATCGCACCCATCTATAGAAAGGGTAGTAGACACCTTGCTTCTGGTTACAGACCCATAAGCCTCAGTAGCATCCCTAGCAAAATTTTTGAGGGAATTCTTAAGAGTGAGGTTCTTTCCCATCTTCATAGAAATAAGATCCTTTCCCAGTCCGAACATGGGTTTCTTCCTTTCAGATCATGCACCATCAATATGCTTACTGTCATGGATAGTCTAACGAAAGCCTATGATGATGGCCAGTTCCCGATTTTGCTAAGACCTTCGACAAGGTCCCCTATACCCCTCTTCTTTATAAGCTGCAGACATACGGGATTACAGGCTCTTCATGTTGGCCGTCCTATGCAGCTTCCTTACCGACCGCACCTTCGTGGTTAAAGTCGGGAAAGTCTTGTCTTAACCCTCCCCAGTAACAACTGGGGTCCCCCAAGGGTCGGTCTTAGGTCCTCTTCTTTTCTTGATCTATATGAACGACCTTCCGACAGCCCTTCCTGAGAACATTACCACGTACGCAGACAATGTGCCCCTCTGGAGTTCAAGAGGTGAAGACCTGCAAATTGCAGTTTATGAAACGAAAATCTGGTCCGAGGATTGGGACCTCCCAGTTAATGATGACAAATGCGTGAGCATGTCTTTCGGCAGAGAGACTGGTCACACGTTTTCTATTAACGGAGCAACCGCACAGCCAAGGGTTGTCCGACACAAGGTGCTCGGTTTCTGGTTAGATTGTAACTTATACTTCCCTCATCATCACCAACTTGCGAGCAGGTCTGCCTTTTGAGACCTAAATATGATTCGAAGGTCCTTCCCGCGCATATCTAAGGATGATTTCCCCATAATTTTCGGCGCTTAGTCAGATAGTGCACTCCGGCCTTGTCCGAGACCGTGAGATCCTAGAAAGAGTTCAGCGGGCCTCCACCAAGGCAGTAAGGGGTCTATCCCATCAACCTTATCCCGTCCGCCCCTCACTCCTCAACTTCTATCCCCTTGACGTAAAACGCGTAAGGGGTGATCTGTTTTTGATGTTCCACCTTTTTGAAACAGGTCAAAGCGATTGCTTCTTCTCCGCCTGTCCAGCCTCTTCTCCCCGTGGTCACAGCAGAAAAGTTTTCAAACCGAGGCCATGCACTTCACTAAGGATTACCTTTTTTTAGCTATGGGGTTATTACTCTGTGGAATGCACTTCAGGAAGATATTGTTCTCTCACAGAACAAAACTATCTTCAAGAAAAAGCCAGACCTCTACCTGGGTCTTTCCCAATAATTCCTTTGTCAAAAAACAAACAAAATAGATGTCTTTTATTGCATATATATTCATGAATGCCGCACCCCCACTCAGCTTAAGGCACTGTTCACAGTGTGACACTGCAGTGTTGGGGCTAGCCCCAAGTTTGCCCCATGGGGCGAACTTGGGGCAACGGTAGCGCTGCCCCAAGTTTTTCAATGGTAAGCTTGGGGCAGCCTTACGTCTGCCCCAAGTTTGCCCCATGCGTGCCCCATGGGGCAAAGTTGGGGCGTGCTACTTGGGTGCATGATGTTATGTGTATCTTGTTTTAGCTGCCACCCCCGCCCCCCACCCGCTTCTTCTTACTCACGTTTCAGCTCGGCGAATCCGAAGGAAGATCAAAGATTTCCTCAAGAACCGGGACAATTGGGCTCAAAGCCTCGAACCCGTGTAGTACTTCAAGACTTCAAGACTTCAAGACAACCATCTCGAGAGGCGTTCTCTTTGGACCTCAAGGTCGTGTCCGCGATGGAATTTCATCCTCAGGGCCAGGTATGCATTCGGTATATGTTTCGGATTTTCCTTCAGAGTTTAGCTAGTCTTCAGTTAGAAGGACAAATACATGATCAAGATCAAAACGTAAGCAGCAAGGAAAGCTTGAGTTTATTGAACGAACCGATAAGAGAAACCGTGGTACTGACTTTAAAGAATTGATTTTTCAACCGATTTCTAGTTGAGATCTGTCAGAGCCGTCGGAAAGAAATTTAGTCACGTACTTTTTCCCCGAAAGGGTCAAGAACTTTTGAAAGAATGTAAGTTTAGATCTTTCCAAACCACTGCCTATCTGCCCATTGCAGGGGATCTATGGGGCCCGCTCACACTTTGTCTCATCTTGTCAGTGTAAGTTAAAAAGTTGTGAACTTTGTTTCTTGTTAGCCATTAAAGTCTGTTCGAATCTCAGAATCCCGACTGTCTCTTCTACCGAGTTCGCCTCTAACGTCTGGTTTCAAATGATGCAATACGTATTGTTGAAGGCCAGCAGCATATATGCTGCTGCGGAAGCTATAGTTTGCTCATGTCTCCCTGAAAGTTTATATTTATTATATAATATTTTATAGTATTGGACTTTTTTGAACGGCTGTAGAGGTGGTTATCATATCCACACCGACAGCTATCGGTGTGTATTAAAGAGATAAGCGAAGACGCTTATCAAAATTTTGATAACCCTTCCTCAAGAAAGGCTATATTCTAAAGATTGTATGGCCTTTGGAAAAAATCAGTTTTTGGTGTATCTGTTCGTTTTTATTTTTATTGTAATAGAGATTTCGTAGGTCTGATAGTGAAGCGCCCTGATGAATAAAATGAAGCGGTACTAGTTGTTGCATATGCGAACAATTTTTGTTGAGTCGAATACATGTTCCGTGCTCGATGTACTTCTTAGTCCAGTCACCTCGAGGTCCTAAGAGCAACATTATGACGATCGGATGTTCGTAGACGTGATAAGGGGGATGTGTGGGGAAAATTTAGGCGAAACTCAGTTTGTTGACTGCTTTTGAAAAAAAAAAGATTGTAAGTGACTGAAAATACGAATAGAGGGAGTATTCCAAAGCTTTGCAGTACGGTGAATAAAGGAAGACTGGAATAACAAAGTTCCAGTACTGGGGTTAGTGACCTGATTGTAACGGGCAAGGCGATTCTGGATGAATAGGCGAGATGGAGATCGGTCTGAAATGGATCTGAGATGGACTCAGTGTTAGTATTTGATAAACAAACACTGGGCCGACGTCCAGCCCACCGTTCTCTGGCACCTCACACATAGGAAGAACACAGACACTGGCAGAGAGCGTATATTAGGCTAACGTTTGTTACAGTCGTACTCAGGGGTATCCGCAGTTTGGGTAAGGGGTGATGTATTCAGTATCTCTCTTTGGAGCTCGATCACAGGTTCGGGGGTATTCGATTGTATCCCGACGGCATCTAAAAGTAACAGGAATATAGAAAATGCATTGATTAGGCACCGGGGGGAAATTTACAAGATTTCTGGTTAAGATACCCCTATTGCCACTACAGATACGGGTGACTGGCCACCTGCATAGGAGATGAATGAGAGAAAGTCCCAGAAAGGGCAACTGATGAAGCAAGTTTTGATGAAGAAAAACCAAAATCATGGCAGCAGAAGAGGGATAGTGACGTAGCTTCCCGGTGATTGGCAAGTGGCTGTGGACTGGAGGTTAGAAAGGGATTATTGACTAATCGGGTTTGTTTAAGTTTCCTCAAACAACTGCACTGGCTCGCTTGTGTATTTAGTAGGAGAAACCAGTCTGGGCTGTTTTTAACGCTAGTCATACACGTTTACGTTATGTGCTCATCCTTGCAAATAGACGAACGGTTGAAGTTCGAATGAATGCTGGCCGAGGGCTTTGTTACGGCGCAAAAGCTTCTTCATGCTTACTCAACCCATAGTTCTACGGCAACAACTACTATTCCACCGCTGGAAGAAGAGGGGATAATTGTGGAAACACGTATGGTAAGCGGGAGTTTTCGCGTACCAACACATCCGCATGCGACGGAGAATACCTCATCTCCAAATTTGTCTCGCATGATTCCTCAACTTGAGCTTCGACCTTTTTATCTAGACGATATCAGTCAGGTGCTGAGGAAATTGAAGGCGCACTAGCCACCTAGACCAGAGGGTATGCATCCTATTGTACTGAGAGCCTAGGTCCTTGAGCTCGCTCCTCCTATACCCAATTTATTTAACCTTTCACCTCAAACAGAGCGTTTGCCGAATGATTTGAAGACTGCAGTAATGTGTTCATCGTATAATCGAAGTTCACGAAAAGATGTTGTCAGCTATCGTCCGGCGAGCCTAACGTGCGTTACAGGATAAGTGATGAAGCGATTAGTGTTGGTACGAATCCGGGACCATCTGGATTCTTTCATGTGCGTCCAACCCAGCACAACTTCCATCAAAAGAAGTTATGTATTTCAAATCCACTTTTGACCAGAGAATAACAGATAGATGTGGCGAGCGGTTACAGCATGGATGTTGTCTCCGTTGATTTCATCGAGGTATTTGAGAAGGTGTTCCCCGGCCGGCTTTTGGCAAAATTCATAACATTTTGTTTCGAGTCCGTTGCTTCACTAGATTGCGGATTTCCTGAAAGAGAACGTTTTCGGCGAGAGTTTCCTAGCGGTCATGGAATTGGTATGCTACAGTGTTGTCCCGCGGCCATCGCACCTTGGTGTGGCGTGATGGCTTGCGTGCCTCCATGACCCAGAGGTATGCAGGATGGCTTCCTTAAGTTGGAGGTGCAATCATGCCTGATAGGTCAGTGGGTAGAAGCCAGACGAAGCCCAGTCTCTGCACCAGTTGATGAGCAACATTTGGTTCTAGGCACCGCGTCCCTGGAAAGGACAATTCATCAAATAAACAAAGAGAAACAGTTTAACGGTCTTGAAATCCACTAGATAGACGTAGAAGTGGAGTACCTGGGGTTTCTCTCAACAGTAAGATAAGTCATCGCGCTTCATTGGATAGATATCGCCCACCTAAACTGGGCAGCCCACAGCCCAAAGGATCCTGCCCCGTCCACGTTCGGCTTGTTCCACTGGGTGCATGGGGATAAGGACTGAATCCGAAAAGCGGATCGATAACAAACAGTAGGGCAGGTCCCACTGACCACTGTCTTTCTTACCATGTTGCACGTTGAATTATAGAATATGAATATAAAAGATGGACAAAGACTGAACCTACACGGGTGGGAAAAGGAAAGAATGCCCCAGTAGCCAACACGGAATACGCAGTCTGACTGTACAAATGCACATTGATCAGTCATTCTGATTCGATAGAAAGTGACAGCACGATCGCCACTGTTCGCCGTTCGCAGCCATATCCTTCAGTGTCTCCAGCCAACTGGTTGATGGATCTTTTGGACCCCAATCACGAAGACGTGAAGCATCTGCTTTTCCTAAGTCTGCTGTACATTTTCTCATTCCTCGCTGCCACGTCATCCGTTAACCTCCACGTGGTTTTTTCCACTCTTGAGGAGGAACGGAGAATAGGACACGGTACAGTAGACGTGTTTGCCATACGTAACACGTGCCCCAACAAACGAAGTCTACTAAGTTGGATACGCTGTGACAAAACGTTCTCCGAATTAATACCCAATGCTCGCTTTCCGACCTCAGCATTGCTTACTCTGTCAATCCATCCGATCTGAGATACTACGTGAACATCGGTGGTCGAAAACCTCAAGACGACGAATATCTTCAGCACGCAGACTCCAAGTCTCGCAACCATACAACAAAACTGGACGCACTGCGGCACAGTATACATGACCTCTCAACTTCAGTGAAATGTCAACTCGGCGCCACAAGTGCTTCAGTCCAGTGCACACCGCTCGAGCCTTGGATGTACGCGTGTTCACCTCTACTATAGTGCTCCCATCCGTCGTCACGTTGCTTCCGAGATAAGTGAAGCAGTCGACCATTGCCAGCACCTCCCCATCGAGCATCAAGCTCGGAATCGTTGACGTCCAGTCTTGTAACATCACCTTGCACTTTGAAGGTGCAGAGCAAATGCCGAATGGAGCTACAGCTCTTGAGAGACTATCTAGTACAAGCTGAGCATGTTCCGTGGATTCTAACAAGCAGACAACGTCGTCGGCAAAATCTAGGTCAAATAGCTTTTCACTACTCCCTAATTCGACGCCTACATTCTGAAGATTTTGCAGCGCACTCACCATTATTTCGTCCATGACGAAGTTGAACAGGAATGGAGACATGGGACACCTCTGTCGAACACCACTGGTCGTTTCGAACCGACCGGATAATTCACCGTAAACTCTAACGCGGCCAGAAATATGAGAATACAATGATCTCAGTAGGTTCACGAACTTCTGGGGCGTACCTTTTCACTGAAAAGCGATGTTCGATCAACTGAATTTAAAGCGCCTTTCAAGTCAAAGAAAATCATTATTGTCGGTCGGCGATGCGTGTGACGCGTTTCAATTAGTCGGCGAAGAGTGAAAATTTCGTCGATGCATCCTCGACCTGGGCGGAATCCAGCCTGCTGTTCGCGGGCATTCCTCTCACGAGCCGGTGTAAGACGGTGCGGTAGAATTGAGACTAGTACTTTGGTGACTATCGGAATTAAGCTAATCCCACGATGATTACTACAGTCATTGCGTATTCCCTTCTTGAAGATGAGAACAATCAACGACTCACTCCATATTAACGGAATACGCTCCTCGTTCCAAATGTCACGGAGCAAGACGGTAAGTGATTTTACCAAAGCATCTCCACCCAGTTTGAAAAGAACTGGGGGAAGTTCGTCGGGACCTGCCGCTTTCCCTAGCTTTAGTGATCGAATAAATGACTCCACTTCTACTTCCGATGGGGGCTCAAGTGATACCACCCAAGGAGTAGCAGTCGTTGACACAGGAGTAACTACACTAGCGTGCGGCCAGTTAAACTGTTCCTTGAAGTATTCGGCCCAACGGTCAAGCCTTTGCTGTTTGCTGTGGATGGGTTCTCCATTTCTATCGAAAATCGTTTCACTGACCTGGATGTGCCGTCCACCGGTGCCACGAATAAGTTTGAACAGTCTCCGACTGTTACCTGAAGCAGCTGCTATCTCCATTTCTTCGGCTACCTTGACCCACCAATTTTAACGATCATTCTTAAGGCTTTGCGTAACTTGCCTTTGTAGATTTCTCCGCATTTTATTCACATCCTTACAGTTCGGGAGCTGACGCTTTTGCTCCATTATACTCAGCGACTCTTGCGAGATCCAGTGTCTTTGATGGACAACGGATCTAGAACCACAGGCAAAACCTGCTTCAAAGTGCATCGCCTGTTTGATATGAGCCCGATGCTCATCATCATCGTAGATCCTAGCTCATGTGCTAGCTTCTGCTCATACCGGGTGCGTACTTCTGGATCATACATACGTTGCACAGCTGGCCGGGTTTGCAGTTTGTGACGATGACCATGGAGCTGGAGAGGCAATCGCATTAAAACTAATACATGGTCCGACTCTACGTACACGGGCTAGTAAGATCTGCAGTTCTGAACAGAACTGCGCCGCCGGTAGCTTACGGCGATATGATCAATTTGACTCAAAGTACCTGTAGAGTTAGAGCGCCATGTCGCTGTGCGACGCGAGCTGTGTAGGAAACTGGTGCTAGACAAGAACAATCGATTGTGTGCACAAAACTGGAGAAGTCTATCCCCGTTATCTGTACACTCAGCGGGTAAAGCACAACGGCCACCTAAACAGGCTTCTGACGCACTGAGTTTGCCAACTTGTGCATTGAAGTCACCAGCTAGCACTACAATGTCAGAACCCTTACTGCTGCGAACGAGGGTGGCGAGTTCATCATAGAACTCATATTTCTGCGCGTCAGAGCTGCAGTCCGTTGGGGCGTACGCCGAGATCACAAACAAATTGCGTTTAACACAACTATGCTTTCGAACGCCAACTGACCCCTGGAATCTCACAGCACATAAACGACTGTTAACAGGGATCCAGTCTAAAAGGACAGTCTCAGCCTTGTCAGTCAAGACTATTCCTATACCCTGTTGACCCGCAGCTCGAGCTACTTCGTCTCCTGGAGTGCGCAGAAAATACCTCGATGAGATACCAGGAGCAGTTAGTTGAATTACACTGCTCGAATCCTGGATACGCGTTTCACTTAAGCAGCAGACATCAATCTTCAGAGAATCTGATGTGAGGGCTAGGCACGCCTGCTGACCGGCCTGCAAGAGTGTACGCATGTTGAAGAAGCCGACATTCAGAGGCTGACGGGGCTTGAGAAAATGTGAGTTACCAGACAGAGGATTATTCCCGACACTGTTTGACAGTGAATCGTTCCGAGTATCGACCGTGTTATCAGTGGGAGCATTATGGGCGGATAGATGGGGCAAAGAGAGGTGGCTAGGGACAAAAGACAAAGGTTGAATAAGCGAGAGGGAACTCTGAGCAGTAGCCCGCCTAACACTACCCACCCTGTTCGATGCAATGGACAGCGCGGTCCTGATTATCGGACGCGACGACCGATGCAGTATGGAATTCTTTGTATTCGTGCAGTTCATGGTAGATGTTGGACGGGTACTGCTAGGGTGTCCAGCCACAAAACAAGAGAACGATTAGGATCCTCATCCAAAGCCTTCAGTTCTAACAAGAACCTATCCGCAAGGCAGCGGGATGGCTTTGTGGAAGCACCAGCGAAGACAAGCCAGAATGTGTGCAACAGTCAGGCCTCACGTGACAGACTAGAAGTTCCTTCACGGGTTCTTCGGTTACATTCCCTTGCCGTTTTAACGTCCCACTGCCTTGTGAGTGAGACTTTTGAGTAAAAGGCTCCGTTTAGAGTTCTTAAGGAAAAACTTCCACGATGCAGACAGTGTAACATGCAGGTAGCAGTGATCTTCCCTCTTGAGGTTGGACGTGTTCGATCTGCAAAACACAAGGAAAGAAAAATCCGTGAGCGGAAGCTCAACAAGTATGTCAACGGGCACCAACACTTGCATTATTCAGACAACAATATGGCGGCTTGCAGCCTGGCCATTACAACAGTCCCGAAGTACGATTTTTCCAGAAACCTCCAGCATCTTCCTTATTAAGGGCCTTACCAACTTTCCTTCCCGTATAGAAGACCGATGCAAAACCTCACGGGTAACTGCGGCTCTGAAAAAAGCAATAGTTCAGGAGTCGGGCATAAATTGAATGCACTCCTTAAGCCTAAATGTTCACTTCACTCGACTGCCTTCAACGTCCGCACACTGTGTCTGGTAGGGCTACAAGTTGCTTTCTCTGAAATTCTTAACTTTCAAAATAGATGTATGTTGTGTCTCCGAAATGCGCATACAAAACTCCACTTCAGTGGTCACTCTTCGCATTCCAGATACAACCCCAATCTCCCGCTTTTCTCTTGGTGTGTCGGGTGATCCGGTTCCTAGTGCTCGTGTTCAAGACGGCGCTGGGATTGCTTTGAGCATGAGAGATGAGTGTGTACTACCAGACTGCATCCCTGTCGGAGTTGCACTGATTTCGAGCAGAGCTGCATGCTACCGGGCGCGTCCCCAGGACGCGGATAGAGACGCGGCCACTAAACCGGTGGTTAGTCGTAAATAAAACGCGCTTAGGCTCACCGAATAAGCGGCCGCGGACGAGCAGCGGGAGTGCCTGAGGATGTCATGGGTCTTCGCTTGGCTAGCGTTTTCCTTTCTAAAACCACACAAGTCTGTTGACTGCACTGTGACGTGGCGCATGCAGCCCGCTACCAATTAAGGCCGTTGCTCTTGCTACCTTGCAGGTTGCACTTGAATATGCAAAGGCTAGAGGCGCACCCTCGAACAAAAGAGTCCGGACTGGGCCATAGAATCCCACAAAAGTCCCGAACGATGCTAGGGACTCCGCTTCGTACCACTGTTCCCGAGACTTGCCATGGATAACTGTGAATTTACGCGTTCTCATCGTGCTAGGACGTCCCTGGTAAGCGACGCGCCTTGTGCCCCATCGGTCGAGGTGTCAAGACCCCTACTGTAGAAAACAGGAGCACAGTCTGTTGGGGCTTGAGGACGCTACTAGATGTAGGTAACCAGAGTATTACTATGCGAACACTTCATGATTACCATGTGCAAAAAGGCCAACAGCGCCATGATTTCTTGGGAACCGATTTCTTCGAGGTTGGCTCTAGCACGCTTAAGGGCTCTCCCCAGAACCTGTCGGTGATTGCTATGTATGCACCGATGAATGCGGCTGAAAATACAACAGATGATTTCTAAGACAAATTACATCTGACCAATCGTGTTTCAAGCAGTGATATACTTTTCATCGCCGACTACTGGAACGCACGAAGTGATCCCTCGGATGAGTCCACTCGCCATGTCCTAGGAAAGTTAAGAGTTAGCCAACGCTGTGAAAATGGAAACCGCCTAGTGAATCTGGCCGATGCTAACAGATTAGTCATCTGCAACACTGGCTTCCAACACCCCAGAAGACATTTTTTAACCCGGTGCTCGAACGATGTTCGCACAGCGCATCCCGTTGGGCTTCATCAGCGGAGAACTGCTGAGCGCACAGCGGGAAATACGAATGGTGCAGACCATGTTCTTGTACGTGCGCGCTC
Source organism: Fasciola hepatica (assembly GCA_948099385.1). Taxonomy (NCBI): domain Eukaryota; kingdom Metazoa; phylum Platyhelminthes; class Trematoda; order Plagiorchiida; family Fasciolidae; genus Fasciola; species Fasciola hepatica. The sequence continues at coordinate 318,993 of CANUEZ040000057.1, read as the reverse complement.
CAAAATCCTTCTGTCTGCGCACCTCATAGTCTCACCACCGAGCCGAAACAATCTCGCAGCCCTGGAAATACCAGAAAAATGCAGTGCTCCCTGGAACATTATCGTAGCCCGACTGGCTACTGTAACTGTCGTGCAAACAGATGGGTCCTTCGTAGAAAAACAGTGAAAGGCGGTCAGATCGGTGGTCAAGGAGGTTAAGTGGAAGGAGCTAGAAGGAACTGGAAAGCGTCTGAAAGACCTGGATCTCAGAGACCACCTTACAACTATCAGCCAAGGCCCAGGAAGCCCTGTTAGTGGGAAGAAACCTCGCGCCCGGCCAGAGCCGATCGTAAAAAGTACCGAATCGAAGTGGCAAAGAAGATGGAGACCACTTCCGGTATTGGTGACTTCGGTAAATTATTTCGACTCATTCGAAGTGCTTCGAATGGGCGATTCAAGCCTGAATCTGTCTTACGCGATGTAGCAGACCAGATTATCCCTCGAACAGAGGAGGAAAATCGAGCGTTGGTTAGGGTGTTTTGTCCGGCTCCTCAACCGACCTTCCGATCACACCGCGCACCTTGCCCTCTCCCCCCGGCTGGGAGGTGTACGACCGAAGTCGCCAGGGTCGTCAATCAGTTGAAAATCAGGAAAACTGCTGGAGAGGATAGCGTACCACCAGAAGTGTATAAGATCTGTTTGTCATTATTGATAGACAGGCTCCACGCGTTGTTCCGATCTATACAGGAAGGAGAGAGATTTCCAGCAGCCAATGGTAGCCTGCTTCATTAATTTTCCAGCTACGTTTGACTCGGTGAATGGTGAACGCCTATGGGGTATACTAAAATCTGATGATATTCTTGTCAAACTCTCACGGATCCTGAGGACTTACTATGTCCTCACTAGCACACGTGTTCGAGTGATTGTCAAAGAATCTCCGGCATTCGCAATTAATTCCGGAGTTAGACACGGATGCCTTGTCTCACCAGTGTTGTTTAACTATGCAGTCTATTGGACAATGAACAAAGCCTTGGCTGATGACCCTGGTGTCCGATTAAGTCCAACGGTACACATCTCGGACCTGAGGTTTGCAGACGACGTTGTCGTGCTAGGCTATTCTCCTGCCACACTTCAGCCAGTCCGGACTGACTCGATTACTTCTCGAAGACTATTGGTCACGAATTCAATTCAGCAAAAACAAAGGCTTTGCCGGCTTGCTTTAGGCCGTCAGCTCAGCAGTTGTCCATCAATGTTCAGGCGATCGAATACGTACCATCGTTCAACTCTGCCTCCGAATGGTCGGGCGAAAGACGAATTACTGCCAAGGATTGACGATGCACGTAATGCGTTTTCTTCGGCTTCGGCGTGTGCTATGGTGTCGGAGCGAAAATGGCCTTCGAGCGAAGATTCGCGTCTTCCATGCTGCTGTCCGACCCGTGCTCATATGTGGGTGTGAAACCTGGCTACTACCCGCTGAAGATATCAAGAGGCTGGAGGTGTTCGAACACTGGTGTTTGTACCGAATCCTTCGTGCAAACTGGCAGGAAGTGCTATCAAACGACGAAGTGAGGAGGCGATGCTGCGACATTGGTCAACTTCCCGTCCTTCTTCGGTCACATACTCCGGCAACCCGACACAGAACCGTCCACACAAACACTGCCCTGCACCACGTACGGGATGGCACTGTCACCTTGGTGTTCAGTTGAAAACGTGATTGAGTACCGTCGAGAAAGACGTGGAGCGCCTCGGGCGACATAGGATCGATGACCTGCGATACTGGAAGAAAAACTGGGTGACGATTTGTGCTGAGCTCGCATCCGACTGCCGCGCATAGTCAGTGATGATCTGTGATGTCCATGGGTCCGACTTATCCTCTGGCAGGAGAAAGTTGTGTAAAAGTAAAGTGAGTACCACACTGGATTCCAGTCATCCGTCTGTGTGCAGTTTGGTTGGACGGTTCTGTACGTGTCAATAACATTAGACTGAAACGTCTTTGCTTGTTCGTCGTATTTGTGTATGCACCCACTGACTGCAATTCTCCTGAGACCAAGGATGAATTCTATCGGGGTTTGTCTCAATTGCCTTGAGGCGTACGTTCCACGGACGTCCGACTTTAGTGTTTTTGGTGTTCTGAAAGAAACATCGGAGGCCCGTTTCTCATCCCGGCCGATCGTAATGATAACGACGTTCGACTCATCCAGCTGTGCTCTGAACACGTTTTTGACGAGTACGAACTTATGCCATGAGAAGGAGCATAGACTGATATGGCGCCCCCCTATGTCTTCACAACGTTGGACTCAGATTGACCATATTTTCACTGATCATCGCTGTCGTTCATTTTAGTCTACATCTGTGGACTCAGATCACGCCTTGGTATATGCTCGCTTTTGTCTTCGTCTCGTTCATGGTCGCACCAACGCCAAAGTCACCTATCCTGCACAGTTGTTTTTATACGATAACCGGTGATCTGCTTTTCAGGCAGAGCTGTCTACGCGGTTATCAATGCAGACGGATGTCCAGGACCCAAGTGAACACCAGCAACAGATCGGGAAAGCCTGACTGGTCGCTCCCAGTACCACGGAAGACTCCGGTTCAAGTAGGCCTCAGAACTAAAGGACATCTTTGACATCAGTCGCACTGTTAGATGCTCGCAAATCATTCCTTCCGGGTGCCACGTTCAACAAAGTGCGTGAATCCCTGAGATGCCAACTGACTAGGAGCCTGAGAAATGACCGCCATCAATGGAGGATTGCGATATGTACAGAAATGGATGGGGCTACGTCTATTGGCAACAGTCGCAATCTTTACTGTTTTATTAGAAGGTCTGATCCACGGAAACCCGGTGTAAGTGAGTTAATCAAGCAATCCGACGGTTCACTGATTCACTTCCAGGGACGTCGTCTGAACCGTTGGGTAGAGCAGTTTAGTTGGTCACTCCAGCAGTGGGCCTTCCAAATGTAACTGCAGGAGGAAGAATTCAGGTAAATATCACTCCATCATAAATCGAGGTTATGCAGGAGTTAGGTTTTTTGAAAAGATGAGAAGCTGCTGGACCTGTCTGGCGAAGCTTCGGTTTCGGAGTTGACAAAGCTGGTAATTTGGGATGATGAACAGGTTCTTAGGGAATGGTGTGAATAGGTTGTTGTGCCGATTTACAAGAAAGGTGATAGATCCTGTTGAGGAAACCACAGGGGAATTAGCTTGGTAAGTATCGCATCCAAACTGCTCGCTGGGATTATTCTCCACCGACTATCTAACACCTGCGAAATGTTAACGCGTGAGAATCATGCTGGTTTCAGATCCGGTCGTGGTTGTATCGACCACGACCGGATCTGATTTTGGAGCACAAACATTTTCTTATTACATGCTTGAACATGAGTGTAATGAAAGGGACATATACCCCATAGCCACGAAGACCTACTGCACTATTGGGGACAACCAGAAACCAAACCCTGAGACTTGGATTGGAGAACCACATAAGGTTCCAATAGTTCAGTTGTGGTAACGAGCCGAACGACAGTGGATTACTGTCTACCACCAAAGGCATACTTTCCGTAGGCCGACAATCTCTGTCCTTCTTGATCTGAAAGGGGCACCCGATTCAGTCGACCGTACAGCTCTCTGGCGCTGTGCCAGAAAAATTTATTTCTTTTTCCTAATGCTTTTACGCAAATAGCCGAAGATGAGTTCTTGCTTGCGGCATTCTTTCACCCGAGTTCACCACGCGAACTGGTGTTCGTCATGGTTGGCCTTTTTCGCACTTTCTCTTTAGTTTTGTAATTTGTTTAATTTTTGAGATAATCCTATCCTCGGGTGAAAATAGCGGCATCGATCTTTGCTCACACAATGAACTGTCTTACTCAAAAATACGCGGACGATGTTGTTTTTCTGAGTGAAAATCCAAATAAGTTTCCGGCTATCTTGGATAACCTAGCTTAGCGTTCCTTGTTACGATCACCTGGGATCTCCACGAGGATCTCGAGGGTTCGCTGATACACTCTCTTAGTAGATGATCGAATCTGAGGAGTATGAGCCTTTCGTCTTCTGGGATGTAGCGCCGTGATCCGGTTGCGATTGGTCTGTAATCCGAGGATGAGTTAGAGAATAACAGTGGTGATTCTGTTTTGGCGGCGGGTAATTCGCAGAGAAAGGAGGCGCCTCGTTGGCCGCCAAAAAGTATCTTGACCTCCTCTCGGAGACTTAAGAAATCGTGTCCAAGTAGTACACCGGCGCACAGGTTTGATAGTACTAGAAGTTTAAGGTGTTTGTACACCGTATATTCATATTGGATAGAAACAGCAGTAACCCGCGGTAGAGCAAAACTGAGGTCGACACCACAGTAATCTTCGAGTCCGTAGGCTGAAGTTCCCAACTATGAGTGTATACAACTGTAGGGGAAATGCAGCTGCCAGAACTACCAGAATCAATCAGTGCTTGAAGAAGTGTCCCATTAACAATAATACTGATAACTGTGCGTAATCAACAGTTTGGGGCTGCGGTAACAAACGTGCTGTAAAGCAAGGGGTCGAGGGCAGATTTCCCGTGGTGTTTCTTGGGCTTGGATTTTCAAGCATGAATATAGCCCAGTTTGCCACACGTTTTACAAGTTGCTTCTCGAAATGGACATATAGAACGGGGGTGTCTGTTGTACCCACAAAAGTAGCGTGTTTGACCAGCGGCTGTCAGAAAAAATGTGCTGGAAGGAGTAGAGGATGTGACAAGTGACTGGAGGGGGTTGAGTAGCAAGAGAGTGATTGATTATTTGTGTATGATTGTGACTGTTTGTGAGGAATTTCGAGAGATCTGGCAATTTAATTCAGTTTATTCAAAAGGCTTTTCTCGGGCCGTCAAAGGCCGCAGACCGGATATTAGAGTGTGCCGTATAGATTCGTTTGTATGTTGCAATGCGATAATTGCACTGAAGTTACAATGCTTTGCTAAGGATTTAAGTTTCTGCAAGAACTGATCAGCGTCCTGCCCGTTTTCTTGCTTACAGGTTACCAGCAGATGTCACGTTTTTAGGTCGGAGGTAGATTTTCTTGAGTATTTCGATGGCGGACCCGTGTTGAGTGCATTCCGAGACGTAATCCTAAACAGATGAATCCACTAGGTTTATGAGAGTGTTCCGTTTATCAGGATTGGCGGCTTCTATGTCTTTGAGATAAATATTCAAAGTACGAAACCAGTGATTTCATCGAATAGGTGCATCTGGTGCGTTCGGATCGATATCAAATCCCGAGCCGGATAATAGATGGATCCGCGTTATTAGTCAACTAAATTGCTGTGAATGTGACAGTGGCAGATTAAGAGTTGCGAATAGCAGAATCACCGTATCAGCAATGTCTAGGTTTGGTATAGGGTGTTGGGAATCAGGGGCCAGTTTCTGGATCAAGTACCGGATCTAAACAAGTTGAGGTGGTTGAGGCGTGTGTTAAGTTTGCCCACCAATAGATTTCCTCATTGTACATTGTTCTCCGTTGCGGGTAGTGGTTAAAAGATAGGTCGAGGTAGTCAGTCTACGATATGGCAAGAAGACATGAAAACCCTAACCAGTGGGCTTGACCAAGTAGGTCTTGTTGGGCTTCCAGGTTTGGGTCCACGTGACCATTCTAACTAATGGCTGGAGATATTAAATGCTGTGGTTAGATGTCGCTTTCAGTGGCATAGTTGCATTCGGACTCTTTCTTTGTCTTCTTTATTTCCGCTTATTGCCCTTTATGCTTCTGTTCATTCTGCCCTCAAATGGACGACGTTGGAAGGTAGCAACCGAAACCAGAGCACAAAAGGGCAAGCCAGTGGTCGAATGGACTAAAATGAGCTCATCTGATGCAATCCACTTAACGTCCGGTACTCAATTAGTTCATTGAGGTAGGGTTCACGAAAATCCGCCTGTGGGTATGTCTGGTGTTTCTCTAATGTACCATTCGTTCTGTCGATCGGCCATGTTTGACCCCAAGTGAATTGAGTGCAACAGATTTAGTTATAGTCCCCGTCTTTCTTAACGAAATTGAGAAGAGTTGACGTACGACTCTGCTTCTATAGATTCTAACTCTTCATTGTAAGAAGTCAAAAACATGACCACTCTTTTTTGTGTAGTACTCAATCAGAGTAATGCAAATACTTGTTGTAACTATTCCCCGCGATTGGCTAGACCACTTCCATAGACACTTCTTTGCAGTAGAGACGGAATCAATTAAAAGTAGTGGGAATACGGCTCACTCGATACCATTGAGTTTTTTCAAGGCTGCACTTCTAGCTCGTAAACAAGGACTACTTATCGGGTAACAGGAGAACTTTGTCATCTAGGTCCCGGTGAGTCGTTTGCTTTAGGTAAGCAACTTTTGTCTACTGGCTCGTTACCGTGCCTAACGCAATTGAGGCGGACCTTACCTCGTCCACAGAAAATCTGGTTGCTATGGTTCCCGGTACTCTAAAAGATCAGTGCGCCATTTTGGTTAATGTGCATGTCCTTTTCATTGTACTTGCGCGCACACACGAAACAAGAATGGTTTATTGTTAATTTTTATGAATGTACATAAGTGACCATATTACTATTTTCTCTAATTCTTTTTAGGTAGTAGGGTTTGTTTAACCAGGGTATAAACAGTTCTTAAATTCCGTTCTTTCGTTTTTCGTGATAGAATGCTTCATCGTGATTCGAAAGATGATGGGAGTGGTGATGGCGGCCCAGAATTTGCGCAGGTTTTTGTCATTTTCTGGCTAGGGGCTGCCCTAGTGACATTGAACTCAAAACTTTTGGGTGGAGCAGTGTGAGTTTTTTTTTTGGTTTTTCTGTTACGTGCTTTTTGTTGAGCGGGTTTTCGTTACAGTCTAATATCTGATACCTATGTAAATTCCGTCCTTCCCGTATTTTAATTTTGATACTTGTGGTTTTAGGGATCAGTTCATGCGATAAAAACTACTAGTTGCCCAGAGAAGAATGAAATCGATCTATCTGAAGCATTATTATTGCCCATTACAGTCAGTCGTGTACATTCATTAATAGTACCATGATTATCAGTTTGTTTGCGATGTAAGGTAAAACGATTCGCCATGGAGTATCGACACTGGCCTGACCATTAAAAACCACAGATGCAGTGTGCTGTTGTTTCTTTTTACTTGTTAGGAGTCAGCAGCAGTGCTTATTCGCTAAGCCCCAACTGGTACTTGAACCCGGGTTACATGGTTGGGAGTCACACGCTACGACTAGGCTATCCGAGCTAGCTCTCAGAGGTTTCATATCATGTCAACTCTACGCACTAGAACGAGAAACAAACCGTTCAGAGCCGTATTTTCAACGATGAGTTGAGCATTGATGGTGCATGGTTAGTCACTTCATAGACAATTAGATCTCCCGATATTCATATTGCAAAATATAAAACCCCACAATTAGCTTTTCTTCACTAACTTTTCCGTACCATATTCTTGCATCAGGTAATTGAATTAAGCTACTTTCATTTCTCCACTGCATACGGTGGTTCTAGTCTGGTCGACGGTTCGGTAAATTTGTGTGATATTGACGACCAATTTAGATTTATCAAAGTCTGAAAAGTTACAAAAGTTTATCCCTATTTAGGGAGCCTAAATTTCATCCTATATGATCTCTGAAAATGACTGAATTTTCGTCTGATACAAGTCATCTTTTGAAATGTTGTGATTCTTCATGAGAAACAATCAGACAAAAACTTGCCGGCACAACTCTCAATTATCTTCCATTTCCGAATGATGTAAAGAAGCGTTCGGTTATTATTTCTCTCATCACCAGTTCGAATGGATCCAAACCACTACAAATTGAGAATATCTGAAAAGATAATCGACTCCTTATGTCATTTATTTTTAGTGTAGTCGCAAAGAGACTGCACCTTGACGTGGTGTAACGGCTTGAGCGCCTGAGCGACATCTCCCATGAACTGCACGAATACAGAAAATTCCATACTGCATTGGTCTTCGCGCAGGATAATCGGGATCGCGTTATCCATTGAATCAATAGGGTTAGGTAGCGATGAGTGGGCTACTACTCAGAGTTCCCTCTCTTTTGCTCAACCTTTATCTTCTGTCTCTAACCACCTCTCTTACCCCCCCCCCCCTTTTTTTTTTCTATCCACCCATAATGCTCCCACTGATAACACGGCCGATACTCGCACCCATTCATTGTCAAATAGTGTCGCGAATAATCACCTATCTTGTAACTCGCCCGGGTCGAGGATGCATCGACGAAATTTTTACTCTTCGTCAGTTACTTGAATCGCGTCACACACACGTCGTCGACCTACAGCGCTGGTTTTCGTCGACTTGAAAGGCTCAAAACTTCGACTGAGTTTTCCGAACAGCGCTATTCAATGCTGTTCACCAAAAAGTATGCCACAGAAGTCTGTGAACCTACTGAGGTCATTTTACTCTCCTACTTCTGGCTGCGTAAGGGTTTACGGTGAACTATCAAGTCCATTCGAACCGACAGGTGGTGTTTGACAAGGATGTCCCATTTCCCCATTCCTGTTCAACTTCGTCATACACGAGATAATGAAGAATGCCTTGCAAGATCTTCAGGATATGGGCGGCGAATTAGGGCGTAGTGAGAAACTGTGACGTAAATTACATCGACGACGTTGTTTGCTTGTTCGAATGTGTGGAACATGCACAACGTGCACTAGATAGACTCACACGAGCTGTAGCTCCATTTGGCATTTGCTCTGCACCTTCAAAGTGCAAGGTGATGTTGCAAGACTGGACGTCAACGGTTTCGAGCTTGATGCTCGATGGGGAGGTGCTGGCAATGGTCGACTGCTTCACTTATCTCGGAAGCAACGTGACGACGGATGGGAGCACTATAGTAGAGGTGAACACGCGTACATCCAAGGCTCGAGCGGTGTGCACTGGACTGAAGCACTTGTGGCGCCGAGTTGACATTTCACTGAAGTTGAGAGGTCATGTATACTGTGCCGCAGTGCGTCCAGTTTTGTTGTATGGTTGCGAGACTTGGAGTCTGCGTGCTGAAGATATTCGTCGTCTTGAGGTTTTCGACCACCGATGTTCACGTAGTATCTCAGATCGGATGGATTGACAGAGTAAGCAATGCTGAGGTCGGAAAGCGAGCATTGGGTATTAATTCGGAGAACGTTTTGTCACAGCGTATCCAGCTTAGTAGACTTCGTTTGTTGGGACACGTGTTGCGTATGGCAAACACACGTCTATCGTACCGTGGGATAAAGCAATCGCCCACCAAAGCTGTCCAGCCTCCGGTTCAACGGATGCTGCCCTGTCTACGTTCTGCCCGCTCCACGGGATGCAGGGGGCTAAGGGTTGAGTCTGAAAAGTGGATCGATAATAAAACACCAACGAAGACAATATATGGTGGGATCAACATACAAGTCTTGCGTTACAGACTAAAAGGAGTTCCTTCACAGATTCGGCCACGTTCTCCTTCTGGGTTAAAACCCCGCTGGATTAGATTTTTGGGGTAAACCTCCAGCAGGGGTTCCCAGAAAAAGGCCTCTTCTGCGGTGTGGGCAGCCGCGAAGTAAGATTCTCACAGAAAGCTCCAGCGTTCCCTCGAATACATTTCATATCTCTCTACTCTTCATCCTTCACATTCCAGTTCTAAATGAATGCGAGAAACCACAAAGAGTGGTGACAGAGGGCATTCAAGGAGATAGAAAAATAGAGAACCCAGATTAAGCATTCTCTTCATTTAGCTAGTTTTAGCGTTTGCACACTTTACCAAACCGGGCAACAAATTGCCCTAACCAGGACTCCTAAAACCATTGAAATTGATGTGTTGTGTTCCCGAAACACGCGTATAAGACCCAGCTTCAACGATGATACTTTATTCTCCAGATACAAACTCGGCTCCTCGTTTCACTCTTCGCGTGTCGGACGATACAGTATCTAGTGCTCATGGTCAGATTGGCGTTGGAATCGCTTTAAGCATGGATGTTGGACGCGCACTGCTTGACTGGGTCCCAGGCAGTAGTCATCTGTGTGCAATTCGGTTCGATGATTCTCTGCGTGTCAACAGAAACAGACTGAAGCATCGGTGCTTGTTCGTCGTTTCTGTGTATGCCCCATCTGACTTCAGCTCCCCGGAGATCAAAGACTATTTATACCGTGATTTGTCTTTACTGCTCCGCAGCGTTCGCTCTACGGACACAATAATTGTTGCTGGCAGTTTCAGTACTCAAGTTGGAAGCCTGAACGTGGCGAAGAGACATATTGGAGACCAGTTTGACATGTTAACGAATCGGTGATCGACTCATCCAACTATATCCGGACCACACAAAAGCGGCACCGATGAACCTGGTGTCCTCCTGCGCCTTCATGGGTGTCGGAATTCAGATTGACATTGCTATTGGTTACCGCTGACGCGGGTCAATTCAAGATTACCGGTCATTTTTGTCCACGTCCGTGGACATTGGTCACACTCTTGGTCGTGCGCGTCTCAGTCTACATCTCGTCATTGGCTGAAACAACCGCCCCCCCCCCCGCAACTGCTGCCAGTGGATCTTGCTCAGTAATTTCGAGTTACCAAATGTTAGCATAATTTGGCAATACTTGACCACATCAACGCACTTAAAGGACTTAAACAAAATCAATTCATTGTGATGATACAACTCGACAAAGATTTCAGAGTAGTCATACTCAAGAAGAACGATTATGTTCGGAAAATGGAAATCGTGTTGAGCGATTGTACCCGGTTTTAGAGAGATTCCAAAGGAAAATATAAGACTGAAAATCTGGGGAGTATTATCAGTTCTTATTTGAAAAGAACACGGAAGAAAGGTTTAGTCGATGCACGCCTTTTTGCCGGTCTAAGACCTCCAGGTTCGCACAGACTACCAAAATTTCACAAGATGGATGTCCATTTACGACCGATTTAATCAATGGTGAACTCGCCTCAACACAAGCTGGCCCTGTGGTTATGCAAACTCACCAGCCCTATCCGTGACAAGTTATCGAAATTCACAGTAATAATACGCTCCAGCTGAAAGTGGATTTTCCCGACGTAGACTATCGCAGTTATTTCCTAGCCTCATATGATGTCACATCTCTGTTCACAGACGTCTCAACCGAAGAAGCCGTGAATCAGGCATGCAAACACGCTGTTGATGTGGGGTTCCCTATGGATGAACTAAAGACCCTGTTGACTTTGTACGCCCATGATGTCCAATTCTCTTTTAATGAAAAGATGTACAAACAGACAGAGTAGCGATGGGAGGCCCATTTGGACCGATACTTGTTGATGTGTTCATGTCAACACCAGAGAATGAACTGCAGACTGAGTTGAATTCTGTTCTACTGTATCGCCGGAACGTTGACGACACGTTAGTTATTCTAAGGAGCAGAGCAGATGCCGACATATTGCTAGAAAAGTTGAATTCATTTCGCTTAAATATCAAATCTACGGTTGAATGTGAAACCAATGCCAAATTACCGCTCCTGGATCTACTCAACCGGTTACCAGAAGGGAAACTGCAAATATCCATTCATCACAAACCTACTTGAACAGGACAATACTTACACCTTTGAAGCTTCTGTCTCATGGGTTACAAAAGCAGTCTGATAGGAATACTATTTTATCGACTACGACAGTTGTGTAGCCCCGAAGTTGTGCCAACCGAAACAGAAAGAATAACGCATACGCTGATGGACAATGACTATTCACTGGCGTTTATCCGAAAGTACAGTTCCCCTCTAAATTCCAAACCAAGATGTCTATCAGCGAGTAAGAAAGACGTGTTTATCCATATACCTTCCAAAGGTAATAATTTATTGACTAGAATAAGTCGCCAACTGACTACTGCAGTCGAAAGCACTTTCTACGCAGCCAAGTTGAAGATAATGCATGAAACTCGTCGTTGTCTCAGCCGCACTAACTTCGATAGACTGAACGTTCATGCCGCCTCCAATTGTGTTTACCAGTTTCGATGTACCTGTGGTATAAGGTACGTGGGAAGGACAAAAGGCCATCTCTCTACCAGAATGTGTGAGCATATCCCGATACACTTAAATGCCCAGGATCAAGATGAACGGTGGACAGATGTAAACTAGACTCTATTTGAGCTTGCTAATGGTGCCTGAGGCCCAAGAACCAGACCCACACAGAAACGATATACATCTGCATACCCAGTCACACTGATGGTTTCGGTTTCTCCGAATTCCGGATATAATAAAGCATGGTGATGCTTTAAATAACAACTGATTCAGAGCCTGAGAAAAACCGATAGCAGTGGTGGATTGCGAAGTATGGGGAGATTGAGAAAGGTGCAACGGTTGGCAGCAGTCACAACCTTTTCCGTTTAATTAGAAACACCGGTCCACGAAAGCCAGGCGTTGGCGAACTGATCAAAGAGGCAAACGGCTCACCGATTCAGACTCAGGAGCGTCGTCTGTTTCGTTGGCGGATCGTTTCGGAAAGCTGTTTAATTGGCCTTTATCAGCAATAGGTATACTGAGAAGTACGATGGTAACGGTTCCGAATGTAGATGCCAATCCTCCGTCAGAAGCGGAGGTTCTTCGTGAGACAAGCCGCCTCAAACGACGTAAGGCTGCTGAACCAGATCAGTCGTCTCCGTCCAATTTAAAAAACCATGGCTCAGCATCTTCGCTGGAGTTGAAAAAACTGCTCGGTTTGATATGGGATCGGGAATAAGTTCCAAAGAGCTGGTATGAATCGGTAAGCGTAACGATTTACAAGAAGGGTGACAGGTCCTCCTGTGGAAATCATAGGGAACAAGTCTGGTCAGCATCGCATCTAAACTGCTCACTGGTATTCTTCACCGCTTATCTAACGCTTGAAAATAGTGTTCGCGCGAGAATCAAGCTGGGTTAAGACGTGGTTGAGGTTGTGCTAACCATACCTTCACCCTTCAACAATTTCCAGCACATAGACACAACTTCCCTAGGCCCACTGTGAAGACTTACTAAAATTGGACATGGAAATTCGTTAAACTGGTTTAGTCCAGATCCTATGCTATCTATCAATTTTATTTTATTTAATTTAATAAATTATACGCTTACTCATGAGTGCAGGGGAAGAGTACATGCACATTAACCTCAAAACCCCACTGCACCATTAGGGATAACCGGCAACCTGACCCTGAGACTTGGAGTGGATAACCACATAAGGTCCCATTAGCTCAAGTGTGGTAACGAGCCGAACGACAGCGGATTAATGTCTGCCGCCAAAGTAACCGGTGGTAGCGGGAATTCGAACCTCTGACCTCCAAGGTGCTCTAAGCCACTCTGCCACCGCCGGTAAGCAGTTCGTTTGCTTTCCATTCACTTTGATCATTAGTTTACACGCGGAATACCACCCCCGCGTGATAATCTATTTGTGCAATCCCGTTGCGTCACTCAATTTTAGCATTGTTTCTATGGCAGGTGTCGAATGCCCTGAATTGTCATTTGTCTTTTTGTTGATCTTATCTGTTCGTATTAAATTCTGATTCTAAACGGATATTATCGCTTACGTAGCTCTTCTTCCCCTTTTTAGAATCTCTGCCCGTTTTGTAATTACGTCATAATTGCCTGGGTCGTTTGACAAGGCCCAAACTTTTGTTGTGCTTACCTTTCTCCCGCTGTCTGCCTTATCTGTGTGAATGACTGAACTTGACCATCCCGTTATGATCATGCAATTTTCTCATAGTCATACTATTTCGTCTGTTCTTTACCACGCTTGTGTGTGTTTTCCCTGGGGCGATTACTTCTCTTCTGACCGTTGAATAGTCAAAATGCTTTCCATAAATAAGGACTTTCTTTGTAAACTACTTGACTCGTTCCTACATCACCGTCTCGAGCATTTCCTGTCTATTGTTGCCTGGGTGCTTTGAGGCCTTTTTTGACTGTCTTTATTCTGTAGTCGGCTTGCCCACAATTTGAGGCGTTATTGTTATTGTTAAATAATTCGTCCTACAGCACACGTAGTAAAGCGAGCTTGTGTTCTTTGCCTTGGGACTCACGTTTCGTTTATCTGCGAGTCACTCAGTTACGGGACGACAATCCTTAAAGCGTCCCTCGACTCAGTCGACCGCGCAGTTCTTTGGCGCTGCCTCTTAGTGAAGAGTGTACCAGGAAAATCGTTTCCATCACACAATACATGCATATAATCTTTTGCGGTATTCAGACTTATGGTTATCTTTCACCCGAGTTTGTCACGAGAACTAGTCTATTTTAGGGCCGTCCCGTCTCTCATTTTATTTTTAACTATGTAGTTGATATAGTCATAGAGACCGCCCTTTTGTCAGTTAAAGACAGCGATATTGAACTTTCCCCCGGGTGGGTACGTGTCAGACCTTGAATATGCGAGCCTCACAGTTTTTCTGAGTGAATATCCAACTAAGTTGCAAGCTTTTTGGACAGCTCGAACAGCTGCGTAGCAATTTTGGTATGCGTTTTGCGTCTTCAGAGCGCAAGGTGCTGTTGCAGGACTGGGTTGGTCCGACACCAAGAATTTTGATTTTTTAGGGAGACCATAAACCTAGTTGATAGGTTCTGTTATTTAGATAGGTGTATTCCACCCGGAGATTACGTATCAGATGAAGTGTCTTCGCTTATACCTAAGGCGCGTTTGGCTTTTCTGCACCTCAGTCATCTGTGGCTTACTTCATTTTGCTCTTATATGGCTAGCTTCTGCGAGAGAATGAGCCGGCTTCGTAGACGTCCCGATTGACACCTGCCCATGAGCGACGATCGAATGGGAAAACCGGGCACGGGGAAATCCAGTTCTGCTTCTAGTTACGAACGCCGTAGGCAGGCTGGAGTCCTAATCGCTCAGCAGTCTATTTGACAGTACCGGTTCTTGTTTTTCAGCCGTCCTCCAAGGCGACAGCGTCATCCTAGACATGCAACAGAGTGGGCACTGTTTTGGCTTTGAATCATCTCATTTTATTGGTACAAAAATTACTGTTTATGTAGGATGATTGGCGACCTCAACCAAAAACTTTCGTAAAAGCTCACTGGTCCAGTGATAACCCTAAGCAGCGACCTGGCTCGTTTGTCTGATTACACACTGATTGGTTGATTCAGCTTTGATCGGTTCAGACCTCAGTTAGCCCCTGGTTGGTTCATTCCTCCGCTTCGCTGGAATCAGTATCGTCCTCAATTTTGGATAACCGATCGTGTACTGTCTCCGACCTTGCCGTTGATTCTGGACAAACGATAGCATACTGTCTACCCAATAAACCAGGTTGTCTATAGGCGATGTGCCGGCCCAATCCTTTGCAGCTTCCGAACCAGTGCAGTCATCGGCGTTGAAGGAAAACTGACAACTTTTCGATATGGAAGCAGCGCTGTCTTATTGCGTCGTTTGAAAGCATGTCGTGTCAAGCCACTCTGAGAATCTGTCGCAGACACAAATGGTCAAACATTTCCAGTTTCTCCATGTTCTCGACGCACAGTGGCCGCGTTTCGCAGCCGTAGGTAATTATTTGGCCGATAATGGCGTGGAAGACGTAGACTGGTCCGTAGGCCGATTTCGTTGTGCTCCCAGTGTGCGTTGCAAAGCTAAAGGGACGCAGTCCTAGCATTGTCAGTGCGCAACTTGATTTCGTTTTTGGTTTGACGGTTGAGAGGATGGTGGAGCCCAGATTGTTGAACGCTGGAACATGTTCGATTTGTTTGCCGTTGACTGAGTCAAAGTGTCCCGAAAATCAATAAAAGAAGCTGCAGTCGGTTGGTGAAACTTATACCGACGTAGTGTTACTGTGCGGAGGGTCAGTATTTGATCCACGCATCTTCTAACGCGGCGGCAGTCTCCTTGGTTTGGGCATGTGCTCGCGCCCTGTGCCGCTTCACGAAAGTACGGAGAATATTTTGGCGACCACGTTGATCTAGCTGACGCTGCAGTAGTTTGCGCTCATCTGTCTTTGGAAGAGGGAGTGATATTGAAGTTCCCTAGTCCGTTGAGTATTGGTCTATTTCCCAGATTAAGCAGTACGGCATGTAGCCGTGTCGAAAGATATAATTTATGTATCTCCGATGCGATGGCGTCTTTTCAAGGGGCTTTCCAGCTCTTCAGTTTGTTTGGTACATCGGTGATATCTCGGTTTGTTTAGGTTGCTACCAACATAATAGCGTTTGCTCTGGTTTACTAGTATTTGGTTCACAGAGCTTCCCGTGGGACGGTTCAGTAAACAATTGAAGTGTTCGGCTCATCGTCGCATCTTTTTAGCCTGTTCAGGAATAAGCAGTCTGGCAACGACATGAAGGGGTTCTACCGACGGTCGCTTACTGGCTGCAGTGCGGATTAGGCGAAAGAGCTTTGCGAAGTCACCGCAATAAGCTACGATCTCTGTGGTTTCCGTGATTTCGATCTGGTGGTTGTTGCGGTCGCTTCTGGCCAAGCGGATAACTTTCCGTCTGATGTCACGGAAGTTTGGGCAACCACTCAGGATAGCATCTGTAGCCTTTACGAATAATTAAAGAGTCTTCCCTGAGATTCACTCTTTCTGTCGTCGTCGCGTAAACCCCAGCTCTTCTAAAACGAATCGTCGGATTGATGCTCTCAGTGAAATCCATTGATATTTCTCCACCAAAGAACAGAGTGGTTAGATGAGAGGCAGTAATATCCGAGACGGTTTAGCACTTTCTCAGTGACCCCGACACTGCTGCGGTAATCTACTTCAGGGCACAGTTTCCGTAGCGGTCGACTAAGTAGATCTTGAAGCGTGCACGGACGAAGGTGCTGCTGGTCTATGCACCTCTTTACCACCGGTAATCTTCAGCCGAATATGATCGTATCAGGATATAGTCGATCGAGTGCGCTGTTTGACCATTAAAGTACCACGTTAACAAGTGCCTCCTGGGATGTTGGAGACAGTTAGACTTTTACAGCCTGTAAAACTGACGAGGCTCTCGCCATCGCTGCACTGCTGTCCAAGACCATATTTTCCCTAAATGTGTCCAGTTGCTTGAACGAAGACACCAAGGCGGGCGTTCCAGTCCCCTGTAACAGAAAATGCCACGTTCATGGGTGCTGTTCATCATCTGTCGTAGTCTGTCGTAGAACTCGTCATTTCTTCTGCATCGGCTGGCACCGTCGGGGCATAGAACGCGAAAACCAATATGTTCAGTGATGAGGCACGAAAACGAGCTAAAGCGATCGGAGGGAATATCAGGTTCCATGTGAGCAGTGCCTTGTTAGCCTTTTGGCTAACAGTTGTTGCGACGCCGTGGAGACCAGAGTTGTCCGTGACCCACTGTGGTTGAGGTGGTAACCGTCGACTACTCCTTAAATCTATATACACCGGTTGCCAGAATTCAGCAATCGAGCTTCGGCGAGTTATGCGATTTCAATGCGGTAGTCATGCAGCGTTCTGGCGGTAGTGGTTCGGCTTCCGATGTCCAAGAATGTTCTCACATTCCAGTTGGCGATGTAATTTTGCATGTTAGGGTCCCCGGCTAGCAAAGAGAACACGAGGCGTGTCGCTCTCCGGGGACGCCATGGTATGAATGATGCGTGTGGATGAACTGTTCATGAAGAATCTTAGGAATTAGGTACAAAGTGGCATCCTTAGGGTCACTTTGTTTGAGGTAGCAATTTTAGCCCGTGTACAACTAAGTGCTACCAGTCTAGCAACAGGAAGCTTTTGTGTTGGGAGACGGTGACCGAGCGAGCAGTTCATACGCCCTTTAAGTGGCGGCGTGCTGGTTGAGGATGTCTAACGTGCCCTAATGGATCTTACTGCACTCAGGATAATTGAGTAAGAATCAAGGTATAATGGCCTTATTTAATGGCAGGCCACCTTCGCCACGTTGTTTATGGCTCTTATTTAAGGAGTTCGCTTCTAGACGGAAAATTCACCACGCCCTCTCAACGCCGCTGGTTGTTCTCGACCGCTTACTGTGAGCCGTTGCTCATTTATTCGCGGTTAACCATGGGAGTGGCAGCTCTCCTACCCCCGACCCGGAGACACGGTCGATAGTATTCGGCTATGTTTTCCCTGCCCACCGAGGGACAAAAAGTTCCTCATGTTGCGCATGTCAGCCGATAGGGTTGCTTGCTGAGGTGTTCAGTGGTCGGAAGATGAGTGAAGGTGGCCAGTCATTGACGTGGAAGAATGGTTTGAAAAGCCTGATCAATGGATTCGGCCATGTACGGCGTGTTAGGCTTCCTGGGTGGGGTCCAGGAAATCCGCTCACTTATTGGTCAGGTAAATTAAAGGGTATGGCTTAGATGTTACCATCAGTGGTGCTCTTGTGTTTACAAACTTCCTTATCAGCTTGATGGTGCCACTTGCACTTCTCTTACACTTTTACTATTTAATGAAAAATCCACTTGCATTTTTCACACCCGGAAATGAAAAATGCAAGTAGATTTTCCATCACCGGGTTGAGACTCCCCGTGCCAATAATAAGTTCTATGAACTTTTACAGCTGTAGTCTCATTTGAATCGAATGGAGCGTGCATGGACGGGGAGTCCATTTTTAGAATCGCACGGTGGAAGAATCACCGTGCGATTCTAAAAATGGACTCCCCGTCCATGCACGCTTCACTCGACTCAAATGAGATTACAGCTGTAAACCAGCTGTGGAGTACTCGAGTATAAGGATGATTGGGCGGAAGAGTACCGGGTACGCATACCTGATGAGCGGCAGTAAATGCGACACCTGTCGTGTGCTTTCGGGGAAATTTTGTCCTGTCATTCCAGATACAATGCCATACTACTCATATCGAAAATCTATGAACTTTTGTTCATTTTTTTGTTTATTTTCGATTGAGGCTGCTGCTGAAAGATAGTGACTAAAGCCAATGCACCTAGTTCATGGTTAACGGGTGTTTATACCGAACTGAACTGATTTATGTAATTCTGTTTCATCATTTTATCTCAAAGGTCATAGTAAACCATGCTGAAAACAGACTTCTGGGTGCTTTTGTGGACTATTTTTTATCACGTTTTCGTTTATTAGCAAAATGTCTAACACTGAAAACCAGACTACCTACTGCTCTCAACGGCGTGATTGTGCTGGGCACGAACTCGCTTCCTCGGGCCCCAAGGGAATCGCACATGATGCAGAAGATTTCCAGAGAACGTTTCATTACGTCATTCCTGCTTGCAGGAAGAGAAATAATTTTTACCTACGTCGGTAATAAACGTCCATCGAAATTCCATTCCATTCTCACTCAGTCCGTTGACTTCCCCCGCTTTTTGCCATTCTCATTAATACTAATGATTGAATAACCTCATACATTCCCACGTCTCTCCCCCCTCTTCACATGTGCACAACGGAATCGGTAATAGCTCGTTCTTGCAAACGGTGTGCGTTCTCGGCTACTGTATCTTGCCTCTGGTGATCAGCCTGATCGTGTGTCGTCTCCTTGTGTTCGCTGAAACCGGGTCGCTCTGGCTATTCCTGTTCCGTCTGGCTATTGTGGCGTTCGGGCTAATCTACTCATCGTTTGCCTCGTTCGTATTTCTTACTCCCACACAACCACCAAATCGTGTTGGACTCGCACTCTATCCAGTGTGTTTATTTTACTTTTTCATGTCCTGGTTAGTTATTTCTGTTCCAAACCAGTGATCCGTTTCGCACTCTGCTATAAATTTGCGACCCCTATCCGCCCAAGGGTTGTAATCTCTTGTCTCCCACAACTGTGATCACATTCTTGCTTGACTTTGTTGGTTACCTGTGGCATAACTGAAACTTGACTGAATATGTCGTTAATCTTTTTTGCGCACCAAGCCTCTTCTGTTCTGTTGTTGGTGCCGTTAGCGCCACATTTAAAAAAAAATTCCCGTGCATAAAATTCATTTGTTTTAAACCTCGTATTTTTCATGAAAGACCACAATATCATATGTAGCCTGATAGGGCGATTGTTTTTGTGGCTTTCAGCTCTAAATGGGTGAAGTGGACAAAGCAGGTGAAATCACACTGCGGTCAATGATTGACAACGAGGGTAACGATGACAAACAAGAGCTGCACTACAACTACAATGGAGCAGATGTATCCAAATTGCGATCAGTCCTCACCGTTGCCTCATTGTGATTAAAAATTATCGGGACATATAAATGATAGACTGCAGTTCGACTCGGCCTTCGAGTGGCAGATAGACAACACTTTGGATGTCAAAATGTATGGAATCACAGATGCAAGAATGATGAGCATGTTTTTTTGTATTTTGTGCCACTAACAGCAGTATACATTTACAAGAACCCTAGCTACTGTCCTCGTAATAGTGGCATTCTGTGATCGATTCAGATCGGTATGTGAACTGGGGCTCGATTACGGAAACTTAACTGCGGTCAAAGTAGTAAAAATAAATCCGAATTTCACACCTTTGGTTTGGTTTGAGCATTTAACTACCAAAGACCACAAGTTTTGCTGGTTTCGTGAAAAGAATTTCTCTTTGACCTATCTTCTCCAACTGGGTTTTCAACAGAGCTGCCATATATGCATCCATGCCATTCTCATGCAGTGGTTCATGAAGAAACGTCCATTAGCTTGTGACTATGTCCTAATGAAGGTATCCATAATTATGTCACAGTTGTTCATTTTACTAGCAGTTGAGTTTATTCTGATTTCTCTATCTCGATTGTGTGCCAAACAAAACATGGTACAATCGGGGAGGAAGGGGTAGATAGTCCGAGTCCATGATTTGCTTGTGTTCGCAATGCTGCCGAGTTGCCCAAGCCAAACAGGTGGTTTTCTTAGGAGTCCACAACCGGAGCCTTTAGCTAGCCAAAGCTTAACCTGCAAGGCAGCGGGACGAAACGTGAGGTCCGTAATCCACTGGGAGCCGGTGACTGATTTCTCAGTTCAGGCGCCTCCTGGATGAGGCTAAATATCCAGGGTGCCCAGTGCACCTCTCCGTCACAGATGCCGATGAGCATACCGTTGTGCGCCTCATGCGCCACCCGTGGTTGGTTTGGAATTAGGGTTTAGCCATCTCCCCTAAACTGACTTTTAGACCCGATGGAAAGCGCCGGGAATTCGCTTTCGTCCCCTCACTTTAGTGGGAGCACCTCCGCCACGAGAAGGCAGTGAATAGGACTTCCTGAGCGGAAGCTGTGTTAGACGCACGGTCACTTGGGAGCATTTCGAGAGGCATTCAAGACGAGTAGCCATTTCGGAGCCTGAGACGCCCATCCCCGACCATACTGAGGCTTTCTAATCTCTAACAACGAATGTATGCCTTCAGATAAAGTAATAATCTTGGTGGCTTAAAAATCCAGCTATCGCACGTTCAAAAGTGAAATCGTTACGTTTCAAGCTTTGGCACCTGTTTCTCATCTTGGGGACCGCTTCGTTAGACTTGTAATGTGGATGTGGATTTTTTCACGAATCAGAACTGTTTCACTTTTAGTAAAGCAGGAGGACTATTGTGAGCAGAGTAGTCGATTGATTTTGCATACTCTCAAGCAGTTGTCATCGCCTATTGAATACAATTGCATGAAGTTAACACAATGTAATGGAGTTGTGATTTCGGTGACAGAGATAATATATGAATCCCGATCGAACCAGCCGCATTCCACGAAAAAATATCGAAGCCCGGCGCTTTGTGATGTCTCAAGAATTGGTTTTTCTTGTGAATCTCCACCTCAACAGGTGGGTCTTTTGAAACGAGTGCTGGAGTATCTGTGTGGAGCTGACATTGAAAGCCAGGTAAACCGTCTTCAAGTACTCCGCCCAACCTTCGAGACGACGCTACTGACTGCGGATCGCCGAAACGTCAGTTTCACATCGTTTCACCCACACCTGTTGGCTCCCTACCAGTGACTGGCACGAGATGGAACAGCTTGCAGGAATCACCCATAGCGGCAGCATGTTCCATATTTGATGCACGTTGCGACCGCCAGATTTTGCTATCTCAGTGTAGACTTGCGTCCAGTGCCTCAATATGGTTCCTTCCAGCTGGGATTGGATAGTTCGCTCTCCACTCCCTGGGGTTTACGCTCACACCGACACACAGAAGCACACCACATTTAGATATGCCGCATTTCAATGCGAATCAACTGACCCGGGGTCTTAACTACTCTACCACTTCATTTCACACCACGAACACGCATCTGTGGGATATGTTATTGGTCATTTTTCCATTTCGCTGATTTTTACATCACAGAAAATGAAATGACATGACCATGAGTTGTCAAAAGCCATTGTTCGCCTGAAATTATTTTCTTTAATAAATGTGGTCATTTTCCACCGATTGGAATCTTCGATTCCCTGTCTTAGGGTTATTTCGGCCCGTGATCTTACTTGTGTTAACAACGCTGATGATCGGAGTCTCTTTCCGTTGTAACGGCATTTACCGAGACATTCATGATCCCTTATTCCCACGTAAGCATGAAACTTCGGCGGGCTTGAAGCAGAATATGCCCATGGTCGGCATTATATTCTGCTAACGTCCCGGATAACGTCCTTTTGTTGTTTCATTTTACAAACATGAATTATGAAGCATAATCAAAATAAATTCACAATGAGTCGGTTTCATTAAGGGCTCTCGTGTAGTATTGCTTTGTGTGACTGATGAAGCTTGAAAAGAAAGAACCATTGAGCTCATTAATCGCGTCTCATACGATTTTCTCCAGAAAGGATGTACGCCACTCGATCTTGGTTACTGTGGAATCTGGTGGTACTTGCAACATTTCTATGTATCGAAGTTGCATGTTACTCTTTATTTTCGGCCTCGAAACACCATGTATCTTCTATGGAATTCAAGATCGAAGAATACGGACTAAGCCGAGGCAGTTCAGCTCGTGGAGGATGCCATCACGACGAGACTGCACCTTGGCGTGGTGTAATGGCTTGCTTGCTTCCATGACCCAAAATGCTATACAGGATGGCTTCCTTAAGCCGAAGATACAATCGTGCCTGACAGGTTAAAGGGTAGAGGCCAGACGAAGTCATCTCAGAATCAGTTGATGAGCAACATCTGACTGTTTTCATTATGCCCCTGGAGAGGACACTCAAGCGAATAAACACGAAGAGAAATAGCTTTCCGGTCTGAAAACCTCCACTAGATGGACGTAGAAGTGGAGTACCTGAGGTTTCTCTCGACGATGGGAGAAGTGATCGCACTTCATTGGGCAGGTATCGCCCACCCAAGATGGGCAGCCCCCGGTCCGAACGATGTTGCCCCGTCCACGTTCCTGCTTGTACCATTGGAAGCATGGGGCTGAGGACTGAATCCGAAAAGTGGATCGATAAGAAAGCACCAGCGGAGACAAAACAAAACGCATGCAGTATTCAGGTCTCACGTGACAGACCAGAAGAAGTTCCTTCACGGGTGTTTCGGTCACGTTCCCGTGCTGGATTACCGCCCCACTGCCTTGTGGGTGAGACTTTCGAGTCAAAGGCTTCTGTAAGGATTCGCAAAGAAAGGCCCCTTCGCATCCCGGATACAACCTCAATCTCTCACTTCACTCTTCACGTGTCGGGTGATTCGGTGTCTAGAGCTCATGATCAGGCTGGCGTTGGGATTGCTTTGAGCATGAAAGCTGAGCGTGCTCTGCTAGAATGGATTCCAGTCAGCAGTCGTTTGTGTGCAGTTTGGTTGGACGGTTCTGTTCGTGTCAACAACAACAAACTGAAGCGCCGATGTTTGTTCGTCGTGTCTGTGTATGCGCCGACTGGCTGCATTTCCTCTGAGACCAAAAACGAATCCTATCAGGATTTGTCTCAGCTACTTCGAAGTGCACGTTCAACGGACGTGGTGGTCATTGCTGGGGAATTCAACACCCAATTTGACCATTTGGGAGATTTCGAAAGGCACATTGGAGGCTCATTTGTTGTCCCAACCGATGGTCTCATTCAGCTGTGCTCCGACCACCGACTGTTCATGGCGAGTGCGACCCTCTGCCATAAGAAAGGGCATAGACTCACATGGCGTCCTCCTTCATCTTCACAACGCTGAACTCAGATTGACCATATTGTGATTGGTCACCGCTGGCGTGGATCAATTGAAGATTCTTGTTCGTTTTGGTCTACGCCTGTGGATTTAGGTCACGCTTTGGTACGTGCTGGGTTGTGTTTAGGTCTTGTCCGTGGTTGCACTAAAGTAAATGCCACGCGTCCCGCGCAGTTGCTTTCAGACGATAACCAACGAAACAATTTCCAGATTGAGCTGTTCTCACAAACGATGGCTACGTTCGATATCAGTTGCTCTGTTGGATACTTGCAGATCCATCCCTCCGGATGCCACATTCAATGAAGTGCGTAAATCTCTGATACGCCAACTGACTAGGAGCCTGAGAAATGACCGTGATGAGTGGTGGATTGCGGAATGTGTAGAAATAGAAAAGGCTGCATCCATTGGTAAAGCTCACAAACTTTTCCGTTTGATTAGAGTTACTGTTCCACGGAAGCCTGGTGTAAGTGAGTTAATCAAGGAATCCGATAGGTTACAGATTCTCTCTCAGGGACGTCATACGGAGCGCTTTTAGGAACAATTCAGTTGGCCTACTTCAACGGTGGAACTTCCATATATGCCTGCCATTGAAACAATGCAGGTGGATATCAGTCCTCCTTCAGAGATGGAGATTATGCGAGTGATCGGTTGTTTGAAAAGGTACAAAGCCGCTGGACTGGATGGGTTGTTTCCATCTTTCTTCAAGAATGGAGGCTAAGCTTTGGTTACGGAGTTAACAAAATTCCTTCGAGTAATCTGGAATAACGAGCAGATTCTCAGGGAGCGGTGTGAATCGGTGATTGTGCAGATTTACAAGAAAGGTGACTGGTCCTCTCGTGAAAACCACAGAGGAATTAGGTTGGCAAGTATTGCGTCTAGACTGCTCACCGCTCTTATTCTGCACCGATTATCCAGTGTCCGCGAAATGTGTAAGCGTGAGAATCAAGCAGGTTTTAGACCCGGTCGTGGTTGTATCGACCACATCTTTGCTCTTCGGCAAACGTTAGAACACAGACACATCTTTCGTAAGCCCACAGTCTATGTCTTCCTTGATCAGAAAGCGGCTGTCGACTCAGTCGACCGCACAGATCTCAGGCGCCGCCCCTTAATGAAGGGTGTGCCAGAGAAGTTAATTTCTCTTTTCCAATGCTTGTATGTGAACAGCCGAAGCTTACGATGATGTTTCACTCAAGTTCACCACGAAAAGTGGTGTTCGTTAGGGTTGCCTTCTCTCACCCTTCCTCTTCAATTTGTAGTCGAATTGATTCTTGAGAAATCCCTATCCTCGTGTGAGAATAGCGGCGTCGATCTTTGCTCAGGCAGTAAACTGGCTGACTTGACATATGCGGACGATATTGTTCTTCTGAGTGAAGATCCAAGTAAGTTGCAAGCTCTTTGAGATAGCCTTAACGACTGTGTAGCAATGTTTGGGATGCGTTTTACACTTTCAAAAAGTAAAATTTCGCTGCAGGATTGGGTTGGCTCAACAACCAACCTTTTGTTGGCAGCGGAAGCTCAAGCTGCAGTGGATAAATCTTCTTACTTGGGCAGTTACATTTCGTCAGGTGGACAGACATCGGATGAAGTATCATCACATATACAGAAGGCGCGTTTGGCTTTTGCCATTTGTGGCTTCGGCGTGACATCCGATTGTCTGTCAAGGATCGAGTGTACACTGTGGTGGTTAGGTGCGTTCTTTTATACGGTTCCGAAACATGTCCGTTTAGGGTAGAAGAGAGGCGGAGACTGTCAGTGTTCGAGCACCGATGTTTCCGTAGCATTGCCGGAGTATGGAGGGGACGCCGTATCAACAATGCTGAAGTTAGGCGTAAGGTGTTGGGAACCAGAGGTCAGTCTCTGGATCAAGTGCTGAATCTAAACAGGTTAAGGTGATTGGGACATGTGTTACGCATGCCCTCGGATAGACTTCCTCAGCGTACGCTGTTCTCTGAGACAGGTGGTGATTGGAAGAAACGTCGAGGTGGTCAGTCCATGACATGGCAAAAAGGTGTGGAAATCTTGACCAGTGGACTTGGCCGAGTAGGACGTGTTAGACTTTCAGGTTGGGGTCCACGTGATCAGCCTACTAAATGGTTGGAGACATTAAGTGATATGGCTTGGTGTCGCTGTCAGTGGCGTAGTTGCATTCGGACTGTGTTCTTTGTCCTCTTGATTTCCGTTTGATACTTTGATCTTTTTTGATCTTTATCATTATTTTTCTATTATTTTTGCCCTTTACCGGGCGAAGCATGGCAGTAAGCAACCAAAACCAGAGCACAGAAGTGCAAGGGTAATGGTTGAATAAACTGAAAACCAAAACTGTCATCTTGTACTTTCTTTTGTGTTGACGGAAGCACTCAAAGTTCTCAAGGATAACGAGTTCGTCACCAATAATTTCATCCAACCAAGATTCGTGGATACAGGTCACAGAGGTGTTTCTGTTAATCCGAGAGTTCAGGATGTTGGTTAGAAAAACATCTTTCCAAAAAGGGACCGAGTGTTAGCACTGACCAATGCGGAACTGGCATCTTCCTTAGTGTTGTGCGACTAAGAGTAGCCTGCCAACCGGCTCGCTTGCGTTTCCTGTTCAAACTTGATCTTGGCCAGCTTTCATAAAAACGAATAGTGGATAATGAAGCAGGACATAGTGCGTCTCTAATCCGAATGAATGATTCTCTAGAGTAACGAATTCTAGATGAAATGAGTTGATGTGGAGATTATTTCCAAAGTGACACTGATCAGGTTCATAACGAAATGTAACGCAGCCAATCGTTGGGCGTGCCTGTCATAGCGACTAACGGATCTTCGGTCATTTCCCGGTTGGAAACCATTGACTGACCGACACTATCTTCCGAAATTTTTTATTTGCTTTACATGGCGGACAAAAATACTGAGTGCACCCTTCGGAGGTCGAATTTCGCAACTTGTTACTAAACAACCTGTTAGTAGGCAGAATAGTGCAAACAACACGAAGTAACTAATGCCCATACAGAAAATGGCACGCAAAATGAGATGAAGGTGAAGTCAGTTAGTGAAGTTGAGCGATACTTGACGTAGATTATTGGGTCAAGGCTCCAGACCAACCTTAGATGAAGAGTACATAGGTGATACATTCCTCCTAAATATATGAGAAACTAATAAAGTCGGTGTAGGAAAGCCAGTGGTGCAGACGGGTTGCCACGACTGGTGCTACCTGAATTTGCTCTCTTTTCATTCTCCGCCTTAGTAATGTTTATTTAATCAACTTTTGATTTGTGAAAACATTCGGCATTTTGCTCAAGTGGTACCCTTGATGCAAGTGTATTTTATATACCCGGAAGATGTTTGAAAGACTAAAAAGAACCACTTTAACTGAGTTACGCACTAGTAAAGATTCAGTGGAATGCTCCTGAATGTGTTGTGCAATCTAATGTTTTCAAAGACTCTTATTGCATTGAGCGTTCTCTGAGATAAGAACAACTGGAGTGGTCAGCTTTACCATCGTCATCTAAGTGCCCCACTGGGTGCCATTAAATGCCACACACTATTTATTTGGTTTTCCACTCTATAGGAAATATAACGAGGAAACAGTTTCGAATGATAGTAGGTGCAGATGGTAGCCCGCCGTATATCGGCGATCATTGATCTGACCCCTTCATCAATCGGGAATAAGTAGCACGTGGTTTTGTTCGCAACAGCTTAACTACTTTCAACGACAGACGTACTTCAAGGTGTTACTCTATCACTGTTTCTGTCCCACGTAAACTACCACCTTTGAAAATTCTGCGTTCAGACTTACTGACCGATTTTTGTCTTTTATCACTTATTTGTTATTCACAATCTAAAACCAACATGGTCGAATCATTAGCACACTCTGTTATTCTTTCATATCGTTCATCATAAAGCATTTCTCATCGTGCCTAAAAGGAACGTGACGAACTACACGTCATGGTTCACAGCGTCTAAGAAATCTGACTAATAGTTTACGCCGGTATCATCATGGAACTTGTGGTTCACCGGATGAGCCGAAACCCAGTAGGTATATAAACAGGTACCAACACTTACTAGGTTTCGGCTCATACAGTTTTCATTCTTTCTATGCCTTTGCAGATCGTGCACGTGCAACCTTCACGGAAGGGCGCTGCGTCCAGCCCATCCAACGACCTTGCTTATCTTTGTGTCCGTCGTGTCATGGGTGCATCCTTTACTGTGTTACAGCTTCAAGAAGCTGATGCATGCATCAGCAGCCACACCCCGGAAAAGCACTCAAGAGGCGGGCTAAACCAGGTTGAGGATAACGAAGGTATGAAAATCTCGACGAGACGGTGTTCAGAATGCGAAGACAGATAATCCTGAATGAGCGGAGATCTACTAATCCAACGGCTACAAAGAAAAACTATTCAACCTACCCGACTCCGTACTCCGGAAGAGGTGAAAGAGCCGCGCAACAGACCATCTGCTCATCTGGAACCCTGCCGCATTGCAGTCTGTGGTTGGTTTTGCAACAGCTAGAAATGCATTTTCTTACGAAAAGGCCAGATGAGGTACGGTCAACTTACTGCCTGCTCCAAACTGGGTGGCAGAGTAGTGCAGATCCTAAACGGTGCTGGGGACACCGCCTCGTACTATATTCCAGAGAATCTGCATGAATAATTTTTGTATTACTCAAGGAGCCGACTTATCTTCTAATAGGAGGTAGCCGCGCAAAAGAAAGGAGATAGTTTCTGTTGCCTCTGATAGTTTGTTTTCGGAGCGTGCCTGATGCGATTTGTAGACAATAAACTGTACTAAATTTTATCTGTTCTGTAGGAAAGATAAGCTGAATGAAGTATACTGCTCCTGCCAGGTTAGCCTTTGGCCAATATCCCTCCAATCGATCCGTTCGGACAAATTTAGGAAGATAATCCAAGAAAGGAGTTGTCCCCTTCCTTCTATACCGTTTTCTATATAGGTTCAGAAATAGGTCAGATTCATTCGGAAATGACACCCGATTGGTTGCTTGAGATTTCCTCCTGATCAATCTGAAGACCGGCTTATCCATCACCCTTATGCATTTCACGTAGTTGGCTATGTCATGCGTTCTTCGTTTGCCCATCGCACCGTAATGTGCGTCCACGGTTACGCACATGGACCCGGCATCTTCGTGACCAAACCCAAGAAGCTCAGTAGCTGTCGTGTGACCGAAACAGGTAGTCGAGACGGGCTCATTTACAAGACCACTAGACTGAGGCAGGCCTCCCAGTCGGCTTTACGCGTCCCAGATGGGCGAAGTGGACAAAGCAGGTGAAATCACACTGCGGTCAATGATTGACAACGAGGGTAACGATGACAAACAAGAGCTGCACTACAACTACAATGGAGCAGATGTATCCAAATTGCAATCAGTCTTCACCGTTGCCTCATTGTGATTAAAAATTATCGGGACATATAAATGATAGACTGCTGTTCGACTCGGCCTTCGAGTGGCAAATAGACAACACTTTGGATGTCAAAATGTATGGAATCACAGATGCAAGAATGATGAGCATGTTTTTCTGTATTTTGTGCCACTAACAGCAGTATACATTTACAAGAACCCTAGCTACTGTCCTCGTAATAGTGGCATTCTGTGATCGATTCAGATCGGTATGTGAATTAGGTTTTGGCGAACTGATTCGGGCGCGTACCCAATGGGGCTCTGCACATTGGATGCACGCCCGGGTGGTTGAGGCTAGGGGGTTTGTCTGCGGCGTAGCAATGGCCACAAAGTGAAATCGGTCAATAAAGTCAAATTGGCATTAGAATCCCTTCATTTTCCACTTCTATTTTTATTAACAAAACCATATTTGGTCAAAACAACCTAACGCACGGTACTGAATAGCATACCGAATTTCTGAATGAAACTGTGCACTATGTGCTAATCTGAGCACAAAACGTAAAAAACGAGGGTGATAGAAGTATAAGACCCTCTATTGCGGTACGCTGCCCCAAGAAACATTTCGCACAACCAGTCGGACAACTGAGCCCGGCAATAAGCCGTTTCGCTCGGTCGGTGGATTTGATGACTGACAAGCATGAGAACCGGAATCACGTGATTCATGCGTACTGAGGAACTTGATGCACCCTAACGACCTAAATGAACCTAAGTCACGTTTTTTGCGCGCATACACTCTACAGAACTCATACCGAATTTCGTCTGCATGATGCTGCACGGAAATAAACTAACAGAGTTCAAAAAAGGGCAAATCATCTACGTTCTGCCAAATGCGACTCAGTTTGCACGAGATATCCAGGTAGTGCAGAAGATCAAGAAACGTCATACGGCGGTGTCTGGGGTACAACGAGCAACGTACGCCTAGAAAGCGAGTGAGTCGTCCAAAAAGAACTAACGAAATAGGCCGAACACAGAGTAATTTGTCTAGTCTCCGATACCACATGCTCCATTTCGACATTGTAAGCCTTGATTGGAGTCAGTGTTTCGAAACGAACGTTGCAGAGAACGTTCAAAGCTGCGCCGTGGATGAAATACGAGAAATGAAAAGATAAATTTCTCTCACATTGCTGGATAAAGAACAACGCTTATCACGGGCTGAAACACACATAAGATGGAAAAACAAGTGAGAAAACACCCACCTTAGTGACCGAAAACAATTTGGATGGACCGGATGCCTGGAACTATCACTGGCGTAACATCAGCAGAGAAGAGAGAATTTCTAGTCAAGGAAGCCATAACAAGGGTTAAGTGATGGTTTGGAGAGCCTTCTCAGCCAACTGCCAAAGTGAGCTAGTTACGCTTGAGGGTATACAAGATTCTGTTACGTACATTCGTACGTTGGAACAGTTTTTTCTCCTGTCACTGATCAGCAAATTACAAGATAAAGCCATATCCTAACATAATGTTGCTTCTGTACCTTGCTCATACACGACAAAATGTTGGCTGTTGTTCTGTGTGATCAGAGTCCTTCAGTAACCAGCCTGCAACCCAGATCTAGACCAGATCGAGAACCTATGGGGCATACTTTCTCTCCAGGCGTACAAGGATTCCACGGTTAACCAATCAAAGAATGAATTGGTAACCGCCCTTAAGCGAGAATAGGTGAATATTGATGAAGGGATAATCATAGGTCTTGTAAGAAGTAAGCTGCGATCTACTGACGTCCTCAAGCAGAATGGTGATTCCACACAATTTCCAGTGGCAAGTATTGAAGCCCAACTAGGGAGGGTCCGATACGTTTGTCACCCCTTTTCCGCATATTCTGATTTATTCAGCTCAAAGTAAACTATTTTAGCTGTGAAATTTTATATTCTGCGCCGTACTGGTTATTCGGTCGTTCTGGCCAGATATGGTTTCGTTAGAGAATACAGAAGCGGAAATATGCGGGAAAATGAGGACAGTGTGGAAGACGTTCGAGTGCGATTTACCAACAAGATCCTTTCTACCGAATGAACAGAGAAGACTCGAGTGGGTGGACAGATGCGAGAGTGTATTCTATGTATTGTGGTGTCGAGATACTATCGATACGAGAAATACACTAAATGCAAACGAACGCTGCGGCGAGGCGAAAAGCACATCGAGTGCGTGCACAGTCGGCGAGAAACCCAAAGTGAAACTGATTCGAAACGAGGTAGACGGAAACCTCGGGGATGTCAGTTCATTGAACCGTACAGAACCGAAAAGAAGGGGTGATGTCGGAACCAATTGTCAGAAAAGATCGTAGGGAAAATAAATCCAAAATGGTGCCTAGAAAATGGTCATTTTCTCAGCACGATCGTGGTCACTACAAGGGTCCTATACTCTTGTCACGTGGCGCATTATCATTCTGAGTCAGCTCCGAACTCATTTTTCTCGTGAAACCACCGCGGTCCGTGTCGGACAGTACTATCCCGAACAGAGGTTCCCTCAGAATGCTGAGCATAAATAAAGTGCCTGCTTAGTCGGCAAGTTCCTCCCAACGGAGTCGGTCGGTAAGTATTTGGAAGTAACGCATATTTCCATCTATACATCCATACTTTCATTCACCCAGTACTGTGTATGTAAATGCTTGAAATGATACATCGAAAAGAAATCTTTTCGTGTTACAAATTTTCCCCACGAATCAATGGGCATATTCTGTGGTAAGGTATTTTGTTCATTTTACCTTAGCTGAGCAGTGAGACCGTGAATTCAAAACAGCGAGGTTCGTACGCACGATCTGTACTTGAATTACATGCACGAGTCGTTGATGCATATAATGAGGGCGAGGAGGGGCAAGACATTACTAACTGTAGTGGAATCAAATAAAGAACGATTTATTCTTGAATGATATCTTAGAATGACCAGTCTATTCCGAAGAAAATAGGGGACGAAGCAGAATGCTTTCAGAATTTTAGGTAGATGAACTTTTGGAGGGGATATCTGAAGGTCCAGTGATCGCTCTGGGCGAAATAAGAATTCGAATGTATGCAAGATATGAAAAATCTGTCAGTGT
The DNA here is from genome assembly GCA_948099385.1 of Fasciola hepatica. Taxonomy (NCBI): domain Eukaryota; kingdom Metazoa; phylum Platyhelminthes; class Trematoda; order Plagiorchiida; family Fasciolidae; genus Fasciola; species Fasciola hepatica. Next base: position 286,746 of record CANUEZ040000057.1, on the reverse strand, counting down.
TTCCACCATCAATCGATACCTAGATGGGAGCTTGATAACCAGTAAATCAGTGCGCCCGGTACTCGTTGGTACCAACACTAATATCAACAAAAAGACGCGGAAATCTTACATGGGAACAATCTTGAATTTTCAAATCGAAAACCGTTTCCCGGTCTGGACCGATGGGACGAATTTCAACTTTTTGTAGGACAAAGCGTGGAAGACCGTACTTGGGTAAACGGGCTGTGACGAGGACGGTCAATTCACGTGGAACGAACTTAAAAATTATCGGGACTTGGTGAACGGGGCGTAACGGATAGTATAATCAAATGAGGACCTTAAAAAAGTGGAAACTATGAACAACAGCTGTTCAAAACCCTGGATAAACTGGGTGAAACGAGTGGAATTGTAATCATATGTAACAACGTCCCCTGCCACTCGAAATCGGAATCTGTTCTGAATCATCCACGTTCAGTTCAGTTTATTCAACCGTTAACCTTGCACTTCTGTGCTTTGGTTTTGGTTGCTTACTGCCATGCTTCGCCCGGTAAAGGGCAAAATTAATAGAAAAATAGTGATGAAGATCAAAAAAGATCAAAGTATCAAACGGAAATCAAGAGGACAAAGAACACAGTCCGAATGCAACTACGCCACTGACAGCGACACCAAGCCATATCACTTAATGTCTCCAACCATTTAGTAGGCTGATCACGTGGACCCCAACCTGAAAGTCTAACACGTCCTACTCGGCCAAGTCCACTGGTCAAGATTTCCACACCTTTTTGCCATGTCATGGACTGACCACCTCGACGTTTCTTCCAATCACCACATGTCTCAGAGAACAGCGTACGCTGAGGAAGTCTATCCGAGGGCATGCGTAACACATGTCCCAATCACCTTAACCTGTTTAGATTCAGCACTTGATCCAGAGACTGACCTCTGGTTCCCAACACCTTACGCCTAACTTCAGCATTGTTGATACGGCGTCCCCTCCATACTCCGGCAATGCTACGGAAACATCGGTGCTCGAACACTGACAGTCTCCGCCTCTCTTCTACCCTAAACGGACATGTTTCGGAACCGTATAAAAGAACGCACCTAACCACCACAGTGTACACTCGATCCTTGACAGACAATCGGATGTCACGCCGAAGCCACAAATGGCAAAAGCCAAACGCGCCTTCTGTATATGTGATGATACTTCATCCGATGTCTGTCCACCTGACGAAATGTAACTGCCCAAGTAAGAAGATTTATCCACTGCAGCTTGAGCTTCCGCTGCCAACAAAAGGTTGGTTGTTGAGCCAACCCAATCCTGCAGCGAAATTTTACTTTTTGAAAGTGTAAAACGCATCCCAAACATTGCTACACAGTCGTTAAGGCTATCTCAAAGAGCTTGCAACTTACTTGGATCTTCACTCAGAAGAACAATATCGTCCGCATATGTCAAGTCAGCCAGTTTACTGCCTGAGCAAAGATCGACGCCGCTATTCTCACACGAGGATAGGGATTTCTCAAGAATCAATTCGACTACAAATTGAAGAGGAAGGGTGAGAGAAGGCAACCCTAACGAACACCACTTTTCGTGGTGAACTTGAGTGAAACATCAACGTAAGCACGAACTCGGCTTCGGCTGTTCGCATACAAGCATTGGAAAAGAGAAATTAACTTCTCTGGCACACCCTTCATTAAGGGGCGGCGCCTGAGATCTGTGCGGTCGACTGAGTCGACAGCCGCTTTCTGATCAAGGAAGACATAGACTGTGGGCTTACGAAAGATGTGTCTGTGTTCTAACGTTTGCCGAAGAGCAAAGATGTGGTCGATACAACCACGACCGGGTCTAAAACCTGCTTGATTCTCACGCTTACACATTTCGCGGACACTGGATAATCGGTGCAGAATAAGAGCGGTGAGCAGTCTAGACGCAATACTTGCCAACCTAATTCCTCTGTGGTTTTCACGAGAGGACCAGTCACCTTTCTTGTAAATCTGCACAATCACCGATTCACACCGCTCCCTGAGAATCTGCTCGTTATTCCAGATTGCTCGAAGGAATTTTGTTAACTCCGTAACCAAAGCTTAGCCTCCATTCTTGAAGAAAGATGGAAACAACCCATCCAGTCCAGCGGCTTTGTACCTTTTCAAACAACCGATCACTCGCATAATCTCCATCTCTGAAGGAGGACTGATATCCACCTGCATCGTTTCAATGGAAGGCATATATGGAAGTTCCACCGTTGAAGTAGGCCAACTGGATTGTTCCTAAAAGCGCTCCGTATGACGTCCCTGAGAGAGAATCTGTAACCTATCGGATTCCTTGATTAACTCACTTACACCAGGCTTCCGTGGAACAGTAACTCTAATCAAACGGAAAAGTTTGTGAGCTTTACCAATGGATGCAGCCTTTTCTATTTCTACACATTCCGCAATCCACCACTCATCACGGTCATTTCTCAGGCTCATAGTCAGTTGGCGTATCAGAGATTTACGCACTTCATTGAATGTGGCATCCGGAGGGATGGATCTGCAAGTATCCAACAGAGCAACTGATATCGAACGTAGCCATCGTTTGTGAGAACAGCTCAATCTGGAAATTGTTTCGTTGGTTATCGTCTGAAAGCAACTGCGCGGGACGCGTGGCATTTACTTTAGTGCAACCACGGACAAGACCTAAACACAACCCAGCACGTACCAAAGCGTGACCTAAATCCACAGGCGTAGACCAAAACGAACAAGAATCTTCAATTGATCCACGCCAGCGGTGACCAATCACAATATGGTCAATCTGAGTTCAGCGTTGTGAAGATGAAGGAGGACGCCATGTGAGTCTATGCCCTTTCTTATGGCAGAGGGTCGCACTCGCCATGAACAGTCGGTGGTCGGAGCACAGCTGAATGAGACCATCGGTTGGGACAACAAATGAGCCTCCAATGTGCCTTTCGGAATCTCCCAAATGGCCAAATTGGGTGTTGAATTCCCCAGCAATGACCACCACGTCCGTTGAACGTGCATTTCGAAGCAACTGAGACAAATCCTGATAGGATTCGTCCTTGGTCTCAGACGAAATACAGTCAGTCGGCGCATACACAGACACGACGAACAAACATCGGCGCTTCAGTTTGTTGTTGTTGACACGAACAGAACCGTCCAACCAAACTGCACACAAACGACTGCTGACTGGAATCCATTCTAGCAGAGCACGCTCAGCTTTCATGCTCAAAGCAATCCCAACGCCAGCCTGATCATGAGCTCTAGACACCGAATCACCCGACACGTGAAGAGTGAAGTGAGAGATTGAGGTTGTATGCGGGATGCGAAGAGTTATCACAGAAGTGGGGTCTTGTATGCGTGTTTCGAAGACACAGCATACATCTATTTTGAAAGTGTCAAGAGTTCTAGCGAGGGCAGCCTGTTGCCCTATCTGACATAGTGTGCGGACGTTAAAGCCAGCCAAGTGAAGTGAGCACTTAGGCTTGAGAAGTGCATCTGATTTACACCCAACTCCTGAACTACGGCTTTCATCAGAGCTGCAATTACCCGTGGCGCTTTGCATCGACCTTAAATTAAAAGAGGGACAATTGGTAAGGCTGTTTACAAGAAAGATACTGGAGGTTTCTGGGTGAATCACACTTCGCGGCTGCCCACACCACAGAAGGGGCTTTCCTTTGGGAATCCTAACAGGAGCCTTTGACTCGAAAGTCTCACCCACAAGGCAGTGGGGCGTTAATCCAGCACGGGAACGTGACCGAAACACCCGTGAAGGAACTTCTTCTGGTCTGTCACATGAGACCTGAATACTGCATGCGTTTTGTTTTGTCTCCGCTGGTGCTTTCTTATCGATCCACTTTTCGGATTCAGTCCTCAGCCCCATGTTTCCAATGGAACAAGCGGGACGTGGACGGGGCAACATCGTTCGGACCGGGGGCTGCCCATCTTGGGTGGGCGATACCTGCCCAATGAAGTGCGATCATTTCTCCCACCGTCGAGAGAAACCTCAGGTACTCCACTTTTACGTCCATCTAGTGGAGGTTTTCAGACCGGAAAGCTATTTCTCTTCGTGTTTATTCGCTTGAGTGTCCTCTCCAGGGGCATAATGAAAACAGTCAGATGTTGCTCACCAATTGATTCTGAGATGACTTCGTCTGGCCTCTACCCATTAACCTGTCAGGCATGATTGTATCTTCGGCTTAAGGAAGCCATCCTGCATAGCTCTTTGGGTCATGGAAGCAAGCAAGCCATTACACCACGCCAAGATGCAGTCTCGTTGTGATGGACAAGAAGACATATGGTTGTGTGATTACGTGCATCGGTTCCGGTTGGTCTGGCAAGTCCAAACTTATCATTACCTTCTCCTTTTATGGTGTTGACTGCTTGGTTGTTTAATGTCCCCCTAAATTATCTCCTTTTCGGGGTACTGTGATCTGTATCTTTCATATAGCTCCTTTCTTCTCCCAGAGGGATATTGACCTATTCTTTGACGCTTTTATTCCCGTCCTGATTCCATTACTGTCTGGCTATTTAGGCTTTGTTGTTGGTAAACTGATCGCCGTCTTATCTCAGCTAGAGGGAATACTGTTTTAAACAGAATTATCACCAACCACCCCGATCTTTTTCGCTCACAACTGAAAGCTCCTTTTTCAACGAGTGATCACGCTCTCATTATCATCAGACCCAAAATTTATTCACGTTCAACTCAAGGCTCAGTCGTCAAAACAAAACAACTAAAGGTATTCTCTAGAAATCTTTCACCCACCAACATTAGGCTTTTTCAAAGATCCCTTTCCATTGTTACTTTGTGGTTTTCTTTCGACTTCCCTGTTCGCCCGTTGGACCTATTTACGAATAAAATGAGTGCGGTATTTGATTTGTGTTGTCCTACGAATACTGTTTTTTTAACAACGGCAGAATAGCTCTCCATTGCTGAAATCTCTGTGATGGCAAAGAGAACGTGCCAAAAACTACTCAACCAGACTTCGGTGAAATGACACTCCATCCTGATCAAATAAAAGCTACGACAGCTGAACACGGGATTTGCCCACTAGTTCTTTTGTACCACCAACAGCAAACTTCGCTGGCACAGAATCCGGTTTCTATGGAGACAACGGATCCGATCAAAATACTACGACATAGATGCCGACAGCCTGAACGCCGCTTTTGTTCCTCCTTCATCGGATACCCTACCATATTATTTTCCCTCAATCCCCTTAGATATGGAGCCATTTTCCTCAGAACAAGTCTTCAAGCTCCTTCGAACCTCATAGACAGCTTCTGTTGTGAATTTAGACGGTTTGTCCTCCACAGTTCTCAAATTTGGTAGACGTCAGCTATCCAGAATTATGACTTCCCTCATCGATACAGTCGTTGATGCTGGTGCCATTCCTGCCTCCTGGACTCCGTGACTGTAGTGCGCACTCTTAAACACTCCAAGTTCAACATTTTGTCAAAACGCCTTCGTCTGATCTCCATCACTTCTTCTGCGCTCAAGTTGAACGATCTTGTTATCCTAAGTCGATTGTGTTCCTCTTTTGCTGTTCCAAATGACCCTCATCATTTTGCGTACAAACCCACCAGATGCACTCTAGATGCGGTTCCTGCAGTTTGCTATTTAATTCCAAGCAACTTGAATCGTTCCATGAAATCCGTTCGATGTATTTTCCCCGACTATTCTTCCGCATTTGATTCGGTTCCCCGTCCTCTACTTCGTAAAAAGCCAGTCTTTTAGATGTCCCACTGCGTTACTCTCGTGGTTGAAAGATTACTTCTCCAACAGAACTCAACGTACTAGAGTTGGTACGAGTTTATCGAGACGTTTGATTAACAACTCAGGTGTTCTCCAAGGTGCCGTTCTCTCCCCCTTTGTCTTCACCACATATATCAGCGACTTGACCACTGCACAACCTATACAACGTTTTAAGTACGCCGATGACGTAATGCTCTGTCAGTCTATATCCAACCAACGAGACTTTAACTCTTTTCCCGAGAACTTATACAACATCCAAAATTTTTCATTCCATTCTGGACTACATCTTAACACTCCCAAATATTTGGAGTGTGCATTCTTCCTTTCTCCTTCGTCTTATCCCAATGAGCAATCGATCGTCAGCGGTGTTCCCATTTCCAGAGCTGACTCGGCCAAGTACTTGGGCGTTGCAATCAGCGTCAATTTACAATGGTCTTCTCATATACTTGGTTGTGCTAAAAAACTGCGAAGACTGTCTTTTCAAATTTGTAGGCTAGGGCAGTTTGGTATCACACAAGCTGCCATTCTTTCATTTTTCCATCAACGTTTTCTCCTAATCTTACTCTACTGCTCTCCTGTAATCTTTCCTGGTCTACTTAAAAAAGATTTTATCACACCACACCTCCGTCTAGCCATTATCATTTGTATCTCTCTTATCTCCAAAGTTTGTGATTTGTATATTATAGCCTGTGAAAAATTCGCCAAGAAGATTCTCGCTGACCCCACCCATCCTTTGTACCGTGACTTATCTGCATGCCGTTCTCATCCCTTCACAAGTTCCGAATTTACACTTATTCCATCCCGCATAAATGTCTATCGTAACTCTACAATGCCTTGCTTAACACGTGTTTCGGTTGACAAGGTGGAAGTCCCAGAGGAGTTTTGCGCGAACCTCGGTGGCTGAACCAGTTTTATTTCTACAGCACTTATTTTTACGCGTTCTTCAAAGTGTCGCTGATCAGTTTTTCCTTCATTTGGCTGGAATGTGAGTTTTTGGTTAACTCGCTAAAGTCTTCACTACAATACAGTACCGAGCAACGATGGCCGTTTTGTATTTCATACAGATTTGACCGGTGGAGAAATAACAGAATATATAACGCGATTCATAAGGTGAGTTATTAGAGCACTGGGTTCAGAAAGGGGGATGAACACAGGTCCGACCTCCATCCCCACGCGCATAAACATGTAAAACCAGATTTTCAGGCTGCCTTGCTTGTACCTCACGCGTAGCAAATGAAACAAGCTAATCATCAGTTTCATTTTCTCCCTGAAAGTTGTGTACCGACTTGACTTCATCCCGATATTTTTCACTGGATCTGATAATCAGAATCAGTTATTTAACGAAATAACCAGCAAGAACTATGCACAGAAGTTGTGGCTTTGGGCCTATCAAGATGTTTATCGGCTCGGAAGGAGCAGTGCTGATAACACTTACACTCAAAGACAAGCAGATGTCTCGGAATCACAAACACAAGCTGCCAATACAACTTTGCTACTACTTTTATAGTCAAGAAATCAAGTGTTTTATGGCAAAGAAGTGGCGAAAAGAAGCGAAAACAGTGGGTACTATTCAAATTAGGTGTAAGCAAAGACTTTTGACAACTTCCAGTATAATGACTACAGAATAAACCGGTTACTGTTCCTGTTGATAAAGGACTTCTCGTATGACAATACAGGACCTCAGAGTCAAAATCCGGTTCGATAAGAGCAAGACTACAGGAGATCATTTCAGTAAATAAACTTGAGTTGCCGAGGGCTGCGATTTAATGACCTGCCATGCTCATGAGAAGGTATGAGTACTTTGGCCAATAGAGACCGAATATATCAAGTGAAAGATCTTTAAGAAAATTAAAAAAAGTTCGACTTTGGAAAGGTGGGAGTGCTTGATAAGGTTAATAGTTTGTAGGCAATATTAAAATATGATGATGTTACGTGTGCCTGGTTAACTCAAAATCATTATGTTAGTATACTGAGAAGTCTGAAGCTACACTTATTTTTGACAACGAAAATTTGATTCGACAAAAAGGTATGGTATGGGTAACACATACACCGAGGCAAACAGCAAAACGATGTGAAAGAGGTACAACCGGGACTCGTTGGATGTGCACCGCTGATGATTACTAACGAGGATGAAACAGCTGTACAGTTCTTCGATGGTTTGCACGTTCACACTGCATGATGAACCTCATATTATGTAAAATGTATATTGTATATAAGGTGTAAGTTTATCCATCAGAGTTAAACAGCTCTTCACGACTGCTGAACTTAATTTCCGCTTTATTCCTGTGGGCTCAGTTCTGTACACTGCATTTTTCCTGCTTCGATACCAATTACATGCAACTGAATTCGGCCTGACGAGGTGGAATTAAACATGAAACACCATTATCACTCTATGAAGTTGTGATCTTAACAGATTTAATATATTTGCTCTATATTTGCCGTCCACGCATGCACAGTTAAATAGGTCTGCTAATAACGTCCAATGATAATAAATTTATGTATGGCAAGTGGATATTCAGACTTTGCAAATGTAAGAGCTGATGAACCAATAATTCTCCTCTGAGTCACGTTATTGAAAGACGAGTTAGGCAGGCGATTTGCACGGGTTGTTTTGAGCAGCTGCACCCCACATCTTGAGCCATCTCCCACAAAAGGCCAAATTCCGTACCACTCAGAATTTCTCGAACCTGCAGAGTCTACACCTAGTGTTCCGTAGAGTGACTATCAAACCAGGTTCTCCATGAGAATTCTAACCGCATTTTACTCTTATTTTTGGTTCAGGTTGATAGTTTTCATAAGAGTTTATAATGCAAACGTTTCGAAATCAGTGTGCACTTTTATTGATGTCACCAAGTTCTGTTCCGTCCATCTTGCTACCTTATGGCACAAACCACACTCGAAGATCAGTGCTACTCAGGGTATGAGGAGGTAGGAGAAAAGCTAATAATGGTGCAGAGGTGCAAAAAGTCGGGCTGCTGGTGTCACTCATTCGAACATTAAAAAAAACCACTGGACCATAAGAACACTGATTATTTGCATCACAGCTGTCCAATCTACTCCAAGGCAGTCTTTATTCGGTCCGGGGGATGAAACCTTATGGTTCGCATACTTTGGGTCACCTCATTGAGTTCAGATCACGTGACTTAACCGCGTTCATTGTCGCCCCATAATTGTTTTGAGAAGTTAGCTACTTACTTATTCAGTAAGTAGTATGCATACTTCACCGCAATAGTGTCAAGTAGACGAGGGAAGTGCGTGGACACAAATGCATCTCTGACCACGATCCCTAAAATCTTCCCTCGGTATCTTCAACCGCTGTGAGGATAGGTCTTTTGAACCCCACACAATGAAGTTACAACCGGTTACGTTGTTGAAACCTCTTCTGACGGGCTAATCATTCTCACATCCGTATCTGCCCGGTGAAAATTGCATATCAAGGAAGCCTGCCTGAGGCGATGTTCAACCTATGTTTCGATCACCGTAATCTGGCAACGTTTAGGTTTTTGATTTCGCGATTTGTTCACTGTGTCCAAAACACTGAGTCCAACCTCTGCGGGTACTGGAAAACATTTTCGCTCTAAGCTTATTGATGAGAAGATAGTGAGAACTAATCAGAATGACCTTTTCAAGCCTAACGTACTCCTTCTCGACAATCCTTGGAATACCTCTAGTTATGGCATGAGCTGTGTTGACTTGACAAGCTGTATCAGCAAGCACTGCAAGTACCTCAGTACCCTGATGCACCCGATCGATGGTTCATTTATTCCTGCCCTATTAGTTGGGATGATACCTTCTGTGGGTTTAAACTTTCACCTCACCAATTCTCTACAGGTTGATCGTAATCCATATTACCCTATCTCCAACCTTCTCCTAAAGACAGCTGAGGGCTATTGAACAAGAAAAACGAAGTACGTAAAGCTTTATCAAGTGGGAAAATATTTTATTTCTCTCTATCGCTGTGTGGGTGTGTATAGTTTTGTAAACATGTGTAGTGTAGGGTCGTACTGCGAGCATGCCTATAAAAAAATACGCCATTACTAGAGATCACATATGTGTATTGCAGTGATATGAGAGTGCATTCCTATATATATTATATGATATGCGGCTCGTGACTGTCTATATTTTGACGGGAATAGTGTACAGAGTACTTTTGGACTGTACCCCCCTACTTTCCGAGTTGTGAGCAATAGTAAAAATCAAAATGCAGTTCTCGTATTGATCGTCGACTACATTTGTGACATTGTATTTGATCCTTTACAGCTGGATTTCTTCGTTATTTACTGGTTTCGTTGAAAAAAATAAAGAAAATATGAGAAACAATGGTAGTAGTACTATTTGCTGTAGTAGCATTAGTAGCAGTTGCAGTAGAGTTATAATCCGGTAGACATGCCGCGTAAATATGTTGTTTGTTGAAAATTACTCGTTCCGATCTTATCGAATTCAACCGAATAATCAACAATGCTTAGTTGCATTCCAGCGGTCCAGTCCACTTGAAGACAGTACTGACACATAGCTTTACGGAACTATCACATGGAGTTAGGAAACTGACAGTTGACGGCCGAACGCCATGACTGTTTCCCGGGACCGTATAGCGCAACTCATTGTTCGTCTGGGCTCATTTCACCCAAGAAGACGGCTTACCGTTGTTTCTGCCTGTATTCCAAAGCTTCTGGAATTAGCTACAACATTATGCTTCAGAAGTTCGGACAATCGATGGAATAATTCATCGTTCATACGTCTCACTGGTAACAATAAATAGACCAACCCGAACCTGAAATTTTTTATTCCACCCACAGATAACTTGAAAATTGGACGAGTTAAGCCGTAAACAATGAATTAAAATGCGGTGGCCCTGAAAAAATGCTGTTTATTCGTTCACCACTCCCAGAAAGAACTATTTTGCTGTTCTCCGATAGTCAACGTCCCAGCCACTCACATAATACGTCCAGAAATTCCACCACCTTGCGTCCTACCCAAATAAACCCTTTAAATCTGATTACGCTATACTGCCTCTAGCATAGACGTTGGAATCGCCTGGCACACGGAAACAATCTTTGCATTCAGCTCCTCTATGGTGTCCGGCTTCGGGTTGTAAACCACCCGCTTCATATAACCCCAGAAAAAGAAATCCAGAGGAGTTAAATCTGGAGACTGTGGTGGCCAAGCTATCGGTCCTTTTAGTCCGTTCCACTGCAATGGGAGGATCTCATCAAGCCAATTCGTGACGACAGTTGTACTACGCGGTGGTACTCCATCCTGCTGAAACAGTACCCTTGACCAAGCTGGAAGCGGTAAACTGTCTAGGTAGGGACCCAGAGTCTCCGGCAACATTTGCAAATAGTGAGTAAAATTCATCTTGACTGGGAGGAACACTGGACCAATTATTCGGGGATGATGGAGCGCACACCAAACGTTCACCTCCTTGTCCCTTTGTCGATGGCCTTTATGGTGAACAAAGTGTTCCTCTTTTGCCAACTGGTCTCGTGAAGCCACCAACTTTTTCACAGATATTAACGTGTAAATCACATATGTTCTTGCTCAATTAGGAAAATACGGTTTGGAAGATATACGACTGACTACATGAATACCTCGAATCCTGCATTGATAACATGCACACTGTTAACAGGAAGAAATAAAGTAAATTTTGTAAAATTCGTTGGGAAACAAAGGTAAAAGCGAATGTAGATTTCACTCACAACCAATTGAAGAGACCTGACTGAGACATCAGAACACTCGGTGGAGAACCAGATTGTTTCCGAAGCTTCCCAACTGATCTAATATAGCACATTTTAAAGGTACTTATATTAAGATAATAGAAGAAAGAACAAGAAACTTTGTATTCGTGGTAACAACAAAGGACAATTTCGGGTCCACATAGTTACAGTACCATCGGTGCCAAAAGAGATAGGGTGTGTTGATAACTGTGACGCAGAATTGCTTGAGCTATTAAATTTGAAAGATAAACCAGTGCGATTCGTGCACACAAGTGACAACGTGAGAGTATCAGTGCTTGACGTCATTTCGGGGTACTTGACAGATTTCACTCCGTGTAATCGAGTGATGAGCGGAGCCTACTTATTATTCGAGAAGCTGAGTGAGACCGGTTAAATATACACTCAGAACAACTGGAACGGTTTAGCGAATGATCACTCTGTTCAAAATAGCTCGCTATGTTTATGAGAATGTCAGAAATGTTAATTAAATTCTCCTTCGGATGATACAGTAGGACAAATAGTCACGACTTCACCGTAGCTAACTACAGTTCCGGAAAAGCCAGACAGTAGGTTGATAACTTCGATGTGGGAAAATAGCCAAAGCACAGCAACTTGAAGAAAGCGAGATTAATTAATTAGGAATCCGGACGACCTTCAGGCATTCCGATGAAAAATACACATAGCAATAGAAGCAGAACTGGTTTGCAATTTATGCTTAGAGTGGTTAGAAAACACAGATCATATCATTCTATTTGGCTGATAGTTCAGTCACGTGCGTATGTGTTATTTTTGATTCAAAGGAGAATATCGATGCTCTGGCACTCCCTTGTTAAAATTCCTCGGTTGGTGGTTGGAAGGCTACCCCGGGAGAATTGGTTGAATCTCATAATCTGCAGAAGTAACAATAAGGGTGTTTGGAAAAAAGGTTCACAGAGGACGAAAAATGATGGCTCCTGAAAAATGCCACATTTTCTGCCTGCTTTTTTAATGCTGTGCATTCCACAATGATATAATTTATTACTCCCATTCTACATCATTCATCCTCGCAAGGCTACCTGAAGGATGGAAATTCATACATATGAAAGAGTACAACCATGGAACTGAAGCCGAAGTACCAAACGAAATTAGAGGTTAGAAGACTATGAAGACAACAGTAGTGTTCGGTTCAGCAATCAGCGATAGTGGAACACAATTAATTGTGGATAAGGATTTAAATTGCCATTTAACTCGATAGTTGGCTTCTGTGTGTAATTTATTGAATTAGAGCGGCAAACCAATTCGCAAAAACCGTAAGCCCCACTACGGTGCCGAAATCTCGGTACATTTTAACCCTTCTGGAAGACTTTCGTAGCAGAAAAAAGTAACATAGAACGGTGACATTGACTATGCAATCGCAAGTAAACTCCATTTAATTTGTCCCCCATTCGGGGCGGTCGCATACCTTTTTGACTACTGGCAACTGTGTCAGTAGTAAAAACTGGACTGTCTCCGGAAATAGTTTACAGACTCCAGTATTGGGCAACGGAATACCGGTCCTTTACAGAGACGAACATTTCTGGATGTGAAACTGTTCTCTGAAATTCGATTCCATAGCGTGTAGCAGTGAGCACGCGCATTTTGAGTTTGAAAAATGCAGTTCAAATCATCAAAAACGCGACTCAGTCTAGTCGACTATTTTTGCATGAATTCAGTTTGACTGGTGTAATCATAACTAAAAGGGCCTACTGCATTGTTCGATGGGAGTGAGAGAGTGAGTCTACAGCGACCGTAGGAGGAGCAGCCTTACGCATGAAAACGATCCTGGCTACAAAGAAGCACTATCTTTCACCTCAGACTGAGGGCCGGTTGACAGATTTGAGTCTCGTAACCTGACACATTCGGTCACCACCGATTACGCCATTTTGCAAGTACTTCATAAGAATGATGATAAATCAGCTCGAGAAAAAATTTTAAGAACCTTCTATGGTTAGAAAAACGCTGAAACTCCTTTCAGAAAGCACTGAGCAAAAACTTCCGAGCGACTTTGATCAATGTTCTAAAATATGGGCTACGAGGTAGAGACGTGAATAAATGGGAATATCTTCAGACTCCGGAGAATCTTTTTCCGGTCAGAGATAGTCAGTTATTGTTCTTTCAGCTCAGAAATTCATTAGTTACTTTCTAGAATTGACCAAATTCCACAATCTGATCATACGCGCAGAGTTCGTTTGTGAACTCCAGTCCCGGTGAAGTTCACATTGAAGCTAAATTCCAGTAAGAAGCCCAAGGGCTGATAGATAAGCGTCATGTAGTATGGTCCATCATGACAGATAGTAAAGAGTACGAACCTTCGAGAGTATTCTTAGTTAAGTCGCATCTGCTCCTGTGTAATGGCTAGGCAAAAGACGGTACTTGGCAGTGTGCCAACGAAAGAAACTCAGAACGATGGAGCTGGATAACGTATCCGAGGGATATAAGAGTGCGGCCAGTCCACACAGGCGGAGCCCGTGGTGCCACCGAATTCCTTTATTGTCCAAATAAACAATACAGTTTGTGCTTAGTTGTCATATCAGCTACATAACATGCCTACTCCAGGTCGTGCGAGTTAATATCCTCTGCCCCTAGACTGAATCGATGGGACGACACTGTTCGACCACAAATGGAAGCACACTAGTCCCTGACCTTTGGAATGTGACAGATGATCAGGACAATGCATGAGCACACAGACAGAACCAAGCAGAGCTCCAATGGGATCAGATTCTCTCTCACTGGAAAAAGTTTGGTTCACCGAAGAGTGTGCGGTTTCTCTAGATCAAAGCATAGGTGGGTTCGTAAACATCAAAGTTGGCTACCGTGAAGTTCCGTCCGTTAATTAAGTCAATCGGCATATTGCAAACAATGCAGGTCCCTGTGACTGCTACACCAAAAGACACTGTATTATTTTGAATTCAACTTTTCACTGTAGCATGCTGGATGCAGTGCTCTTCCGTGGAGATTGCACGTGTACGATCCGAAAGTACACAGAAAGAGAACTCGGGGAGCCGGGGCTCGGTAAAGTGTGTTCATATTGTACCGACGAGTACGTCAGAGAAGACGGGAATGGTGATCTATGTCTGAGCGTTACATTATGGACATTTAAAATGTGTGCCAAAAATGCTCGGTTGTTTTAATTTAAAGTGACAGCAGCTCCTAGTGACCTTATCGATATTCACGTCGTATACCGGAGCAATGATCTCCCGTTGGGGATTGTCCATGTTCAATCGGCAGAGATAATAATAAACATAAAATCTGATGAACCAAATCTCAGTAAGTGTATCAACAAGTTCCTGTACTTACATCCCATCAGTATATCGATCTGGGCCCTGCTTCTCAGATGGTAGAGGTCATAAATGTTCTCTCCGAAGCCATTTGAAATGATCCGGACACCTACTTTACCGAATATCGAAGTACACCAGACTTACCGATAACCAGCAACATGGCCATAGTCATCTGAGCTGTCATCACCACTATCGTTTTTGCAACAGGAGCATCGTTATCATGATTACAGGCATGATTGAGGTAGAAGCAATAGTTATTGCCCCAACCTATCTGAAAAATACACCCGTTACTATTGCTACCATTATCATGCAATTTCCTGGGGCCCGGGTAGTTGTACGTTCATACTGACGAGAGCAAAAGCTATATATTGAAGTTTAATGTAGTCTCTTTCTCCGTGACCGCCTTCAACCCCTCAGAACTACGCTAAATGCACAGATTCGGTCTACCCATGAGTGTAAGTTGATCTCAGACTAGATGACTGAGGTCACCTCTGCAGTTTCGACTGATTCAGTCAGACATTCTCTCTCTCTCTCTCTGTTCGTTCAGTCGTGCACCGCGACCTAACCAATAACCTTCAGATTGTGCCAGAAGAGGTACAGTCGGGAAAAGGCAAATAAATGCACCACGCAGCTGAGACAGACTAATGGTTAGACAGGTAGATGTGCCAGAAAAGGCGACGCTAATTATGACAAGTGCAGAAACAATACATCACGTGATGAATATTGTCATCAAACTCTTAGGTATCGTCTTAATTCTAGTGTGTGTTTTGGTATTTGTGTGAGTACGCGCGTACAACGTCTTCATCTGTGTTTGTGTTTGTTTGTGTGTGTGTGTGTGTGTGTGTGTGTGTGTGTGTGTGTGTGTGTGTGCTATCTGACGCATCGTGAAACCGATTTCTATCATCATACGGTGCACGGGCCTGCTCTTGTTTGTGTCTATGTACGTGGGGCGTATGGGCACTCACACACATGCACGGAGTACAAAACTGACGAGAACCGTGAAGTGAGCCATTATTCGCGAATCTAATCAGCAGCAACATTCAATCACCCCTAAAACAGCTGATTTTTTATACTTTTTGTTGTGATTCATTTGCCGTTGTCGTTATTGCTATCATCACCGTCATCACAGAGACAAATTTCGTGTCAGTAATAAGGAGAACGTTGTGAATATGGCCACCGAGGCGTTGAGGGAATTGATGCGTAGCTACGATGTGGAACACAATGGATTTTTGAATAAAATCGAATGGGTCAAATTATGCTCACATGACACGATCAATTTGTCTCCTGAACTGGCCAGTGCTCTGTTCGACGGCTTGGACACAGATGCTGATGGTGAGGTCCGAATCAGTGATATCATGAAAGAGCTAGCCGCGTATGAGGACAGTGATTCGGTGGCGACCACACCGACCAGACGACAGGCTCTCCAGTCTGGATCCAGTTTCCACTACTCGTTACCGCCTACCCCGAAAACACTGAGAAAAATCCCACACCCAGTAATGCCAATTGTGCGCGAATCACGGGGACAGAATCGAAGATTGTGGGAACGACGCGCCAAAAGCAGCTATACAAATCAAGCCCAAGCTGTTCAACTTGACTGGCCCGGGGATACGTACACGACGAAGAAAGAAGTGACCGAAGACGGAGCAGAAGTGTTTTCCACAACGCCAATTGCCATGAATCCGAGGTGAGTTGTTCGTATGATGGATTTCATTGATTAGGTTCTTAACCGACCTCATGACCAGGAGTCATTGTTTATTGGTAGTGATGGTATGGAGAGGGGGATGGGATGGGATGGGTGTTTGTGGTTTGGAGATGAGTGAGTGTGACCTCAGGTTTATCAAAATAACAAAGGTAGAGAACCTTTATTCAGAGCTAGTCTTCAGTATTTAGAATGTGTATTCGGTTATCTTAGATTCCCATTGACCATGGTACATTTTTTGTACTAACCGAATGAAGCACTGATTAGATGCACGTGTGAAAATAAGCATAATAATTCCTGGTAATAGTATGGTCAATAACAAATGATCGAAAGTTCTGTTTGGAGATAGCAATTAGCGGTCTCCGACTGAGAAATAAACTCCCCTGCAAACTTGCTGGGTGTACCAATATTGGGGCCGGATTATGTCACGACTGAGGAAAACGAGGTTCAGATAATTTCGAGATTTCTGTGAGAGTAGAAATCAAGTTTTCGATGAATCTTTGTTCGGGGAAAATAATCCCAAAGGCAAGAAACAATTGAATTCGAACCCATGAATGATCTCAAAATAACTGAATAGTACGGATGATTTTGCTGTTCCAACGGTGCTGTCGATGCAAATCGGTAGGAAACAAAACGATTCAAGTAAAGCGTTCGCGCAGAGGAACATAGTTCCGGTATTCATTCTGTCATTCCCCTGAATATTATAATCAAAGGAAAGTTTGGAGGTAAGTTTAGTAATAAGAAGAGTGAGAAAAAAGTGATGGAAAAGAAGATTGAAATTTCATTGGCCTACAGTGATGAGGCGGTCATCACGGTGAGTTTCGAAATTCGAGGTCCCGGGTTCGAATCCCACCATTTCCGCCACTAGTCACTTCCCCCTATTTGGCAGCCTCCAACTAACGACAGTCCTCCTCTTTAAATTTTGCACCATTTTGTGCAATAATTGAAAACAGAATTAAGTAAACGTATACTACATAATGTCTCAGGTTTTCAGTGCTAAGTTCGGGGAAATCTGTGAGTCAAACAGTTGCTTTAATGATTTGTTTCCATATCAGATTAAAAAACACTTAGACACTGAATAAATACTTTATGAGAAAGTGTAACCAATGTCATGATCCTTTAATGAACAGAGGAGTGAATGTTCGGCTATAAAGTACTGCTAGCAACTTTTTTCCGTGGGGTCTCGAACCCGGGACTTTTACACTGCGAGAGTACGTTCCCCGTCAACACTATATGACATAGGGCTTTTTATAATACTTCGGACTCTAAAATACCGATACACTGCAGAAACAATAACTGCAACTTCAATGAGCGTCTTTTCATCAGTGACATTCTCTAAAGTGGTGACGGGTGAGTCACTTAAAAATTAATCACAGTACGTAGATTCGAATCCCACTACGACCAGTAAATTCTTGTGGTAGAGTAGGTCCTAGTCATCCGGTTCGTTACAAAGCCAAACTTTGTGAGTTTCATACAGTTCTCTTGTCCGAAAGTCCGGATTATGGTCACTGATCTATCCCAAGAATATTGTGAGTCGTGTCGTCTGTGAGGCTTACTTTTCCCGTTGTTCTACTGCACAAGCAAAAGAAGAAGAATGAGCATAACCTGTGAGCACAGGGTTCAGATTCTGTAGAAACCTAGCTGGCGATGAGCCGATGACGTCAAAAAATCGTGTATTTGTTTCCGCATGACACAAAATATTTAATAAAGAATTTGTCTTCTACAAATTTATCAACAAGTTGGGCTGTAACATATAGATTGTGAATATCTATTAATTAACTAAATACAATTCAAATCATTTCCATGACAGTAGATGGTTCATAATAAACTCACTGGGGCGTGAAATCAAACACCGCTAATCTGTTTCACCTTTCTGAAAACAGATAAGTAACATTCACAGACAGGCAAACACGGAAGGCCATTTTTCTGAAAATCGTTCATTTGTCAACAAAATATTGGTCGATTCATTTACCAAACAATGGTGGAATGCTACCGTGATGGAATATTTCCGTAGGATTTCCCCCGGCTAGTACACTAGGTCAAAGAAATTTTCCACCCAGTAAAAGAAAGAATCATTTTTCCGTGCGTTACCTTCGCTTCGGTTTGTTTTGCACACGTGTAACACGGTGATACCCCGGAGCTAATCCGGTACGCATTTAATCACGTGACTAGTCAGGTGATTCATTTCCCCACCCGTAGGCAGTTGGCTCATGTGTAGGCGTCAATGAAACTTCTTTTGATTTCTTCTCTGCCGCTTGAAATGGCACCGCATAACATAGTCGGAACTTCAGATCACGAGTCAAGATTTGACAATGCATACTACATTTCAGTCGACGAAGACACGTTGAGATGAATTTGTCAAAAGTCGAATTCAGAGCTATGATAGCTTCATGCCAAATTATTTGTTTATTTTATTCAAAAAGTTATTGATTCTTGTTGATTTGACTAATGATGGAAGAAATTGCCAAATTTCCATCTACAAATAGGTGCTATGGGTTTTGCGTTTTGTGCTCCACTAGATCATCAATGTTTTTGTTATTGTTAGTGTTGTTGCTATAAGAAAAAAGACGTCTGTCAGACAGAAAGACAAGTGTTTATTGATTATGTGGTATGTAGCTGCTCATAACTTTGTTAGATTTTCATATTACTGAAATTTCATCTTTTGCCTGACGGTTACGTTCACGGGAAAGATATTCGTGCGAATGAGTAGAGCTTATTTCAACAACAAAACGGCTAGGTTTTCGTAATTGTGAGTATTGTGTGTGTGTGTGTGTGTGTGTGTGTGTGTGTGTGTGTGTGTGTGTATGGGGAGGGGGGGGGGGTGCGGAAGGGGTCACGAACGACGGGAAATTATTTTGGTTTGTGGTTCATAAATGGACCATGGACTTATGTTTGGAAATGTTCATTTTCACTTCTGACTGAAGTGTCGCCTTCGGAAACAGTCGACTTGTCATTCGGTTTCAGATCAAGGCCAGGGTAACTGAAGTGATTGGGAATATGGCGGCGGAAAGCAAAGCGAGTCGTTGAAAAGTTCAGTCAACTGGTATTGACTCGTCTGCTTTGGTGCGTTTACAGGCCTCCTGTAAACCTTTCTAAAAACGTATTCATTTACTTGATGTTCTGTTCTTAGTTAATATTACATGTCTACTCGTGGATGCAGTGGAATGGATCTATACCCTATAACTTCGTAGAAACATCGTACTACTAGGGCTGGCTGGTAACTCGACCCCACGACTTGGTATGGGGAACCACAATGAGCCCCCAACAGGTTAGGCGTCGTGCAAAGCCGGAATACTGTCTACCACCAAGGTGACTGTCGGTGGCGGCTTTTGAACTTCAGATTTTTGGGTTAGTAGGTGCACGCTCCAAACCACTCGACCACCACTGGTAAAGGCGTACGGTGTCCCACAGTGGCACTTGAGATGACTCTTCTTATTCTTGTCCTGAATCGAGCAACCTTGTGTTATTTATTCATTTAAGCTAACTGCTGAATCTTTTATTGCATACAATTCGTTGAACATGAACACGTAACAACATAAGTTAATGCGGAAAGGTGAAGGATATGCATTATCTTTCTGGGGTTCATGCAGATCGCAACTCGGCTGGCTAGTTGTGCATGCAGTGTAGCAGTGAGATGCTGACAATCACCTTTTTCCAGACATTACAATGGAAGTTCAGGCTGATATTTTCTTCCGAGAGATTTATGCATATGCGATGATTTTGTCCTAGCAGTCAGTGCAAACGGTCGGTTCCATTTTGCTAATGTATCTTGTTGAATTCAACACCTCCGTTAATCGTTATTCAGAAGCCAATGTTTGCCCTTTGCTCCTCAGTTGTCCTACGCGTTGACCGGACAATGACGTTGTCCAGAATGGGCTTACAATTTTCCGCAGTTTGATACCATTATTTCTACGAGTTCCAAAATTCTTCTTGATTGTTTTATTGCTGGGCATTGGGCCGTTTGTATTGGAGTACAATAACAGGTAGTACATGATTTTCGTGGTAACGTGAAAAAAATATTAACCACTATCATGAACTAGAACGCAGATGCGAAACTGGATAACTGTTGAATGGTAAACGTAATCCCTTGTTGATAGGACTGAAGAGAAAGACTGGGTGACAACGTCTGTAATAATGTGTACCAGATCGTGGTAAGCACTCGGTTATCCTAATATTGGTCGGGGTTGAATAGCAAAATAGTTAAGCAGTCAACAATGATCCAGTCCAAGCGGTCGAGAATGTGTCAACTCAAGCGATATTCAAAACGTCTAATTCCACTCTCGGCGATCGCGAGTCCGTGTACCTGAACAAAGTCATTTTCCATTCAAGAACAATAAACGAGTTTAGCAAAAAGTGACGACAACCGTGGGAGAAAATCCCGATGAATTCCTACTGCATAGTATGAGATTCATCACGCAGTGTAAACGTTCAGACAATTGAAAAACACGGAAACACAGTACCAAAAAGTAACAAGCCCGATGCGTGATCGTTACCGGCCTGATTGGAATGTACACGTTTCCGGAACAGAACGTGAATCGGAAGAGGTGTTCCTGAGTAAATAGAATATCGTAAACAGATTTCAGTTAAACAATGGGAGGTTACCTTTTCTCGTCTCCAATACGATTTGTACAGGCTGAAGAATGGATCACTAAAATTAATTGTTTGCCTCAGAGTACAAGTTCCTCCGTCAGAAATTCATAACCTCATTGACCGGTGTTTTACCGCCGTGCGTTCCGGGATCTTCAGGATATTGGGCATGGTAAACTATAACTAGAGACTTGTATGGCCTGATGTGAGTAATAATATACAAGTATAAACGTATGTTGTACAGACGGTGGAAACGGAAGGAGTAGTGACACATTTGATTAAGCCACAATACATGATATACATAGAGCCAGATAAAGTTTTTGTAAATAACCTACCCCATACGTCGAAACGCTGTGACATGAAAAGCTACAACCAGGATTGCTGTGCTCAGAGAATATGATTGCAGTAAGACAGAAACGCCAAAGATGTATGGGAGAATTTATTTTTTCGCTAAGCAAAACATGAGATGAGAGAAGCATACGATCAATGGGAGGGGAGGCATGGCAAAATCCGTTGATCCACTGTAGGAAATGCAATAAAGCACAAAATGTAACCGGTTACCATTCTGGTTTTTTCATAAACAGTGTGAAAATAAAATGAAAATGTCAGTTGTTTCTTGAAAGCGACTTTGTGATACTTTACTGACTCTGACCAATATATATATATATATATATATATATATATATATATATATATATATATATATATATATATATATATATATATATATATATATATATATATATATATATATATATATATATATATATATATATATATATATATATATATCCCATCCACACAAGGCCCTTGTTGATCTTTCAATAAATTTGTGTATTAGCCAAGCTTCACAAAGGAGAACAGGATACGTAGATGGTTAAAGTGGTTCACACTCACGTTGTGGGCAGCAGACCAGTAGGGAATATAAGAAAAACCTCTCAGAGTGCCTAACACAATATCGTTTCACGCCAACACCATTGCCGTTCATTTGCTTTCATTCAATCAAAACCTTCCGAGGCTATCATTTCTAAGCCTTTGTTTTGTCAATCCTAATTCAAATTTTCAGAAGGTCTTGTATAACAGTTATTCTTGTTTTAGTGATCAATATCCTGATTGAGTCGTTAGAATGTCGCGCGCTTACCAACCCACGCTGAAAAAGACCGTATAACTGCGAGTATTCGACGGAGCAACGTTGATTAACCTTGGAAAATGGCGACCTTAGGATTTTTATGGGATCGATTGTAAAAGGAGCCAGTGCCAGCCACAAAGTTAACATGATAGTGCGATAATATTTCTATTTTAGCCTTACTCGTAAAATCGTCCTTCAAGTCATGTGATTTTGCTGCACACGAAACCCCATGGTTAGTTCGCACTCCAAGTAGCATTTATGTCGAATCCAATCTTGAATTGGAGTGGGTGGGCATAAAGGAGGGCCTCCAAAACTTCTATAGTGATTATCAGTCACGTTGTAAAAAGCTGATTTCATGACGGACTTTTGTCTTTGGCATATAGTTTTGCTTTATCTTTGAGTTCACGGTACTGACGTTCACATCTAATCTATGACTTCAGAAGTTGAGTAGGTGAATCCAATACTGTCTTCCTCGCAGTAACTGCAAACACATGCAGATAGACGATATACGAGAATATCTGTCTGGAAAAGGAATTTATTCTCAACGCTTTCCTACTATCACTGTAATATTTATCTTTTCACATAATATGATCCATCATGTACTGTGAAAGTCCAACTCACCGTTGAAAAAGTTTGAAATACTAAACGAACGTTTCATCCTCGTTAGGAGTTATGAGCAGTGCAAATTCAACGAGCTCCCGCTATGACTCGAACCTGGAGTGAGTGATTGTGGGTCGAACACCTATATATGAGGTTCTCAAGGGTTTTTGAACTTATACACCTCAAGGCATACTGCTCATTCGCCACTGGCTTTGAATGTTAGCAGAGCATTTTCCACATAGCGATGGACCCCTAAGATGGGATTGATGGTTTAAATTGTGTGGTGCATTGTATTGTGTAAAACGTTATCTCTTACTACTCACACTTATCGATTTGTTTGCATTCATGTAGTTTATGTGTGTGAATATTTTGTTGCAACGACCTTACAGTCACTTTGATTACGTAACGTATTGTAACTCGAAAGACTAGTCATCTTTTTTCGATTTAAATAGCCTAACAATGAAGTTGGAAATTGTCTGTGCTACACTCAAGTCTGATTTCTGTCAAGTCGTGTCGACTTTGTGGAATGAAGTGCCGTTGTATAAGACCAGCAACGGAGAAACGAAATTGGAAACAATCTAACTCAATAAAATGTAAAAGAACTGAAAAATTGGATTGATAAAATCAATTCTCTTCACAAATGAGGATTGCACGGAGATGGGCATACTCACGCTACCTCAAAATTATCATCAAGTACTGCGATTTGATGATGCGCTTTAATATCTGTGATAAGAAAGGACCTCAAGGGCAAAGGGCAGAAGAGGGTGGGGATGGGGTGGGGTGGGAGGAACAAAATGTCAGAGTTGTATGAAAACCATACAAAAAAAGGTGGACTTGTTCTGTCAAAATGAGATTAAAAATCAGTAGAAGATGAAATTATCTGGACTGGTATTAGGGGTTCGTGATTCAGGACGACAGGTTTAAGATAGAAAGTAAGAAATGAAAGCATCATTTATTTTTGGGTTTTTGATTGCACCAAATGACCGCTGAACGGTTAACGGGTCACCGTGGATAAACTGAAACGACAATGCTGCGCTAAAGGTGTCTGGCAGTTGGTTAAATCCAAATAAAATAGTCTTGCATAATATGACGGTATGTATAGAATTATTATTTTCTTGATAACAATCCATTAGGTCATTATTAAACTGCACTGGAATGAAGGGTATTTTTATCTGATCTTATTTAATTAATCAATATATGACAGTACCATCTAATGGTCTGAAAATTAGGAATGACAGATGAAAGAATTACGTCACGACGGTAGATGTAAGTGAAATACAACCAAAAACAACAGTCACTTATGATTAAGTCACTATTCACCATGATAATCGATTGTCAACCTGTAAATCGGCAGAACAGCCCGATTTTCACCGGGGTTAAGAATTTGCATCTTCCTGTTACTTTGTACACTTTGTTTTATTAAGCTGTTAACGGAAAACCAGTTCAAAGGGAATTCGTTTTCCGATCTGTGAATTTCCAAAGTGGAAAGTATTCACGGATTCCGACTTGTTTCTACTGGGCACCACGGCACGGGTCAACGTGCTGTGAGTTGCTGTTTCACATTTATATGATAGGAAGCCGATATATGTTTCATCCACTCAGTGTAGCGATTCTTTCAAAATTATATACTTGTGCATATATATATATATATATATATATATATATATATATATATAATTATGCAATGTAACAAAGAACTGAATTGTGACGAAAACTTGAAAGCGAGAACACCAAAAAACGGGATGTGACCTTTTTCAAAGTTTATCTTGGTTATGATCGAGTGCTTTAAACCGTTGACCACCTCGAATTTCAGTTGTTCGAATGTCGCCACCGTCGTTTACTTTGGTGGTGAACAGCAATCTGCTGCCGCCTAACTCTTTACAACAACTGACCTATTTGGAACCGATGGGGTTCCGTGAGCCAAGTCTCAAGATCAGTTTGCTGATTATTCCTGAGAGTGAAGTGGGTCTTTGAGACAACGGAGTTCCAAACCAAATCAAGTCAAGTGAACGCTTTGTGCTCCCAGAGGAAAGAATACTCAGCTATCATAATCACGTGACATTGTCGCAAACATCAACGTAGCATGGCTTTGAGCTCAGAAGTATTTTGACCACTTTTTTAAGGACTCTCACAAGATAAAATACAACAAAATATTCGTGCGTTTTCGTGCGTACAAATGAGTGTGTGTAATTTGACGGAGTAGAACAATTAGAAACGCATTTGACGAGGTCTCCATGAAAGAAACGTGCGTTGTTGGCTAATATTTTTTTGAGGCAGCTTTTGGCACCGATTGGAAAGTTGTGATAAAATATACTGCTAAAGATGCCAACAAGGTACTTTGCTTCATCTGCAAACATACTTGACGGATCTGGAGCGACGTCTGAAGTGCATTACTGATAGGTCGGGAAGTATTACAGAGTATCCATGAAGCTAGTGTAGCAGGACACAAGGGTACATCAAACATTTGATTAAAAAAACGTGGACGGAGAACGTTTTTCAGATGTATTGTATATAAATGGTTAGCTTCTTAAGTTTTATCAAAAAGGAGCAATTATGGTCAAACCATATCAGGTTTTGTGTTAGAATTACACCAGGATACTTTACTGAAGTAGTCCGGTCAATGTTATTTCCATCTTTAATTGAAGTTCGAGTAGATTCCACAGTGTTTCTGTTTCCGTCACCCTTTTAGCAAAGAAGAAAATAAATCAGCACATTTGGAGGGGTTACGAGCTAGATTATGATTCGAATACCGCTCAACTATGCCTGAGACACCCTAATGCTGGGTGATACGCATCGAATACTACATCGTTGGCATATTTATGGACACAAGAGTCATCGAAAGTGGGCACGGCAGATAGATACGCAGAAGAGCAAAATGGCGATAAGATGGCAATTTATAGAACAAGTAACTCGGTAGATGTGAGGGAGGAAGTTCTTCCACAGTAGCGTGAAAATTGCGGGATTTAGAGAGTTTACCCATTCCACTGCGTTCAGGCATGAATATGCAATTTAAAAACCAATGTCGTCGAAGGTGCAACCAAACGATCTCCAGGACACCGAAATTTGGTTTATCTAACTGGAGAAGACTCTACGTCAGCAAGAAATGAGTTCACACTTCAGCTCATAAACTGACCACCTGCTTGAGTAAAATCGATCCGAAATACTCCAGTTAAAAAAACTGACTAATGACGGGCCATTCGAAACTCATCTGTCATGCGTATTGCTCATCTAACAGGACAAAAGCACAGTCATCATCAATCACGAACTGTTTAAAATCACCTCATGGTCCAGTCACGCAAATTGATTACCCAGATCCGAACATTGCAAAACGCAAGAGAAAGCGCTTTGTGCACGTCTGTGTGTATGGTTACCGGATAGGGCATTCTGAAGAACATGGTGAACGAAATGGCTTCACGTACCGATCAACTACGGCTTTCAGGGAATGCCGAATCACTGTCGATACTGTTCTGATTCCTCTGGTCATTAATTAGCTAAAAGGATAAGAATAATTCGGAGTCACGGTCAGTTTTGGTACTGTGACCTTCATCGATTTGTGTGTCCATTATCTACTTGGACAATCTCGTTTTGTTTTGCGACACCATTAGACAGAGTGCGAAATTAATATCTATCAGACAGCACTTGAAGCTCGCGTTTTGGTTGGAAAAATGCGACTGGTCTACTCTTCTTGGTTTCCTTGAGATTGACTACTGTGAGCTTTCTTGAAAACGATTGACCCCGGTGTCTTTCGCGTTCAGGGTTACTTTTTTGTCGTTGTGTAAGGTAGCCTGAAGATGACGAGGATAAATGGTTCACGTGGGACATATGGGTAATCCATATTTTTGTTCATATATATATATATATATATATATATATATATATATATATATATATAACTTGAAAACACTGATTGATAGGTTGCACGTCTTAATTTTACTGAAAATTTAAGCATTTGGACTAAACTTAAAGTCAACCTGAATTCATTCGATGAGGTGTACTTTACCACCTTTGTGTCCCCATTTTTTTCAAACAGGTCCGTTGTATTAACTTTTTATACTATACGCCTCAGATGATCAACCTTTGACTGAAAGTACCCTCGAATAATCTTTAGATGCATGACGACACAGTTGGAGATAAATCTGTCATCCAGTTTCGTGTACTATGCCCGCATTTTTGGTACACCAGTAATGGCATTTGGTAAGGCGAAAGAATCCCGTACGTACTCATATCTGTGAACGAGACTTCTCAAAATACAACTACTATGAAATTAGAATAACAGTTAACAAGAGAAACCGTGTGAGAAAGTAATAGATAAACGATATGATCTCGGTATTTAAAAATCGAGGTTTTCCGCCTGGTTGGAGGGAAAAACGAAATACTGACTGTTTATGTGGGTGAACAAAGGCTGGGTCACGTGATAGTACTGTCCGATAGCTTCGAATGGAGACACGGTCATTGTCCCGTTAACACCAAGCGAGCGCCTGTCAGCAAGTCAGGTCTTCTCTGCAGAATGGGCTATTGTATCCATGCTAAATCTGCTTCGCATTTCATATTTGTGTGTCGGCATTGTCGGCTGTCGTAGAGAATAGCATCTGAATAAACGTAACTTGGTGATTCGGATCAGCTCGGGTGGGAGTGGGTGGCTTGGTGTTAACACATGCCTTCGAAGTGAGAAGATCCCAGTTCAAACTCCTGATGCTTCGGAGAATATGCATCGCGGGTGATCTCTAAAAAGAGTGAAACTCGAGTCTGGTGCTTCTGGAATCATGGTTTATCGGATGACCTGCGGATTGTGCGTGAGAGGTGGAGTTTAAAGGACAGTTGGCCAACCAAAGATTGTTTATTTATAGTTTTTTTCCATGCATAAAAACAAAAGCTGACCCAACTGTCTCAAAGTCGTACGGAAGAAACCGATCTGACTGCGAACTCCCTGTGGACACATGATACGGACAAAAATTATTCAGTATGGCAGAACTCATTCAAACCCACTGTTTTTTCCCCGGTGAACTTACGTGGTAATTCGGTCAGATGGCAAAGTTTGGACATAACAAAATAAGAATTTCAACAAGAACCTTATTCGATAACAAACCGGTTTGGATTTCGAAAAAAGAGGTAAAGGGTTGCGAGCAATGATGTCCACAGGATGATGAAAGTTTGTGAATATACGAGTAACATTTGTCACTAGTCAGTAAACGTTTTTAAGAACAACAGCATAACTGCAAATTCATTGACAGAGATGGTTTTTGATTTATGGTGAAACGAATTGCTTATTGCCTTACCTTAATGACGGAATAATCGTGAGATTAAAAACAGAAGAATGGAGTTCACTTTCCTCAACCACGTGTTCATCGTTTGTGTACATTCATCAACCATCAATGTTCGTCTGGTCTAGGCTTATGACAAATGTTCACCACTTTCAGTATGACCAACAACCACGTGTATATATGAAATGTTATATTTCTCTTTAAAAGTAGTAAATGTCATTGAGTGCTTTCTGTTCCAACCTGGCAACATGTGCCCGATCAGTTCACTCAACCCATCACGTGATCTGTTTCATTATTTGCTCGCATAACTATGAAAGGTGTGCGGGTGTGTGTTTGAGCGACGGGTCACTGGCTGATTGTTTATCGACTGTTGAACTCAAAATAAACAATCACGAACGTTTTTTTATGATCCGCATAGTTCTTTTTTACTGAACGCTCCAAAACTGTTTCCAGTCCACAAGAAGATATGTTACCATAGAAATAGACGAACCGACCATGAAGTAGTCTATCGCGAATTGTCAACGCTCAACCCATCAAGTAAACCATGCAAGCATTGTTTTGTCGTTCCGATCTTGTCATGAATGATCTACCCTGGCGTACATCCACCGAGTCTCAAATTGGACTTGAACGCAGGTACAGGATTGGAAATACCGAAGCTTACCACTAAGCTACCTCGATGGACACTCAAAAGTTCACTTCTCATGAATCCATTACATAATACAGCACACGCATGTCAGTGGCTTTGAACGGAAACAACTCGTTGCCAAAACAGCGACCGAATCCTAAGGTAGATGTCTTAAACGTTGGGTTGTAAGCGAAAAAAGTTATCGTAAACGGGGATGAAACAGTGGTGTTTGATGATATGAAATACGAAATACTTTACAAGTAATTCAAGTTGCATAGTACCCTAGAAAAACAGCAAAACAGTTGCGCAATTATATGGTAGGGCTAAACAATCTCCAATAAGTTTGAAGCTTCTTTAATCTTTGACCACGTAAAACAGTTACATGCGTTCAACTATCTACATAACTCCTTCTCCTCGGGCCATCAGTAAATAACAATAATGCTCTTCTAATCCCACTTTACCTACTACACAATATTGTTACAACACTTCAGGAAGGGGTCACAGCCAATTAGAAGCTGCTGAAAGGGAGGCCAACGAAAACGGCAGGACTCGAACCTGGTACCTCGTGGTAAACGGTTTGATGTGATGAACGTTTTACCTCCACCAGATATGTCAAAATGTTCTCACGATATCGTCCAGCCGTATACTATTCGTCCCATTAGGAAGTGCTTGACGAGGCCATTTGCTGTTTATCTGTGGAAGAGTAGTTGCGCAAAAGTGGATGTTCGTTTGTGTTATTCGCACCTGATTGGCCATATCGTGAAGACTCAACTGGTAGAGCGACTGCCCGGTAGGCAAAAAGTTGGTGATTCGATTTCGGCTTATGGCGTAGACATTCGGGTACGAAAAGCTTAAGTGAATTTTCCACTACCTTTTCGTTCCATTGATAAATATCTGTCAAATTTGTTGGGTCCAGCACAAACTTTTTGTTTTCGTTCTGCAAACGGAGTTCATTACTTCCACAAGAAACAGAATGCACACTGTCAGAAAGAGAAAAAACGCATTCTGAGAGGTTTCATGACCTTCAAATTCTTCAAACCTCAAGAATCCTATTCCGTTCGAGTGTCACTACTTAAGCTGGTTTATGCGTGCGAAAAACGTCTTTCCAACTGTAGAAGCCTTTTTCCAATGTTGATAATAGAATGAACTAAATGAGGTCGGTAAGCTTTCCCACTTTCCAAGGGGTTTTCAAACCGCTATAGCTTTTCAGCTAACCACTAACATGGTAACCTTATTCCCGTGTAATACACTGCCAACGTGTCTTGAAGTTGAAAAAGAATTACATGGCTAATTGAGAACAGTAATTTTGTGTCTGTCCGTGTGTGTTGTTGCACAAGATGAGGACACCGTGTCTCCCCGTCAAAAGAGTTTGTAGTCGGGAGTCGGGCTTGAACCTGTGTATTGGGCTTTAGTGTTTGTGGAAATTTTGCGCCACTGGTCAGTAGATATCTGCCGATAAAAGAATTGTACTGCATAACTTGATACCAAGAGCTTTGGGTTCTTCAACAATCTCTTGAGTAACCAAACCACGAACCAAGTTACACTAGGTTTTGGTTCAACTGCAGAGAAATTGAGTATCTTCCGGATCAGAGATATTTGCGAGTGGTGACAATTCAGGGGAGAGGCGTGAATAGGGAATCAGATGAGACATGATGAGACACACCAGCATCGCGCGCTACAAATATGTACTCATTTGCAAACTTCATTCGTGTGTTCCACCTGTAACGATCTGGATTCGGACGTGCATAAAGGGTTTCGATTATGAATTATTGGAGCAATCCGCCGAGGATATCCATTCTTACTGCAGAGCAATCACATAAGGTCGCAGTTATTTGGCTAAATTTAGTACTGAAAATGCCATGGTCATCACTTTCACATTTGTGCAATTGATACCATATGCTGAAAAATTACTTCTAGCTATCATTTTGATCTAACCCCGGTGCATTTTTCACACGCCTTAATCGACCACGTTTTGTTGATTGACCATTGTTCCAGACTGAAAAATTTATTGGAACTGGAGAACGAGATAAGTCGAAGTTATCCGGAATTGTTGCCCACATTGAACAACGTTATGGAGGATATTCGAAGCGAACTTTTGGCCTCACGAGAGGAGAAACACACACTGGAAGAGAACTATATGAAGTAAGCCCCATAATTTACTTAACCTTGTGGAGAATAGTTACATTCTAGTTTATATAATTATCACACTGGACGGTACTTAACTACACTCCGAGGTAATAACTCGTTTTATTGAACTTCCAAAGTAACCTACGATAATTGATTGCAAAGAAGACTGAGAATGTTATTAACCAAAATCTCTATGGTCAGCACCGTTTCTTGTCACGCTGCTCATTAAACCATCAACAAAGGCAGCTGAGACAAACATTAATCGGTACTCATACGCAACCGATATCGCTCAGCCCGAACGTGTTCGCACCCCCCCCCCCCCTCCGGGAATTCTATATCAAATACGAATCAGTTAAGGTCGTCTTTGTGAGTTATCAGTTAAGCAATTAAGAAAAACTAGTCAATATCCATCCACTGGTCATATATGTTCAGCAGTGACCAAATTCAATATCACCACTTTTCGTGATCCGGACTGATTTATTTCTTTTTGATGCCACTTACCAGCCACTTTTGCCTGAATCGTCTACAGAAGCTTTGTTCAAAACAAATCGATAAGACCCATTTAACGCGGGGAAAGCAATTCAACAGAAGTTTGAGAATTGTTTGGAAGATGATAAAACAGGGTTATCGTTCATCGATTGGTACAAGTAGAACTATACATTGAGTGGGACTGCTTGGTGCCAGTAGGCTCCGCCAGAATTCAACTTCCTAGCCCAATCCCTTTTTTGGGTGTTCCCGGAAATACCGCTTATCGTAGCATCGTATGATGCATATCGTTATTACTGAACTCACAATCAGAATGGTCGCTAACCTCGCAGCAAATGCGTGAGTAATCTTACCAGTGAATTCCGCTGATTGAGGTACAAAAGTTACTACATCAGACTGATATCCAAGGTGAAACATGTCATCATAATTGGCTTGGTGCTGGGTGTTTTAGCGGTTTCTTGCCATACTATGCCAAACATGCTAAACAATGTAATGCACACACGGTAAGAAAAAATAATCAAAAGTACTTATTTGGAGATCACTTAGTGATGACCTTTAATATCATGATTACAAAACCACATGACCATCCGTTAGGTCAGAAGAGGCGGTGTCAAGCTGGGAGTTTCGCAATCCATAGAAGTAAACTAACATGCAACAAGGAAAGTGCGGTAACTTTGTCAAGTGATTCTTACTGTCACGTGATCACGCCCGTAACAGTTATGCTTGCCACTGAAGAGACTAACTGCAATGCTTCATATCTGAACGAGACCTGGATGCAGTCTCCCAGATCTATTCTCACGTAAATCATGTCAGTAACACTGTGCTTTTGCCTGAAGTGAAAATAATCTGCCATCACAAAATGTATAGATTCTCATACGTTATCGATACTACAAATAGAACAAGGATTGTGGTGAGATTATCCTGAATCTGATTTCTCCAGTCTACTTCTTGCTCCCGTCCTCTTGGGTAGCATAGTCATAAACACATGGTTTAAATGTTCACGTAGAAGTGAACCCAGTATGCTTCAAAATATTAAAATACATGACTACAGTTCTACTCCGTATGGAGCTTTTCAACCCACAAAATCTTCGTGATCGTTAGTATATTTAGGTAAGTTCCATTTTTAACACGATTTGACTGTTGCTGTGCATATATCGACTGATGATGGTCCTCCTGTACGAGCCCCTATCGCGTATGGGTTACACGTGCTGAATTACGCCAACATCCGTCGCATTGGTGGCAGGCAGCAACCCACTCTCATCCGGACCGCAATCACGCCTACTTTATTGGGACCTTGCGTCGTACTGCATTACAAGTCTCAGGATCTCAGGCGTGCCGGGCCTTCGCGTGATACCGAGTCCCTATGGCTGCAGGTTATCCTCCTTACGTAGCGAGAAGACGGAACGAGGAAGACATACGTGTTTTTGCTTAACCAAAACATTTGCGTGAGAATGTACTGGGACATTGCCAATAGACGACTCGGTTCGCGTAGCAGACAGCACGATGATTTGACGAGCAGCCAGCACGTCTTCGCCCTTCCTGAATCAAGGACGAGGCTGGAGCCAACGAAATGAATCGAAGGATCAATCACGTACCAACTGCTGACTGAACGGAATCAACCAAAATGGGTTTGTCAACCAGATCAACTATTGAGACAAGCAAGTTGTGAATAACAGGTGGACCAATAAGTATGCGGGCCAATATTTGTCTATGACCACCATACATCCTTTATAAAATGTAGTTTTGGTACTAATAAATCGGAACAATTTGAAATCTCGAAGAATCTTCTCATTATAGCTAGTGGATGGCTACAGAACGCAACTCCAAACGATAAGATGTGTGCAAACATTCAGGTAGTTCGTTTTCACGCACACACTGCAGCACTAGGTGCGATCCTCTGGCTACCTGCGCCGGTTGGCCTCTTTTTAGGTCTAAAAGCCTAAAACCATTCTCCTGTTCACCCTTCTCGTTAACTTTGACTAAATGCATCGATCGACAGCTCTCAGCTTGGATCGTCATACTGCTACTTGCCTAGTGTCATGCGACGGTCAATCTACTTGTCCGTAGTGTTATTTCTAATTGTTGCAGGATGCCTCCAAAATGATCACCGCTTCTTCTTCGGCTTGTGGCTCACAAGCCCAATGGGTAATGCGATCGGTGTGATGAGAGCCAATTTATGTAATCACAACAATCCTCGTTGCTTCTGCTACGCTCACGCGTAGGCGTGGATTAGAAAAATATGACTGAGAAAAAAACGTAGCCTAAACTGATCGTTTTAATGTTCAGTGAATCAGGTGAATGCTGATCATGATTCAGCACAAAGCTTTTGTATTGTATGCAGGACCTCTTGTTTTTGGTGCAGGATTTGCACCTAAAGTTGGGCATTTTACGATCAAGAAGCGCAGGTCCAGTGAGTGTAGACCGAGAGCACAAATATCATTTAGGTGAACTGTTTGGGCAGAGATCAATGAACAGTATCTTGCGCTCCGTTCAGCCCAAACCAGATCCACGAATTACTGGTTTTTGTGTTCTACCGGTATCTGAGTCAGTCAATGTGACGGTATTGGTTGATGCCTTGCCAACGAGCACGCGTGCGTTATCACTGTGATTCATGTGAAGCACCAGCATCACCTGTCCAAATTCAAAGTTAAGGTCATCAGTGCCAGGACGTCAGACAGATGGCGTTGATTGTCAAGTGGAAGATGGAAACCTGGCAAACAGTGGCTGGCCGTATTATCAATTAATCAGAAGAGACCGCTCCGAAATCATTTGAACCAATGGGTTTCTGCAGGGGTTGGTTACGGTCACCCGGTATCCTATATGAACATTCTTCTGCAATAATGAACCGAGCTTTTTAGAAGCGAAAAATCTTCTACCTGGGGCTAGTGGAACAAAACAGAACATTCTCTAGTTGGTAATCTGAACGCAGGTTTGAATCAACAGGAATTATCTTTCACAGAAGAAAGTTATACTGTTACCTTGTTCGGAACCACGCTGAACTCCAGGGAATTATTTCCCAACTCTTCTTCTCTTGGCTGTTTTTATCAGAAGATCTGGTTATGCTTAGACACGAGATGAGAAAACTGCGCACCGCATAGAATGTTTGTCGAGGATCCAAAGAGGAATTTAAAACGAACCCAGACCGACAAACTATAGATTGAATCTGTAGGCTTCTCTCAATCGGTAACGTCGTTCTCAAGCCATTGACAACCAGTCTTCTCCCGTGGACCTACGAGAGTGCTTCTTTAGAAATTGGATTTCCCCCGTAAACCGCTTGACAGACACTTCGAAGCAGGTCTCTCGATGAGGCATTCTTCCTGGCCCGAACGAAACAATCTTCGACGGAATGGATGAAAAGGATCAGATCCAGATCGAAAGACGAAGATTTCATTAAGTTTCGGAGTGAACGGATGCATGGGAATACGAAACACAGTTACATGTCGTAGATTCCTGTGACACTAAAAGCTGCATTTGATTTTTCAGACACTAGTGGTGCATACTGGAATAAAATGGCCATTTGAGGTTCCGTAAGCTACTATCTACCTCGGCCCGGGTCGCCGATCAGCTTAATCGCCCTCACTACCCGTATATATATATATATATATATATATATATATATATATATATATATATATATAGCACTACTCATGTACATTATTTAAAGAAGCAGTTTCAGTAACAGTATATTCTCCTATTCTTTGCTTAGAATGATTTGTCGTGGAATGAGAGCGGCCACTGATCATGCAGGTAGAAATAAACCACCTTTCGGATTAGTCGAAATGTTGAAGATCAGAATGTACTTTTGATGCTTTCTCCTGCTGGGAAATACTCGGTCTAATAACATGGGATATCGGTTACCGACAGACAGTTTGTTGGACGACAGACTCAAATAACACACTTGTGAGTGCCAAACAAGGAAACTGAAATCGTTTTGCAGTAATTTCATCACAGTCAGCCCGCCTTAAGTGAGCGCTCTGTAGTCTGTATGCGGTTAGTATTTCATTAGTAAGTTTAAAATGGTCAAACACTGGTGCAGACTCATTTGCCACCTCTGCATGCTATCGCCATGGAAGATTTCCGATAAAAGTGATAGCAGAGAAAGAGCTATGATAGCGTTCTGACAACGGCAGCTCCGTCGTAGCATCAGCCGTATCTTAATTTTGTATTATTTTGACAAAGTACTCGCAGGGGACAAGTTTGGACTTGCGCTGCATCCTTGCAAGCAGCTTGAAGACTCATACATGAACAGACGAAGAACATGGTTGCCTTTAACGCCCACCTTGGTTTCTATTGCTGTATTTATTTCAAGCTTCCTTTTTCGTTCTTGCCAGAAAATGAATCTGTAACTCACACAACCTCAGTATCCGTAGAAATGATCTGAGTTGGCAAAGCTAGGCTGGTGAATAGTTCTTTTGGCATGGCCTTTTTGGCGACTACGTGATTTGTCTCATTGAATCTTTTTTGTTTTCATTACTTTACCTATGAGCAGGTTGTTGCCTATTACGTGTTCTCACTTTCTACTGACGAAAGGTTTGTTAGACTCAACTTCACAATTACGGAGAAAATACCATTGGGGGGGGGGGTTGTCAGCGTTAGCCATTTCATGACCATATGAAATTCAACCTCATCGGTGATCTGACCGCGGATAGCCCATTGCGAAACGTTAAGTGGAGAGAACGGCTTTTACTTGTACGGCATTTCCTCCGGACATGTCTCAGAAAATGCACTTTTCATTTTCGGGAGAATTAGAAGATGTACATTCCAATCGAGAAACACGAGAACTAAGCTACGCGTTAGTATAGACAACCGTTTAGTGCGCTAAACGCACAGCATAAAATGGAAATCTACTCACTAACGTGGATCTGGTTTACTTTTGAGGCAGATCACTAGTACTGTGCATCACAAAACTGTCTCGATTGATTAGGTTTTTAAAACCGGAATTCCGGTTACTGTACAGCTCTTGTCTATGCTTCTGATGTCCGGTGGGATATAACCGACTGATCATTCAATACAACTCTTGGTCAGTGGGCGATCTGTTTGTCTATTGGCACTGACCATCTCTGGCGCGTTCGTCTTTCGACCATCTTTGTGACCAATCAGGTGCCGGACTACGACGCACGATGCAATTCAACAAAATTGGTCTAAAGTGACGAGGTTTCTAACGCTTCCTTTGCACTACCAGTCGGTGTTTTATGTTTTTGGCCTCAGATGGCTTCAGCCAATCCCGAAAGGCTGATACCAGAACCCGTCACACGGGTAGTGCATCAAAACTTTGCTTTCAAGAACGAAACTCATAACGGACGAGTCTTATCCGCGATTAAACTAACCCATGTCTTTCATGATAAAATCCATAACTGAGGGCACTCACTGGTGAGTTCAGGATCATGTGGTGCCAACTTGGATCACATATCTGCGATTCTATTTAGATGAGCTACAAATGCAGGTTCACGTTCACAACGTCTTAACTTAAGGGTGCACTATTCCAAGTTTCAGGGCTAATTCTTCATGTTTTTATCACGGGCATGTTCGAACCATTTGGCCTTGGGTTTTTTTTCTCGCATCGCACTTATATGGAAACATCACTTTAAAAATGATTTCAACTAAAGCCTCTTTCTGAGGATAGTTTTACCGATCCTTAATGCAATAATGACTCTCCAGAAAAGAGTGGAACAAATAATCTTATTATACTTCCGTAATATCCTAATTTTGCACATTGAGAAAGGTTCAGAAATCAAGGAGTTATGAATTTTTGCTTGGTTGGCTGTCCTTTGGACTCGACATTTCACGCATTCGCTTGGAGTTAACGGGACAATGACCGTGTCTCCATTCGAAGCTATCGGACATTGCCGGCTGTCGTAGAGGACAGCATCTGAATAAAGGTAACTTGGTGATTCGGATCAGCTCGGGTGGGAGTGGGTGGCGTGGTGTTAACACATGCCTTCGAAGTGAGAAGACCCCAGTTCAAACTCCTGATGCTCCGGAGGAGATGCACCGCGGGTGATCTCTAAAAAGAGTGAAACTCGAGTCTGGTGCTTCTGAAATCAGGGTTTATCGGATGACCTGTGGTTTATGCGTGTAGGTGGAGTCCAGAAGACAGTCAGTCAGGCGAATCGTCATCAGTTTTACACACTACTGGCAAGTAACTGAGGTATATATACGAGCTGTGAGTTGTTGTGTTCTGTACCGCCTAAACTACAAGTGAAGTCACCAGTCGAAACGGTCACCACACAAATACGTGATTGGTTTGGTTGCGGTCACTTGTAACCTGCCACAGAAATCCCTGCTGCGTTGGGATCAATGCTCATATTGTTAATTTCCATCTCACATGAGATGAATTCTCCCGTCAATGAGAGAGTTTTCAAGAAAGCGAGGAGAAAGCCCGGTCGGCCAGTCGTTGTGAACGCTTCATAATGACTACGGCATATACTGAAAGTACGACGGCTGAACTATTTAATTGGTCGTTCACGTTTCTATTAGCAAACTATGGCCTTTGATTCGACCGTGTTAATAGAGGAACAGACGTTCAGCGTTAGTAGACACCGCATGTCCAAACATTTTGATAGAAATCGTTTGTTAAGAGTGACATGGAGAGAGATAGAGAAACAAAGACAACATCATTCTTTTGTTGAGTTATGCTATTACCAAGAGAATTACCGATGTGGACTGGAACCGGAAAGTGATAGCACTGGTCTGGGAGAGGATGCGATTAGGGTAATTTTCATACACATTGGTCGTTATCACTGTCCAGTTGGTGCAATGTCGACTGCTAGAGATAGCAATTCATCACTGGCTACGATTAAACGGAAGGGCATTTATGCTTACAAAACTGCCGCCAGAACTGGTTTTAGCGGTAAAATGAGCATAGAACGTTATGCCCATAAAGGAAACCACAACCAAAACAGTTCCTTGTGTGTGACTTGTTCATTAAAACAATAACCGTTCAGTGCCATCTCAGGGTGTTTTTTAGTTATAGAACATAGTTGGTAAAGCTGATAACTTGTAAATCAGAAGGACAACGGGGCTGAGCAACGGTTTGTCGGAAATTGAAAAAGAGCGTGTCCCCTAACACATATGAACTCAGTACGTTACATGAGGGAACGTGATTGGCCAACTGAGGACCAATCAAAACGCAACAAGCGGGGCGATGTTGATCCATCGATTAAATGTCTGCTGAACAAAAAAGTCACGGTAAACTCTAATACGAAGGCAATGTTTGATAACTCGTGATGCGAATGCCTCTGTAATACCTGTTCATTTCGATCTTATGCATAAGTATTACGGTAGCGACAGTAAGGACTCAGGGTGAATCGATAACTGACCAGGCAGAACGATGGTCATCTAAACGGTACCAGATCGTCACCTGACCGTCACCCGAGAGTACCATTTGAAACCGCGTTAGTACGGTCAAGTGATTGACAGCAAAAAACTAAAACAATCAGAAGAGCGATAGTTGCAAAACATTCGCGTATCAGATAGTAAAATTACAGATAGAACATTTCTTGTTAGCAATGAATCATGATAATACTTGTGCTTCGAATGCAACAGAAATTCCTGCTTATTTATCTAACCACATTTTTTAACCAAAGCTCAATTTCGGTCGATAAAAATAGTTTGTTTTAAAATTAAGTGGATTCGTGACCGTCACCTACATGAACGCTGGCAGATCATGGTACGCAGGCGATCCGTCTATTCCGTGTTTAAGTACGCACGCAGAGGAACAGGTGCCACGCCTACCGCAAGCGCAAGCAGCACATGCAATTGCGTGCAGCCGAACAGGTTCGCTCAGCAGACAGCGAATCAACAAGCACGTATGACTCAGCGCAGAAGTTCCATTGGTTGGAACAAACCGTTCGTGGTATGTGCACGATCCAGATGATGTGCGTGCGGACTTGCGTGCTTGCGCTGTAGCAGACGGTATCAACTACGGGATCAATAAGTGTATCGACCAGGACGGAATGCAACGAGATGCTGAACCAGTGGTAAGACCACATACCAAGGGCTAAACAATCCCAAGAGTGAATTACTGCCTCCCTCGGATACGTGGGAGATTTGTTCGACTGTCACCTGTGAGACATTCGGGTGATGGTTGAGTGTCCTCCTGTGTTGCTTGGGTGTGAACCTGATATCTGGAGTGGATTACCACCATAATAGAAGTTTGCAGGACTGATGTATACGGGGGTGACAGCAGACCGTCTAATCACCATGGTTATCAACAGAAACTGGGATTCAGACCTCGTAGCTCAGACAATTTGACCACCACCGGTCGTTCAGAGCGTCGGTATTTTCCAAATAAATACGACAAATGAGATCATTTTTATCCCTGACTCTCCAAAATGAGTACAGCTATCAACTGATCGGATCTCAGTAGTGAATCCTTGTTGTTTGTTTACTTCGAGCATATTTGTGTTGTGATATTATTGCTCATTTGACATTTTTGACCCACGATCTTATCCAAACGTCTTATCAGAACTCGCCACTTTTCTACCCATTAGCAGCATAACAAATGCACTTCTCTTCTGATATTGTTTGCAGAGAAAAAGCCGCACGAAAGCAAGACTTGATCCGAATGGAAAACGAGTTGGAAATGCAAATTCAACGATACGAAGAACGCGC
The DNA here is from genome assembly GCA_948099385.1 of Fasciola hepatica. Taxonomy (NCBI): domain Eukaryota; kingdom Metazoa; phylum Platyhelminthes; class Trematoda; order Plagiorchiida; family Fasciolidae; genus Fasciola; species Fasciola hepatica. The sequence goes on along the minus strand of CANUEZ040000057.1, from coordinate 246,890 downwards.
CAAAAATGAGGTGAGAGTTGAAAACATTGACGTAGTTATCACGTGATATTTCCCGACAAGCATTTCAAATCGGAAAGTGAACGCAGAACAGTGAATTTGCACGATTTTGCTGCGTCTTAGCTAGTGCCCGTTTTAAACCGTCCCACTAACCCGAGCGAGAACTCAGTTCCACCTCCGAACGGTCTCGTCTTTTTTGTGAAAAACAGAATGTGTAGGTAGTCTGTCCATGTACTCTTACGTTGTACACAGCGCATTGGTCTGACTGGTATGGGCGGCCAAGCCTTGAGGCTTAAATGTCGCTAACATGATTCGTTCCTCATTTAATGATTCACGCAATCGATCGGCTGTCCTGCCGCTCGTGCTTTCGTGGGCTCGGTAAGGGCCGGTGCTGACGCACTGTCTGCCAGTGAGAATAAACCGTTTATCGAACGTTGTCCTCGCGGTGCCCACTGCAAAAGTAGGACCGTATATCTACGCCTCAGGCTGTGGTAGGCACCATTTTAAATGTAACAACGGGATTCTGGAAGAGAACGAATCCATCTCGTCATTCTGTGTTCTCTGTTGAAATCCTTCTGGGTAGAAGAATGCAATCAAGTCTGTCGAAGACTACAGCTGTTGATATAAAGTGGACGACATCTGCGTTCTGATTGTTACTTTCTTTTAGTTGAGTGAAAGAATGAAAATATTAGAATATTCACTGAAACTCGAATAACGTTTGTCATTCACACTCCGACCAGGAGATCAGTGAGGAAGCAGCCATAAAGCGCGTGACTAAATGGGGATTTGTAACTGTTGGCACATTCCGGTGGTTTTTAATTGTATTTCTACAAACAATGCTTCTTTCAAAAACTGAAGAATGCAAAGTGTGATCTGCATAACCTACTGTCATCTTGAAAGCAACGCCGCTTGAGACCAATGGTTCCTAATGATGTTCTTACATACCATGCATGCGACGATAATGCAACCAACTACCTGTTGGCTGTGTTGGAATTCATTGCTACATTGTTGAAGGGAGGGAGCTGTTCCATGGTTAGGATATGTGGTGATTAGGATTCAGTCAGCTTCCGACTCGACTGATGACCACTTCTCAGTGGTCATTTTCATTTCCGCGATCCCGTCCTTGGTCAAGGCAGTTGAAGCGCCGTCGAATCGTGATCACCCAAGTCGCAACTAGGATCCCGAATTGAACTGTTTTCGGTAGTTTTTCTTCACGTTTGTGCGTGTGTGTGTATATTAAAACATCACACTGGATGTATTATTTAAAACGATCTTACGAACACTATCTACTAGTTGACCCAGGATGGGACCTTGATGATGCTCTTCAGTGAGCCGGGACAAGCGCCTAGCCGTGCGATCGAGGGAACATGCGTCAGGTGCGCCCCTGACCGAATAAGTGGTTATGAATGAGGTTAACTCAGACGCTTTGTCATGTGCGAATTATCGGTCAGTCTGAGAACAAACATCCGAGTTTTGAAGCTGGGAATGCTGAGTTCCTGATTGATTTGAGTGATCTTCTGAGTCTTTCCTTAAGCGCGCTCCATTTGACTAATGCTGTCATGATTAAAGCAGTCTTTGAGACGCAACCAAATTGCTTTTCGGGTGGAGTCGGTTTCATTTATCATAAAAGAACTTAATTCGGTAACCGTTTTGATAAAACATTTGTTTTACGGGTATCACTTCTCGAGAGTTCGATTAGCACGAATGCTGGACACTGAACTGCGTTCTTATAATATTACAATGATAAAAGCTGTCAAAGATGATGTATTTGGTCGTTTAACGCATTTTCTATTGGTCGGTTGGTGGACAAGTTCATCGTCTTGTCTGATCACCATCATGTCCAGAAAAGCTAGTTTGTTTCCATTTATATTTCAAGCCAGAAACCCAACGAAAAAGAAGCACCCCAAACTCTGCTAGCAGATTTATTGCATCACAAAATCACGATGAGATGGCACCTTGATGTGGCGTGATGGCTTGTCTGCCTCCGGGATCCAGAGAGCTGTACAGATTGGTTTCTTAGGCCGGAGATGGAATGATGCCTGACAGGCCAATGGGTAGGCGCCAGATTAGGTTCAGTTTCTCCGGGACAGTTTTTGGGTAACACCTGGTTCTAGTCAGTATTGCCCCTGGAGGGGACACAACAGGAAGTAAGCACGGGGAGAAGGTTGCAGGTCTAAACAGCTCCACTAAGTGCACGTAGGGACGGACTACCTCGGGTTTCTCTCGACGGTAGGAGAAGTCATCGCATCGCGTTGGTCAGCTATCATCCTTCTAAGCTGAACGTCCTGTGGCTCAGAGGATTCTGCCTGGTCCACGTTCCGCCTGCTCCGTTGAGTGCATGGGGCTAAGGACAGAATCCGAAGAGCGAGTCGATAATAAAGCATCGGCAAAGACAGAACGGTATGCGTGCAACAATCATGTCTCACTTCCTAAGCCTACATGTTTCAGAAAAAGTTTAAGTCAATAAACACTTTTATGCAGCATATGTGGGGTGAATTTTCAGCATACACGTGATTTACGGTGGAATCCGAAAGAAAAGAGTGGAAATGCTACGTCGAAGATGTAGAGGAAAGCTCGAGAGCAAAATGATGCTTTCCATACATTTCGGTTGATGGCGAAGGTGAACAACGAGATCGTTGATGACTTGGTCGCCGTCTACGAGTAAGTGGACAAGGCGAGGGATGAAGCTGTTTCCTCAAGTAGACGTGCGTGAATGACGTGTTTCGAACTTTGAGCGAGTGGAAAAGAATGAGACTGCTCTAAAGACTGTGGAGTGAAGACACTGACTGGTATCGGATAGTAATCTGTTTGTCGATTTTTCAGAAGCATTGAAAACTCTCGCCAATAAAAGACTCAGTTATAATATCTTCACTAATATTGTTACAACGGGAGATTTCAGAAATTTCGTGATAAGATCAAAATCCTCTGCTACTAGACCAATGAGAGAAAATGCAAGGGGTTACAAATTTAAGTACAATGTTGTAAGGTAATCTAAGTTTATTCTAAACGATAGACAAGAAAGCTTTCTGACTTCGGTGATGACTAGTACAACAAAGGTTGTGAGTTGGACCAACGCCTGGGTAGCGGATGGAAGAAGCTTTGGGGATATGTTGGTTATCGATCGAAAGATATGGAATGTTATTAAAAACACCTAGGTAGCGTTATCCGCATTGAAGATTGACGGGCAAGTGAATCCATCTTAGGACGGTAACGAAGAGAGAATGGGTAGAAGAGCAGTAGCAGAATCCATTTTGACTCTTTTAAGAAAAATTCAAAATTTCATTTCCATCATAGGGAAACCCAAGTACAACATCATTAGAATATTTACAGCCAATGAGATGGGGTGAAGTGGGGAGTTCACGAATATAAGGGGAGAAAAGAAATGGGGATTGAATGGCACCCCAAAAAACGCCAGAGTTAACTTGATTAGAGGACGAGTGTTGGTTGCCACAAAAAGTAAAATGTGTGCAATCGGAAAAATAATCACGAAGGGTGTTCAGAGTACGACGGTCAACCCCATGACCGTGTAATATATTCAGGAGGGTACCGCAATGAAGAGAATCAATTAAATTCGCATAGTCAGGAAAAATTGGTATGGCCACCGTGATCAAGAATAGGAGAAACAGAATTACCAATATAGCCAACGGCATCAACAGTTGACAGAAAACGTTCGTAGACTAATTGTGTCGGATCAGGAGAGTTAACTTGAAGAACTATGAAGTGAAACAGTATATCATCAGATACTTTTAGCATAGCAGATGTGCAGGGTATTGGACAATATTTGTTGGATCCTGTCTTGGATACAAATGTGACGCGTGCATATGTCAAACAATCGAGCATCAGCCCAGAATCGATCCAACGAACAAATCGATAAGTCAGGTTGAATGTAAGTTCAAAAGAGCAAGCTTTTTGTAACATTGTGATTGCAAGTTTGTGCCCCCAAGTTTGTGGCACGTGACTTGAAGAATTCTAAAGACAGAGCCTGGAGTAACGGGGTTGGGTTCATCGGACCGAATCAATGAAGGGTGAAGCGAAGACGTTCTAGAGTAAACGATGAACTGCTGATTGGAATCTTCGACGTTTAGCTTCAGCTTGGGCCTGGCATAGCACAGGTGTGTAATAGCCGTAATGAACTGAACTGACAGGACGTTTAGAAATTGCCCCGACCCAGAACTACGCGAACGAAAGTAGCAGGAAGACCAAGGCCGCGAAATGGCCCGTTAGTTGTATTGCGGAACGGGTTTGAATAAATGTTAAATCAGAGAAGATAATCGGTAGGCTCGGACATGACCAGTCACAGGGAGCTTTTGTCGGACTTGTCCGCGGAGATCCTGGTTGGTTGAGGTTCATCCGCGTGCGCGGCTACGAAGCTGTATCTGGCTATATCACGTGTGACAGCTGATGAAACACAACAAGCTGTTTCAAGGATTTCCACATCTCATGACAGCTCTTGTTACTCGGCACAGTGTCTATATGCAGATTAGTCAAATGTCGTACTTCAGTCTTGATGAATGTGTTTGGTTTATTTCACGGTGTGATGCCAGGCAGACTTGTACACCCTTTCCTTAGCTCTACGGATTCGCTTCAAGATAAGGGAGGAGAATCTATCGTGTCGACCGTAATAGATTTCAACGTAGCAATACAAATCCTAGCAAAATTAAACGTAGTTCGTTAAGTGATCACTGCATGAGGAAATATCATGCAAACGAAAAACAGGAGAATCAGTGGAGCCAACAAATGCCTCAAGCTTGGCGCGAGATTCCAAGGGAGGCAAGCTCATTTGTAGACAATGCGCAATAAGTGTGGGGAGTTGGTCAAAGACTCACTGTCGCAACAAACGTTAGGGTGAAGTAGAAATTTACAGTAATCAGAAGTGCTAATTGGGACACTGTCACGCACTTTGAAAATATTTGATTATTATCTGTTGAAGAATCCAAAAGGGTATCAACACGCGTTGAGAAATGCACAAGATTTGGAAAATCCAATGCGATTAATAGGATAAGTCAGGTCTATTGAAATTTCCTGATATTTTGTACGAGGACTGATCAAGAATTGTAATAGGATAGTTGGACAGATTGTCCATTAACTGACTGATATTATCAGCGGGATTATCTGGTGCAACAAAAGTATTGACGAAGACAAGATGTCAAAAGGAACTTAGAAAAGATGGCTCATAAAGAACCGCAGTGCAGTTGACTTTCATCTTGTTGAATTGAAATGATTAGTGAGAAGAATAGCACCATTTTTCACGGATAAATATGATTGCCTCACATCCTCGGTTTCTTGGATTTCCAAGCCGATTGCCGTGAAAATTCCAACCCATCAATATGGACGAGATTAACACCAATTTATTGGTGCAACCTACTGTCATGGAGGAGAATTACCCCGACGTTTTTTGATTTCTTTTTGCAGGTTGATATGGGATACTTCATCGAACTTCCCCAAAATGGGACGAACGTTTAAAGATAGTATTGACTGTATCCGAATTTTGGAAACAGTATGATGTCTGACAGCAGCTCTGCTACCAGTATGATGTTTTTTGAGTGCCCATGTACCTTTCAAAAGAGAAGTTTTACGCGATTTCTGACTGCATATTGAAATGCGTAAAACTCGTTAACGAGCGTGAGGAAAAGTGGAAAATTTGAAAAGGAGCCTTTGCAAGAAAACATTTAGGATTGAAAATTAGTTCAACTTCGGGATCAGGAAATGAAAAAAGGGATTCCTTGGTAAGTCATCAACGATGGAATAGTGGTAGTTAAAGCACCATGAGCGATGTTAGTACCTTACCGTGGTGATCGGGTTTGCATGCTACAATGATTCCGAGGGCTATATCTATGGGAGTGCAAAGCGCTCCTTCATGGTCGCCCGCATCAGACAGGCGGAGGGCCATTAGCCAGACGAAAGCAACACGGCGTTATTAAAGAAAGTGGCGGGTTTTTCACTAGGCAGCGAACTCTCTACATAAAAGTCACGGAAACCCATAGACAGCAGCGTGACGTGTGCAAATGTGGTCCTCCACTAAGTGAGTCCATTGCTTCTTAACTCTTACTCAGCTATCGTGAGTGGGTTGTGATTCACTAGGACGAGTTGGGCATCCTCGGCTGGTAGACCGCCATCCGAACGGCGCATGAACCGATAACAGGGTCAGTGGCTCTTAACACACAAAATTCCTGTTGTCAGATATGCAGCAGTTGGTTATTTAGGACTAGAGCAGCCACCTCGAACAAAAAGCCGGGTGACTCTGGGAAGGCCACTTCGTATCTAGTTCTCGATATTATTCATAAACCGTTCCTCTAAAAACATCGCTCACGGGCAAGTGCCATTCAGGGGGTATCCATGACGCTGGCTCATCCTCTCGTAGGAGCTCGCCGTGTAAAAGTAAATGTAGAATAAGTCAAAGCACGACTGGTTTTCAAAGGCCCCGCCTTTTATCGTCACTTGACTTGGCTACGTTCCACGTTCGCACACTCTATGGGATAGGTCAACAGGCAGCTGTCGCTAGAACACTTGGCACTTTCAAAGTAGATTCACGCTGTATCTCCGAAACATGCATAAAGGATCTTACTTTTGTGATTGTACTTAGCACCATGGAAACAATCCCAGCTTCTCCTGTTACTCTTCGCGTGTCGGGTGATCCGGTGTCTCGTGTTCGGGGTCAGGCTGGTGTAGGGATTGATTTCAGTACGTGAGCTGGGCTTGCACTGCGAGACTGGATTCCATTTCGTGGTCGTTTGTGTACAGTTTGGTTGGGCGGTTCTGCAGGTGACGATAGCAGCAAACTGAAGCGACGAAACTTTTTCGTCGTGTTTATGTATGCACTCATTGACAGTAGTTTATCTGAGCTGAAGGATGGATATTATCATGATTTATCTTTACTGCTTCGAAGCGTGCGTTCTACGGACTTGGTTGTCATTGCTAGGGATTTCAAAACCCAAGTTCGATATTTGGAGGATTCCAAAAGGAGGCCAGTTTGCCATCCCCGAGCGGCCGTAATGACAACGGCGATAGTAACATCAATCTGTACTCTGACCACAGATTGTTTCCGGCTAGTGCGAACTTCTGACATAAGAAGTGCCATAGACTCACATGGCATCCTCCTATATCTTCACAAAATTGGACTCATATAAACCATATAATCATTTGTCATCGCCTGGTGGATCAGCTGAACATTATCTTTCATCTGTTTCCACGCCTGTGGACTCAGACGACGCCTTGGTATACGCTCGCTTCCGTTTACGTCTCGTCTGCGGTCAAGCCAATGCCAAATTTAATTAAACCGCATAGTTGTGTCTAGACGATAACCGCTAATCTGCTTTTCAGGCAGAGCTGTCTACACGGTTATCGATGCAGACGGATATCCAGGACCCAGATGAACGCTAGCAACAGATCAAAAAAGTCTCGTATGCCGCGTCTACTGCCACACGAAATTCGATTCAAGTAAGCCCCACAGACGATGCATTTCTTCGACATCAGTTGTTCTGTTGGATGCTCTTAGGTCCGTAACTCCGAATGCCACATTGTGTGAAGTGTGTAAATCCGTGCGATAGCAAGTAAATGGGAGCCTGAGAAAAGACCGCGAGAAAAGGAGGATTGCGAAGTGTAGAGAAATGGAAAGGCTGCTTCGATGGGCAGTAGCTGCAACATTTACCGTTTAATTGGAAGTACCGGACCACGGAAGCCAGATGTAAGCAAGGTTATGGAAATATCCGACAGCTCACTGATTCACTCTCGCCAATATGGTTTGGATCATTAAACGAAACACTTTGGGGAGAATTTCCACTCCCACAGTGCATCTTCCGAATGTATCTGCAGCAGAAACTATTCAGGTGGATATCACTCCTGATCGGAAGTTGTATCTGTATGACAGATGTTTATAAGGATGGAAGTAAGGTTTTGGTTCCAGAGTTAACAAACCTCTCCCGGGTAATTTGTGATAGTGAACAGATTACCAGGGAATGGTGTGAATCTGTGATCGTCCTGATTTACAAGGAGGGTGGCAGATTCCATAGTGAAAACGACAAACGAATTAGCTTGGTCAGCTTTTCATTCAAACTGCTTTGCCTATTATTCAACGCCCTTGAAAGGTGGACGCGTGAGAATCCATTCGGCTCCAGGCCGGTCCGGGGTTGTGTCGGTTACATCTTTACTCTTCAACAAATCTTGAACCACAGGCACATCTTCCTAGGCTCACAATCTCTATCTTTCCTGATCTGAAAACGGCTTTCGACTCTGTCGATCACACAGTCCTCTGGCACTGTTCCTCATTGAAAGGTGTGCCAGAGAAATTCATTTCTCTTTTCCAGTTCGTGTACGAGAACAGCCGGTGCTAATCAGCATTGCCCTCTGTCATCCTTTGCCCTTCAATTTTGTGGCAGAAACAATTCTTGAGATAGCCCTGTCCTCGTGTGAAAATAGTGGCACTGACGTCTGTTCAAGTAGGAAACCCTGTGACTCAGAATAAGAGAACGTTATTTTCCTTTTGACTGAAGATCCAGGTAAGTAGCAGGTTTTTCTGGATGTTCTAACCAGCAGTGCTGTATTGCTAGGGACACGTTTTGCACCTTCAAATTGTTGGCCCTGCCCCAATCTCGTTCTGGCAGGAGAAGTCCTATATGAAGTAGATAAGACTGGTTACCTGGGCATTTACGTCTCACCCGGTGGTCGGATAGCGGACTAGGTGTCTTGAAGCATACAGAAGACGCCTTTGACATACGCCAGCCTCAGCCATCGGTGGTACGGGCGTGACATCCGGTTGTCTATGAAGGGTCGAGTGTATATTGCCGTTCTTTTATAACGACAGTTAGGCGTAGAAGAAAGACGAAGATTGTCAGCTTTTGAATATCGACTTCTTCGTAATATTGCTCGTATATGGTGGGAACACCGTATCAGCAGTGCTATTAGGCGTAGGGTGTTGGGAACCAGTGGTCAGGCACGGGAACAAGTACTGAATTTAAACAGGTCAGTATGGCTTGGACATGTATCACGCACGCTTACCGGCAGACCTTCTCGGTGTACACCGTTCTACGAGGGAGGTAGAAGTGGTCAAACCGTGACATAGTAAAAATACATGAAAACCCCGACCAGTGGGTTTGGCCAACAAGGACGTGTTCGACTCCCAGGTTGGGGTCCACGAGATCCATCTACCAGATGGTTGAATACATCAGGCCACATGGCTAAGCGTCACGGTCGGTGGCGTACTCGTACTCGGGGTCTTTATTTGTCTTTCTGATTTCCTCTTTATTATTTTGTTTTCGTCTCCTTTTGGCTGTATGCCTCTATTCATTCTGCCCCCAGATAGACGATGCTGCAAGGTAGCAGCCAAACCAAAGCACATAAGAGCAAGGGGATTATTGCTTTCTTTTATTGTCCTCACTTTATTGTTTAACAATCTTTCCATGAACATACCCAGCAGAGAGGAGCCTGGTGGGGAATCCAAGGTAGTGCAATCTCGATGGTGATAAAGCAACCTTTATGTACGAACTGAATACTGAAAGTGCAGTATACCAGTCAGTAATCTCTTGAGACTTTCGACGGGTATGTCTGTTTCTGTGCTGAACATCTATATGCATTCAAGCAGAAAACCTACCTTTTCCATTGAAGGTGGTTGTGGTGATTTGAACATTTATGCACGTCGTGTGGTACGCCAGATCTTCGTGCCCATGTTTCAGCCAGTCAGATGCAGCTAGACCCTGGCAGTCAGATTACTGTATAATTGGTCAGTACCTTGTTTATCAATGGGACAGTGCTTTACTCAATATTATAAATCAATGCGCAGATAGTAAAGCACGCAGAATACATACTCGCTAGTCTGGTCACTTCTGAGCACGAGCTACTTCCAGCAGTCTGTCTGTCTGTCTGTCTGTCTGTCTGTCTGTCTGTTTGTCTGTCTGTATGTATGTATGTATGTATGTATGTATGTATGTATGTATGTATGTATGTATGTATGTATGTATGTATGTATGTATGTATGTATGTATGTATGTATGTATGTATGTATGTATGTATGTATGTATGTATGTGTCTGTCTGTCCGTTTGTCTGCCTGTGTGTCTGTGTGTCTATGTGTCTATCTGTCTGTCTGTCTATCTGTGTATGTATGTATGTTTGTGTGTATGTATATAAGTATATGTACGTACGTAAATGTATGCGCGTACTATGTCTGTATATACGTGCGTATGCATGTCCGTTTGTCTGTAAGTGTCTAACAGTCTGTCTGTCTGTTTATCTGTCTCTCTGTTTTCTTACGTAGATGTACATTTCCAAAGATTGATACAAACGTGAGATTGCTGCACAAACCATGTTCCGCCGTCCAGTGTTTTTGTTCTTAGTGCAAAATGTAAACTTGTATTGAAATACTAATTGTAAGTTTAACAAGCGGACTTTCCCGGTGGTAAAAATGAAGGAGATGCCAGTGTAGCACCCCCGTACAATTTATGACCAGGACTATCTTGCTTCATCTCAGCTGTCACTTAGAGCAGAATGATGCATTTTTTTTACTGTACAGGGTTCAAAAACAACCAAAAACGATAAAGTCAAACTTGAAATGAAATTACTTGGGTAAGGGAATCACCACGGTAACACCACTGTGATACGTGTGTATTTCTGTTCGCGTACAGGTGGCCTCCAACGGTTGACTAAAAATCTCTACACAAGACTAGGCTGCCCCATCTTATTGGCCTTGCAGACCACACGGAAGCCTATTTTATAGGTCAACGGTGCTTTGCGTCACGGTCAAGCGCTTTTCGCCAGTGAATGCCGTTGTTCTGGGAGGCTGAGTGGTGTCACTAATTATCTTACGTGGTTTTTCCTAGACTTGCGTACTAGCAATGTATCGTTTGACAGTGGACAATAGTAGAAATGCAGTGAAATTGTCCGGGGCACAAACCATACAAAGACGACAGTTTTTTCATCTACATATACCTGTCATTTCGTCTGTTAAAGATAATCTTGGGGCATGTTGACAGCAATTTCAGCTATCTCAGTGAAAATATCAGTCAGTATGAGCGTGCTGTCACCGTCGGTGGCGTATAACTGCACAATAGACATGTTTATGGATATTCTGACGTGCTGAGATTAGAACACATAATCATCGCGTTACACATCTGTGCTTACAATGATCAAAAATAAGCTGAATATTCTCAGGACAGTGCCCCGTAGGTGACAAGTACGTGACCTTGTCACGTGCCGAGATGATCTACACGATCGAGAGCCAATTCGGTGTTTAAGCAAATTTTGGTTGAGCTGGCTGAATAAATGAATGATATTCACAATGTGCTTGGGAAAAGATGGTCCATCCGGGAGGAGTTTGCCCAGTGTTTTATCCCCGTGGATTATCGTCCACTTTAGTCGTGATAAATCACGCATATTGGAACGTGTGTTTTGTGTTTGGTTTAGTACACTTGAGCACAAAAGCACCCGTTTATATCCAGACTTGCTATCCGTATCAAAAATATTAGTGATAAATTAGTTGGAATTCACAAAGATTGTAATTTCCTCGTCCAAATAACTGCCTCTTTTTCTATGATTGTTGTAATCGTCAAATAATACAGGTATATTATGTGCACAAAAAGAAGACTACAAGGAATTCTGTGAAACAGAACGATGCGTAAAGACCGAATCTAACATGGTGTGATTAAATGCATACGCACAAATTCGAAACTCCTACTGCTAGTTCATTTATAAAGGGACGGATTGTTGTGTGGTTGTTTGGCGGTAGGCTCTACCTAAGGCCAGTGACGAATGAATGTTCGGCAAATCACGTGTTATTCAATTATGGCTCACAGTTGAGATCTGATGCTTTTCGGCTTGCTAGTTGTAATCGCAAGTGCACCATTCCGTGTTCGAATATTTCTGGGGATTACATTTTCACCGAATCTTCTTGAATCCAGCGTCGTGAGCCGGGAACAAACCGGCAACATTGGGCGTGGCGGGCAGATGCTCTATCGGCTGTGCTATCGCGGTATGGCCAATGGGGTTTAAAGAATGCAAGTGGATGGCCAACGATGGGCAGACCATCTGCGTTATTCCTATCCGATTGGCTACATCGGGATAGCTCAGCTGGTAAAGAATCTTCCCGGTAAGCGGAATGTCGACATTGCGTTTCCGGCTGTCGGCGTTGAACTTTCGGTGCGAACAATGAAAGCGAATTTCCCGCTATGTGAAATCCTTCCTCCTCGAGCCGATCATACATTCCATGAATCTTATTGAGTAGGACAAGAGACCCACATTTGATGGTTCTGAAGGTTTTTGATGGTTATTTAGGAATGATTTTTCTTGTTGAGATAGTTCACCAGAAATAGGGGAAGAAACCAGAGGTTTTATTGCCAATAGTTGTTAGATAAACAAGAAATCCAAGTCACTTTTTAAGAGCTGTGTACTAGTCACTGAAATGAAGATAGGCACGCAAAGGAACAAGTGTCTATTTCCAAATACTTGAAAGTTGGTTTTATCTGGAATACAAAAGCTCAAGGAGATCTGTGAATGATTCAGTCAACTAGGAGTTTTCCTGTGTGCTTTTATGTGTGTGTGTGTGTGTGTGTGTGTTCGTGTAAAATATGAGTGAAATTGTGTTATTCGAAATACTTGAACTGAGAGAACGTACCGACATTGCTTCAACCCGAGATTGTGTGCCAAAGTGGAGAAAAGGCCAAGGCGGCAGAACTGGACGGCAACTTTTATTGCAGACCTCATTTGATCATATGAATAAGACCGACCGTGCCAATTTGAGAATCACAGGTTGATCAATAAGGTTTGAATTTTGTAATACCCGGTCACGGCGGTCCCGCTTGGCTGAGGCAAAGCTGTATCATACGATGCTTCGTGAATTGCATGCCAATCAACACACAAAATCTGCGAAGAAACAAGTCAGGGTAGAAAATTACGAACGACCATAAAACCGTCTCAGACCAAGCCATGATCTCTGCCACATAGAAGTCTGATTTACCGTTTCTTAAAACAAGCTAATGACAACAGAAAAACCAATTTCCGTAATAGGAGATGTAAATTTTTCAATAAATGATTCGCTATGAATTCTCAACTCACAGCAAAATTCCGGGAGAACTACTTTATCCATGCTAGGAATCACGTGATGCAGTGCATTTGTCCCTTGTCCCATTTTGGGGTGAAACAACTGCACGGAGTTTCCGAGATTTTAAAATTGAAGTTAGGCGCTGATGCTGAATTATGAATTATATCAATAAAAGAAAGGACTAAATAAATGAAATCGATTTTGGTAATCTATAATGACATATTTCCATCACGCTATATGTGAATTCCCTCATATGGGATTAAAGTACAGGTGGTGGTCAGTTAATATAGATATATGGTTTTATTCGAGATTGAGAATCAGAAATCATTGATTTTGTGGTTCACATCAGTTTTATAATTATATCCGGATCAGAAGTGATCACGATATGGATGTTGTGTCTTGTACCAGACTTTTCCCATCATTGTGCGAGATTTATTGTCATCGCGGTCTATTCTGTTTGATTAAGAGAGAGTGATTTACGGTTCAAAATACCCCACCTCTCCCATAATCAAAATATCACACTTGTCTGGTCCTAATGGTTGACTATTGCGAGAAACTATTTTGTGTTAACTGGGCTTCATCAACACCGTCGTTTGGTTCAAGTTCGGTTATATTCCCGATACTCATTACAAAGCTTTACCTTGTTACTTTCCATTGTTGCTCGTCAGTTTGGAGACTGGTTATTTTGCTCGGTAGAGGTCCTACTTTCTTTGAACTAGGCAATGAAAATTAAATTAAAACTATTTTACTTCCTTTATTTATTATTGTACGACAAAGCATAACACTTCTGGAAGTGGATCCCAGCCAATGAAAGGTTCCCAAATGGGGAAGTGACCGGGAGTGGTGAGAATCAAACCCCGATAGTAAATACTCGAAGCCCTCGGTGATGATCGTTTGACGCCCGCTAGTAAAAGCTTTCAATGTGCAAATCAGTGAAAAAACCACAACTAAATGTCCTAAGACGATCTCGATAACTCTCTATCCCAAAACCCATAAGACATCACAAAGTTATCAAATCAAATTATGATCTCACATAACGTTTTCCAGTTTTTAGCAGAAAAGATTGTTTTCTTTGGGCGAGAATTTCTTCTTCATGATCTGGCTGATTCCCCAAAACTAGCCTTGGGGAGCTATTTTGAAAAAAAAGAAACTGTATAGCTTCCTGTCACCCATAACCTCAGGAGATGATTATCAAGTGGAAGTCATCTTTTGGAATGACTCTGCTGGTTTGCTTTAGTTTTTTGTTGTTGTTGTCGTGTTTGATTGAAACGATCGATTTCCGGTAAATACTATTACCTCTTAATGCCTTCACTCTGGAAATAAGAAGCTATGACGGTTATTCTTCCCCAGAAGATAATAACTGGAAAAACTTTTTTGACCTTCAGATTCTAATTTTGTCAACCGCGGTAAGGATTAGTTTGAGTCAGCGATTGATGTATTTTTCGAAATAAAAATCTGTTCCAAGCAGTTCGCGCTGCATTGTTCACACAAACTACAGTTTCATTAACAGTTTTTACCAGTTTATTCGAAGCACACGACTGGCCTCGTGGTTATGGACGCTCGTTAGGTATACGTGACCAGTACTTCGCTGTCCAATCATGCTCATACTCGAACAGTCCGTAAGTGTTTCATTCACTATTACCTGAGTTGTGCATCACAATGACTGAAGAAAGGTTTACCGGATACGCATACCGGATGGGCAGCAGTAACCTCGAAGACGGTCCTATGCTCTTGATAAACGTTGTCCATCTGTTCATATACTACTTCCATCCATTATTTCAAATACCGACCGCAGTGCCGTCATCCTCGAGGTTTGCTGTCACCAACCCACACAGATCTCTCAATAAATCACGTATGCGATTCCCTTGCAGACGATTCTACCAGAAGCATTCATTTACACTCCGGTTGTACAGATCATATAATTCTGAATGGATATGTCCAACTTCGACATGCTTATCGTGAAAACTAGAAACGTTGTATTCCGTTGGATTCCTTATTTATGAAACTGCTCAGTGTTTCATGTGTGGAAAAAGGTAGTACTAAGGAGCGGTTAACAGCTAAATAATATCCTATGAAAGCTACACTGCTTCTACCTTCTCTGAAAAAGATTACCGTATACGTTCCAAACCAGATTATCATCACTGGCTTTTCTTCTTTCGTTCTAGGTCCAAGATCGAATACGCAGCGAGTACGACACCATGATCAATGCGAAGGAGAAGGAAATTGCAGAAATTCGTTCCCAGGTCGAGATGTTGAAATCGGTATGTATCGGCCGTTTCCGTAGCAGATCTCTTTCCCTTAGTCACTTTCCAATGAAATTGTCCCATGTCTGTTCCAAAGTGGTTGGAGGAAATCGTTAGTAATGAGCTAAAAAGTAATACATCTCGATATATCACCACAGTCTATTCGGTACCCAGGTGAATCAAAACACTCGAGCACAAGTCCAACTGAATCACCGAGTAGCTAAATTCTCCCTGTTCCAATTCGATATAATTTGCCAGCGAATTCAAAGCGGTGAAGAACAGCAGCCAGCGCGTACCACTCCTGATTCGACCACAATGGACCAGACAACCTTGCTTGAGAACCCAATCTCACCCACTCCCTGGCCGTATGTACGAAATCAGTCACGCATCCGAAATTCCACGGATCGCGATCGTTTGGAGGCCGTGTTACTACAGCTGGCCAGTCGTGAGACTGAGCTGTCAACATTGAAAGCGCAACTGGAAATTCAGGAACAACAAATTGCTTGGTAAGTGAAAGGAATACAATCACTCCCTATCCACTGTTTCCTTTCTTACTGTTCTCCCTAGTTTATTCAACTATACACGGTACAAATACGCAATCCTCACAAAGACTTTTCTCTGATAGGAGCATTGTCGATGAGGCAGGGTATCACTCGTTGCAATGATACCTTTTTGTTAGTTTCTTTTTCAATCAGTAGAACTTCAGGCAATGCATGCTAGTGCTACGGGCACAATTCTAGCGACCATGTGCACTCTGCATTGTGGAATACAAATGTGGTATTTCTCGTCCTTCGTGAATCAAACAGATAGCAAGAAGCGTTTATGTGGAAACTCAGCACCTTCTTTCATCAGCTCGTGCAATTTCCTTCACACCAGATGGGATTTTAGATTAATGAAGGAGAAGCACAAGTAAGAAAAATCAGGTTGAGATAATGCACATTTATTGGAAATGAAAATGCCAGTTTTTCACCTTGAATTTTATGAATTTTTTGGTGTGGATGATTAAATTTGTCTTAGCGAGATTACAGAATGCACTTATAAATGGAGCTCATGTTAAAATAGTCAAGCTCTGTTTGAAATTCCTTCATTTTCCTCAACCCTTATGGAGATGTTTATCGACGGAGTTTTATAAATTGTAGGTGACTTGTATATGTTAATTTCTCAACCGTGGACATACAAACACGTGAAAGTTCTTTCAGAACAATGGCAAATAGATGTGCACCGAAATGCCTTTGACTAAGCAAAATCAATGCGATGGTCAAAAGTCACCACTCACACCCGAATTGGACCCGGGAACAGACGGGGATTATACTCACTAGTCTGAATCACATTGGCTGCCTGTAACGACCGAATTGCCCGAAATAGGGTCAGAAGACATATCAACTGGCATTGAAGTGTACTGGTATCTTAGCGTATAAAATGATGCATTTATGTGGACATGAGATACGTAACGGAACACATATGCACACGTGTATTGATCGGTGAGCGATGTAGATGGTGGACACTAAACTGACAAACAGTGTCATTTGATGTGGAAGCACGTCATGGGCGCGAGACATGCGTACTGCGATAATTAATGTCCATGATTGCACTAAACTGAGCCAGGCATAGTGTTTTGTTTGTGTGCGGAACTATTTGAATGGTGATTGGAGCGTACATTGAACAAATTAACGCTGACTGGTCCATACATTTTTGCAGATGAGTAGGGCATAATCACCACACTGGCCTACCCCGTCAAAGGCAGACTGGCTGTAATGTCTGTTTGCTTGCATAGGTCAGGTCTATGACGTCTAATGGCTACGGCCTCTGTGAAGCGCAATAGTCTTTCAGTCTTTTGATGGCATATCACCCAAAACGTTTAGTCGGATGTTTTTCGGTGTCCACAGTTTTGTCATTATTCTGAGTAAACTTTCATACGATTGTATGCACACGATTGAGAAGATAACACGAAACAGTTGAATTCAACCTGTCTTATGATAACGCTTGTCCCTGCAGTCATGAAATTTCTAGATGGAACTGGATTCACGATATACGTTCAAGTCCGAACTGAATGACAGTGACAGTTTCTTCCCGACCCGAAGTAAACTGTTGTCAGTCAGCCACAGGGTAGGGTACTCATGTGTGACTCCGAATAATGTACTGTGAATTCGACTCCCATTTTGGACTTATGCGGATTTCCAACCAGAATAAAACAACCATGCGAAGTGTTTTCATTGATTTCAATGCTGAGTTGAGCGTTGGTACGCTGTATCATCATGAATCACTTCTAAAAGATATTCTTAAGAGAACAAATCACTTCAGTTCTTGATAACGACCTTTCCTCCTCATAAGTGTATTGCTTACTGCAAACCACAATCTTTATGTGCCTTTCTTGAGTAGAGTGAAGGAAATCTAATTCAGAGCGGTTCTTGATGATCGTGTTTGACACTTTCTTTGTCCGTGTTTCTTTTAAAACCAACTTGTCAAATTCGGTCGCTGAGCAGTGTACAGACAGTTTCAAGTAAACAAACGTGCGAAATTGTCATATGCTTTTTATTTCATACTCGTGCTTGAGCGCAACGAGAAGTGTTGCAGTGAAAAGACACGTGGAGTGATTGCAAACGCATTTATTAGAGATGTGAACGACCAAACATGCACACGACCGAACCCTACACGCGTGTCTGTGCGTCAGTAGAGTAACCTGACCCCGGATCGATACGTGTGCGAAGCAAACATGCTTGGATTTAGTAGCTAAAATGAAGAAAGTCCGGTCTGAGGCAGTACCGTGTGGCGTACAAGTCAGTGCACGCTCTACAGAGTGGTCAAAAATACCGAGTACTCTCATGAGAGATCGGATTTCGTATCTCATTACTTATAAGCTTGTTAGTAGTCAAAGTAATGCGGATACCATTTCGTGATCAACAAAGCAAAACAGAAGTGTTCGTGAAAACTAGATGATAGTTAAGGAAATGAGCAGAAGTGACCGATATTTAATGTAGATTAATGACTTTCGGTTGCAAGATAAATTTCAGGCGGTGATATATGTCTTCAAAGTTTGTAGAGGGCTAATAAAGATGAAGTGTGATAAAGTTCGTGGTCCAAACAGGTTGCCGTCAAGGATGTCAACCGAATTTGCTCCCATTTCATCCACTGCGTCAACATGTTTATTTATTCAGATTTTGTTCTGCGAAAGTGTTGTACATTATACAAGAGTGGCATCCCTGATGTGAGTGGACGTATACTATCTGACAGATACTGGAAAGACTAAAAATGATCACTCTGACTGCAGTGCGCACTAGTAAAGAAGCAGTGAAATGCTCCGGAATATATCGCGCGATCACATGCTCTTTAATTCGGTTGTCAACGACTCCTATTGTATCCAAAGTCTCGTTATATAAGAATCTACGGCCCAGCCGGCTTAATCATCGACACTTAAGTCTCCTGGTAGATATCATATTATTCATACATTATTTATTATTTTCACTTTATGAGAGATGAAATTGAAAAATACAAGTGGCTTTCCCATTACACACGATTCAGGCTCTTCGTGCCAACAATACATTCTTTAAAAAATGTAAAATCGTTAGTATTTGTATTCGGGACTATAATAATGTGTTCATTTGTATAACGAGTAAAAGGCTGCTGAATAAAGTAGGTAAAGATAACGTACAGTTAAGTTGAGTTGGCAAATCCGCTTCATCTTCATGCTACTTTCACGGACAAAGTTACTGGTGAGTATTGTGCGAACTCGCACCCGATTTCAATCCAAATTTCTGTGGATTTTACGCTGGATTATCTACTGACAAGTATATAAGTAGTGAGATGCGAAATTTGACCTTTCATGAGTGTACTCAGCGTTTTTGTCCATATTGTACAGTGCTGTCCATTACCGCATGAGTCCAATGCACCGTTAGGTAGCACAGGAAACCATAACGCTGACAACAGAATTGAAGAATCATGCAAGGCTCCACAAGTTGAGGTGTGGGGTAAAGAGGCAGGAGATAATGGATTTCCCACTAAAGTTGTCTGTTGGTGTCAAGGTTCGAATGCCTTACTTCCGACTTGACTGTCATGAACGTGCTTCACCGGACCCCCACCAAGAGCATATATAATCTGTCCGTCATTTTGATGACACATTCAGGAAATTTCCCATATCTGTGTGGTTTTCATCAGAGTTGGCTTCAAACCTCGCGATAAGTCTGTCTGTAACCTCATGCGCATTAGAAATGTCAGACAGTGTCAAGTCGAATACGACAAATCACTATGGGAAACTCCGTCTTTATGAGATAATTGGACAACCAACTAGTGACCACTAGACAGTGAACGACGCCTATAATACCCGCCAATAGTATGGATGGCTGACAACAAATAAATCTAGTTTATAAACAGACACATACACACACGTTTGGATGTGCACGTTGTTTCTGTATCGACGGATGCTATTGTTCACATGTTGATTCCCCAGTTTGCGGAACTCGGCAAGAAAAGAAGCCAATGGGAACGAGAAACAAAAAAACCTCTGTTTTTGAATCTATGATGCATAAGTTTATTTCCTGTACCTAGCCGAACAAGTCCACACAAGCATCAGGACCATTGTGATCCTCATGAAATTTTTATTACATGCTTGTGCATGAGTGCAATGGAAGGGGTGAACCCCACAGCCACGAAGGCCCACCGCATCATTAGACAAAACCGACTGCCAAACCTGAGAGGTGGAGTGGAGAACCACATATGGTCCCAGTAGATCATGTGCGATAACCAACTGGACGACCGGATAGTCGTCCACTACAAAAGTAGCCGGTGGTGACGGGGATTCAAACCTCTGACCTCTGAGTTGGTGAGAAATCACTCTAAACCATTTGACCACCACCGGTGGGGACTGAGTGTTTTCGCGCAGTCCCCACGTGAGAACTCATTTTGACACCAGCGCATTTAGTATTCGGCGCACTTCGACGCTAACACCGATGGATCTAAAATGTGGTGCTTTGTGTCTTTTGATTCGACGATTTCTAAGTGCACGCAAATACTTTGTAATGTGTCACTTGGGTACAAAGGTGATCGACATAGCGCGTATTTCTCTCCTCACAAATCCCCGCATCTCTCGAAAAGCGGATAATTTTTTGAATTTTGGAGTGGAGTAAGCTAAGGACAAAACTGTTACCATACAAAGATAAATTAATCCTGTGAAAAATGGAAACAACCGGGAAACCCGTCTGGGCAGTCAGATAAATATATGCGGAAAAGAGCATCTTCGTGTAGCTCAAGATAAAAACAACGGGCCTTATAGGTTGCCCATCCTATGATTGCGGATTCGGAGCATGCTTCTAGCGTGTACCTCCCAAACGTTATATGAAAGATCGCAGTTTTAAGTCTATGAAACTTAAAGTATAGATGTTCCATCATTCGGTGAGTCGATTAGGACCGTATCAAAATGTCGTCATACTAGTACCAAATGTGTTCCACTTACAGAAATAAGTAGACCGTAAGTTATTCTGTTGGCTCCTTGATTGATAACTAATCATGAACTTCAGGAAAGAACCAGCCTTATGAATACAAAGACACAATGTTATTCATTTGATAAACGTCTGCACATGAGTTCAGTGGAGGGCAATATCCAATAGCCTCAAAGACCTGTGCATTATCAGGGATAACAGGCAATCTGCCCCCGATTCTTTGAGTGATGGAGGATCAAATAAAACCCGAATGACTCAGGAGTAGTAAAGAATCTTATAATATGGAATGACTGTCTGTAACCAATATGAGCATTGGTTCGAGCCTGTTACCTACTAGGTGATAAACGGTTGTACCACTGGATCACAGCCGATCACTGTTGAGAAAGATCAGAAAAAGAAATTTTGACCTTGAGCCCTTGCGGTGTTGAGCCACATGAGCCGGGTGATAGTCTATGGATATTCCTTACCACAGTTGACACCAAATAAGCAGAAATGGGGGGAGGGGGGTGTGCTTGAAATATTGATTGCCTGCATTTTTATGGGTCTACTTCTTGGCTCGCTCGAATAACACTGGTCAAAGAGCGGAGGAACTTCGTATTTCAACCCAGTCACAAGTATCATTCCCAACTGAACTAAGCACTGCTCATCTAATGTAATAAGACAAGAACCGATGTCTCAACATGTTACGATCGCTCCTGTGGGCCGGATTCCTTAACAAACCTTTTCAATTTAATCAAAACAGTCCAAGTAAATAAGTGGATATTTAAAATACCACTACGTTTCAACGACACTGTTAGAGATAACAGCAGAAGCAAAACTCGTGACCATTAAGTTGGCGACAGTTTCTGTCACAGTCGTTAATACTCTCTGGATGATGTGTCAAATGAAGGTGATAATCAGGGTATTTTGATTGGTGACATACACACAGTTCAGATTGGTCATTGGTGAAGAAGAAGACTATTCACGAAAAATTCACGAATGAACTTCGGAAGTGGGTACTATGCTGTTGTGTCTGGTTGACAGTACGGCATTTCCCCGGAAGCGACCGACCGGTATCGCGGGTAATGCCGCTCATCCGGCATGCGTACCTGGTACTTTTCTGCTCAGTCATCCCCTTGCTTGAACACTACACAGTTGATTTACATTTGTTATCTCATTTGAATCATGAGAAACATGCACAGACGAGAAGACCATTTTTAGAATGACATGGTGATTCTGCAAAAGTTATTTGGTCATTTCACATGGCCGATCTTCAGAAAGAAGACACAAGGCCCGAAGTAAGGCTTTTCGAAATGAATACTATGGTGTTAACCGTGGTAATCGAAGTACCAACATCGGAAGAATCACCTTGTGATTCTAAAAATGGACCTCTCGTCCATGCAGACTCTATATGATTTAAATGAGATCAAATCTGTTCACAAACGTAACCCATCAATTATCCAATTCTTTTTAAGTTTGAAAATCTGCACTACTGAGTTTGGGTGTACGATACTGGATACCAAAGGTTAGTTATTATTAGGAATCGCCTGTTTGGGACAGGTGCCGGTAGTTGGAAGATGTGCTACACGTGTCCAAAAACAGAGTTTCCAAAGAAAGTTATTCTCCGAAACAAGTGGTGGTTGGGGAATGAGTTGTGGCTACCAGTTCATGGCATGACAAAAAAGTATGAAAACCCTAACGAAGAAGTAAGCCCGACCGCGTAGTACGTGTAAGGCTACGGGGTTCGGTTTCCCGAGACTTGACCATTGGATAATTGGAGCGAAGCTGGATAACCTGGCCAAGTGCCACGGTTCGGGCAGTACTTGTTTATTTCAACAACTTCTCCCTCTCTCTGTACTGTTATTCCCGTATACGATGCTTATAAGTACAGTTTGTACCTGTGCATCGATCTACATCCTTATCGACTGACTGTGAAATAGAAACTAAATGTGTTTAGTGGTTGAAAAAACTGGACTGAAGTGAACTGAGTCCACAAACATTTATACCGTGGATCAGTCTTACTATACACCAACTCCAAGAATAAGGCTCTGTTTTCAGGTAATTTATCACCCCTGCTATCGGGGTAATGGAAATTGAGTGACTAAATGAAATCACGCGGAATCAGTTTGCCAATTTGACATTTTGACTAATACGTCAATCCCATTCAGTTTTCCAGTAGACTGAAAAAACATAATCTATGAGAATTTGGCAAAATCGGAACTCATAATTTCTTCCTCGAATTTCATGTGGTATTAGAAAACTGACTACATGGTACCAGGGGATCGTTGTGTACATTTACAGTCTAATCTCGTTGACATTTAAGTGATGCAGATTAACAAAAGGGAAATTCTGAAATCCGAAAACAAGTGCTGTAAGTCACAATAACATTAGAGATACGGAATGCACTGAGAGCACGCAGTTGGCTCCAACCCAAAGCTAGAATCCGTTCAAGAAGTAGAGCACGGAATAGTGGAGCGGAATTCAAATTGTACTCAGCGGAAATGTGGTACGACTAAACAAACAAGTCCACAGTTCATTTGCAATTATCATAATAAGTTACCCGGTTCAGTGGTTTGAGGGTTTCGACCGAACTACTTATTCAACAGGAATCTTTCGAAACTTTGGCTGATGCACTAAAAGGTCATCTGGACATCTGCGCTGCCTTACCCTATGCATACTACTGACTAATGCAACAGGAGTATATCCCGTATCCAAATGGATTCATACCACTATGGAGGAAATATCAGATTTCAAGAGTCAAGGACTGAGTGGTGAACCAAATACGATAGCAATCGATCTGGTTTAATAAGTAGACGAGTGAGAGTCAAGTAATCTGTCAGAAAACTACAGTAGTTGTAGGTACTCCACAGGCAGAAAAAATATAAACGTCCAAAGATTTTCTGTTTTATCTGATTCTTGTTCTTTGAGCCTCAAACGAATGACAAAGTGACGTTACCAGTAAGAAGTCCCCCTGAAGTGTTCACCGATTAGCTGATATGAAGGTAACGATACATTTTATCTGTCAAGTATTTGGCTTCGACGTCAAAAAACGTTATGAGCACAGGGAACTAGCTCAAATTATCCCTTCTAACTGTTCATTTTTCATCTAAATAATGGCTAATCAACCAGTGATAGTGTTAAATTGATTCATGATCTTTTCCGTTCCGTTGGGAACTAGGTAGGGTTTTACTGGCTACTGAGTGAATAGTTTTCGCAAATATCACGCGTACTTTACGAACGAAAGCGTCCTCAAAAATCACTCCTTAGGTCGCTTAGAAATACTTTGCGCAATGCAGATTTAATGGTCGGAAGGGAAAAATGTTAAACTGATATCACGATAGCAAAGATCCCAAATGGGATTACGGCCAGTCTCATTACTTTTTTGTACAAAAGAAAAACAGCGTAGCAACAAAAGTGAGATTTAATTGGTGTTTACCAATTGGTTTGAGCTATGATTGTATTCCAGATGTAGAATACGGAACCAGCAAATCTTTCTGCCCACAAACCAAAAAATATATTTGCTGTAATCAGCCAGCTGATGAAGTACAGTCTGCGACCATGTTTCCCAAAGACCAATATGGGAGTTTTATTACGTTACGGGTTATTACTATCGTGAATTTCAATTTTTATTCTAGAGATGTTATCTCAATTCGCTTGACAAAATGTTTTCTTCGCAATAATTCCTTCTTCCTGAAATTTTCATAGTATTAAACGGAAAGGATAGGGAGTAGTGGTCACAAAATGGGAAAAGTGTGAATCAGGTTCAACTCAAGACCGAATGGGGATTGTTCGCATGTTTGATCGATTCCCGTCTGGTCTTTTTGTAGTGTACCACAACACAAGGCTGAAACAAAACACTTTGCAGAACTTGATGTCAGTCGTGTTAGTTCTACTGCGATTCTTTGACGATTGCACTTGTGTGACCCTCTTCATCACGATAAGTTAGTCTGAAGTTCAGGAATTAGAAATTAGTTAAATGTTAAGTATGGCCTATTGTTAAACCAACGAACATAAGATTCTCCACGAGTGGTTCTTGTCACTCAGAAAAAAAGATGATCCCACTAAAAAGCTTCTTTTTTCTGAATTATCTATCATGTTTCTGCCTATCAGAAAGAAGAAAAAACCAAGAGAACATTTATGGAGAATACTATGTTAGAGGATGGTCGATTCAACCCAGAAAAATTGTTGGTTTATTTGGAATGCGTGACCTGAATTTCAAGGTCGTATGGTCGCGGCCCGTTAAATATTCTTTTTATTCTCGCCACTTTGAAAAAATATTTACCGGTAACGGGACAATCCCCCTACTAGATTAGAAAAGAGAGAGATGACCTTGTGCAGGTCTATCAAACACTTATTCCCGTGATAAACGTATTTCCTATTCTTGTGAACAACAACATGCCTTCTCCTCATTAATAATGTAAACGGTGGTATCATAACAAGACGTAACGTGCAGAAAACAAACATTCGACTAGGATAGTGACGGTAGTTTTATTTGGATAAAAACAACAGCCAGAAATCAATAAATATTTAATCCGAGAGAACACTTGGTAAAAATTTCCATACCCATTTTCAAACAAGGGTAGAGAAAAGTTAGGTGTCTCAGCCTTCAACTAATCAAAAGCCAGTAGTATAAGAACAACAAAGATGGCTAAATGTTCCAATCACGAAGATATCAAAATCACACTGTGAATTGTTTTCACCATCGATGTGCTTTGAAATGACTGTGACGAGAATTATGGAGCTAATGAATACATCGGTTGTGAAAACAAATTAAACAAAGAGTCACGTTAGCGCACAACTCACCGCGCTATGTTGAAATGAGGTGCAAAAATACGACTGACCTTGTTGAAGGTGCGTCGTTAGAGACTCCGCGAACAACGCGAAATTCACCGTGCCTAAAAGATGAGAGTTCCCTGCCTGTCGGATCAGAAGTTATTCTAGGAAGTCTGTTCCACCGTAGAATGATGCACCAGGTTACGTCCTACACGAGGCTTCACATCTTGTGGAAGTGGACAAATCTCTGCAACTATTATAGAATTTTACAGCAACAAAACCATCTGAAATTTTAGTGATCTAATTTCCACTAATTCATGCTAAAAGTCACGATTAGGATAAGATTAGAGATTTATTCCTTGCATGTGAGGAATAAGTTATCGAAGTGTTTCATTTAAATTAGAAAATTCCCCTAGGACACAACCTTGTACGTTGGAGACTGATGATTTCGAAAAACCCTGCCATTTAGGGATTTTCGACGATACCTTTAAGTGGTTTTTGGTATTCAACATTTTCCAGTCAACAAGATTCTCATTCGAGTAACCGACGGTCAGATGTGTTGGAACAATGCTTGTCTTGTCAAGTAGGCTCTGTGTGACTAGGCTTTGAGTCAGGAATGTTTTTTGACTGGGAAGCAGGTTTTTCTCTCGTGAAATATGTCACGCGAGCTGTGTGGGTGTTTTACCTGATCTGATAAGTTATTTGTTTTTCTCTGATGCCCTGTGACAGCAGGGGATTCACAGCATGCTGGAAGTCTCTACAAATCGTTTCAGTAGTGTAAATTTTTGACCTGCTATAGAATGTTTTGTCTCTTGCGATCGACATTCCAGTAGTTGCGGATGCGTAATCGAGGCACCAATGTAGAGTTTTTATTCCAGTTGGTCCATTGGGAATCATCAGTTGTGTTGATTATTCCACGAGTTTCCTCTAGGAGTCAAACCGAACATGCGGACCTGTAGGTCTCGTGCATTAGGAATTAAGCTATTACGATTGATTATCAGCTACCCACTACATGTCAGCATTGCACGATATAATGTTCATCAAACACAGGTTTGGGTTTCTAACACTTAATCACTAAATCACTGATCGATGATCTCGGTAAATTCGTTCTCTCTCGATCACTAAGATTAATCAACGTTTGGACCGGTTGCTGTGCTTGTCCGGGTGCTCATCTGAAGACACCAAGAGTTACGACTCTTCTTTCGATTGGTGTTCACCGAGTGGTAGAATCGTCTCTAATACCTCTCCGAGTTACAAGTTCATACCCTGTCGTGAACGGTTAAGCCCTGGTAGCAGGTAAGAGTTCCCTGAGGCCCGGCTCATTACCCGATGACTGCTCTCTTCAGACCGTGAGTGGTTCTCCATCACTGCAAGTCACGGAGAAGTCATTTTGGCTGGTTATCCTGGGTAATTTGACTGGCCTTTGAGTCTTCAGGGTGCGTTCCTTCTACTGAACATATGTGAGGACATGGGCTGACTCATAGTCGATAGACGGCCAAGACTTGTGAGTAGTCAGCCCGTCAGTGCCTGTTCAAAAGCCAGGTCAACGCTTGGGCCAAAGTGTTCACCAGCCATAAGGCAGCGGGTCGACGCGACGAGAAAGAATTCCCTCCAACTGGTGGTTGACCCTACCACCTGCCAGCCAGTCAGTAGAGAGGTTGCCAGATGCAAGTTTGGACCAACAAGTCTGGGCTGTTCCTTCCTATATAAACAATGTGTTCCGAGCTTATAAAATGAGATGATCCGAAGGCAGAAACCTCATTTCATTAGAGTGAGTGGGACGGAACAAGACATACACAAACACAGAACACAAAGCAGGCTAAGTTTGATTGTACTGAGATATGCCTATCAAGATAGAGAGGTCGAGTGTGGGAGCAGCTCTGCCATTTGTGTTCTTTATGTAAATGTAGTCAGTGAACACAATTTTTAAAATTTCAGAATCATCAACGTGGTAATGAATTACGTTTCTTTCTTGTCCTTCCTACTCAGTGATAAACGTGAACTACTGACTAGAGAAGAAGAAAAGTTACAACTGTATCAACAATTACAAAGTATGCGGTAAGTTGTCTGTTTGGTCATCTACTTACTTTTGTTACAAATAGTTTTTGTTGAACAAATCTACTGACCGACTGACCTGTGTTTTACTCGATATGATTAGTTTGATTTTGGCTAATCAGACAATTAGCAGTCATTTGTGTTGCAACATTCTGTCTGGAATTCAGTTCAGTTGCAATAATAGATGGAATGTGTACGCGTACATGCACGCAAGCTAGTAGGATGGATAGTCGTGCAAGATTCCGTGGTTGCAGTACCCACCCTGCTAAAAGGTCTAAAACGAAAAGCAAAAGTTGGACGGTACCAAGAATGGTTAGAATGGAGTAGTGCATGGAATCTGATGACAGATGGAAGCGGTCTTCCTTCAAAATGTTGAAAGGATCGCCTCGTGAAATCGGATTAAATGAGGACGACGGGGACAAGATGAAGTACATGACTACTGCGAGTTTCCCAAAAAGGAGATCAGTATTAGGCTCTTAAACAGACAATACAAGCATCATTTAGCTTCAGTCTGATGCAAACGTTTTAGAACTGTTTTGGACAACCAAATGGTTGGACTCCGTTTTACATTCAGGATTTAAGTCCCAGTTGAGAATCAGTGGATATACTTTGCACCTGACAGGGATGGCGCTGCCATACTTCCGTGGTTCAAAACCATATACAGGGCACAGATATGGCACGGGAGATAAGAAATGTTTCCGGAGGGACTACTGGAGACCTCTCTGTTCAATTGACTGCGTATTGATGTTATTTTTCTACCGAGAAGGACGTGCAACTGGAATTTGATTGTGTCCTAACCGGAGGTGATAGTAGCTTCGGGTTGTAGCTTCACTGTTTCGGGGCAGCTGGACTTTTCCAGTCTGGCTTGAAAAAAAAGATCAGGGCCTGGCAGGATATTCTGGTAAAATCCGCTGAGTGTGGTGTGAAGATCGACTGTTACACTACGAAACTTTGAATGGTTTTTTGTTGCTTCTTTTGGCTAAAAGTAACGGGTTGGGAAATTGCGTAACATGCTTGAATTGATTGGTATACTTAAACTGATTGGGAGAAGAGTAAACATTCCAAAGTATCGATTTTGGACTGTGTGATCAGTCATTTTTGGTATTATTTAGAAGAAATTGATCAAACGAAAGTTTTTAAATGTGTACTTTGTGTGCATGTGTGCTTCTGATGGCAAACCGAAATGAAATATGATTTCTATAGTTAAGGTCAAATAAATTAACTTATATTTACGCCGTAATTACTTGCTAATAGTGTGTGGAACTGACGATACTCTGTTGGCTGATCGTGCTTTGGCCTCCAATTTTCACGCACAAATCCCAGGTCATCCGATCAAACACGCACTCGCAAGCACCAGACTCGAGTTTCACTCTTGTCAGAGCTCAACAGTGGTACTTGTCCTAAGCAGTAACCACAATTTGGACCCAGGTCTTCTCCCTTCCGAGGGCGTGTGTATTACCACTGCCCCATCCCAATCCCGAGTTAAGTTTGTTCAGCTTCGAAAGGAGACACTATAGAAGACGTTCGAGTGCGTCTAATGAACATGTCTTCAATCCGGTCTCACGGGGTAATACCAACGGAATCCCATCTATCGAACGAATAGAGAAGACGCGAGTCGGTGGACAGATGTGAAAGTGTATTCTGTGTATAGTGGTACCGAAACAGTACCGATGCGACAAATACACTGGACGCAAACGAACGCGGTGGCGTAGCAGAAAGCAAACTAAATAATTTACTTGTATAACGGAACGCACTTTTTGAAAACGAGACTATTTAGGCCCGCAAAAATAAGACAACCGAATCCAGTTGATTTTTCACTACCAGTTAGCTATTTTCCGCTCATATTCTACCATCCCAGTATGGAAATCATAGTCACCCTGTGATCATAATGAAAATATTTGAAAATCTATCATACGGTACAATCTCCTAGGGTTATCTACTACCCAATCGGGTTTAACCACCGTTAGTTATTGGAAGACGGTTTTTGGGCTTGTTTCAGATTTTTGTTGCCTCTACGGATTGATTTCAACAGTGTAATCATTTTGAACGTCTCGTTGAGAGTCCTATTTCGTTTATCTTCCTCCAATTTCGCCCCCGGGACAGAGAAATTGTGAAACGAATGAGCGGATCTAATGAGGATCTGTACTCGTCTCTGCATGGACCTTCTTCACAATGTGGGAGCACGAGATCAACCAACGAAACCGAATTGCAGGTAGATTTCGGCTACTGTTATCCTTATTTAGTATGAGATTGTTTGTTAGTCCGTATGCTATTTTTTCACGTCGAAACAGTCGGTCTGTGGTGTGACACCACACAGTGTTTGTATTCGCTATTAACGAGAATACACAATACGCATGAAATCCGACCGTTTGTTCGCAAGTAAGGAAGCCCCCAAACTTGAGCAAGAGCTGCAAGGCAGTCCGGTTCTTGCCAAAATCTGACTGGTTGACGTGATTCTAGCAGATGCAAGGCGTGTGTCCGTGTGTAAGCGTGGCAGCCAATGAGCACGGGCCGATAAACAATCAGCATGTAATACCGGGGTAATTCTGCTACCGATCCGGAAGCCGATAAAGTCACATTACAAAATCAACGGGGATAGAAAGTGTTGTTCGGTCTTCTTGTCACATTGCTCGTCGGTGTAAAAAATCGAAGACAGTAGAAGATAGTGATACACTGATAATTTTTGGAAAAGGAACAAACCAAAACGCAACAATGACCGATACGAAGCCCCGGTACATGAACCAGCACACCCATGCTAAAGCGCATGATATACGTGCATCGCCCGTGTAACAAATAAGTCAAGATTTACTTCATGACATGCCAGAACATGAAGCCATCGCGGAAAACCAACGGTCAATGAGTAAACAAGAGAATGCCCTTGAAAAAGAGAACACATTGCAACCCAGTCACACTGAAAGTTTGTGCAGAAAAATAGCTAAACTAAACCCATTTAATATTCAAAAAACAGGGTTTCCATAATTTATAATAAATCGGGACGTATTGCAAAATTGAGGTTATTCCTGTATGAAGTTCATTGAACAAATCTGAGTAATTTCGCCAAATTTTCATTCCCGAAAAATGCAGATTGTTTTCCCACGGACAAGTGATTTGATCCTTTGAGAATGAAAAAAATATAGATTCTTCGAAGCAAGAAGTTTAAAACGGAAGCTCGTTAAGTACAATACTACCCGAAATAACCAACGGAATCAATTTTTCTGGTCGCACTACTCGTGCCATTATCACACGCATTGAATCTTGGGAAATTGACAGGTTATGAAATGGTAACTAGGCGGAAAATCTCCACGATAACAATACAGCCGAAGATGTTAACTGAAATAGCTAATAAAATGAAGACTTCGATGATACAAAATGTATTTGATGCTGAGTTTTCTGGATGCAGCATGTAAACTAAGAAACTACTTTGGATGTTATAAATTATAGTAATAATGCCGAAGGGCAACAATGATGACCTTTACTTTGTGACCTAGAATCAAAGTATCGACTTATTTTGCAATAAATCTATTTTTTTCAAATTAAACACTACGCTTAAAATCCACTATGAAGCCTTGATACGATCACTGGTGATTGTTTATTGCGATTTCAAACCCTTTCTTACTCGAATTTTAGGTAACAAAATATAAAGCTTTCCACCTAAGTAGAGATGCTACGTGTTATTGCTATTTGTGAATCTCTGAAATTAAGTTCCTGTCAGTGCTGGGTTTCTTACCTGTTAATAACTTAACGGATAGAAATTCCTCACCCAGATGAAACGCCTAGGTACTGTTCCAGTGGAAATTTTGTCTATGGCTGAAGTGCTGATACTGTCTGAATCTGATGCTCCTAAAAGTGAATGCAGATACTCATTAGTAGTTCAGTGGGAAGTGACAAATTATTCAGCGAACCGGTAGATACAATTATTTCCGAAGTGGATTTGCGACGTTGTAAGTAATCCATATCATTAATGACAACAAAACTGCTTAAGTGTGAAAGTGTTTTTTCTCCTATCTACTTAACTTGAATTATGACCTGTACCCGATAGAGCAGTTCACTTTAAATGAGTGGCGACACCGGTGTGTGTTTAACTCTCTCGGGCTGATGACTTCGTTCGCTTATCGGTAATGAAAGGGAACAAACCCGGTAGTCAACATCCTCACTTCCATTAGTTTTTTTTATCTCTAAGAGTGTGGAGAATCGTATCTTTTTATTTGAATTATAAAGCATGCGAAGTCAATTTCGAAACAAACCAGAAAAACGAATTTTCTTTAGTCTGCAGCTAGTTCGTACAATACAGAAACCCGAAGCTCTTCGTGGCTAGCGTTATGCGACACAACGAGAGATACCGAAGTAGGCTATGACTCCGAAAAAGTATATATATATATATGTATTATATATATATATATATATATATATATATATATATATATATATATATATATATATATATATATATATATATATATGGTAACTGATCATTCAAATGATACGTCCTAAAGAACACAAATGATTCATAGTTTATCAGAGACAGGATACAGAAAGTTTTATTCCATGAACCCCCGAAGACTGTTCACATTCAGGCCAGCGGTATATTTGCAAGCAGAAGGTAGAGTGTCTGATTTTCCAGCTTCAATTTATGCGAATCCATTATTTCGTTCCTGTGCATATTTGAACTTACCGAAGCGACCAGCCACTTATCGGAATGTGTTCGTGGACTTCATCTGATCAGTTCGAACACTGAGGTTTAAAAAATATTTGTGACAACTCTGATCTCCTACCTTTTTGAGTCCAGCCAACCAGCAAATGCATCGTCCGTTTTACAGTCCACCCTTAAGCACTGAAAAGCAATTTTACAAACGTTTACCCTCCATAGGCGTATCACCCATCTCCAGATATGTCATAGTCCAATGGACCCGACTATTTACAAGATATATAAGCATGCGATGCCATCCGGTAGATAAATAAGGGGTTGTGTGTGCAAGTGTTGCCCATCCTTCCTTCGACCCACGACAAATTCGAGGGAACAGCGTGAGTAAAACCACTTAAAATGAGCTTATTTCCTAACCTGAGGTTTTCCTACTGGATCCCGTGGGACTGTTTGGGGCAAAAATATTCTCATTTCCATGATGTTCTGATCGCTGAGCTTTGCGTTCAGATCGCAAACGTTTCATCACCAGTCGAGGTGACATCGTCAGTGCGTGTGCGTTGTTGGTAGTGATCTCTTATATTTATAGGAAGAATAACGGTCATCCTGGACAAACCTTTAAATACAAGAGATCACCACGATCAGTGCACATGCACTGACGATGTCACCTAGACTGGTGATGAAACGTTCGCGATCCAAATGCCAAGCTCAGCGATCAGAACATCATGGCAACCAACAACCTGAGCTACAACCAACACAAATATTTATTCTCATTTCTACTTGAAATGACGTGAATGTATTCCTCTTTTATTTCCTCAAGTTCCACGTAATCTACCGATTCTATTTGCCATTTTCTCCGTACAGAAGAGGCTGATTATGGAAACTAAGCAACTGTGATCAAGAAGTTTTTCGTTTATTCACATTTCCGGTCCTCATGAAAACTAAATATCTGCCCAAAATTTCCCAAATGTTTCTGTACAGACTCCTAAACCACCGGAACGAATGTTCAAGGTCATCCTGGTCGGTGATTCAAGTGTGGGCAAGTCCAGCTTTATGCATCAATTCTGTGATGGTGTATTCTACCCAAAACTTCGAGCCACCGTTGGTGAGTTACAATCTCCACCATCACTGAGGTGTTTACCTCATGTGTGGCCCACCTTTTCTTTGTATTTTGTTGTACATAAACTTACATTTCATAAATAGTACTGCTGATATGCAGCATCAGTTTGGTTCAGAGTCTCCTAAGGTGTTAAATAAAGACCATCAGGATTTTTATTCGCCCTCAAAACCAAAAGTAGCAACCCAGACTCGATTTTGGAGAGATAATCACATTACAGGATATTCGATCAGTTTTCCACCCCCTCCCTACACATGAATGCTTCAACTGAATACACAAAGAACCAGT
This sequence comes from Fasciola hepatica, assembly GCA_948099385.1. Taxonomy (NCBI): domain Eukaryota; kingdom Metazoa; phylum Platyhelminthes; class Trematoda; order Plagiorchiida; family Fasciolidae; genus Fasciola; species Fasciola hepatica. The sequence continues at coordinate 213,341 of CANUEZ040000057.1, read as the reverse complement.
AAAAAATAACTTGATTGAACTCATGCTCAACTGTGAGATCTAAAATCCCTTTTTTGATTCCTTCTTCAACGGAAACAATGTTTCATCAGGTGTCGATTTCCGCACGCGAAATTTGCGAGTAGACGGTACAGTTTACACAATCCAGTTGTGGGACACGGCTGGACAAGAGAAGTGAGTGATTTGGTTTGGACGATTGGTTTGCCTTTTGGTTTAACAAGCACAGTTCCATGGTTGGTTAGCATACTGAGAAAACACAAGCGGAATGTCTATTGTCATTTGATTCATTTTAATCAGTACGGAAGTCTTGGAGTTACTAGGAAAGACATAACACAAAAGTAAATACATTTAGATATTGGTGTAGCTGAGAAAAAAGTTGTCACAGTTTTGGGTACAACAGATCAGCAAACCAATGTTTTGAAAATTGGAGGATGGATTTGGCGGAAATTAGAAAAAGCGTGATTTTTTGAGAAATTTTATTCAATTCACAAAATGCTGGTTGTTGACAGGTGAGGCAAGCATCTCTACTCCCCCGTCCCGATCGTCCTAAATACCAGAAATTTCAAAAGAATTTTCGGAGATGCAGATGCTGGTTTTAGACGGGTTGTCCAGGTGGGGAAAATATGCAGGATTCCTAATCAATCCCCAGAGTCAAAGATAACGCGTCACAAGTCAATCATAGTGTTATGATCCAGAGGGCGTGCCTGGGTGAATAGGTTGTTTATTGACGTCAACGTGTTCGGACATTGACAAAACAACACAAACGTTACAAACATCCTTATTTGCTAAGTAGCTGTCCTGTTCACTTGAAAACAGTCATCGTCCAACGGAAGAGCGATCAGGTGGTCTGCAGATCGTCGCTTACCTTATTGAGTCTGGATTGCTGAACTTAGCTGTGTTCGTTAATCCACAATTGTCCATAGTTCTGCCTTCAGCAATCAACTACTTAATAAGTAGTATATACACTCACAACAATAGAAATTATCGGCAGCGTAATTCCATACCATTCCACCTATGGGAATCGAAAGCTGAGTGATTGGGAAGTGAACACCTAAGGAACAGGATATCCATACTGGTTTTGCATAACATCTACGTTACGTCATATATACAACCCTTCTGTCTTTGTTTTCACGTGCAAAACCCCGTTGCTTGCACAGTGCTATACTCCTGCTTTGGAAGAATTCTCACAATAATGAACTAAAGCTTTCATAGTGTAGGATGAATGGTACTGTACTTAAATTAAATCTGCTATTCATATGCATGGTAATTTGTCTGCGTCTTCGTGAAGGAATTAGTACTGTTTGTGGCAGACTAAATTGTAGCCCGAAGCCTTACAAATTATCGTTAATATGTAATGGAGTAAAGCACAAATTAGAATGTTTTGCCATTGATAAGCTGTGTGCGAAGTCCTATCGTTAACTGGCGAGTTTTGACTGCTTGAAGACCGGAATCATTCCAGCTGATTCAAGACGTTATGATGGATTCGTACTGGACCAGACAGTACCGAATGTGACTGATATTTGGTTCGAGTAATGGGGGTGGATGATTTTCTGTTGTACTAGGAACGGTACTTGTTCTAGTCAGTTAAATAAAGGCCATTTCTGGTCACGAGAATCATTCTATGAACTAGCTGCCTAAATGGAATTGCAGCATTCGTTTTTCATCCATATTTAACTGTAAAACTGAGGAAGAGTGAAGGCACTTTGTTCATGAGTATTCATGACGTTCGGCTGACTTTTTGATTCCAGTTTATCATCCGAGCGTTTTTCGTTTTCATATAATTTGCCGCTCCTCCCACACATACACACACACTCTTTCACACACACACACACACACACACACACACACACACACACACACACTTGTCTCTCACTTCACATCTCTCTCCCTCTCCGTATCTTTCTGCCGATCATGCACGTCGACTGCATTTCCACTACCCGCATTCATCCTCTATCGCGTATCGTGGATTCCAGATACCGGAGCATAGTTCGTACCTACTTTCGCAAAGTGGACGGTGTGATTATAATCTACGATGTGACGAGACCCACTTCATTTTATAATGTACAGTCCTGGATGGATAGTGTGGAGGTAAGTTCTTCTATTTCGTTGTTACCTTCTCGTGTAAATTATCTGACCGAATTACGACTGTTTGTAAGACCAATCACTTTCCACTAGGGTCAACAACGAAAAGGCGGAATCGAAGGTTTCTTAGGCTGTTTTACTGTAAGGAGAAATGGTTTCGAACTGTTTTTCAACCATTCAGTGAAATCCACAAGCCGAGTAATCTCCGTTTCTAGTTTTGCAATGATTGGTCAATTAGAGTCAATTAGAGCTGATAAGTGAACTGCGATACCACAGTCCAAAAGTATATTTGTTGTCCTGAAAAGATCGAAGTTCATTTGCTTCAATGGAGAAAAGAGAACGCTTAAATCATCGACTGAGTTCGCACAAAGAAATCGGAGACAGTCAGACTCCGAACAAAATGTCAAGCGACTAGGATGATCATTCATTATAAATCCTATCTGTAGTCTGATACCGAGTTGCAAACGGATCCATTTTCGAACTAATTTTATGCGAGACAAGTTTGGACACGATGTATCGTATCCTGTTTCGTGACTGAGCACATCTCCGAGATGATCACTGAGGTCAGGCTCACCGAGCACATTTATATCTGATTTTTTCATCATTAGACAAGGCTACCGTAAATTTCTGATGATAGAACTATGAGAAATAAGCACTGACGTACGAAGGAGGAAACGACAGACCGCGGAACACTGAACTGACGAAGTTTTGTGTGTCAGAGAAGAACTGACACAATTTTCCCACGGTAATTTAAATATGCAAAGAGCAGTACAAGTGCTCACATAAAGTTTCATCGAGACGTTTCACATGGCTTACACGTGCAACAGGAGTAGAGTTGTGTAGTGGTGCTGTCTTCTATAAAGTGTCATCACAAAGTGGAAAAAATGCAGTCCACATTTGGCATTGTTTGACAGAAGACTAGAGTGCTCAGAAGGGTTTTGGATATGTGAAATATTCTCATGAAACCCATCTAAACTGGACGGCTGGGAGACAGACCGGGTCAAAACAATGTCATCAGCGTACTTGGTTAGGCGGGCTGGGTCGATTGCAGTTAGGTTGCTAATGTAAGTAGTGAGTAGTTATGGGGAAAGAACAGCTCCTTGGAGAACGGTGGTACTGTTTGAGAGATGTCTGGAAAGTTTTCCTCTAACTTTGGTACACTGGGTTCTACCCGAGAAGAAGTCTTTCAGCCAGGTAAGTAAGTATCTCAGGCAACTAAATGATTCCAATTTCTTGAGAAGCAAGGACCGTGATCCATTGTCAAACACTGATGTGTAATCAAGAAAGACACGCCTTACTAATTTGCACGAATCATCAATGGGTTTTGCATTTTAAGGGACTATGCACGCTGTTACGTTTTCCGTGGAATGCCGGGGTTTATATGCAAAAAGGTATTCATCAGCGGGACTTCTGACTGGGTTTTGAAGGCACTGAAGTATAGCACGTTGAACTAGCTTCAACGTCGATGAGGAAAGTGCTACGGGGTGAAATTTCTTGGTTCCCGTTTGGTTACCCGACCTTTTTGCTATGGTAATGATTGCAGCGGGACGCTAACAGTCAAGAACGGAGAACGATTAAAGTGAATGCTTGGAACGATTAGTGATTGGTTCAGAGCGAGGTCCAGCCCAGTGTTTGAGTACTGCTGAGGGTAGGCCGTCCGGCCCAGAAGCTTTGGTTCGGTTGGTAGACTTGGGGAGCTCGAAAACGTCCCTGCTGAAGAAATTTTCCATTTCGGGATTGTTGGCCTGATAGAAAACCGGGAATGGATCACTGGAGTATCGAATGAACTTGGAATCCAGATGACCAACTTCCGTGTCATCAGAGATGGGATATTTCTTGTGATCACAAAGTAGGTTGATCCTCTTCCATCTATCTTTGATGTTCCCAGAGTTCAGAAGCTAGTGAGAGAAGATATAGTCCAGACATTTGCCTTCTTTTTGGGTCAAGCTTGTTAGTCTACTGACTTCAGGTGGGTTGCCGTTTTGTAGGCCAACTCGTTCCTCGAACGTGCCCTTTTTAGATTCGATGAGACCACTCTTCCTAGATGTAAATAAACCGTTTCGGAGGGACAGCAAATGCCAGAGATGTGGTTTACGGTCTCGGTCGTAAGATACACCGAAAGGGAATTGTTAAAGCGGCGTTGTAACCAAGAGACAGGAAGAAACAAAGAACGGTTGAACAGTGGAGGGTTTTCTTTAGAATAATTTCGTAGATGGAAACGGATGTTTAGTCTGTATGTAGGATAAGTGACCGAGTGCCTAGTATGTTTTTGGACGAAGATGGTAAACGCTATGATCACCGGTACTAACGGGTGGACTAAGTTTGACGGAAAAGAGTTCTGAATGATTTGTGAGGATATGATCCAACAGTGAAATACCACGGGACGGAGAAAGACAAATATCTTTAAGTTTAAGAGGCGAAAGTGGATACTTAGGTGCATTGATAAAGTCTCCTAGAATGATATGAAAATTATCATCAATCAACAACACAGGGAAATGTCAGAATGATTCACAGAAGAAGTTTAATGGGTTTTGTGAGCTTCGCGTTACAATGTAAACATTGACGATAATGATATAGACGAAACGGAGAAATTAATGACGACGTTAAACAGGTACATAGTTAGTCCCATTAAAACAGTAGAGAAAAATCACACTGGACTTCCTACACTACGTGAAATTGATGTAGGTTACAAAGCTGCCACCTCGTTTATTCGTGGAATTCTGTCTATCTTGACAGAGGCATGAATAATCTTTCATTTTGATCACAGAATCATCCACGTCATCATTCAGCCAAGTTCATTCTTGTCAGTTAATTTCCTCTTGTTGTGCCTCATTCGGATTAGTTCTGTAGTGACATACGGGTGTATGAAGTGTTTGCCTGATTTGATTTGTGGTAGCATTCTAAAAAATGAGCGGAGCTTTTCTGACCGACCTTCTTAGCCAACATAACGTCGATGAATCACCAAAAACATTTCTTACGAACCATAATTAGTTCTTGGAGTGGTCCGCTACGGCGGGATTGGTAAACTATATGAGTGTGAATGGCTTCCGTGCGTACTGTCGAAATACACTCAAGTCGATACATTTGAGACAGTTTCAAATCCACCATAATGAAACGTGCAAACGAAGTATTCTCACTTCTTTTGCACTGTCCGCTAGTTTGAATGAATTCTTTAATAGCTGCGAAAGTATAAAAAATGTGTGCATATATATATATATATATATATATATGACAAGTAAAAGCGTAAAAGCGTACGAACTATTTTGTCTATCTGAATAGGATCGGTGGTGAAACTTTTGAATTTCCTATAGCATGGTTCATCAAGCTTAACGATAGAATAACTGAAAACCGGGTTTTGATCCCGACTGAGGCATGATAACCACGCCATGCAACTTGTAATTTGTAACAGACCAGATGAAAAAGTATTTGCTCGGCCCCTTTGCATTGGTATCCGATGGTGTAGGACGAATTAAGGCGCAAACATCTCCAGTCACTGATCATAAAGTCGGTTGTTTTTCCGTCCATTATTATTGATATATTTTGTGATATCGAATCCAGTCTATAACTGCTCTGTTGTATTTCTTGGACTTCATGTCCACTTTACTTTTCCTCTTATTTTGCCCTTTCCAATGAATCACACGGACCCGGACGGAATACGTGGATTTATCGTATTATAGGATAATGCAGATGGTACAAAAACCCCCATCATTATTGTGGGAAATAAGACCGATCTTCGTGAGTCCGAGGACGATAATGCAAACACCACCTCGTGCGTTACCACCGAGATGGGAAGAAAGTTTGCCCAAGTGAGTACCAACCACTATTATTAATACTATTATTATTATCATAACCAAATAGATAATCTTACTGTGTACACAGTATACTGTTCATTAACATCTTACTTACCAGAGATACTGCCTCATTGTTTCATAGTTAATGATTCCGAAATGGGGACTTTTTACATCCATAAGTTTTGATTCATTTAATAACAGACAACTTGACTTCGGCTTTACGCAATCGCGTGCCAGATATTCAGCGTCGTTTTACTATGGCTAATTATCCATCAGAGCAAGCATTTATTGTTCTGTTGGGAATGTAACAAACCAAATTTGATACTGGTTATTTGATATCACTGAGTGAGTTTATTGGTTTCGGTGAAACCTAATAAAGTGTTTTTTGAGAAGAACGTTAGAAAATATCTGCCATGAGGGTATATTTTCCCGTAAAAATGAACATTGCTTGGAAATTTAAAATGTGAATATATTATTCATGTACGAAGCGTTCCAGCGGAAATTCCTTTCCTGATTTATCGAAAGTGTCACATCAGTCTGCCGTACCAGGATTTTAGTCCAAATACTGATTTTCCGTTTGTGACGTGTAGACAGTAGGTTGTGAAACTGTGATCATCCAACCCGTGCAGCCACACTGCGTGCACATTTTTTCAGGAGTACTTGCAGTGTGTTCAAGAGATCTCTGCTCCTTTAGGATTGATAGAGCTGGTTTGATCACGTCATATTTGTTGGCCCGCTGCATCAGTCGGATGATAAGAGTAAAGACCTTTTTGGTAAAACAGGCGTGGATTTAGGAAAACGATCCAGTTTCTACAGTGAAGTTAAAGCGACCGTCAAGCATCTGGTTACACTGCACACTGGTCTGATTCGTTGAAGAAAAACCGGCAAAAAGTGCTTTTTTACTCAACGTGGAAACTATGTGGAGATATTAGAGAACTGCTGATTCATTTTGCTCGCTGTGCACGTCTCTTCATTCCCAACAGAGGGAAAAAATTGTGTGTGAAAGAGTGCAATTATTGCGTGTTACCTACGAGGGCTCAGAGCTGGTTCTTTCAACATACCCAGGTATCAGTGGCCTTTGAATTTACGAACTCATCACCAACCCAATTACTGGATTCTACAATGGGCGTAATCCCTAAGTAAAGCCCAACACGAGTAGTACTTCTGATTCGTTTATCTATTGTACAACAAAATGTTTCTGGAAAGACCTCACGGCTAAATGAGGGATACTGATTGGAGACTTGCCCACCTTCGGCATGATTTCAACCCCGGGAACGTATGGGTTAAAATTCACCAAGCTGAATGTTTGACAACCACTGTTCCGAAATGGTCCATTTGATCAGTTCATTGATAAGTAGGAGATTTGGTCGCTGGCAGTACATGCTGCTTATTTATGAAACATTTTAAATCAAAAATGTGCACTGAGTGAACCGCATTGGACGATTCCAGCGAACAGGATATCACTACATCCCGGTGTTCTAATGCCTTCGGATTTTTACGGATTCGCTGGAATCAAAAATACATTTACAAGCCCGACAATTCTTCATGAACTGTTTCATCTGACTCATCCTTACAACTAAATAGAATGATACGCTCATACAAACCGAAGATGGGCGGAATATTAACCCTCAGCATCCAGTAGTACTGAGTCGCTAGAGGTAGAACCCGACGATTTACCTTTAAGGTCATCCATTCCGTGCCATAAAAGGACTAAAAAAGATGGCGAATTTAAGTCGGTTTTCTCCCGCTGTCCGCCGTGAACAATAGTGAGTTATATTCTCTGCTATATAATCTTGGAGTCTCACTACAAACTTAAAGGTACAAACAAATATTTGACCTGGAGTAGGGAAGCACTTTTAGTCCCAATAGGTCAGGGATGGTCACGAGCCGGGAGACAGCACTTTACCGTCTACTACCATAGTGGTCGTTGGTGGCTGAGGTTGTAGACAGATGATCGAAATAAACTCGACCGCCGCCGGTTCTCACGATAGTTTAATTTTTCTACTCTGTTTGTACAACAGTTGTGCAAACATCTCTGGAATAGGGTCGTAACGAGTTAGAGGTCACAGTTACGGCTTTGCGCGAGGGGAATAGGAAACGATACTTTGGTCATGGTATTACCGGCAAGTTTTCCAGATTATTGCGCCACTGTTTATATACTGTTGCTATTATCACTACCTATGAAACCACTATTGGTAACTGTCACATCGGTATTCTTGTTCGAATGAATATCAGTACACTTCCGTCGGTCTCCAAACTTTTCTCATCCCCGATCGATAGTCCCATGAAGCCCTGTTTATCGAGACCAGCGTATGTAAAGCGGAAAATGTGGACGAAGCTGTACGGAATCTGGCACGGTACGTGGTTATTTGACTCGAATCCCACCCAACACCAAATTAAAAATCACATTTAGTTTCGATAGTTTACATTGCTGCACCATAAGTGGTTGCCTACGTCGTTGTACAGGAAAGACTTTGCTTCAAGTGGAAGTGGAAAAAGCAATTTGAGAGAGATTATATGCAGATAGACAGTCACATGAAAATCGATCCCCTAAAAACACAACTAAGAATTGTTCTCCACAATCCTTACGCCTAAAGCTGGATCATATTCATTTTATTGCTGACCTTGAGAAAACAGACGGGGCAAATGTTCACCGGAAGTCCGAGGGACAGTTATTCGGGTCATATTTCACGGGAACAGAAGAATGATTTCGGATTCTTATGATGGGTCTTGTTTATTGTTTTCCTCGATCTAGAAGTCATAAACTGGACAAAGCTGTGCAACTGTAATTGTTCCGAATAGTTCTGAGCCACGGGGCCAAGCTAAATGCTTCGGGAATTTCACGAATGTGTTATACTGCATACCATCCGAAATTTAAGAAAAAAAGAAAAATGTCCGCAGACCACAGTTTAGCAATTTCACCCAGTACAACTGGTACCTCCAGAACCAGGGAGTGCCCGAGATGTTTAATTGTATATCACCAACAAGATGGGGGTTAGAATGCCACCGAAGCTAATAATGTTATTCATGAAATCATTTTAATGAATAGAAGATTTTAAATAAATCATGCTGATCCGTGCAGTCGCACTGCTTCCCTTTGCGAACGAACGGAGGCCAAACAGCTCAGCAGATGTGGGTATTCGTTCAATCTAAGGCTTTTTCCTGTACCTTTCAAACTTGCTGATACTCGGCTAAGGCTACACTGTTAGGCAACTTTCTTATAATAATTGATGGGAAATTTTCAGTCCCGAAAGAAGGCACTCAAAATAAGGATAAAAGACTGAGCAACACATCTGATGAACTTGAAAAATGAGGCCCATCATTGCCACCATGACATTACGAAATTTGCATAATGGTGAACTGTTGTATAACAACGTGAAATCTCTAGTCACTGATATCTCTTTCTAAAAAACAAATGAGTTCGTGTATAGTATTCCGTATTTTTTACTTATGCCGATGTTTTGTTTTTGCCCCTCGTGTGTATTCATGGTATGTATAAATAGATTTGGCACACTATACAATTTCAACACTTAAATCACTATTGAAAACCATGGAATGCCTACGTAGTACTTAGGTCCCGGACGGAGAAGTCATCCATCACAGGAGTTATTCGCTGTGTGGAAAACGCGTTGGTGCCGCTAAGTGCCTGTGATGGAAGCGCGCTATATCACGTAGTGTATAAGTTCAACAAACCTTTGAGAGCCAGCCTGGATGGACTTGCGTTTAGGGTGTTCGATTCACAATCATTCACTCAGGGTTCGAGTCCCAGTGGGAACTCGGTGGATGAAACAGTTGTGGAATGCTCCCATGGTTTCCAGTGATAAGTTCAGCGTTCAAAAATCATGTTGAATCATACTAATCATACAAACAGATTTGATTCAAATAAAAAAACTGTATAGGATTTCTAAGCACAGAAGATGAAAGTTTCTAACCAGATTCACTGAAAAAACACTTCTCCTATTTCAACTGCAGAGAAATGAAGCTGGATGAGGACGAGCAAATTGGTACAGTTTCACTGATAGTAGAAAAACCCAAGACCAAATCAACCATACAATGTTGCAAATAAACCAGCGACCGTGTTTCGTCTGCCCCCCCAAAACGCGTCTCAGAACAGGTCATAGTCAGATTCAGCGAATCCGAACCCGGAACTTCCGACAATATTTAATCCCCGCTGCTCGCAGAAAACCCCCAGTTACATTTTTGGATACAAATAGTCAAACACGTATATGGTTCTGTTGGGTTAACATTGGATGCCGGGCAAATATTTTGGTATTTTTATACACTCCGGTTCACCCAGTGAACGTTGAGAACTTCCTGTGGAACACAATGCGCCCCATAGTGGTAAAACTGTTGCTATACTAACGTGTTTATCCGGATTGCTTTTTGTTCGTTCACTTGTCGAACAAACGAACCATTATTCCGTTTGAGTGTATCTTTCTTCTCCTGAAATGTACTTTAATTACTACGCAGATATCTCACATTGTCTTTCATACTGTTATCATTATCCTCGCATCGGGTCGTTACTTCTAACAAAGAGAGTCAGAAACACACAGATCCTGTTTACTAACCTTCAGTTTCACCTCCCATACCATGTTACTGAATGTTTTGCCCCAGTTCACAATAATCCGTGTTGTATCCATGGTTATTCATTGGGAATCGGAAAATGAAACACGCATCTATCGATTTATTTCCGTTGAAAATCAGCGTCTAACTATCTGTTCAGTTACACTGCAAATTTGATTTTGTCTCCAAGACAACAAGCAACTTGTTTTCTGGCCAGAATTAATGGAAACGAATGAGCTTCTTACTCAGCAGTCAACAATTAGGTTTCCCTCAGAAAGGTTTTGATTCATTTGGAAAAGAAAACCATTTTAGGACATAATAAACTATGCACTATAATACTGAATAAACCCATGTCAGAATAATCTGCTCCAGATCTGTGCCTCTAGTTTAGTTCACGAGTGAAGGGGGTAGCGGATACCGTGGATGCAATTTCTTTTTGGGACATATAAAAATCACTTAATAAAAAGCCTTTCTGAGCTCCGTCTGTCCAAGATAACTGTCTCGGTCTTATAACTTATTGAACCACCAATTGTTCGTGATTCCAGTTTTCCCAACTGATTTTATTTTTTGTGAGTTTCCTACAATCTGAGACGTTCGTGATGGCTTTCTTATAAGCCCACAACTCATATTGCACAGGCTCAGCTGGCAAGTCATTTCCGTTGATCGAGTGTCACATATCCGTCACTCTGTTGGAATACGAATTTATGTTAGAATGTTATTCAAGCTATCTGATTAGTTTTTACTCTTACCAAAACCCAGTTTTCATGTATATTAGGACTCAAGCATCCACAGGAATTTGTGTTACTTAAAGGTCTCAACGATCCCAAGGTCAAATTAACAGAAACCATGCTGGATAGCAAACAGTCATTGTCAAAGATTCTTCATCGTACCTTTATGGATGAACAAGGTAATTATTCGTTTGCACAAAAGTGCAGACATTATATCAAGGACGACAACACGGGGTGGGATACTTGTATTCTAACGGACAAACAAGTCAATTCATGAAACACGTAATCTTTCATATAGGCCTTTTTCCAGACTGCGCGTCACCAACATTCTTTTGCGGCTGCTTGAGTGCTCCGACTGCATTCTGGCCAGTTGCCCGTGGCCGATAGCTTGCTTCTCTTGGGCATCATTTCTGTTCGGTTGGTCCGATTGTCTCAGTTGACGGCTTGATCGGCAGCCCCTCACCAAGGCTATCTTGTTAGTTGCCGGAGATCTCGCTGCTTCCCCTCTGGTAGTCTCTCTGACTCCTTTTGTCTGCTTCGGGATGCCTCCGACATACTTGATGTCTGTTATTTTGTCTGTGGCCCTCGTTTGATTCGTCCGTTTGCCTTGATATTCACGTCGTTCCCTTGCCTCAGAATTCCCCGTTACATTATGATTCTTACTAGGTCGAAGGACCAGGCGCTTTTCTGAACAAATGCTGAAGTATCAAATGAGATAACTGATAACAGGTATTATAACCGATTCTACTCCGGACCAGCTAATTGATCGTGTTTATGAAATCGATTAGAAGAAGGAATTCAGTGCATTGCTCTCGCTACCCCAACCGATCCAAAGCAGTCCGTCTCCGAAGCCTGACAATGGCTGAAGTGATCGCCACTTTTATCTTTGTCCACTTCAACTGTCATGAGAGAGCCTGGGGAACGTGAAAAGAACCCTGCTATCTCGCTATCATAGATCGAATAGGAAGCCAGCTCAGTCATCATGATCACATATCAACTGTTTAACCCAAAACCACTCCCCTTATTATACTCACTGTGACAATGAAAAACCAGATAACCAGACGACCGAAGGCACGATCTTTCTCTGTGTGCTGTGTAGGAGCAATACTTTGTCACCATGGAAGGTATTTGTCCGCCAGCCATCGTTGTTATTCGGTGGGGGATCGAAAACCTGCCGATGGCTCTCAGTCTGCTGACGTCCGGCTCGCCGTCAGGCCACCTGGCCTTTTGGAACTCTCTGTTTCACCACTCCAAGAATCTGGGTCACATTGCCGGTTATCCCTACTAGTTTCGTGGGCTTTCGACAAAGAATACAAAGGCGGACGAGCAAATTGATGAATAATTTCCGTAGTTTCGCGTCCTGTTTTTGTCATTTCTGGTTATCTACTTCTACTATTGCACTAAGTGGGCGGGAAAACAAACCCCCATAGGTCCAGGTCATTAGGAGTAATTTTTGGATGCCTGAAAATACTCTGATCTGTGATCTTACCATATTCCCGAAGTTCTCATCTTAGACGAATTAGCCTTGCTTTTCGATCAACAATGGCGTTACTTTGAGTCCGGTGAAGCTGCGTTGATAACTCCGCTTGGAGACCCAGACTTACACCACGAACAACACTCAAACTCATTGACCTCATTTTACCCGATTCTTCCCACAGAGCACATTTTGAGAAAACAGAATGGCAAACAAGCTCGTTCTCAGTAAAAAAACACATCAAAATATATTATGGAAAGCTGGGGAATTGGACCAAGAAGATAAATGGGACGTGGCAGGGATTATTATTGACACGAAAAGAAAAAGGAAACATTTATGATCCAGGCTTAAATCGAGACTGGACATGGATTGTTTGAGAATGAATCTCTGAAAACGAGCTAGTTCGCCAACCGGTGTTCTCAAAATTGATCTTGGTTAAACGACTTTCTAACAACTGGCGAAATAAATTGTCAAAATTGATTATTTGTTATCTGGTATTCTTTCCTGAAAATCAATCATACACTAGGGATAATTAACACCCACAAACCTGAGGACTGGGATGGAATGGAGTTTGGTCTTTGAGAAATTGATTTTGCCTACTCATTAGTAGTCATCAGTTGTTCTCTCTGCGATCATCACTGCGCATTCTCTTCGAAGCATGCCACCGAGTGTACCTGAAACTGAGTTTCAAGGATACAAATCGCGTGTTGAAGACCAGCAGCAATAAAACATTTGGAAGTATTGGGTGGAGTTAACGATGGCATGGTCCTTCCGAATCACTAAACGGACGAGTTTTAAGTTTATCTCAAACTTGATTTTGAATAGTATATGGGACCGAATGCCCTTCGGAATGCTCCGAAAAATTCGGTGCGCCTTTCGACTTCCCGTATATATTCCCGAAGTTAAGTCATGCAGCTTTTATTCAGCTGAAGTTTACGATACCGTGAGTAGCCTTTCTGAAGGGTGGTTTGCAATCAGATATGAAAGGTTCCCCGCGGTAACCGAAACATATGCTGATTTCAAAGATTTCTTGCAAAAATATGTCTTATATCTGTACGACAGAAGCTTACGTTCAGAAAGCCTACACTTCGGTCGAAAAGATCTGAGATAGCTGGGGTGAAACAGACAAAATATGCGACAACGGATGCTGAAGATATGTAAGAGTGAAGAAGGGAAAGAGGACGTCCACCAAAAATTTAGAAACTAATTCCATCTTAGTCCCGTACTTTTTCGTCAGTACCTGCACCTGATAGGGTACAAAAGAGTTCCGTGTACGGTAATTCTGGAAGAAAGGTGCCAAAATTCGGATCCGGTGGATGAGTGGGAACGACAAAGAGGTGAATCTGGATGTAATGATTGCGTTGGATCCTGTAATATCTCATGGGCTAGAGTTACGCAAGACTCAATATACGTGTCGACAAATTCATTCAAAATAAAATCAAAAAACAGGGATGAAACTCGGCTAATTACCATCCCCAGCGGAGGGCTTTGAAGTCTTGTTTCCGAAGACCGGGAAAAATTACCGATGAACAATTGAACGAGACCAGAAGAACACACTGAAAATCAAAATTGGCACTAGTTGTTGGTGATATTCAAATCCGTCCGAGTTATATCATTCTAAAAGATGGGCTTCGCAGTTTACTGACATAGTAGTGAATATGAGATATCCTTAGCCTCTCTGAGGATGAGAATAGTCTACTGGTAGTGTGTGAATAAATTTTTGGCCTAAGAAGAAGCAATCAGTGGTCACTTATGGAAACAGGAGCTGTCAATTCAAGAGAAAATAAGCGACGGTGATTGATAATGAATCTACCTAACACGGAGTTCCCTCTTGTTTGACAGGCATCGATATCAATTAAAAGGACCGATAAGAGCGAATACGTATTAGCATAAATAAAATCACCGACGATCATAAGCAAATGTTCGTCTAGAAGGGCAATTAGAAAAGACATGAAAGAGTCATAAACGGAGGATATATTGAGTTGTACACAAAAAGGCCCTACATACACGTCGTCGATAATAGTCCCTCTGAAGCGAGAAAATCTGGGAAAACGTTGAACAGACTAACCTCCCATAACGTCTACAGAATACTTGAAAACAGCGGTAGACTAATCACTCTGTGCTGAGTTGAAGAAGGTCACTACTCCATCTTCATGTTTGTTATTCTTCAGCACTTGGTCTTGACTATGACACTGGAGTCCCCCTGTGCCTGTAAGACAGTTGTGAACATTCTTATCTGGCCAAGATTATCGAACACATACGGCCCGTGTGTGAACATGTTACTAAGTCCACTCCATGGATTTACATGCTGCTTTGGTCAGATAACGAGCTTGGTCGATCTACTGCTGAATAGCATGATCAGGAGTGAGAATCCCATCTATTTTGCGAATAACTCGAGGAAATTCATTGCTAATATGGAACTCACCTGGATGGGATTTAGGCTTGGTCGGATCCAGCTCCAAACGAATTCAGTCCGAAGAAACAATGCAGAAAAACGACAAACAGAATCGGGAAACACTCATATTATCCAAAAACCGAAAAACTCCCCGTAAGCTGCTCTAGATATAATTGAAGAACGGTATCGTAAACAAAACTGTCAACGGGAAACGGTGCTGATAACTTTTCTTACCGCCACAAATCAAAACCGAACACTAGGTAGCTCAGGTAGGTCAAACGTGTAGCCATCCACAAACACAAACCCAATCTATCCACTTAGTATCGCCTTCCTAGTGAAAATGCCACAACCTTTCATCTCCCATTCCAGTCACATTATGATTGAAGTTATCCTCACTTTGCTCTCTCGCTCAACCCTCGAAAATCGCCTTAACCTGTTTGTTTAAGCGCTTTCTGCAGCTGTTGTATACGTATTCGACAAGTGACCGTGAACGTATCATCCAAACCAGTTACTTTGTCAACACTGTTCCAAGTGAAGAAAGGAAAGAATTGTCCTCTATTTTACAGCTCACCTAAAATCGGACATCTATTGTTGTATGGCTGTCGTCTCTGTATATACATATATGTGTTTGTGAGTATGCATAACTCGAATGATTTACATTTTTGTTTCTAAATTATTAGGTAAGTCGTTCCACAGTTATGTGAACTTCCTGACTTTTAGAGTGTCCTTAGCATGTGACCTGTCATTAGTCGCCTCATCACTATGATGACAACCAGTTAAAGGTGAATTAAACGGACTAGTGCTTTGATCGCAACAACATACAGATTTAAAGACCTCATAATGATCTGTTTGGTAGCACGAGATAGATTTTGCTTCTGAAAGGACTCGTTATGTAGTATCAACCTATCGAAGTGAGTGAGAGAGTGGATTTGCACCCCAGTTCAACAGTAAGTGTTCCAGCCAATGCAGAGTTGTACAACATAGGCGTGTGATTTCATCGCATTAGTCAATTCGGAAAAAACGTCGGATACTGTGCGTGTGTTTAAAAACTCTGCATGTGGAAACAAGTCTGAGCACTTGAAGTTTCGTCAGCGGAATCCAGGGTCTTGAAATTAATCGGATAGACTGACTTCACATGAGGGCTGTTAGCATATGTCTATGCTGTACCTAAACTTGGAGAAACATGTAGTCAGTTTTTAGCGAGCTAGACATGCAAATCGCCTGAATTGTTCAGAAAAGAAAAGTAGGCAAGATAAGTCTGTTCCGTGACTAAAATTGCGTGTGTGTGTTTGTGTGTGTGTATGTTCATGTGGTGATACAGCTGAATCTTCTGAAGCATGGCGATTGCTCATCTCACCGCTCATCCTGACCGATGTATATTATTTTATTATAGGTACTGATTGATTGCAAGCAGCTTCTGGGACACATGACAAGAAGGGACCGTTAAATGAAGTAAAATTACCAGAGAAATACAACGGAAACCTATAGAGGGTAACGTGCAATCGAAGGCAATATAAATCAAACAATGAATATAATTGTTGAACAACCACACAAGTCGATTCACGATACTCGCGCAAGACTTTCGTCATTCCCCAGCCAGATACACTCAATTGTACAACATTCGTATAGTTTTTCAGAGATGAATACACATCACTGATAACTCCTGATACGCGATCCCTAAGGAATGGAGATTTCCTTGAAATTTCTCAGCATGAAAAAGATCGGTGTACTGAAACAAGGGAATATGATTGCACCAATGTTGGTGATCTGCAGAACACTTCAATCATTTTGGTGGGTCTCGAAAAATACTGTAAAACTTTGTATGATATGTGCAGACCTGGGCGAAACCCGAGTGATTATTAATTCAGTTCAAATACTAAGTGAGCTGATTTTTTATAAAGTCATTGATCTTCGATGCTTAGTTCGTCTTCCCACTTTATGGATGCAGTGCCTAACCAATGTTTCATTCATTGTAGTACACATCCACCAAATACAAACCGGAACCTGAACATGGGATGTAAAACTCAAACGATACCAAAAGAGTGGCAGGGAAGCGCCCGTTGAAATATGCGATCATTGCACAGGAGCCGGGTGTTCTTACTCCTTTCCCGTCGCCAAAGGGCTTCGTATCACCCAGTGTTGTGACGCCTTTGATTGCCTGTTCATGTTCCAGAGCGAAATGGAGATATTACGTGAATAGGCACTGTGGATGAATCTCATCCAAAATGGAACATTACTTGTTTGACTGTTCTTCGGACTCCACCTTTCATGCACAAATCTCAGGTCATCCCATGAGACAAGCACTCGGAAACACCAGACTCGAGTTTCACTCTTGTTAGAGCTCATCAGTGGTGCAATCATCCACCGCACCCAGGGTGTGAACCCGGGTCTTTTTACCACGAAGACGTGCGTGTTACCACTGTGCCACCACGCTTTCGTCCGGGATGATCCGACTGACCGATGGTATGCCTCTCTTCGAAGGTGTCGGTCATTGATCGCTGTCATGGATGACGATATCTGAACAAACCTTATTCGGTGATTCCGATCAACCTTTGCTGCTACTCAGACTGACCTAAGTATTCTTTATGCAAAGACATTTCGTGTCAGCCAGAACCATAAAGGCGGTACCTCTATCTAAGGAAATCGTACCAAAACCTTCATACTTCCTTCTTCTGCGGATATCTAGATCTTTCAAGTGAGACCTTTTGGGATATGACAGCGCTATACATCATTTTTATCGTGTGGCAGAAATCAGAATGATATGATTACCTAATGCATAATCGTAGAGGTTGTTTTTACCTTCAGAATACAGTGGACAACAAATTTGCTACCATATCGGTAAATAGGAGTATGTTCACGGTTCCCTCGACTAACTGTGAAGCGAAAATGATAGGAAATTAGTCCTGGGGGAAAAAGTGATAAACTAATTCGAAACCAATTTTCACACTCCACTTATCCGGTTTTATCTCCGGAAAATCTGTGCCAACTCACAAACTGGATGGGACGAAAAAACATTGAACAATCTGAAAGTACAATCCTATTATCGAGTGCATTCGAATTAGCACATTGTTTTGTCTCACCTAATTTGTGTTTTTCAATCACACGGGGTGTTATTATGCATTTCGGGCATACAACTGCTGCAGCTGGGGGCAGCTTTTCGACCAGCGCAGTGATGAAGGAGAGAGTTGGCATCAACAAAAAAGGAAGACAATGAAGCACTCAGGTGCCCGCTTGAAGATTTGATTATCCAAATCACGACAACCTTTCATTGAGTCAGCAGTCATGTTTTGTGCAAGCTATCTCCCAGTGAAGGATGCTAAACGATTGGGTAGAAAGGATTGTAATGTTTAGTCCCTTTGGGTTTTATACTGCGTAATCCAAAATGGATTGAGACTTGCCGGTTTTAATCTTGTTTAGCATGTCACTCGTTTGATTAATCCACGAATACATCAGTAGCTTGGACATACCGTTACGCGGAATAGTTTGATGTGCAACGAAAAGTGTTTTCACTATCATGGTATAACTTCTAAAAGACTCGACAATCGTATCCATTTATCGAGTAGGAATTACTAGAGCGAGGACAGAAACGATCCCGGAAAAGTGGAACCAATCATCCAGTTATCACCAGTTTATTGAACTGAATCAAAACGGTTTCCTCTGCATACTTTTCGCAAAACTTCAAAACATGCACTCATGTAGTTTAAAATTAAGCCAGAATTCGGAGTATCAGTAAACGGATTGGTGAGTTCAGTTATTCCTCTTTTTGATGAATTCGTATGCTGGTTCACTGGTATGCATGTATACTTGATCATTTTTTCCATACCTTCTGTTGACCATGACGTAGTTCAAGTGGATATCCGGGACCGTTTTACCGCTTTACTGCGTAATGATGGGCACGTTCACAGATAGTGCGTGCATGGTACATCATAAGATAGCAAATGCACCGTGACTGTGTTTATATCTTTTGACAAGATGGGATAAAACAATTTCATTTGACGTCACTACGGTTTAGGTTCAGCAACTTGTTCTGTGCCGTTTATTCGATTGCTATCCTCGATAGGTACGCACACACTCCCATCTACACAAGTTTACATTCAGAAAACGACGTGCTTGTTGAATAAACAAACTACATAATTATTTTTTCTGTAATTCAACCAAGTTGCGGGAATGCTTTAGTAAGTATTCATAGTCACTCCTTTCTTAGTATGTCCAAAGTAAACGTATTCACTAATTTTTCCGTTTTCGTCCATCTTTACACACCCTGCCTGCAGCTTTTGTCAAAATTCTGCTGCGTGAACGTTTTCCCTCGCGAATTATTCCTCTTTTCAGAATATTTCGTAGCGTAAATCAAGTGGCTAAAGTATCGGAATTATATAGAATTGGATATCAATAACGTTAGTTTTGCTGCAGTCTGTTGACCATTTACATCGAGAAAGTCGTCGCCATGATAAATTCGTCGGAAGTTCAGAAGTAAGAAATTAGTTAAATGTTAAATATGGCTTATTAATTAATCAATGAAGATAAGATTACCTACAGATGAATTTTGTCATTGATAAATAAATGCAGATCCTAGTTGAAGCATATTACTCTTGTGAACTGTCCACCATGAATCAATCTAACAAGAAGAAGTAAAAATGAAGTGAACACATTTGGATAGTATTATTTTGTCTAGCAGTTTTGTTCACCGTCGATGATAGCCTCACCAGAGAAACGCTGTTCGTTCTTTTCGAATGCGTGACCTAGACTTCAAGGTCATATTGTAATGATCAGGCGGTAAACCACCATATGGTTGTTCGACTAACGTAACTGTTGGTACCTGTTGGTGTACTTAATGAGCCTCGTCGGATAAAGTTTTCTTGTTATGTTTTCGCAGAAGGAACACATACAGCCCACCCACCCCCCGTCGGAAGACCATTGGTTCTTTCAGTTTATAGCACGAGCGAAGTCCCTTGAATATCCATCTCATTTTTCCCAAGTTCAGCAAAATTTTGCCGAAAAATGGAAAAATTTCGCTATTTCAGTAAAGAGGAAGGTCGACATTATGTGAGCCCATCGAAAGCATGGTTCGGTAATAGTCATATTTCTTATCCTTATTTTGAATGATAGCACATTTTTTCGTAATAATCATGTAAAGATTGTTGTCATCGTAAGACATGGCGTGCGAAAGACAAATATGTTCAAATTGGATGATGAATTTTCTACACAGGGATGAAAAGAATAACATCCAAAGAGCAATGAATATATAATCAAAAAGAAGATTTGATAATAAACTCACCGGCACCACTGCAAACAATGGCGAATAAGAGTAAGTTGCTTTAGGCTTCGATCGATCGAAAGTCAGCATTGAACGAGTAACAAAGGTGGCTAAGCTTTGCAACCGCGAAAATATTCGAATCGCATTGCAAATCGTTTCGGCCCTTGATTTACTTTGCAGGGATTACGGTGAGACTAAGGAGGCTCACAAATGCGTTGACCGTAAAAAGGAATCTTCGAGGAAACCCACTTTAGTGAATCCCAATTTCCCGATACTTACCACGTTGGTTGATGTGGATTGAAATAAACAATGAACATGCTTGTTGGTGGGAACTTTTCAGAGATACTCCAAGAAAAGTGGAATTTACGGCGTTCAGAAAATAAAAGTTCAGTCTGTCTGGCCATTAGTAATTCTATGAAAACTGTCTTGCTGTAGAATGTAGCGCCAGGCCATGTTTAGTTAAAGTTGCATATTTTATGGCCATGTAATCATGCATCTGTTTGCTGTCATTGTTTCCTGTCAGTGAAACCAATGGAAATTTTCAAGACTAAATATTCAGAATTCTCTGCTAACTGTCCCGATTTGAACGAAATGGAGAACTTATTTCCAATGAATTTTGATAACAAGTAATCTTCTGGGATCCGTATTTGATTCCAGTTTCTTTATATATTCTCTCTCGTACCAAGATTCAGGACAAGTTTAACGCTTTTCTATTCATTCGTACACAAGTATACATCTTCACAGGACGGAGTAAAATTCAGTTATTTGTATACAGTGATATCCCTCAGTCCATGTTGTTTGGTCCATTTTCAACTGCACATTCGTCTCCCTATGCTTTAATTTATATCTGTCTCAAAGAGATTCGTCACAGTGAGTTAAATAAACCAGAATCAGAATGCCTTTTACATGACAAGTTGATAAAGTTTATAAAACTGAGACAATAAACTCAAAGCTCCCTGTGTCTATTTGCCCGGTGTTGTTGAATAAAGTAAGTGAGTTGTATGTCGAATACAGCGCTCTTCCGTTAAGCTTGCTGGTGTCAGATCTACAAAGACTGAAAACTCGGTGAGCTGTAGCTCACTAAACTGATGAGTAAACATCAACGCTTATTACGTCAGAGAAGATCGGATTTCCGATCCATGCCTGAGCGTTACAAGTGAGCCAATAAATAGGTCATCTTTTCCTGCTCTGCCTATGATGCAGTAGTAGCTGGGTCGCAGAATATGTTCTTGGTGCGCGAAGTCTGAATCTTACGGATAGAGGTTAATTCACATGCGATTTTCAAATCCAAAGTCCATCCTAGCGAGCCGGAATCGAACCGGTGAGCTGTCTGCATCACTAAGGACTCCCCTGAAAGGTAAATATGTTTCAGAATCAAGAATCAAACAACCCAAATGGCAGTAGATAAGCGATTTTCTGGTTGTCTGCACTCAAATGAATTATCGGTTCCGGTTTGCCTGACCCAGTCCTTCCAAAGATGACCTCGTAAATGGAATCTAATAGCGATGCCATTCTAACCAATTTGGAAAAATTCCTCTTGAATTTGAAAAAATATTTGTTTTGTCCGGCTGTTAGCACACGTCCACTTCAACCACTGGATTGTCTATCTTTAAAACATTGCCCCTGTTGCTTTCGTGTACTGAGCAATCTATAAACTGACAGGTTTGTCTTTTGCAAAGGAACAGGGTGGATTTACACCCTTCGTATCTTATTCCACTCTTGAATACATTTCAGGAAAAAAATCAGAAATACAAAGAGATCGCTCTACAACCTAGCAACCACTTTATCTTTGTGCAAAACTCAGTAGCGGAACGTGGTTGGTCGTCTATGTACGGGTTCGTCTCCCAGCGAATGAGTGGTGATAATATTCATTGTGAGACGATGACCATTTCTGTTTGAATATCGGATGCTTGCGATGAAATAGACACACACGAATTTGTATCCCCCTTCACAAGAAAGGTGACTGGTCCTCTCGTGAAAATCACAGAGGAATTAGGTTGGCAAGTATTGCGTCTAGACTGCTCACCGCTCTTATTCTGCAACGTTTATCCAGTTTCCGCGAAATGTGTAAGCGTGAGAATCAAACAGGTTTTAGACCCGGTCGTGGTTGTATCGACCACATCTTTGCTCTTCGGCAAAAGTTAGAACACAGACACATCTTTCGTAAGCCCACAGTCTATGTCTTCCTTGATCAGAAAGCGGCTGTCGACTCAGTCGACCGCCGCCCCCTAATGAGGGGTGTGCCGGAGAAGTTTATTTCTCTTTTCCAATACTTGTGTGTGAACAGCCGAAGCTTACGATGATGTTTCGCCCAAGTTCACCACGAAAAGTGGTGTTCGTTAGGGTTGCCTTCTGTAGCCCTTCTTCAGCGATTTGTAGTCGAATTGATTCTTGAGAAATCCCTATCCTCGTGTGAGAATAGTGGCGTCGATCTTTGCTCAGACAGTAAACTGTCTGACTTGACATATGCGGACGATATTGTTTTTCTGAGTGAAGACCCAGATAAGTTGCAAGCTCTTTTAGATAGCCTTACTGACAGTGTAGCAATGTTTGGGATGCGTTTTACACTTTCAAAGAGTAAAATGCCGCTGCAGGATTGGGTTGGCTCAACAGCAAACCTTTTGTTGTCAAGAGAAGCTCCAGCTGAAGTGGATGAATTTTGTTACCTGGGTGGTTACATTGCATCAGATGGGCAGATATCGGATGAAGTATCATCACATTTACAGAAGGCGCGTTTGGCTTTTGCCATTTGTGGCTTCGGCGTGACATCCGATTGTCTGTCAAGGATCGAGTGTACACTGTGGTGGTTAGGTGCGTTCTTTTATACGGTTCCGAAACATGTCCGTTTAGGGTAGAAGAGAGGCGGAGACTGTCAGTGTTCGAGCACCGATGTTTCCGTAGCATTGCCGGAGTATGGAGGGGACGCCGTATCAACAATGCTGAAGTTAGGCGTAAGGTGTTGGGAACCAGAGGTCAGTCTCTGGATCAAGTGCTGAATCTAAACAGGTTAAGGTGATTGGGACATGTGTTACGCATGCCCTCGGATAGACCTCCTCAGCGTACGCCGTTCTCTGAGGCAGGTGGTGATTGGAAGATACGTCCAGGTGGTCAGTCCATGACATGGCAAAAAGGTATGAAAACCTTGACCAGTGGACTTGGCTGAGTAGGACGTGTTAGACTTTCAGGTTGGGGTCCACGTGATCAGCCTACTAAATGGCTTAGTGTCGCTATTGATGGCGTAGTTGCATTCGGACTCTTTCTTTGTCTTCTCGAATTCCGCTTGATACTTTGACTTTTTTGATCGTTATCACTATTTTTCTATTCTTTTTGCCCTAAACTAGACAATGCCGGAAGTTAGCAACCAAAACCAGAACACAGAAGTGCGAGGTTAATGGGTGAATAAACTGAAACTGGAACTAAAATCATTTTGTTAGCACCTCCCACGTTTACATTGCAGCCGTCAAGTTGGGTTACATATCGGTTTAGTCGAATATGCTTTGAGGATGTCCTCGCATTCTGATTATCGATCAGTGACCCATCTCTCATACAACTATATTATCAACTTTGAAATAATCCAACCTAAACGACGTAAGCGAGGTGAACGTTGACTTGTTCGTTCTTATTGTTTTACAGTGACGTCAAAATTGTTACTTGAGCTTCAGAATGGGTTGCGCATATCACTCGTTTTGTCTGGTCAAAAGATTGGAGGAAACAGAAATTTGTAGCCAATCATCCCTTTTGTTGTTGTTGTTGTTTTTGTTTTTGCTACTACCGCTACTTTGGTTGCTGTTGTTGTTCTGGCTTGTCAGATAACACTTGACAGGCAGTCTCACAGTACCGTTGAGTACAAAGCACCAGTGTGAGAAATTCATTTTTATTTGAGCATCAATCAGTATACTTGTATTTGTTGGGCATTAGGATCTAGTAGTCGTATAGCTGTTCACTGACTTTTCCAAAAGCCGTTTATCTGTTAGCAAGTTCCTTGTGAAAGCAGGTTGGCACTGCTTTGTGCTTTGATTAGAAATTTGGTATCTGAGGTAAACCATTTGTATTTATAATGGAAAATTCAGGTGCTTTTTTCGCATTCAAGAGTCCAACACAGCAAACCCATATCAAATCGGCGACTTTCCGCGTATCTGGAGAATACTCGACCAGCTGAGCCATCACGATACGGCCTGTCCGGAGCGAATAAAGCAAGCGAATATCCGATAGTGTGTTGTACCTTTGGATACTGAGAAAAGGCGTGCGTTTTACATCATATAATGTCCAGGCTTTTCGTGGCAATAACAGATCCGCTTTTACTTAGATTTTCGGTGGAATAGATTAGCATTTTCTTATCATATCAATTCAAGTAAAAATTTCAGTAATTCCGGAGCAAAGCTTGAGCCATCGTTGTACAATGTGCAGGATGATGGTATGACTTTGTTTTCGAAAATAATGAGAACAAATACGCTTTCCCAAGTGTATTCTAATTTTTATTTGTTTCTATGTGGGAAAAGTGGTCAAAGAGTAAATCATGAGCCCCAAAAACAAAACAAGGTGCCCCGATTAAGCTTATTATTTCGCATAAAATGTCACTTTGGATGGCGTGATCCAAGGTCGTCGATCCCGAGTTCGGCTGACCAATAGGATTCAACCTGTTTAATGCTGTTATTATGTTAACCACGTGACACCCACCCGCAAGCACGTACCACATTCTACCGGTTTTAAATCACGAGAAGCTCAAGGTCAGTGGTCAAGTCAAGGTTGTTTATAGGCGACGCAGGAAAAACATGCCGTCGAACCTCGATTTATTCGGTTTCGTTGAAGTCTGCCACATGCTTGTTCTATTCCAAAACACTCGGCAAACTTGCGCTAGAGCAGTTTCGATTCAATTCCAACGCCAATCAACACTGGGGTGTTAAAAGTCTGTTGTTTTTAACATATTTTCTGTGGAATTTGTTTGGGAATACAAATAAGCTGCGAACGATAGTGAATACCTGTCTATCGCAAACACCACTGATTTGTTCATACAGAGTTTCCCCAGCAGATTTTCAATAGAAAGGTAGGTACATGAAAGATGCTTCTGATTTTGTCCCAGCAGCACAGCAAATTGGAAGGATTTCATTGGTAATGTACTAGCTCACTACGAAAAACATCCGCTTTGCACGACTTTCCAATTCCAGCAAGCACGAGCCTATCCATGACATCTTTCAAACACAAGAGCCTATTTTTGAAAATCCTCAAAGATGATAAGTCATTTTCAGGCGGGCACTATACGGGGAAAGTAGAAATTTCTATTTTTTACGAACTGGAGTATCATGTATCCGGCCGAAAGTTCAACATGCAGCATGCATCTTACTAGATGAGCTTAGTGGTACTGATAGAAGAAAACACAAAGAACGAAAACTTATAACCACTGAGCACAAATAAACAAACCCTTGTCAAATCAATGGTATTGACGATATCACCTCAGTTGTGACAAGCCTGAGGTCGTCGTAACCAAAATCGATCAATTCAGCGTAGTTCAAGTGGATATTGTTTGTTCTTATATTGGGTCAGTGGATTTAAGAAGTCTTGAAATAAAACCAATAGAACGAAGCAACGTACTGAAATGACTTTTCTTATCTGACTAATGAGATTATTCGTACTCTTTCCTTGGTAGATTATCACCTCTCGGGTATTATTTAACTTTGTGTTCTCAGTCGTTCGTTTCCGTCCTCATATGAGTGCAATGGATTAAAAACTGGCAGTGCTTGATTACTGCCCACCATTCGACAAATTCGCCAAACCGAATGTGTTGTGCTGTGGTCCGCTATTTGCAGCCTGATGTTCTAATCCTCAAAAATAATTGAGGTGCAAATTGGGCGCATCAAAATCCCTAACCGTCTCCGAACAACTTAGGGGTGGGGGAGAGTGACTAGAAGGGCGAAAGACTGGTAGACCAAGCTGTTCGAAAATGATTCTAGAAAATCCGGAGTCAGTAATCGTTATCTGTTGTGTCTTCCACAGCAGTTTCCGAAGATTGCAGCGTTTTAACGAAGCAATCGGATATTAGACACTCAAGTGTCACCTGGACATGTACCGGCACAACGACTTTCGTTGGATCGCAAAATAGGATCGGCAATAGAAGTGCAATGGTCGAAGCTAGACCATCGACTGACTTGAATTAGAATACAAGTTAATGTGCTGACGGACGAAGTTTATTGTCTCATTGGGCACCCAAATCGTGTGGTTCGGGGAGCACAGAACTCGATTGCGTATATAGGTTCTGCTAGGAAGGAGCCAATTGACCTTGGAAATCAATAAGCAGCTAGGGCAATCATTCAGTTCGACGGAGATAACATGGATCTTATCAAAATATCAATGCGCGATAAGAATTTGAATAAGTGAATAAATAGATAACTAGAATAAATCGAAAAGTGAAATATTTTTGGGGAAAATAAATTACTATTATAATCAGCGCCTCAGTATTGGGGAAACCGTACTGTCTGCCCAGTACTACCAAGAAGCTGTTGTTCAGCTTCCAGTTATCCACTGTTAAAATTCCTTCTCCAAGAGTGGCACAAGAACTATGCTTCGTTCAGAAATCCAAAGAATTTGGTAAGTACGTAGAGCCGGTACGCAATGCTACGGAATTCTGTTATCATAAACCCGACAGAGCAGATAATGCTTTAATGTACACTTCACCATTCCCAATACTTCTGATCCCTTCAAGAACATTTTGCGCGCAAAATGCCATTGCTCATTCCGCTATGCACCCCATGTGCGGTTTCTGGCAAGTTTCACGTTCGCGATCGACAAAAGTGAAAGAAATGCTTGGATCACCCAATGTATCTTCTTTCAGTTTTCATAAACCAAATCAGTACCGCCTGCTATCTTTTCTGTTGTTTCGCTAGTGAATCCTTCGAGAACAAGACATAGCCAACGGTAGAATCAATTATTTCATGGGTGAGTTATTGGTTTATACTTGTATGTTAGCGTGGAGTAATCCACTAGAAATGAGCCCAGATATCCTATTAATTAACTTGCGAGGGTAACTCATGGACCGACAAAGACTGCGAGTTCAAGCATCACTTACGATTCACAGTATTATCTTTCATTTTGGTGATTCATCAAAAGCTTCCTGGAAAAGCTGAGCAAAAGTGCTCCCACAGATTCTCAAATACTACTGAAATAATTTGGGTAATGTCTATTCGCCGTCTGACACTGATCACGCCTGCGAATTGGGTTCTCTCTGAGTCTTTTCATGATCCCCTAAAAGTCATGATCTTCTAAATTTGTTTCCTTATTGAAATAATCTTATCCCTCATTCTCAGATGATAATATTTCACACTGAATCTGCAAGCAGGCTTTCGATATGCTTTGGGTTTATCTTGTTTTTTACCTCATACTCTAACATGCAAGTAATAGTGATCTTCCGCCAGGGGGTTTAACGTGTTTGATCTGCAAAAGCACAAGAGAAGGAAAAACTCCATGAGCCGAAGCTCAGTGTGTGTACCAACGGCACTGACACTTACATTACTCGAACAACAATATGGCGGCTTACAATCTGGCCATTACAATACTCCTAATATTTAAGTTGGCGAACGAGCTTGCTTTCAGTGATTCACACTTGTGTCATCGCACCACAATATCCAAAATTCAAATCCGGTCTTGATTTTTAGTCTGCATAATAATTGTTTTCTCTCCTTTTTTGTGTCATCAATCATCACTATGATTTCCTATTTGTTCAGTTGGCCCAAGTCCCTAACATGTTGTAATATTTGAGTTATCGACTTTTCGTATGTTTGCTGAGCTAGCTAATGCGTTTACAATTTACTTGGGAATTTTCCAGCCAGTTGTACATTTGCATTTATATTTTACAGAAACCTTTTTTGAAACTCGGTGCTTACTTCTAGAAGTGAGAGTCTTAGGGGTTATCTGCTCAGGTAGCTCAAATTATTTTCGCCACCAGCCTCATCACCAGTCCATGACTCGTTTGCACACCATTTCGTTCCTACAGCAGAACTTAGCGAATATTCGAGCATGATCCTTGAGATCAAATTCGAATACCACTGCATATTCAGAAATTCGTTATTCGCATACGGAACTAACTTATCTCCTAGCCTAACGTCTCAACTCGTCTAGAAAAACTGACCCGAGAATGTGAAGATACGGGCTGATTCACTGTCGGTGGAGGGCTAAGTCCTAATAGCACAACCTATCCAAAGGACTGAGACCACGGAATCACTGGCAGCAGGATGGCCGATCAATGGCGTGGATCGGTAAAATTTTGTGGTGAATCCTACCAAGAAGTCATTAGACTCAACATCAGCCCCTTGGAGGGCGCGGTCGCCCACATCAGTCGGACCGATGGGTTTTGTGCGACGACTGGGTACAGGGACCAGTGCCCCATACGATCTTTGATTTTACGCTAATAAAACGCTATCCTTCGCATGCAATGAATTCTTTTTCCTCACCTATGGCGAGAGAGCACTAAACAGAGATCAGTTGGCTCGGTGTTTAGCAGGACTCCCTAAATCAGTCGTTATTTGCTGTTCATCCTTCATACTCCTGAGGGTGGATTGTCACAGTAGATATGTTGATTTGCTGCAGTGATAGAAGTTAACATATCGAAACGATTGAGGACAAACATACATTTCCTACACTAAGCAGCCCGTATTTTCTGTTCTGTTGTCTGCCATTTGGTAATATGAGTAATTAGACATAGATGTAATCGGTAAGCGTTATAGAAAGCGTGAGTTGTGATCCAAGCTTACGTCCACCCTGCATGTGAATCGTTTTACGTATTTTGACAGCTCTCTTCCGATCTGGGGCCTGTCCTGTGGTAGAGACTGGGCACGGGGAACCGGGGGGCAAGCATGTAAATTGGTTTTGAGCACGCTTTCAACCTATTTTGTCTAACTGGTCTGGTTGTTTAGCTTTTCCTTAAATATTGTGATGTAATAAGACCGTCATAAATGGATGGAAACGAGATTGTGTACCAATCTGTGCTCTCTAAATGTGCATATTGGGAATTTTCGAACAACTCCCACGGCAGGTTGATTGCACGAATCACTCTGCGGAACTGTGTGAAACCAAATGTCGTCATCAACGGAATCAGCGTCCGAACCATCATCTTTACCGTCATCAATGTTTACGTCAGAGCTACACTCGGCCATGAAATAACTCAGATTTTTGTCTTACTTTCCTTGCACGCGCTCTTTGTTGGAGCTCTGTCCATTTGTAGCAGAACACATTTATCGATTTTTTCATAAACAGAATTTGATATAATAGCAGCAGGTCGTACTCAAGCCTACGAAGGAACTCACTGGTCGCAAAGAAGCTATACTATGGTCGTCATATCTGGCTTAGGGTCACAATTTTCAGGCTGTTTGCAATAATTCATAAAATTTCAAAACTGGTTCCAATAGATTGACCACGGTGGATGTAACCAACATCGAAATGTCGTTTGCATCACGCGCACGACAATCTCGGAGAGAAAAAATCCCCAACTGTGTTCAACTATGGCTAATATAACAAATCTCAAGGCTGACTACTTTGTGGACTAGAATCGGCCCAAACAAAACAGGCTTCATCTTTGCTTACAGAGCAGACGAGTAGAACTATATCAAAAAAGGTCGACCGCTACAACAGACAGACGTACCGGTCAAATATCTGCCGTCATCGACTACTAATTTGGGGTTAGTTAAGTGAAGACATAGTTATACAATGCTTTTCACCAAAAAATGCCGCCATAATAAGTTACTGGGCAAAACAGGAGCTCATTTTAGGACACTTGGTTGAAACGGAACAACGGAAGTTCACCACGGGGACAGTTTGCAGGGAAGTAGTTTATACCCAGACCGGGGCGATGCGTGGAACTGGCAAAGACTATGATCAAAACTCAATGGTTGTGAAGTATCAGAAAGGTTTTTCCGTGCAAATGCAACGGATGCTGCTATGTGGCTGATGAATAACTTCAAGACTAGGTCATTTAAGGCTATACCAGAAGCAAGACTAATGATGCGTAAACCTCCGCGTAGAGTGAGGAAGCCTTTTTACCAATCGGGGGAAAATGACAGGGGAACAATAAAGAATGATACGTAATATAAATATGGTCTTACAAAAATGGAAATAACAGACTATGGTACTCTGAACTGCCGTAGTTTTCTAATTCGATACTACAAGCAGCGCAGTTTTCCTGATATAATCTAAAAGTGCAAAGATCAATGCAGATTATGCTACAGCCTAACACCAAGATAGTGGCCCAGAAGCACTTATGCAAGACAGAGAGGGAGATAAAGGGAGAGGGAAGTCCGAACAGCTTTCAGTTGAATCGGTCTTTTGCTTATAGTGGATTCTGTTGACGTAACTCCTGCGGTAGTATCTAAATGGAGAGAAAAGACTGCAGTTCACATCCAACATACTCTATTACCAACGTACATCCATTTTATGGTGAAATCAGGAAAACACTGAACTCTATGCTGGCAGAAGTATCAGAAACCTGGGTATGCTTCGCTTCTATAGAAGGCGCACCATGAGAATTGGTAATGGAACAGATGATGCGACAAAAGTTAGGCACGGAGGGGAAAAAGTCCCAAGCCCCACTTAGCAGTTATGAACTTGAATTGTCTGATCGGTATTAGCCCAGAGCGAGCACAAAAAGGGTGCTAATAGTAAATGGCAGACAAGCGGGGTTTTGAATCCCGCCTCGGGGCCAACCACTTTCTTCCACATTTGGAATGATTCAGCATTGGTGTATTTTGGACACATTTTGATGCAGGTTGATATCTGAACCGATACACTCAAAGAAGGAGTAACTAGCTAACTAGTTGGCTAGAGTAACTAACTTTGTCAAATTGGGGAAAAAGCAATTTAAACAACCACTCAGATGGCTACTACGTTGGTGCATTGAATACAACAAATTTTAAAGCAAACATTTTAAAAAAACTATCACTGACGGTCATTTCAACGTGATCGACTATCTAACTCCCAACCATTCGTGAGCACGTGCAAGTCACCTGAACGTCATTGGCTAGGTAGAATGCTTGCTGGAAGAAAAAGACAAAGTATTTAGGTGAGAAACGAATTTATCCTTAACTTACAATTTTATCTACTCTGTGAGTCGGTGATTCTAAATTTTGATTACGTAAGTCCTGTAAATGGTCGATAAGCTTGCCTATCAAAACAGTGCAGAAAGTCGGTATGTAAAGATGCGAATTTCAGTAAACATCGTAAATTTTCCACCTACTTTAAAGGGGGGTTAATCAAAGATAACTTAGGCGTAGACTTCACAGAGGATCCAGTTCATTTTGGCACAACGGCAAGTCACAAAATGTATGAAAAAGGTGGCATTAGTACCACTGGTCATTGATAAGTAAAAATTAGAAACACATCATTTGACCGGTCATGGGGAGGCTATATGAAAAACGAAAGCCTATCTAATCTAACCTGTGAAACTTAATCGGCACTTCTGGGGGTGTTTCTCACTGATGAAACTGTACTCAAATTTATCCCACTTGGCTCTCCGATCCGGAAGTTGCACTTACGAGTACTAGATAGTGAAGTTCGTGACAAAACAGCATGGTACGCTGGCACAACAGACGTTCGACAACGGTAAATCATGAAACCACGGTTCCTATCAGATCAGCTTCGCCGACGCGAACCAAGCAAACAGCGCATTCACATAAACTATTCATAATTCTAGCTGGCTTATTTGTAACTGGAGACAGATGTGGAAACGTTTTCGCTTGGGCAGCTGTCATTGTGACGAATGCGAGTGTGTAAATAACGCGTTCTTAGATTGCATTTATGATGAAATATCTTAAGCGTGATCCGTGTAGCATTCACTGCTACTTTGACGTGCAGCAACATGGGGCGAAGTAAGGTGGTGCCAGAAGAGATGAATCACTAAAGATTTCATTATAAATCAGTATTAGGCCATATCGATCAGGTTTCCTTACAGTCTGGGACTTCAGTCACTCTCATATAGGATTATTCAGAAGGGGGGTGGGCGTAATAAAAACGGGAAGACAAGGGCTGTCAGGTGTAGACATTTACTTCACTTACCAAGGTTATTAATGTTAAGCATGCAAGTTTTCATGTGATGCAATATGTGGAACCAATGAAGGTGAAGGTGGTTTGCAAAGTGGCTAATTAAAAAGAATTATTTAGTTAGGTAGTGAGATCAAATTTTTATACAAAATGATTTAATAAGTAGTGTCGACGCTCAGATCACCATTAAAAAACCTTGGAAACACAACGCTACCGATGTTTTCTGTTTAGGAACCAAAAATAGTTCATATCTACTTTCCCAATGCTTCCTGTGATAAGTTAGGCAGATTCTATAGGTTTGTCTTAGACACGGGATTACGATTGTTTCACTTAGGCCTTTTCACGGAAGATGTCCACCACAGGAGTCGAACCCTGTTCGAACAAGGGATTGGCACTTAGCTAATGGCGCAATGGTGCTATTCTACGTAGTGTACATGCCAAATAAACCGTTAAGAGTCAGTCAGGATAGCCTGATGGTCACATGTCCGTTCGCGGCACTTTCGAATCCAGTGGGGCCTCGGTGGACGTGTACTCCTGGTGATCACATGCAAGATTGAAACAGCTTTTCAGTGCTTCCATGGTTTGCAAAAATAAGCTGAGTGCTGAAACTGCAAGACGAACTCAGGTAGCTCGCAAATTGTTTTCGAGTTGACCAGACCCGTGGTTCTTAGGAATACAAGACTGTCAGCCTTTAGAAAAGTCGTGTTAATCATGCGAGGTAGCCGCCTCTCGCCTTCCCATTTTATTCGCAAACCGGCGGCCTTTGCTGGTTTAAAAAAATCAATTAATTTTAATTTCTGGATCAACTATTACGAGTATTACATTTGCCGCTGCTCGCACCTTTTTTAAGCTCACGCGCTCAATTTAATTGACAAAGGAAACTGAATGAATTGATTGTATCTTACACCCTCGCGTCCTTTCCATTCCGGTAAGCTGGATCCAGTGGTTTCGTTCTAAACAATCCAGTAGTTTTATCAGATTATGCGATTTATTACTGGCATGATTTCGTATTCGATATCGATGATTAACTCAACATTATAAACCAAGAAATCAGCTATTTCAGTTTTCATCCCGTAGCTTCAAATTATACCCAACCGAGACTAGAATTCCTTGGCTGACTACTCCTTCAATAAAGAAAACGTCTTCTTTTGGCTCTGCAATTGCGTAACTGGAATTATTGTGAGTTATTTTTGTTTGAAAAGAGGTTAGACCCGGAAGCATTGCGCCGTAAATCAGGACTATTCAAATCTCAGTTGCCACTCAAACGTTTCTTTTTCAACTCTGCTTCATTTGTTACCATTCGAACTGAGTAGATCAACGTACGTGAACTACTATCTCCGCACCGTGCATCCTAAGTCCCGAGTCGATTCAATCCACTCTCCTGTACGACGAACTGTGATATATTCCATTCCATTTCAGTGCAAGTATATGTACGTCAGCCAAGAGGATTCATTCATACCAGGTTTTTCAGTATACGGAATAGCAAATTAGGGTTTTCCGGGGTTTCATGCACAAGAAATGAACGATTTGAGGATGAATAATTCATTCAAGAAACATGCGTCTATTTTTTGTTAATTCGCGTTTTTCGATTTGGCCGTACTTCTATAAAAACCGTTCTTTTTGCAACGCTTTGTGGAGTCCCGTATCGATTATTGTGTTCATGTTACCTTGAAGGTCGTACGTGTCTTCCCGCTTGCAAAAGAGGTACTTCTTGCTGAATTGGCATTTGCATTAACACGCACAAACCACACTGCTCTTAACTTGCCGGTAAATTCCGGAATAGTTTCCAGGTTTTTAGTTGAAAAAAAGAGAAATGGCAATAAATATACTGCGCGTAGATGATGTCCGATAGTGCTCTTCAGAAAAGGCTCGAATTCCTCCAATCCCCTCAGGCAACATTCATTCTCTATTGGGAAGATTCGAAGAGCTTTCAGCCATTACTAGAGAAAAGAAGTGCATGTATCCTAGGCCCATCATAGCATGTGTATCCCAGCAACACATAGATAAAGCAGGTAAGTACAGTTCCGTTTGATAGCATCCATTCGTATCCAGTCCACCTTTTCATGAAATTTCGCAATCGTGTCCAAAGTGCCACCATTTGTGGGTATGTTCAACGGAGTTACACGACCAAATTTATTTACGTGAAGCTCCACAGAGAAGATAAATAGCAGCTATGGAAAGTAAGCCAATTTTTGTCTTCATTTTCCGTCAACTCGTGGCTGAACGAACTTTATTTTGGGATACCTGCTTGGCTGACTGTCCTTTGGACTCCACCTTTCACGTACAAACAAAAGTTTCAATTTTTTGAGTTGCGAACCGTTTCTGATCCGCATTCCATTTCTGTGATCTCCGAAAAGAATAATTTTCAGCAAATATTTGCACCGTACAGTTGTGATCTCATTCAAATCGAATGGAGCGTGCATGCACGGGGAGTCCATTTTTAGAATCACGCGGTGATTCTTCCAAATTTAATTCGTCGGCTAAACCTCAGAACCAGGACACACGGTTCCGTTACAGCTGTAAACCAGCTGTGGAGTGCTCACGTATAAGGGTGATTGGGCGGAAGAGTAGCGGGTACGCAAACCTGATGAGCGGCAATAACAGAGATATCGGCCGTGTGCTTCCGGGGGAATTTTGTCCTATCATCCCGATACAATATCATACTACTCATATTGAAATTTGCACCTTACTTCAGCAAACTTCGGGAAAACTTCAGCAGGATGCTTGGTTTGGTCATTTTATCGCACTTTCTCGACACAATTTATCCTCATTCAGGTCTCATTTATCCAAACCAATTGCGACTGTTCACGGCTCATTAACGCGCATCACTCGGCCATTCTGACCACTCTGTTTTCAAGATACGTCTCACGGTATAAAGTGAAAACAACCGGTGCACTCTGCTTATCAGAACAACAAGTGCAGTCAGCCGCAGAAATTGAACATCGGACAGCCCGACTGATTCAATATTTCTGGCTACGTCTATCGATTTCTGAGTTTGGCACGTATGACTCCTGAGTGTGCGTAATTTAATACGTAACCCATTTGAAATCTCTAATGAATCAGTGTGGCTACTCAATCTCGCGAGTTTAGTTTCCACACAAAGATCCTGTTTCAAAAATCTGATCTGTTGAAATTGTACGGTCCATTCTAGGTGGAAGTATTCAAATGCATAAGGCAAGACCTGAAAAATTAACAGCAAGAATCACGATCGTATTGCTGTTTTGATTCCAACAGAGGGCCACATGAAGATTCAGGCCAGAAGTGAAACGACTCATGCATACATGAAACACCGACGTCCTCACACACACACACACACACAGGCACAAGCGCACAAACCAGAAAAAACAGCATTAACATGAATGCTTAGTTTATGCTAAAGCAAATAAACATTCAAACCTACATCTGATGACACCACATTTCAAGATCACACTGAGATTCACCAATGATCTCTGAACAAACCTTGTTCAGTCCGGGGGAAGATCACAACAAAATATGGGCAACTCCGATTAAGATATTTCAAGAGAAACCACAAATTGATTCAGGCATTCCAGTGTAGAGGTGGGGGGAGAAAAAACCAAAAGAACACACATATCAAACTAGTAAGTATTCGTAGCTGGAATCTGATGCTCAGAAAAGTAAATACCACTGTAGTGGTTCGTCTTGGATACAAAAATATTAAATTCGTTTTTCGAGCCGCCGGCTACACCTTCTCTTGAACAGGCATTCCTTGTCAGGTTTGTTATCAGAATGAAGGCTGCTCCTCAGGAGCTCATTCAGATCGAGAATCAGGTTTTCGGCTAACTATCACTAGCTTCACTGACACCACTAGAATTATCCGGCTATCTAGTCACACAAAGTGTCTTACATTCAGATATTCAGCTGCAAATATAATTGGTAGTTCTGTTACTAAATGCCTAAGTGACATATCGATGATTCTCATTGATCAAGCCTTACTGTTCGTGGCGTTGGTTAGTCTAGCTCTAGTCTGTCTAATGGTTAGGTAAAGAATCCAGAATAGTTTCAATTTCGAACGTGGACGAGATGCCTGGAGTTTGCTTGCGTGAGTACACCAGGTGTGTCCGGTTCTGACTCATTGCTATTTCTTACTTCTGATTCCAGAAGATTGACATATCTTGGCTCATTGACTCCGGTCCATAGCTAGCTCAGTCTCCTGATTCCTGTTAGCTCGGTAGGACGGAGTTATATCTACGAAGGCCAGCAAAGTCGGTCGAGATTTGATTTTAATCATGGGACGGACAGAGCTAAACCAGAACCAGAGTAGTCTGTTATTCCAACATTATTTTCATTTTCGATGGATGTTTCGCTTACGTAAAAACAAGTATTTGGGATTTTTGGACATCATATACTTTTGGCTTGGTATCAATCGATGACTGGCGACCTTGAATGTGAGGGCTTAAGCGTTTCCCTTTCTCTGTTTCTCAACTCCGTGATGAGACTGACTTCTGAGGGCCGCATACGACCGGCGATTGTCTTGTTACTAACATTCCTCTCTGCTCTGCTTTATTTCAGAACACTACTCGCGCCTTGTTGAACTGGGAATTGCAAAATACTGAGCACGAAAACCGGGCCAGTTAGTCCATCACGTTGCTCTATTATTCTGCATTATCGTTGTTCTGTTTCTTGATAGCATTGTTACGTATTTCCCCGAAAATATACTCTCATTGCAGTTTCCGGTATTCTGAATTCCTGGCACATACCACACTACTACTGTAACTTACACAGGCATGTTTGTTGCAAGTTCCTACCAATATTGAAATAGATCATGAATGATGAAAAATGCCACTTCAGTCATATTATTCTCAATACGGAATAGGAAAAACAATATTTAACGAAAGAGGCTTACCTTGATATTCATTGGCTTCACATTTCAGAATAAAAGGTCATTTACCAACCAGACTTAATTTAAGCCTGTTCAGTAGTATCTTTTTCCGCTAAAAACACTCACGTCTCATTTTTCATTTTAATGTGGTGGTTATAGGGAACTATCCACAGGGAATGCTTGCTCAGTAAACGAATTGGCTTTTTGATGCAACTAATTTAAACAAACGAGCACAAAGAGTAGCAGTTAATGTTGTAAATTCATCGATGAGATCTGACGGATTTCGTAATTTGGAGTTATTCACTGCGTGCCAAAAGTATAGGACCCCACTCATTCCTCCGCATATTTCCGGTTCTGTATTCTCTAAAGAAGCTATATCTGGTCAGAATGATCGAACGCACAATACTATACGGGATGCCTAATTTAAGGACGAAGCTATGCGCCATTTGAGGAGTAGAGTAGAAAAAGTGAAAAACGATGGCGACAAATTTTCGGACGCCCTATTCCGGTGCGTTGTCCCTCTGAAAATCCTATGATTCATGTGTATTGGAGCACGTGACGCACCTTAGTGACATTGATGACTTCATTTGCGTGGGTTGCACGAATTCACCCTACAGAACTCACACCGAATTTCGTCTGCGCAGAGTCGCATAGAAACATACTAACAGATTTAGAGATGGGCGAAATATCCGCGTTCTACTAAGTGGAACTCCAGGCAATGCAAGAAATCCAGAAACGTCATACGACTGCATCTGGAATGTAATGAGCAAAGGGAACCTTCAAAATGAATGAGTCGTCCAAAAACTCACCAAATCGGACGAATGCAGATTAATTCGTACAGCCTCCAGTAACACATACATCGAGTCTACGTTGGAAGCTTTGATCGGAATCGATGTTTTGAAACGAACGTTAGAAAAATCGCTCAAAGGTGTACCGTGGACGAAATACAAAAGAAAATGAAATGATATGTTGCTCTTACACCGCTACTTGAAGAACAAAGCTGGTAATGGGTTGAAATTCACATAGAATGGACAAACAAATGGGTAAATATCTACTCTAATGATGATAAATATTCAACGTGGATGGACCAGAGGTTTGGAATTATTACTGGCATGATATTAAAAATTATAAATAATTGTCGGTCAAAGAAACAACGACTAGAGCTCAGTGATTGTTTGGGGAAGCTTCTCAGCCAAAGGCCTAAGTGAGCTAATTATACTCGAGGGTATACCAGATTCCACTGCGTATATTCGTACGTTGGAACAGTTTTTGCTGCCGCTAGTGATCTGCAGATTTCAGGATGACTCCATATTCCAGAACGGTAGTGCCTGTCTACTTATCATACACTACAAAATGTTGACTGTTGTTTCGCGGAATAAAGATCACGCAGTGACCAGCCTGCAACCCAGATCTAAACCGGATTGAGAACTGATTGGGAATACTTGCTCTTCAGGTGTGCAAGAAATGAAAGGTCCGTCAGTCACAGACTGAACCGGTAACAGTCCTTTGGCGAGAATGTATAAGTATTGACCAAGGGAAAAAACAGGTTTTGTCAGAAATATGTCGAGATGCTTCTGGTCCCCCAAGTAAGATGCAGGATGCACACGAACGGGAGTACTAACCACTGAAGCCCAACTGATGAGGGACCTGTTCTTTTGAAACTCTATTTCTCTGCTTATTCTGATTCAAATGTCTCATAATAAATTATTTTGTTATGAATTGTCATATTCTACATCGTATTGGGTATTCGGTCTTTCTGACCGGATACGGTTTCTTTGGAGAATACAGAAGCCGAAATGTTTGGGGAAATGAGGCGGTCCTATACTTTTCTCGTGCAGTATATGATAGTCAGCTGCTAGAGCATTGCGGGTTAGACGATTTTGAGCACAATCGATTTTGTCTTAGCACTCGAAAAATCACCAAACGGTGCTTGGAAGCATTTTGTGTGCATCTAAATGTACTCTGGCAATAACTTCCGCAAAGACTTTTCTGGGCAAACCAGGGCATTTGGAGATGGGTTTTATGGGTCTTACAAAATATTTGGGATCTGCTCTATCAACAAACCGGGAGGCACGGTGGTAAGTGGAAGAGAAGGTATCCAATGACTTATAATGTAGTCAGGCTCTGGGTATCTGGGGGATTCGTGATCTGAATGGCAATACTGTAAATTTATTAAATCACAAAATCTTTGTTTCGCTGACTGTCCTTTGGACACCACCTTTCATGCACAAACCTCAGATCGTCGGGCCAACCCTGCACTCGGAAGCATCAGACTCGAGTCTCGCTCTTGTTAGAGCTTATCAGTGGTGCATATCTTCCACCGCACACTGCCCTTTTCACCTCGAAGGTGTGTGCATGACCATGGTACCACCCCACTCCCGTTATGACTGATCTGAATCACCGATCTACCTTTGTTCAGATGTCGTCCTGTATGCGTGATATGCAAATTACGAAGTTTCTATTTGACGTGCCTAGACCATTAACAAGTCACCTATGCGTTTGACTGCTAATGACATTTTTATAGTTTTCCGGCTTTCCGAGAGCGCAATGGTCTGCCTAGTAAAGCTCATTGGCGTGTAACGAAAACGATGCTTCCTGAAATTTGGATGCTTTTCTAGGCACGAAATGGAAATACCAAACAGTTTATATCGTCATTCGGACAGTTTGGGATTGCTGGAGCATCCAGAGGTTCCAGAAGTGTGCAAATGAAAATTGCCCTTGTGGCATATTTGAATAAACTAAAGGCAGATGAAATAGACAAACTATTTTTTAAAAATAGATTCAGCGGATATATCGGGCACTAGTTTAAATCAGCTTGAAGGTATTAATCAGTTTTCTAGCCAACACATTGACAACTTTTGTTGACAGATAAGAACCAATTCTGTAAGTTATGTGACGCGCAATTATCCCCTTTGCGGAACCGTTATCAAGGTTGGACTTATTGTAATCATGAGTGACAAAGACACCGATAGCGAGCTGACGGTACTGATTGACTCGTAGAGCCTATCAATTAGTAGTTAGCTGAATTGTCAGGTCAACCAGGAGAGACGGTCCCCGAAACCATCTGAACCAGTTGGCTCTGTGTAATAATAGATTACGGTCATCCAACATTGCGTATGAAAAAGATGTCATTTACAGACAAACGGAGATTTTCCGGAGGCAGAGAAATCTTCCTTTTAGAACTGATGGTTTAGCTCAGAACAGCAGACAGTTAGAGGGAAATGCTTGCTGGTAACTGACACGAAATGAGCCTATTTAGCAAGATCATGACGAATCTTGTTTCAGAAGTTAGACCCAACACATTTATTTTTGAAAGTAGATTGAAGAATACTGGTCTGATGGTGCTACGAAGCACGTTTTCACATTCCAGTACCAAACTTTCCACGGTTTTGGTGGTGGGTGAACGAGTTACACTACAAATTCTGGGGTGAGATTTGACATTAAGTAATAATAGAGTTCTTTCTGGAACCGGGTAATGCAAATATCTACACTTGACTCCAGATGTCCCAAGGTTTTTCCATTTCCTAGACCCTTGTTCATATTGATCAGACGAAAGGACTAAAAGGCCTCCTTTTTTTCGTCTCCAGTGGAGTTCGACAAAGCTGCCCTATATCCCCATTGCTCTTCAACTTCGCGATAGAAGATCTCCTTATTTGGCCTTTCAAACGGTGGAGTTGGAGTCCGCCAAGAGTTTTCGACTTAGGATGCTCCAATGATATCGTCTTGCCGAGTGACAGTGCACAGGCAGTGCAGCTTGCTTTGGACCGCTTTGCGATTGAGGCATCCGTATACTGAAAGCACTTTGCGTCTTCCAAGTACAAATTACTTTTGCAAGATTGGCAGGAGCTCATTCCTGCGCCCACCCTTTGTGGTGATCAGGTAGAGTTAAAAGAAAACTTTAATTACCTTGGAAACTTGATAACAGCTGGAGGGGCTGTTGAGGTGATCAGTACGCGCACAGCGAGAGCTAGAACAGCTTTCGTAAACCTGCCACACCTGTAGCTCTGCCGGGACATCCGGCTCTCCCTTTAGGGGAGGGCGCATGTCTCCGGGGTTCGCAGTGTTTTACCGCGCCATTGACAGACCTGGTCACTTCGTGTTTGGGATGCTCGGCGTCCTTCCGTTTTCTACAACCCATTTCTCCGAAGAGTTGCTTGCCTCTGGTTGGAACTTCCAGTGAGTAATGACGAGGAGCGCAGTCTTGTGTCAAGCATGGACAGACGGCCTCTTAACGTAGTGATCGTTCTAAACTTTCTCCGATGATTGAATGGCATTTTACAAATGCCTGTCCATCATCTGCCCTCCAAAGCTTTATTCGTACGTACTGGGCAAAGCTGGAAGAAACAACGCGGCAGCCAGACCATGACTTGTCGTAGAGGTATGAAAATTCAGGCATCAGCATTGGCTTTGGTTAGAGTGTTCCACTTTCCTGGTCTGGGCCCAAGGAATGTCTTTGGTAGAAGACACTGAGAGATGTCCCCCAGAATGGAAGTCAGGAGCGAAAATGCTGTTTGGTCTGTCTGTCGAACTCTCGTGTCCCGTAATCACAAAAATGTCATCCCGGCTAATAAAATGACGGAAAACATCAAAAGTGTACAGCAAAAAGCAAAATAATCAGCGCTCCCCGCTACGTCTCACTAGCTGTCTGTTTTACTGTAAAGTACTCCTTTTTCCCTATTTCGTAACTGTTGTTTTCGCGTTGGCACCCTGCTTGGTCTCAAGTCGGTTATATATATATATATATATATATATATATATATATATATATATATATATATACAGATTCTGAACAAGGATAAACTGCCGATGCTGACCTCATCAGTGATTGTGTACTCTTTCAGATGTGCTTGTGACGCATCGTATGTAGGTCGAACGGCACGACAGATATCCACTCGGATCAAACAGCATCACCTACGCTGGTTAAGTCAAGGACAGACTGAATCGATAAGCAGCGCAATCTTAGCACACCTAGTTGATACCGGACATCAGGCAAATCGAAACACAGCTTTCAAAGGTGTGTATTTTGTGAAATCCGAATGTGAAGGTTTTATCGACCGAACGTTTTGTGTGTTGCTTACCGCTATACAACAAGATCACAAAATTACCAGTGAGGGATCGCTGCCAAAGAAAAGCTCTAGAATGAGAAAGTGACTGGCTGTGGAACTGTTCAAAAACCAGGGACCTTTAGGTCCTACGTGAGCTTTGTTTACAATTGCAGCTTCTGAAAATATCCATCTCGGTAAGTGAGTTGAACTTCTGTATAATGAGCTGATTCAATGGGAACACACTTTTTCCAAAACAGTTTTGAGAAGGAAACTCTATGCTATATTATTACAAGAAGCACGTCGAGGATGATTCTGTTGTATCTCAACGTGGTACACACTGTAGAGCAGTAGTGCTCCAACTGGTTTGCGGAAAACGATGTCGATCGACAATAATGAGGAACAGAGGGAGGAAGGTAAATCTCATCAGAACGAAAAAAACCCGTTGACAAACAGTCCTGAAGTATAAGACAATAAAGGTTTCCATCGATGCATCACAAAATCCGTGAAAGTCAAACCTCGATAGTCGGACACCTTTTGCTGCGCACATGGCGGCAGTATTTCGATAAATTGGGTGTTGTATCGATAGAAACTGATAACCAGAAGGCATAAGACTTCAGCAAGGTCCAGTAAAGTATACTTTCGATGGGAATACCACAGTCGCAATTTGTAGTTCATTAGAATCTCATTCCTTCTTCGGATAGTCGTCACGTTTGATCATCACCCCTAGTCCGCAGAAAATGATGCATTGCATATTCTTCCGGTTGAGCTTAGAGATGAAAACAATTCCAGATGGGAACTTTTCTAAAAACGCACAGAAAGTATCAGGTGTGCTCAGATTTCCATTCGAATAATTTAGACTAACGAAGAAAGTAAGATTCAAATGACTAGAGAACCTACAAACAATTTCTGATTTTATCTTTCACAAGTTCTACTTTGAGGCCAGTCAATCAACGAAACTATAGACCAATGACTCGGTACTGCTTGTTGTCCGTAGCTGGAAATCGGCACCTCGAAAGAGTGATAGATGGCGGGGGTTTAACGGCCGTGATGTTGAAAACCCGCACTAATGCTGATTAATAGTCCAAAGTTAAACAAAACATGATGTAAACCATTTTGGGTGGATTGGACTGGACTGAGCAAGAACCCGCCATTTTTGGATCGATTTTTCTAAAACACCACTATAGTAAATGAGTGGTTGGAGAACGAGACCGCTAGCTAAACGAATTGCAGTAGGTTAGCATTAGAGTTCAGTAAAGTTCTTAACATCGACTTCCAGCAGATGGTGATATTTAGGTTAGTGGATAATTTTTCTTCTGCGCGCTGGAGGTAATGAGCACCGGAAATCATAATTTTATTCTGTGTCTGGGCGCGTGAATGAAGCGTAAATCTTTGGTTCGACCACCGAACACTTGCAACAAGCTCGTACGTGGTCAACTGTAATGCTAGGAAAAAACACCATTTTTAGTCACTTATTTTTGAGTCCATCTAACAATTTCTCAAACACACGTGCACATACGTCAATAACAGTTTGGGATCGAACACACACACACACACACACACACACACACATCTATTCATTCATTGTTATCTAACAGATCAGTCGTCGAATTGAGAAAACATGATAGAATAATACATCACTCATGTGGTGTGATTACCCAGTCAAGGTATTTAGAAAGTGGCATCCAAAGGAAAGGATGAACAATCTCGCGAAGGTGAAAATGCTTAAGCAATCATTCACGTCGATGGACAAAAGGGGATGAATTAATTAATAAGTGACTGCTTAAATAAATAAAAAAATAGGTGAACACAAAAATGTATATTGGAAT
This sequence comes from Fasciola hepatica, assembly GCA_948099385.1. Lineage (NCBI taxonomy): Eukaryota > Metazoa > Platyhelminthes > Trematoda > Plagiorchiida > Fasciolidae > Fasciola > Fasciola hepatica. Next base: position 169,328 of record CANUEZ040000057.1, on the reverse strand, counting down.
AAGTTAAAGTTCACAGTAAACTTCGGAAGAAATGTATTAAGGTCGCACATTCCATTCAACCTGATATAACTGTTTTATGGACAAAATGCTTTCCATTTCTATTCCAATTTAACACAAATTTGCTGGTTTTCGTGTCAGTTGCCAGAATGGCTCACTGCCGGAATGGAAGTCCTATTTGTTCCCTATCGGATTCATTCTTTGGAATTCATTGTGTGAAAACGAACCGAGACGGAAAAAATTAAAGAAAAACTGATATCATTTGCTGTTACCGTTTTTCTTCTCTTGAAGCTACGGGCGCTATTAATTTTGTCTAGACGTCGGGTGATGAGTTATCGATTGGTAGATGGTGTTATCAAACGATCGGACGTGTGGTCGCCCGGTTGACTGTTTTTTGCACGCGCAGTGCAGTTCGTTTTCACCAATGCCAATTTGTTTGGTACAAGTTTAATGGAAGTATTTCAGAAAAAAGTAGATCAAGCTGACCTTGACACGTTCCAATAACGATTGGTTCACCGTGAACCAGGTCACTGTCTAGTTCTCTAAGGTCATGCTTAACTGGATAACTTTTTCATGGCTACCCTTCCACAGCTGCTGGTTAGTCCCAAATTATATTATATATAATAAACAACAGTTAGGGGAGAAACGACTGAATGCCATTGTTCGTAATCTTGATTGACTCCAAATACGAATTTCAGGTAACCAAAAGGCTTAAAGGGCTACATGCTATACATTACTCATGACTGACCGTAAAACTTCAAATCAAATGATTTTAAGCGCGTTCGTGAATTCAGGAAACCATGTATTTGTAATGGGATGGATACCCGGGGTGCGAGCTGTTTGCAGTTATGCATGAGCTTGTTCACATGTAGACGTGGTGAATCGTTGGACTGTTTAGTGAATCGGATGAACTGGATTGTCTTCGCAAGCTAAGTTGAGCCAGTCAGTGGAAGCATAGTTACCACGCTGATGATATTTTCTTCTCCGTGTCAACTTTCACAGACGACGGTTCCTACAACGAACGAATTAAAAATACTCAAATATTCGGTTTCGTTAAATTACCAGTGATAGCTTTGTTTGCCACGGGTGACATCGATCACATAAGTTAATAGATGTGTGCACGAGAAGACGTAGTTTTGTCTACCTTTAGTGGTGAACTGCGATCTCGATCTAATACCATCATAAGGAAAATGTGTACGGGGATTAAAAAGCTCCCTTTCAACCGCGTTTAATTCCCAGCTGGGATTTGCTAAAGTGCGCTGAATGTAAATCCGAGCAGTATTGATGCAACTGCCTCCGCACTTGATTTTAACGAATATCCAGATGGTAATAAAAGATGACATTCAGAATACCAATCACTTCAAAATGAAAAAGATTCATTTGCATATTAATTCATTGACCTCGAACAGAGGTATTTTGTTTTTTGATATTGTTTCGGTATAACCATTGAAAACAACAACATTGACGACCACTCTGGGGGGTGTCGCTAACAGAAGTTGCACCTCTGAATTGGTAGGCTGCCAACAATTAGGTGGTTGATCTTACCACATTTGTAAACCGATATACTGCACCCAACCGAATTTATTGAACAATAGGTAAATAGGCTGAGCTAAATTTGATTCCCCATTTTGAGGCACGTAATTGTTGTTGTTCGATAATTTATCCTACAGTACACGCAGTAAAACGAGCTTGTATTCTCTGACTTCGGACTTGGGGTTCGTTTATCTGCAAGTCATTCAAAATTGGGAGGACAATCCTGTATCCGCTGAATCAGTGCCTTGTATCCTCTCCAGCTCTCCACACACGCGGATTGAGAGTTTTGCTTCATCAAACAAACTTCACACAATATAATCCGCTTAGTTTATCACACAGATCCTCGGTTGTGCCGAATGAAGTTTGACAGATTTTTATAACACAGATTTGACTCAGCAGGTAGAATTATTCTGTTAAAGTTGGATTGGAACCGGCGGGTGGCAGCTATCGAAGCACACACTTTGCTTGGCTCATGGTAAGGCTATCCAGACTGATCGATTGTGCCTAAACCGACTTCTTTCATCCCACGGGAGCGGAATTTTAAGTCAAATCAAGGTGCAGAACGATGCAGATTAATCTTGGACATCCTTAGTAGATTGCTTTCATTCAAGAATCACATATTCTTTCTCGGTTTCACACACGAAAATCTTACAGTTTTCTTAGAAAAGTAACTCCTGTTGACTGTGGTTGTTTTATCGCAAATATGAATATGCATTTCTTATTCTGAACCTTTGCAATCTAGCCGGGAAAACGTAGAACAATGCGGTAGCCTTGAGCAGTGTACTTTGGAGTGAAGTGCCTGTGAGTATTTGTGACTAAATTCCGTGAGTGGGTCTGGACAGTAGATGACCACGGGTCAGGGATTTGTTCAGCAATTCACTTTTTTCCCCAATTCTGTGCAACCACATTTGTGCCCATGAATTTATCTGAAATGTTCGCGAATGTCGTTGCTTTCGACTGTTATACCGAAGCAGCCACAGAAAGAGTGTTACTTATGTTCGAGATCAGTGGTTGGTTATGCAAATGGATCTTTTTCATTTAGGAGAGATTGATACGAAGAGTGTCATCGTTTCATAACTCACTGAATGTTCGGTAAAACAATGTGTGATGGCTGCTGCATCAGACCTGCTCGCATTTGTCGTTTTATCTTCACCCAACATTTTTGAACCAGGATTTGAAGCGAGCCGGAACTCGAAGTAACCATTCTCCCAATTGCTTGCAAAAGTATCCCATAGAAATAAAAATATCACTGACTGTGCAGTCAATGATCCCGAGATCTGCATTTTTCAGTGCTGTACAATGTAAACACGTTTTTTGGCCGGTGGTGATCAAACGGTTACCGTCGTAGACTTTGGACAACAAGGACTCGGGTTCGATTCCCCTGCACGGCCGACCACTTTCCTATTTGGTGGCTTTTCATTGGCCAAGCACCCAATCCTCCCTCCTGAACAGTTGTACATTGTTGTATAATAAATAAACGGAGGAAGTAGGAAATTGGTTTTTTCACGTTCTGTTATTCTGCAGTCCACCTTACGTGTTCTGGTTACACTGAATCACGTAATTAAGACAAATTCAAACAGTGTTATTTACGTGTCCGAAACCACGAAACTGCAACAATTAGTAGGTCACTGTTTGCAATATACCGGCTGGTTGATGAAGCCGGAAAATAACTCTAACCGCGAAAATACCTTCAGAATGAAAATATCCACGGTTCGGTTCAATTAAGTGTTCTCAACCCGTAAAATAAACTCTGAACTTATGTCCTACTCGTGGTCCCTTTTTAACACGATGGAGATCATTCACGAACATTCCAATGTACAAATTCTCGAACTTACCGACTTCGGGAATTTGTTTTGATTTGCTAAGGTAAAACGCGAGAATTTCACTATCAAAGCTAGTATTCATGGATACGGTTTCTTTTTTCTCTGGAATCTGTTTTGTGCTCCGTATTGATTGACTCAGTAGTACCTGTATGCAATCAGTTGATATTCGTTTTGAAACAGATAGCTGCGGTGGATGAACTCAACACTTTATTAAATGTTGGATGGCACGAAACTTATGTTGTATCGATGGGAAATTCGTTTCTTTGTCATTTATTCATTACCAAAAATATAACAAGAGTATTTCAGAAATACGTGCGACATTATGATGCAATATTCTTTGTCGTTCCTTTCCAGTCGATACAATTTACTTAGATCTAAGGGTTGGAAAGATAAAAACACTCCAGTCTAATGATCTCGCGAGTGTCACTCAGAAATCAGTAAATTGACGGGTTATTTTCGAGAAGAAATTTCGATATACCAGTTGTATAGTGGTTAATTCTTGGGGCTCGTTTTGTAGGAGTGAATCAAACAAAATTCACGTGGTGAGTAAAACAAAAGCGGAAAAAATCCCGAGTCGCATTTGTAGTCCGATGATCATCACGCCATTTTCATGATTCTGCAACTAATATGGTTTCGTTTTTTACCATTGTGATAAACCAAATGCGGTACTTGAAAACGTTCTCTCTGGTTCTGTGTGTAACAGAAAGAGAACATGGCAAACACCCTCGTCATGATTGACGTACGAATGCTCACCGCGAACTGATTCACGTAGCGAACCCTGTCACCTTATTCCACTCAATCAGATGCGGGGAGGGTTGGTTCTGAATGTAGCAGGTGTTGTGTGTACTTTTTTTGTAGAAGGCTGACATTTTCTATAGCTGGATGGCGAACCACACGACTGAACATCTGTACAGGCACCGCAAAGAGACGAAGCACGCTGCTACTTGGGTTGTAGGAATCCCTGAATGCTGGACG